>JAHMRZ010000011.1:0-1200000 GCA_021020635.1 Fusarium sp. PT
CTAACCCTAACCCTAACCCTAACCCTAACCCTAACCCTAACCCTAACCCTAACCCTAACCCTAACCCTAACCCTAACCCTAACCCTAACCCTAACCCTAGTATAAAACGGCTAAGCTAGAGTTTATAATAGAATCTACCGATTTTCAATAATTATAATAATTTCTTAAAAGAAAACCATTCCTAATATAATCCTAAGGTTAAGTTTTATAAGTTTATAGGCTTTTATAGTTATTTTATTACCTATTAGTCTAAATCTAGAGTTTATTAGTTACCCTAAATTTAAATTATTAATTACCCTATATTATACTAGCGCTATTTTATTTCCCACTAAAAATAATTCATCGGTTAGCAACTAACATAGGGTATTATATTAGGCTATAAAGCCTTAATAAGAAACTACCTTCCCTAAAAGGAGTAGATAGGAACCCTATTAAATAGGGCTACCTTTAGGAAGTAAAACTAACTCTTATAGATAAATAAGATAAAATATAGATAATTATATACCAATATATTAGTATAGACTAATTATAAGTATTAGGAGATACCCCTATACTGCTATTAATAGCCTATTTAGTAGACTATAAGATCTATATTGACTTTATGGCTAGATAATAGTAATTCTAAATAGACTAGTAAAATAGCTTTAAAATCCTACCGTTTTAGAAGTTTATTAAAAAATATAAGGGGAAAGTAAAGATCTTTATAATTACCCTTATAGAAAAGCCCTTCCTTCTTCTTAATAAAAAAGAAACTATATTTAACCCTACCGAATTAATACCTACTGAGCTAAAGGTATATATAGAGGTATTTAGTTTTAAGAAGGTAAGAGAACTCCTAAGACTATAGTAAAGTGACCATACTATTAACCTAATTAAAGAAAAGGACCCTCCTTATAGACCTATATACCTACTATTATAATTAGAACTAAAAAAGCTCTATAAGTATATTAAGGATAACCTTAAGAAGGGCTATATTAAACCCTCTAAAAGCCTTATTAAGGCACCTATCCTTTTTATACTAAAGAAGGATAAGAGCCTTTAACTCTATATTAATTATAGAGGGCTTAATAGAGTAATAGTTAAAAATCGATATTCTTTACCTCTTATTATAGAAATTATTAACTAAATATAGGGTATAAAGTACTCCTTAAAGATTAATATTAAGGATACCTATTATTATATCTAAATAAAAGAAAAAGATAAATAGAAGATAGCTTTTTATATATAATATAGCCACTTTAAATACCTTATAATGCCCTTTAGATTAATAAATACCTTAGTAACCTTCTAAAATTATATTTATAAGACTCTTAAAGGGCTAGTTAATATAATTTATATAGTCTATTTAGACGATATCCTAATCTACTTAGAGACTAAAGAAGTATATATTAAGTACCTAAAGTAAATCCTAGAACGGCTAAAAGCCACTAAACTCTATATAAAACCTTTAAAGTATATATTCTATACCAAAAAGGTAGAGTTTCTTAGGTTCTTTATTTTAGGTAAAAGTATTAAAATAGACCCTAAATAGGTTAAGATAATCTAAGAGTAAAAAGAGCTAACTACCTATTGAGAAGTCTAGGTTTTCTTAGGGTTTTATAATTTCTATAGGTAGTTTATCTATAGCTATTCTAAGGTAATAATACCACTAATAAGACTACTTAAGGGGAATAAGAATAAAAAGAAGCCTAAAGCTATAGCGCTTAGTAATAAGGAAAAGTATATATTTTATACCCTTATCAATAAGTTTAGGAAAGCCTTATTGCTATAATACTTTAACCCTAGCTAGCTAATCTATATAGAGATAGATATATTAAAAGTAGTAATAATAGGTATTTTATCTTAACCTAATAATAAGGGCTAATACTACCCTATTGCCTTCTGGTTATAAAAGTAGACTAAAAAGGAATTTAATTATAGAATACCTAACTAAAAGCTTATAGCTATAGTAAAGTTATTTAAATACTAACGATATTACCTTAAAGGGTTTATAACCTAAGTAAAAGTCTTTAGTAACTACTAAAACCTATAGTCTTTTATAAAGAATATTAACCTAAATAGGAGATAAGCCTATTAGTATATCTACCTTATACTATATAACTTTATTATTAAGCATTAGAAAGGAAAAAGTAACCTTATCGATATACCCTTAAGACCTATAGGAGTATAGCAAGAAGAGAGTAATAACCTAACTCTATTAGAGTTACTATATAATAGGATTATAAGAGTATAAACTATAACTAGAGGTTAAAAGTAAGATATTAGTAAGAAGCTAAGGATATAAAGATAACCACTAAGTAAATAGGCTAGTATACCTCTATTAAATATAATAAATATAGGGGAGTTAAGAGCACTATAAAAAGATAAGTCTAATATTAGGTTAAATAAGATATTATTAAGGGGAAACCCTACCTTATAGCTAAGAATTAATAATAAATCAATTAAGAATCTAAAGCGTTTTTAAGCCTAGTTATTTAATAAGCTATAGATACTAAAGGTATTACCGAAAGAAATACTTAAAACCGATAAAAAGGCTAAAGACCCTATAAGGGATAGTATAATAGGCTCTCTAAGAGAGGCTATTATACTTACCTAGGAAAAGAATAAGATAGTCTAGGATAGAGTCCAATAAGTTAAGACCCTAAAAGCCTTATAATTAGATACCTAAAAGGTTAGAGATAATATCCTTTATTATAGAGACTAATTATATATACCCTAAGACCCTAGACTTAGGTAGGTATTATTATAGCTATACTATAATAATAAGCTAGTAAGATACTTTAGATCTAAAAGAACTTAAGATTTACTAAAATAAAAGTTCTATTAGGATAGTCTAGACTATAATATAGCCAAATAGGTATAGACTTATACTATATACTAAAAGATAGTACTAAAACGGTATAAACCTTATAGTAAGCTTAAAAGTCTATTAATCCCTAGGGGACTATAGTAAGAGCTTTTAATAGATTTTATTATAGGCCTATTAGTAATAATATTTAGAGACTATAAAGTAGATATAATACTAGTTATTATTAATAGGTTTATAAAATATATACTTTTCCTACCTATCTTAACTATAATTACCTCCTTAGAGCTAGCTAAAGTCTTTTATAATAAGGTAAAACTAAGGTTTAATATCCTATAAGATATTATATTAGATAGGGGAGTAGTATTTATAAGTTAATTTTAGTTAAAACTCTATTACACTTTATAGATAAAGTAAAGGCTTTTAATAATATATTACCTATAGACCAATAGATAAACCAAAAGGATAAACTAGACTTTAGGCTACTATCTTTACTACTTTATTAGTAAAAACTAATAGATATAGCTAAAGTTATTTTATAAGGTTTAATTTACTTATAATAATATACTAAATACTATAACTAACTTAAGCCTAAATTAGGCCTTAATAGGCTTTAACCCTAAATAATATATAGCTAATAAAGATATTAGTATAAAAGGAAGAATACTAGAAGTCTATATAAGACTTATATAACTTAAAGCTATAAAAGAGAAAATAAAGAAGTATTAAATAGAGGCTATAGTATACTAAAAGAAGTACTATAATAAGTAATACCAAGAGATAATTTTTAATTAGGGGTAATTTATTATACTATTAACTAAGAATCTAAACCTTAAAGATAAGAAAAAAATAAAGCTTAAGCCTAGATTTATTAGACCTTTCTATATTATTAAATAAATTAGTAATTAAGCCTATAGACTAGCCTTATTAAACTAATACTTAAGACTTTATAATATTTTCCCTATTATATTATTAGAGCCTTATAAGAGTTATAGCTAAAATAAGATTAATTTACTCTTAATACTAAAACTTAAAGATAATAAAGAGGAATAAGAAGTCAAAAGGATTAAAGAAGAAAAGAAGATTAAAGGAGATATTTACTTCCTAGTTAAATAGGTAGGCTAGCCCCTAAAATATAACCAATAGGTACCAGAAGAAGATATATAGAATGCCCTTAAAATCCTCTAAGAATAAAATAAAGAGAAAGCAAAAGGTTAAGGCAAAAAATTAAAAGCAATAGAGTAGTTATAATAAAGAAAGAGAGGTAAACTAAAGATATTATTATAAAGGCTAAGATAGTAATATCTTAGATAGCTACTATAAACTAAACTTTTAAAATACTAAAGAATAAATAACCCCTATTAAAACTACCTTAAAACCCTTATGCTCTAAGAACTACCCTTAAGAGGAGTAAGATACTTAGGGTATATAGGATAAGGGTTCTAAGCTAATTCTATTATAGGTAAATTAACCTAAAGATCCTTAATAATATTATTATTATCCTTCTCTAAAGCCTATTTAACTTATAGGGTAAATATCTCCTTAGTAGAAGACTAAATAGTATAACCTAAATCTAAAGGACTAGTAAAAAGATATTAGATAGCCCTCTATAGTTACTAAAAATAATAACCTTATAAAATATTAGTAACTATTAGGTAAATTAAGTAGTAGTAGGAACTTACTATATTAGGCTTAGGTAATAGAAACTATATAGCTAGAACCTAATAGTATATTATAATAGTAGTATTATAAAGAGTAGTAGTACTCTATATAATTATTAGCAATAATTATATAAAAAGGGAATAATTAAAAAATATATAGTATAAGTAGCCTTAATACTAATTAAGCTATAGATTTACTTATAAATTAAGACTAAAATATAAAAGGCTATAACTAGGTAATAGGTAGTAAGACTAATATTACTATAAACCGCTATATTAAAGGTATAGTTACTATTACTATCTTTAGCCTTAAGGTTCTTATAGACCGACTTAATAATATTATATAGATCCTCCTAGTTACTATAGATTATTATAGGTATATTAAAAAGTAAAAATATTAATATAAGTTATAGGGGAATTATAGATAAAATATATAGCTAATAAGATAGATTCCTATTATTATAGTAAGTATAATGAGAAGAAGTAGATTAAGCTAGCTTATAAGGTAGAGGGGGGAAAATAAGGTTATTTTAAGCGGCCAGTATAGCTATAGTACTGCTAAGCTCTTTACTAAAGGACTGGATATAGTAAAGGTAGAAATCTTAACTAAAGGAAATATTAAAAGATATTATAAAAGAAGAAGAGAAGTAAGCAAAAGACTATTAATTAGAAGATAAAGAGGTAATAATAAGGAAGAGGTATATATAAAGGAATATAATAATATTAAGGAAGAAAGAAAGAAGGAAGAAAAAGAGAATAAAGAGAGGGTTTTATATCTACCTATAGAAATTATAAGGAGCCTATAATTTATAGTGGCTACCTAAGGAGAAGTCTAAGGCTATAATTTTAATAGTATATTAGCACTACTTATTAACTACTAGACTAAAGAGTTATAATAAAGAGCAATAATAAATCCAATAATACCCTTAAGCTCTTATACTATAAGGCGCTTATAAATATACTACTATTTATAATAAAGAGCTAAAGATAGCTCTAATTAGAGAGGGGATAATTATAATACCTAGTTATTCCTAAGGGCCAATCCAATAGAACCTTAAAATAACCTATAACTCTACCTAGATAAAATCGCAATAGCTATACTTATAGAGTTTTCCCTCTAGTAAGCTTTAGTATAATATACTATTTAAACCTACCTAGCTACTAATAACCATTACTATATAATATTTTCCTTCTTATATACTAAGAGAGACTATAAACTATTATATTACTTATAAATAGTATACTACTAGCTATCTTTTAGCTACTTATTCTTCTACCTAAGACTAAAGCAATATAATAAGATAATAAAGTAAATAATTATATAGTCTATAGTAAAGATATCAATAGAAAAATAAGTAATTATAAGGAAATACTTATCTAAATATCTATTTCTATCTTAAATATATAGAATACCAGTATTATAAACTACTAAAGCAAGAGATCAGCTAATCTAGAGTAATATATAATTATTTTATCTATCTCTTTATATTCTAGGAGAAACTAGGTAACTTTATATAATCTACTTATATTACATAGCTTTAAATATTTAAATTAGTTAGTTTTTATAACCCCTATAGACCCTACTTATATTATATAGCTTTAAATATTTAAATTAGTTAAGCTAAGTGAGGTATAGCTCTTTAGTGCTATACTAAGCTATTAATCTATATATTTCTATCTTTAACTTATTATCTTATGCTAGCTAAATACCTAAAATAGAAAGTAAGCTTAAAATATAGTATATTATATATAGAAGTATATAAATCTCTTTTTAGATATTTTTTATCTATTTTATAGCCTTTATAATCCTTCTTAGAATATAAAAGTCTATCCTTTTTTTTTTTTGCCTAATATCAGTATTTCCCCCTACTAAACCACACCAGAACTATATCTAACCCTAACCCTATTGGTACCACTAATTTACTAAAGATTAATAATTATAAAGATCAATATAATTCTATAATTTCTTGGTTTTATTTAATATCTATCTTATATAGAATTCCTTCTTTTCTATAAGATAATAAATCGCCTATCTATAGGACCTAATCCCCCCTTTAGTCTATAGCTAGCTTATTAATATACTAGACTTAAGAGCTCTTAGGATACTATTATTATACCTTTAACCTTTAATAAATATAGGGATTTATAAATAATATAGCTAGATTACTACTAATTAATTAATAAATAGTATTAAGGTTATAAAGTACTTACCTATAATTTACTATAATAATAAAACCTTCTAAATTACTAGGTTTAAGTATATTACCTAATAATATTATCTATATTTTATTATAAATATATATATAGATTTACCTAGTTTAGACTTAATAAATAACTAAAAAGAATACTATAGTAATAGTAAAATATCTAGGGTTATCTACTTATTACTCTAGAGGTCTTTAAGTAGCTTTATATAAATAAGGCAAAAGAGATAATACTATATATATAGAATATATAGCTCTCTTATAGTAAGGGATATATTACTAATAGAATAGGTATTATAAAGTCTAATAGTAATATTAATAAGGTTATAATAAGTAATTAGGTATAGGAGCTTAAAACTATTACTTACCCTCTAAGGAATAGATATAACTAAGGCACTATAACTAAATATCTTTAATCTCTTAATAGACTAAATACTAAGCTATTACTTTATAGTATAAAAGTATTTAGAAAGGCACTATATAAAGTAGGCTATATACTAATAATATTAGCCCTAATAATTATAGAGTAAGATTATACTACTTAATACTTTTAAGAGTAAAAACTATAGATTTAAAGTCGACTATATTAGTAAAAAGACTTCCTATAGCTTATAAGTAGTATTATAGATATTACTATAATTAAGACTATTATCTTTAGCTTTATATTGATATTAAGTAATTATTATATATAAGTACCTAAAGCTAAAGGTCTAATTTAGGATATAAATACTTATATTAAACCTTTTACTATTTACTATTTATAATATCTCTTTATAGATATTTAGATTAAATTAGATTAGCTTAGCAATATAGTATATAATTAAGATAGTAGGTTAGATAATTACCTATAAGTATTACTTCTTAATATTATTAATAATCTAGAATAAAAGCAGCTTAATATCCTAAATATTAGAAATAACTTATTACTATTTCTATAATAAATATAAAGGATATAATTTAATATTAAAAAGTTAGAGAAAGACTAAGGTATAGTTAATATATAAATAGATTATACTCAGTATAATAGAGACCGGAGAGTATTAGCCTAAAATCTAATGGATTTAATTAGAACTAAGGGTAAACTACTTATATCTTATAATATTGGTATATATATATATCTATATATTATATTTCAAGAGGTATTTATTCTTATAGATAATTTAGAAGCTTACTAGAATAAGCTTAATAAGTTTCTATTAATTACAATAGATATTACTTTAATAACTCTATTAGGGAATATAGAGTATAGAGGGCAGGAGATTATAGATATATTTAATAGGCCTATTCTTATAATTAGTATTTAACCTCCTATAGCTTTTGCTAATATAAGGTATATTAGTTAAGTTAAGAGGCAAAGGGGTAGTACTAAAGTAATTAGACGGTTAGTAAGATAAAGAGAGAGGCAATAGATTAAGATAAGTTATTTAATTAGGCCTAATTTATATTTAGTTATTTATTTATTTTTATTTTACCTTAGTACTTTTTACTTTATTTTAGGTCTTATATAATACTATTTATTCCCTTTAACCCCTTTTATATTATTATTAAATATTAAGTAATATAGTATAATCTAACTCCTACCTAATTTAAATACTCTTATATTTTATTCTATATAAAGAAATTAATAGTATAATATAAATCCTACCTAATTTAAATACTCTTATATTTTATTCTATATAAAGAAATCAATAGTATAATATAAATCCTACCTAATTTAGATACTCTTATATCTCTTATTTAATATCTATAACCTTATATAAAGACATTAATAGTAGAATCTAAATCCCACCTAGTTTATATTGTATTATTATAGGTCGGTAGTTTACTATTAACCTACTCTTTTAGCGAGAGACTATTCTTATTTTGGTAAGGCTCTTCCTAACTAGGTATAGCCGGTGGTCAATAGTGTATCGGGATTATATATAAGTAGAATTTTTAACTAATTAGTAACTCGGCCTAGTAGTAAGCAATATTATAGTAATATATAGCCTGTAAAATTATATTTATATAGATGATTCTATTAGAATTATCTATAAATAATTCTTAGGGTATAGGTTTCTTTTTCTTTTTTATAGTAATTTAAGACTTTTTATTACTCTTAGTATAATATAATTATCTTTTACTTTATAATTTATCTATATATTAAGCTATTTACCTTTAATCTAGACTCTTAGTATTAGGTATTATAGGTTATCTTTCTTAAAGATCCTTAAAGCTCTTTTAGGTATCTTTATTATTAATCTCTATTCTATATTTATCTATAGCTTTATTATAGATAGTATTAACCTTTTCCTATTATACTTAGGTAATTAAGACTATATTTACTATTATAGTAGTTTTTATTATCTAGGTATTTATTTAGGTATACCTCTTTATATACCTATTTTAGGTATTATTCTATTAGATCTTATATTTATTCCTTAGTATAAAATATCTTGAGATTAAGAAATTCTTTATTTTAATACTTATAACCTATAATTTTATTAAATTCTTATTAAGTATATATAATAAAGTCTATTAATTCTTTAATTCTTTTTATTATTTCTTTAGCTATAAGTATTTATTAGTAATATAGAATATTAAACCTTAGTTTTACTATTTTAAGGGTTTTATACTAATTATATATCTTATATCCTTTTATTTCTTCTATAAGATAAGGTTTATTATTTAGAGTTCTAGGGATTATTATAGGAAAATAATCTTAATCTATTTTTTCCTATATATATTATCTATATTAATAGTATTTATATAATATTTATATAATTTTACTATATTAGTTATATATTAATAATATCCTTATATTATCTTATATATTAAATATTAATTCTTTATAATAGGGGTTTATAGTATTATTAGTATAATAAGCCTATATAAAGATATTATTAATATTATTTATACTTTTATATTCTCTAGCTCCCTAGATTCTTTAATCTTCTAGAGATAGGTAGTATTATAGTCTTAGTTTATTATAAAGTGGCTAGTATTCTTATTATCACTTTTATTTTAGGTATTTATCTTCTTAATAGAGGTATCTAGCTATTTATCTTATAGTATTTCTTCTATATTTTATACTTTATTGGTTTTTCTAGTTTCTCTTATAGACTTATTCTTCTATATTTCTTTCTTTATATATTATTCTTTCTTTATATTAGAAGATAGTAAGGTAGATAGAGGTATTATTAAGGGTATTATATCCCTTTATAGTTCTTTCTTTCTTAATTAGTTTAGGTCTAATAGGTAGTTATAGATAATTTAGTTTTTCTCTTTTATTAACTATTTAATAGCTAATAATTTCCCTTTCTTTATTATTAAGCTTATTTTTATTAAAGTTATAAATTTTATTTTAAATAGCTATAAGTTTCTTTCCTAAGGGTATTATAATTATCTTAGGGTATAGTATATTATCTTCTAAGCTTATATAAAGTTATTTTTCTATTTTAGGGATAATTACTTTATTTTTATTAAGTACTTTTAATATCTTTATTTATTTTTAGTAGTACTTTCTAGCCTTAGCTAGTTATTTCTCTCTTTTCTAAGGGTCTTTATCTTCTCTTTATTTCTTTATAATAGAGTATAGTTTATATTATTCTTTATACTCTAGTTTATATTCTATATAGTAGTAGTATTATTCTTACCTTTTTAGTTTTAATAGTTTTAGGTCTATTACCTTAGGTACTATTAGGGCTTTTTTTATAGTAAGGAATTTATTATATAGTTCTATTATTAAACTTTAAGAATAGGGATTCTATTTAGGTTTTCTATTTTACTTATTTAAAGCCTATTTATTAAATAAGTTATATCTATTTTAATATATTCTTAGTATCTTACTATAGATAGCTAATTAGGGTTTATTTTATATATTAATAAATCCTAATATGTTTTTACTATAGTTAGGTTTCTTTAGTAATTCTAGGTATACTCTTACTATATATCTAAAATTATTATAATTATAATATTTATATTTAGATATATCTTATACTGGTTATTATTTATTATCTTTCTAGATAATTCCTAGAGATATTAGTCTAGAGTTTATTTTATATAAGGTATTATTTATTTACTAATTCCTTTATTAATTTCCTTAATATTATTAAGTCCTCTAGTTATTAGAGTTACCTTAGTTATTATAGTTTCTATTAAGGTAATATAAATTAAAGTTATTTTTCTTAACCTTTATAGCTTTCTCTCTTTTATATTTATATTATTACTTATTAATCTTAATTACTATTATAATATACTCTAAAAGGATATTAGGTTAATTAGCTTTATATAGTTTATCTTTAATTTCTTCCTTAAGGCCTCTATAGTAGATTTCTATAAATATATTATTATTTTATTTAGTCTTTAAGGTAAGCTATTTAAACTTAATTAAATATATTATATAGGACTTATTTTAATATAATACTATAATTTTAATAGGTATCTATTACTTTTTATTTATAACTTTAAAATTATCTTTAAGGACTATCTTAAAGTTAATCTAGCTTATAAAGATATTTTATATTTCTTAGTCCTATAGATCTTTATAGGTTTTATATTTAAGGTAATCCTAATAAATAGGTTCTTATTAATTAATTATAATTCCCTAGATTAAAGATATTATAAAGAGTATTTTAGCTTTAGAGATATTAAGCCGGTTAAGAAATATATAGAAATACCCTTTTATTTTTATAAGGAATAAGACTATATTAATAGCCTATCTATAGAAAGGTAATAACTTAAGGGGTTTTAATACCTCTCTTAGGTCTCTCTTTTATTATATAATTAAGGTAGATATAATATTTTAGATCTTAACTTATCCCTTTAGTACTATTACCTTATTTTAAAGCTATTAAAGCTTTATTATAAGTTTAGGTATATTAAGGGGTACTTTATTATAAGGAGGTATTAATCTATTAGAGTTTAATATCTTAATAATATAAAGATATTACTTAAATTATATAATATAATATTAAATAAGAGCTATTAATATATAATAGTTAGGTTTTCTAAGGGATAAACTAAGCTATTTTTAGTTTATATTAATAGGATTATAGGATATAATCTAAGTAGTAATATAGAGTTATATCTCTTAATAGTTAATAGAAGTAAATTAGGTATATTAAGGTAAAGAAGTTATATTAATAGCTAATAAGTTAAGTTTTATTTAGATATTAAATAAATATATATATATATTTAGGTAGATTATAATATAGTAATCTAGGATTATAATAAGTTATAATCTAAAGTATAAGCTATATATATTAGGTTATAGTTTCTAGACTAAGGGATTATAAGTTATAGGTTAATTAATTAAGTAAAAGTAAGATATATATAATATAAGTGCTTTTATCTTATTGGGTTATAATATCTAATTAATCTATCTTTTTAGGCTATTATATTAGGCCTTATAGTAAGGCTTTAATTTAACTATCTTAAGGAAGAAATCCTTAGTTAAAAAGGTTAGGTCCCCTCTTATAAGCCTACCCTCTAGACTTCTTAGTCTCTTATATTAGGTTTTAAATACTTTACTATCTATATACTTTTAATTATAATTACTATTATTTAATAGTTTATAATAAAGTATTAAAAGCTTATAACTAAAGACTAATAGTTTAGCTAGATTAGGATTATCTTATATAATATATAGAGCTAGAATTAAATCCTTAAAGTCCCTCTCTAGACTAATCTCTTTAAGTTCTCTAGCCTTATATCTTAGCGCCTTAAATTTCTACCTATTATTATACTTAATAATACCCTTTTAGATATTATTATAGTATAGCTTAAGGCTTTTATCTAAGCTAAGACCTATTATATCGAGACTTATTATAGTAGTTAGTTATTATAAAAGCGGTTAGCTATATAGACTAAAGTATAGAGGACTAAAGGTTAATTAACTAACTTAAGTCGGTATACTTAGTGATAGCTAAGTATACTACCTATAGTGTTTTTTTAGTATAGTTATAAGGGTTAATTAACTAGCTTATTATATAGAAATAGTTAAGTAATAAAGGAGGAAGAAATAGCTATTGTATATATAGCTATATAAGTTATAGAATATATATTTATCTTAATTAGAGTTTAGTTACTAGGTATAACTTCTATTATAATAACTTATTGAGTTTTAACCTATCTAAGGTCTATTTTATTAATGATTATACTGAAAGATTTAAAAAGCCTAGGCCTAATAAAGTTTAAGGTTAAAATAATAATAAGGTATATTAGTTAAGTTAAGAGATAAAGAGGTAATACTAAAGTAATTAGATAATAAATAAGATAAAGAAGGAGATAGTAGACTAAGATAAGTTATTTAATTATATCTAATTTATATTTAGTTCTTTATTTATTTCTATTTTATCTTAGTACTTTTTAGTTTATTTTAGATCTTATATAATATTATTTATTCCCTTTAATCCCTTTTATATTATAATTAAATATTAAGTAATATAGTAACCCTCTTCGACAGAGGGTAATATATTTAATAATATATTTTATTACTACTGTATTATAATTAGACCTTAGGATTCGGTATATTATTATATTAGCTTTCTCTTAAGCTATTTTAACTTTTCCTAGTAAAGTATTATCTACTATTAAATTATCCTTCCTATCTTACTGATTAGCCTATATAGCTATATATATATTTAATACGCCCTATATCTAGATAAAGCTTCTAGTATTATCTATTAACCTATTAAGGAAGCTAACCTTATTAGCTTCTAGTCGGTTATACCTCTTGAGGTATCTTACTAGGCTAACTAGCTATCTCTATTGCCTTCTAAGGAAGCCTTTAGTTAAGCCTTAGCCCTATTAATATAAGACTTTATAGTCTATAATAGCTAATTTAACCCTTATGAGTAGTGTTTTAAATAAGCTAGGCATTAGGTACCTTTATTCTTTAATATTAAGATATCGGTAAATATCTCACTAAAGCTTCTTATACTTAGCTTAGCTAAGTATACTAGGGTCAGTATACTAGGAATTCTTATATTCCTAATATACTATATCTCTATGCTTAGGGCAAAAGGTAATTCTTCCTCTTAGTATAGGATTTATTATAGTTATAGTTATAGTTATAGTTATAGTTAATATTATAGTTATAGTTATTTTATAATCTTAAGTGTTTTTTTAGTAATTTAGCTTAATGGTAAGGATATATTTTATAGGGATAATTACTTATATTTATATTAATTCTAAGGCTAAAGTATAATATTAGTAACTATATCCTTATTAAAAGATAAACCTTAGTTATAGGTATAGTAATTATTATACTCTATTATATAGAAGAAAACTATGTTTTTTTATCTATATAACTTTAATCTATCTCGGTAAGATATTAGATAAAGTTAACTTAAATAATAAATAAGTAATATAGTAGAATCTACCTAGTTAATACTAATATTATTATTATTATATATTATATTATTATTATATTATAGTTATTATAAAGTAGGGATTTCTAATAAAGGTTATATAATCTAAATTAATTAAACCTATAGCCTAAAGCTATCTTTAACTTTAGGCTACCTTAACTATAACTTTAACTTTAATATCTAAATATATATTCCTCCTATAAAACCTTAACCTCTTAAAACTCTAAAACTCTACCTTCCCTAAGCGCTATATATAGAGCTCCTATTAGTAAGCCCTCCCCTATACCTTCTGCCACTTAATACTCCTAAGCTTATTACCTATCCTGCTATCCTCAATAGGTATACTTATAGTCTTAGGCTATAATTAGAATAGTCTCTCTATATAGTAGGCTTTATTATATTAAAGAGCTTATTTATCTAGTTAACCTATCTTTCTAAGCTATTATATTAGGCCTTATAGTAAGGCTTTAATTTAATTACCTTAAGGAAGGAATCCTTAGTCAGGAAGGTTAGGTCCCCTCTTATAAGCCTATCTTCTAGGCTTTTTAGGCTCTTAAGCTACTTCTTAAGTATATTATTAAGATATATCTAGTATCTATTGGCTAGCTTTCTATTATTAAATATAAGAAGCTTATAGCTAAAGATAATTAGCTTAATTAAGTTAAGATCTTTCTATTTAATATAAGGAGATAGTAATAACCCCCTAAAATCCTACCCTAGATTGGTCTCTTTAAGGTCTTTAGCTATTACTCTTAGCTACTTAAGGTTCTACTTTTTATATCTAGTAATAACTTATTTAACCTTACTATAGTCTAGGTTAAGGTTTATATTATAGGTAAGGCTTATTAGATTAATAGTAGGACTTATTATAGTAAGTAGTAGCTATAAAAATAGTTAGTAATATAGACTAAAGGGGGACTAGAGGTTAATTAACTAACTACTTATTATATAGAAATAGTTAAGTAATAAAGAAGGAAGAAATAGCTATTATATATATAGCTATATGAAATATATATTTATCTTAATTAGAGTTTAGTTACTAGGTATAACTTCTATTATATTAACTTATTGAGTTTTAATCTATTTAAGGTCTATTTTATTAATAATAATATTAAGAGTATTAGAAAGCCTAGGCTTAATAAAGTTTAAGGTTAAAATAAAAATAGTAAAATCTAAATTCTATTTAATTTAAATACTCTTATATTTTATTTTATATAAAGGAATCAATAGTATAATATAAATCCTATTTAATATAAATACTTTTATATCTTTTATTAAATATCTATAACCTTATATAAAGATATTAATAGTAAAATCTAAATCCTATTTAATTTATATTATATTATTATAGATTAATAGTTAACTCTTAATCTACTCTTTTAGTAAGAGACTATTCTTATTTTAATAAGGCTCTTTTTAACTAGATATAGCTAGTAGTTAATAATATATCCTAATTATATATAAGGAATATTTTAGTTTATTAGATATTAGCTATTTACTAGAGCGCCTATAGTTATAAGGTTAAAAGTAAGAAATAAATTAAAGGTTACTTTAGTTATTATAGCTATAATAATTATAGTGGTTATCTATATAAATATAGATAAGATAGTATTAACTAAGATAGGGCTTCTAGTTATAGGGATTAAGTTATTAGTATTACTTCTCTATACTTATAATAAGGTGTTTATTATTAGTAATAATATAGTAGTTTTATCCCAAGAGGCCACTATAGCAATACTAATTAATAAATCTATATATACTATACTAGTAGTAATAAGCTCTAAAGAGGAAGTAGCTAGATAGAAGTTTAGATATAAGTTATAGAAGATTAGTATAAAAGCCAATATACTTAATTAGGTTCAAGAATAAGGCTTATAGACACTACTAAAGGCAGTGTTAGCTATACAGGATATAGCACATAGAAGAGTGAAATACATAGTAGCTATTAAATAGTAATAAGTAGAAAGAGCCAATGTGGGTATAGAGAAAAATCGTTATTATGGCTAGGTGCCATCCGAATTCATTGCCCTTAGGTAGAAAGAAGAGTTTCCAGGGAAATTAAAGTTAAATATATTCCCAATCAATAGTTTAGGTACTGGTGTAAGAGTATCCAATCGCCGCTGCTGCTAACCTAGACTATTGACGCCACTTCAACGAATAGATCAGGCTAGGTTATAGACAGTTAGCTCCTATATTACAAAATCAGCTCCTCGGGGATAAAACATAGAGTCACGGCATCACTGCCCAAAAAAGTAATATCTAATACCTTAATGATCTACAGGGCATTAATCCAATTAAGTACAGGATATGCAATGATTGAAACACTGAGAATTCCAAAGTAGAAGACTGGCTAGAAAGCAGGAAGAGCATTAGGACTACATACAATATTTGGGCTATAACAAGCCTGAGCCGAATAGTGACAAGAAAAAGGTTAGAGGTTCTTCTGTAGCTGAGGCGAAGGTACACGACGCAGAGCGTGCTAGCACCACTGCAACGACACCAAACAAAGCTACGAGACTAGCTGGATCTATTGGGAGGGCCGAAGATGAACTTCTTGGGGGAAACAGAGCAAGGCCTCAGTCTGACAAATAGAAAAGTTCACCACCTGTAAAAGCAAAAAGGGGAAAACTCATTATGGAAACCGTTTAAGTAACGCCCTACTTTAACTTTTCCATAGATTGGAAACAAGTATGCTATAACTAATTCGGAGAGCCACTAGGTAAATAAATCCATTACACTAGACGTTAATTTATACCAGACTTCTACTATCCTTTGTAAAAGTCGTCATCTCAACTAACTCAGCTGTGCTTGATGAAGCCCCTGGTTTCCGTCCATGATTGGACCTTGCTTTATAGATAGTATAATGGTTTTGCAATGAGTTACTGTGTGAAGTTCCCTCTTGCTGCATTGCCGCGGAAGATCCGTGTTGGGCGTTACTTGGGCCAGCATTAATGAAAGTTCTAAGTCTTGGGAATGCCTTGAGCATTAGAACCCGCAGATTCGGCATGCAGACACACCAGATCCCAACATTGAGTTCTATAATAGACCAGTAACATGTGTCATAACTGTCCCCTACGATAAGCGTTAGAGGCTAAGCTTGAATGAGGGTGGTGAATGACTTACAGGTAGGGTTCGAAGAGTTACCAAAAGCTACTAGATACCGCAGCCTCAGGATACTGACGACCGTAACACTATCCAAAGGTTAGTTATTGGGACATGTAGGTGATCAGCTTATACTCACAAGGTACCAACGCAGAACATAGAGGATACTGCAAGCTTCCTCTTCCATTTCATTTGAAGGTGAATAAGCTGAGAAATTGGGATACCAAGTATCCAAAAGTCCATAATGATTCCTACTGCAGCGATTGCCCATGCCAAGGAGTTGATTCCAATACAATGTCCTTGATGCAATTGGTCCCAACCTTTCCAGTAAAAGCTAATGGGCTGACATTGTGTGAGTGCTAGAAGATCGAAAATGACCATACTAAGCGTCGCGGTGCCAGTTGTTCCCCATATCAGTCGTCGGATAGTGACGCCTGGGAAAATTCGGAGATAAAAGAGCAGGACGCAGATTTTGGTTGCGAAAACGTCCGTAGCATAAAGCATCTGGCCAACATAGAGGAACTAAAGACTGTCAGTAATTTCCGGGGAAAGAGGCCGGGTTACAAACACAGAGATAAGCCGTGATTGTGTCTGGGCTGAACTGCCATGCATCCCTACCTAGGCCATTTCGTGAAACTGACATCATTTGTTAGCAGCGATCTCATGAGTTAGATGACTGATGCTCTACTTACGGCCCTGAAGGCAGACAATGGAGTTTCCCAAGTCTACCAGCTATTCGCCATTTCTATGAGTTTCTAATCACTTAAGGATAACTGATAAGGGTCACTCACAAAGCAGCCTGCGACAACATAATCGTCCAGCTGCGGCCCGGTATCATACCGTAGCTTTTCATAAAATCGTAGTCCGACCACAATCCCGGTGATTATGATCAAAGTAATGGTCAGAATGTCGAATTGCTTACGCTTATCACGCACCGGAAAGTCACAAGCTACCGAGGTCAAATTTATTGTTGCTACAGCTCGGTTAGTGTATGTCAAAGCCACGTAAACTACAGTTTCTCACCCAGAGCTTCTCTGGGCAGGCAATTGCTTTCAACACATCCTACCACTTGTGTCTTGAGCTTCGGGTCGGCACAGAGACATACTGCATCTGTGCCACAAGAAGAATTCGAGATGAAGTCAACAAGGCAACTCTCCTGAATTAAAGTGTCAGCATCTAGTGTTGTGAACTGCTTCCGCTAGGAGATTGACATACGGCACAGTTGGGAATCTGGGTGAGAAAGTCTGAAACATTGGCACACGACACCTGGCATACGAGCCAAGCAAACGTCACCAACAAAAGGAGCAGATGCATGCTTGGTCGATATGCTGCATGAGTGGCATGCAGAAGGGATTGAGATGGATGCGGCGTGAGCACAATGAAATTATTGTCCATCCATCACTCTCACATGCCGCCTCTTAACATACTTTCAATTCCAACTTGACCATCTTTTAATCTAAGAACATGGAGACTTGACCCCGCAAAATTTGACACAGCCATCACGAGTCTGCCCAATGCGTAACAAGTAGCGACATTCTAAAACCAAGATGACCCCATAATCACAGGGGGATCGACGTGACGGCTGGAGCCCGGAGGTAGCTCCTATTGGCGGGAATGACTGACCTTCCTCTTCGGGAAACTGAGTTTTGATAGTTAGGTTGGTCATTATACGGTTGAAGATTTTTGTTTTTCATTAGTTGCAGGACGCTATGTTTGCGTCGTAACTTTGTCGAGAACCTGACACATCATATTAATTCATTTGATTAGCTACAGCCCCTAAGGGTAATAAACGTAAACGAGACTATATACGCCACAAGGTGTGAAGAAATTCGCCACATGTATCTCTCATAGAGAACTGGGTGAGAGTGACAGCGGAATGTACCCGCGCTGCCGCGGAAGTTCACGTTTATTCCCCCTGGGCTGTACCGTTTGGCGTTATAGCTCAGCACTCTCGTGCTCAAGTCAGACCAAATTCGCCTCATCTTCGCTTACTCCTACCTTTACGTTTGTGGCTGGGATGGACGGATATAATTGGCAGAACTACTTAAAGCCGCCAAAACGTCAAGCTTTTGATGAATACAAATATTTCCAATGCCTTCTAGATAGAGTTAGCACTAATGAAATGGTGAGACAGCAATAAAACTAGGGCTTTGAGGCTGAATCTCGATGATATGTTCGGTCCCCTTCTCTGCGCATAAACAACTCACGTGATTTCATGCCCAAAAGGTCGTCAAGAAATGGGAGCTTGAGTTTCTTGCACTAGAGGTATAAGTAAGCACAGTGAGATATAGGACAAGGCCAATGATTTGTCTGTCAACGGGGGCGTTTCCTACCGAGACGATATTAAGGACACCCACTTCTGTTTCCAGGATAAATTAACAATTGAGTAAGTAGCGGAAACTCTCTATGAGGTTAGAGAAAGACTAAATGTGCTCTATAACTTCATGTTGACTACTTCAAGTGTGCCGTAGCCTGTTTCCTATTTCAATCTTTTACACTATAGACTCTAAAGCTTTATTAACTACCTTATACTAACTACCGGTTTATTTGGTCTAAAGGGATTTCTAAGACTATTCTAGTTTATTTAGAATTAATTCTACTTCTATTTTTAATATAGCTAACTATACTTTATATAAGATATTTATTCTTAATAAGGCAGAGAAGTAGCTATAGGGTCAAGATATTAATAGCTATAATAATAATATTGTATTTAACCCTAATAGTTTTATTAATTGTAATAATAAATTATATAAAATATTATATTTATAAGCCTTAAATAATTAAGATAATATTATTATATGTTAATAATAATTAATTATAAGATAATAATACTAATAACAATCTATTCAATTATTAAACCTATTTATATATATAGCTTTAATAATAATATAGATTATAAAAAGTAATATTAATCCCAATATAAAAGTATTCTTAAGCTTCTTCTAAAGCTTTAGCTATAGCTTTAGCTATAGCTTCTAAAAAGTATAAATTAAAATAACAATAATAATAAAGTCTATAAAGACTATAAATATATTAATAATATAGAAAGAGTAGTTAAAGACATCTAGGCTCTAGTATACAATATTGATCGTTTAATTCTATATAAATCTGGTTGGTCGGTACTAAACAAAGATAATAATAACTAACTCACCTAATCTACAATGTCTACAGGGACCAGTGAGGGGAATCAAGGTGCAATAACCATAAGGTTGATGGCGTTTTGCCAGAAGTGTCTCGACTTGATTTGCAGGCTATTATTGTATTCGTCTAAATGTCGCCACCGGAACCTTATTGACCACCGAGATAATACTTAGATTAAGGCATATAGTCTAGTTATAAGTCCAGGGTCTAGCGGGGATAATAGGCAGACTTATAGGAAACCCAATTCACTATAGGTTTTATTTTATAAATATATCGTCATTATATTCTATATATATACTTAGAGAATTTTACAAACTATTTTCACCTGCTTATTATATATCTCATACTGCTTATACACCAATACGCACAAACAAAAAGCTTCTCCATATAGTGTAAATATTACTATCACAAGTTAACCCACACCTCAATTTGGCATCTCTTAACAAGCCGACATAATATATACCTCGCGTGGGAAATAGCTAAGGGGTCCTCTTGCTCGATAAATGGCGTTAAAAGGTACATCTTACGTCGCCCTGCTCGGTCGATTAGTCGCTTTCAATTCAGAAATGGCAAATGTTATTAGTGAGCATATTTCAAAAGTTCATGCAGTCACGTGTGGTCTCATTTGTCAGGAACTTCTTGTTACTACAGTATCCATACAGAGGGAGTCAGAGATTACTCCAATCAGTGGAAGATACATAGTTGAAATGGGTCTGAATTTACTCCGTACCCTCAGTAGCATTGACGTAATAGACGGACCCCATTTTTACCCCGCAGTGTTTGTATGCACTCTTGAGTAGAATTATCTTATCTATCTACCTACAACAATCCACTCGATCACACTACAAATTACTATCCATCGAAGTACAAAATGGCGAATGAACAGATTCCGACTTGCCGGTGGGGCATTCTCAGTAAGTCTTCACTCCATAATTCAAGGACCACAACCCTGACAAGAATGCCTCAAAGCGGCTGGCCTCATTTCCTCCTGGTTTGTCTCAGACCTCGTCTCTCCTAGGGAAGATGCTAAAGCCAACCACATCATCCATGCTATCGGCGCGTCATCTGTCAAGAAGGGTCAAGATTTTGTCGACAAATTCATGACCGACGTCGAGACCAAGCCTGTTCTGTATGGCAACTACGAAGAGCTTTACAACGATCCCAAGATCGACTGTGCCTACATTGGTAGCCCTCACGGCTTCCACTACCGCGATTGCATGGCAGCCATCAAGGCTGGAAAGAACGTTCTATGCGAGAAGGCTTTTACGATCAATGCCCGCGAAGCCCGCAGCGTCTTCGAGGCTGCAAAGGCCAAGGGAGTCTACGTTGCTGAAGCCATGTGGCTTCGTCACCGACCTATGATTGCTGAGATCAGAAAGCAACTTTATGAAGACAAGGTCATCGGTGACGTTACACGCACCAACTGCAATTTCCACGCGCACTGGGACTTGGATGCTTTGCCCGACTCTTCGCGACTTAAGAACATTGAATTAGGAGCTGGCACTCTGCTCGACATTGGCATTTACTCACTCACTTGGGCTATATTGACCTTGGACCCTTCAACTTCTGCAGCTGGTGGCACAAAGGCTGTGGTGCAAAGCGAGATTGGTAGCGAAAAACCCAAAGTCATCGCAACGCAGTCGTTCAATGGCAATGTCGAAGTTGCGACAAGCGCTATCTTACATTACCCAAGCAGCGGACGACAGGGAGTCATCACATCAACAGGAAGTTCTCCACGCGGTGGCTCGCACTGCTTTGGGACGATTGAGGGCACTGATGGATTTATTGAGTTAGAAGGCAACGCGCCATCACATCCAACTGCTTTTGTGGTGTACCCCCAATGGTCTGAGGGCAACAAACCTGAGGGCAAACGTCATGAATGGAGTCTGAAACCTCGACAAGGCTTTCAATTTGAGGCGGACAACACGGCATTGGACCTACAAGCTGGTCGAAAGGAGAGCTCTATTATGCCCTGGTCCGAGACTATTCACGTCATGGAGATTATGGATGAGATTCGACGGCAAGGTGGCACAAAGTATCCTCAAGATAAATAGAGGCATAAACGAGGTCTATGTGCATGTGTTAATGACTCTTTTCCTATTTAGCTTGAACCCTCTAGAAAAGAATATCATAGATCCCTCAAGATATGTCATATCACAAACCACGGTGTATTACAGGTTGATACACATAGGGATACATGGCTAATCTGGAAAGGAAGATGACTCCAGCCTCGGTATTACGCATTGGACTGCCATTCAGAGCATACACTAGGTGGCCTCGGCCCCACCGTCCGAGGCGGGCTTACTTACCATGGAGTTCAGAGGGGTTGAGTTATTTACTACGGGTGTCCCGTAAATATCAGGGTCCTTCTGAGCTCCCAGTGTAGCCCATGTCACATCCATCCCAGTGGATATCTCGATATTCAAGCAACACCGGAATTTCTTAACTCCTTTCCTTTCCCCAGTCATATCAATCACTTGCACCATCCAGTGTTATTATTGGAAAAGGCTGCCCAGTAGGGCAGCCGATGAGGAGAAGAATTTCTGGAATAGAGGTCATAATTTTGATAGTATTGTGTTTTTCCAGGTTGGATTGCTTAGAGGGGTCTCTTATAGCTTCTTATACTTCTCTAGAGAGGGCATTTTCGGCGATTTAGAAGCATAAGCTTTGGTGGTTATTAAGGCCAAAAAGCTTAAAAATAGATATCTATAAGGGCATTAAAGTATAATGCTTAAATCTGTGAAAAAAATGCTGTTATTTTGAACTTTAGTTATAACCTTATTCAAAAAGACTATATCATTATCATCATCGTAACTACCACATTATTGGAAAAGGGCAAACACTAGCTACATCCAGCTTAGTGGTTATTAACCCCGTATAGGTAGTCAGTAAAATCTAACTCCTTTGAGTTACCGGATTATTATACTTCCATTTTCACATCTATTCATTCACTACGAATACCTTAGACTATCAATATTTACCCAAGAAGCTGTCCTTAATACTCACAGGTAGGCTATGTAGAGGACCTATTGGCTTTCCAACAGTCTTCTATTTGTGTAGAAGCTTCGTGCAAGCGATAAGAACCATGACAATGGTCTCTGTAAGACAGTGAGTCTAGCCAAAGTCGTTAGCCTCGGTATGAGAATTTCATATACAAGCTGTTGCGTAATGGCTGTACGCTTGCAAAAGGCCAGTGTCACTAGCAGGGAATTATTAAGGTACTGAAGCGAAGGCCGACAGGAGTTAGGGGACTGTACAGTCCTCGTCATAAGTACTTATACCTTCCACTAGATAATCTAGACTACTATAGCTATTATACAAGAAAGAATTTCTTATATATCTATAATAGTAAGAGTATAATCTAATATAGAAATACATCTATTTTAAGCTATTATATAATATGTGTTACCGTGTTACGGGCGTGCTTTGGTATTGGCCCCCTCTTATTTATTGATACCCCCCGAGGAAGAGGTTTCCTAGTCAATTAGATGTCCTATCAACCTATTATATATATAAAACTTTCTTGTCTTTTTCTAAAGTTAGTGTGTATATGTTTTGAAGTTATGAAATTATATTCATGATGATCTATAATAAATTATGAATCTTGACCAGAAGTAAGAATTAAACTATAGGTTCTAGATTAAGATCTCAGGCCCCTGATAGCCTTATCTAATAATTTTGGGTAAACATTTTGAGTTAAATACTCTGTAGTTCATCGCAAACTCAATTTTATACGAGATTGCGCCCGCTATCTGCTTAGTCTAGCTGACTTGAGTGTGGGATCTATAATCCTTCCGTGGGGCGCGCTTATGCAGTGCTTTAATAGTTCATGTGTCAGACCCTCATGGTACATAATCCCAAAAGCACGTTATCAAACGCAAGGATGATGATAGTACCTCACACTATTAGCAATAACAGGGGATGCAGCACTTTCTATCAGAGGCAGAGAGACGTCACGCAAAGTATACATATAATTAAAAACATACCATACTCCCAGCTGAAGAGAAGCATTGACGACACCTCTATACTGTAATAACAATACGGCCAGGCTCTAGCAGATATAATGACGGTTAATATTGTCCGGACTGGGGGTTGGGGGAGCTTATCAGCCAACAGACTATAAATGCATGTATACATATACATACGTTCAAGACAATCAGGAAGGATTCTGGGCTTAGCTCAGAAGGATGCCAGCTTCCTAACTAAGCCCTGTCTCCGTTCGGGATATGACTGTAAGAGGCAGTTGGACCGCAGAAGCTAGTGTGACCGAATCCACCTGTGGGGGTATGATATCTATCTGTCGCCTTCAAAGAGATGTGAAGCGCAATACTAACTATGCTCAAAAAGCTCATGACTGAGAAGATTTTGTAGTATGTACCTAATAGATATATATATCGCTGGCTCCTAGGGGGGAGCTATTCGTAAAAGCTAGTTGTTAAGTAAAAGACTTTTCACCCCCTGCAAAGATATCACAATGTGCGGAATTATTGCATCAATCGCGCTGGGCAATCCCTATTGTCTTGCCTGTCCAAAAGACCAAGGTCATCTTGGGCATGAACAAGATGGCTTATCGTCCGAGACACTGGCAGACAGCCTTCATCATTCACTCACAAATAGGTTCCATGACTTACTCGCAAACTGCTTTGTCTGCAAGAATGCTATCAAGGACACGACGGCGAATGCAAAATCAGAGTACTATAAGACTGACAGTGATACCCGAAATCGAGTGCAGTGTCCCTCGGGCCACGCCACGAAGCACCTACTAGAGTCGAAGCTTTTGGCAGGACTAGATGAGATCCACCACCGTGGTCCGGATTCTCAAGGCACATGGATCAACCAATCCAACACCGTTGGTAAGCCCATCACCATGCATCTTGATCTATGTTCTGGAACTGACAGCAAGATAGCCTTTGGCCATTGTCGCCTCTCACTTAATGATCTTACCCCTGCTGGACGTCAGCCTCTCCACAGTCCGGACCAACTCGTCCACGCTGTTGTCAACGGCGAAATCTACGATTATGACAGCCTGCGACAGCTTTGTATTGACAGAATTGGGTATCAATTCCAGGGCCATAGTGATTCTGAGCTAGTTATTGCCCTATACGAAGTTTTCGGGTCTCCATCCTTTTTATATCACCTGCGTGGTGAGTTCTCGTTCGTGCTTTACGACGAAGACAAACAGCAAGTCATCGCCGGACGAGATCGCTATGGAATCAAGCCACTTTTCTGGACCGTCGTAAAAGAGCGAGATCACATTAATCAAGAAAAGAAGAGGATGTTGTTTGCTTCCGAGGCAAAAGCCTTCCTGCCACTGGGCTGGTCTCCGGAGTGGGATACTGAGAGCATCGCAACAGGTGCCTTTGATTATGACGGCGAAAAGACTCTATTCAAAGATGTACGAAAGATACGTCCAGGTCACATTCTGACGATCAATCAAGAAGGCATGTCTCACTGCCAGTACTGGGATATGGACTACTCTAGTCCCCGCAGAGCTCATACCCATGAGCCTTCTTTGTCGAAGGATCAGCCTGTGCTGGATATTGATCAGACTGTCATCGAAGTTCGGGAAGAACTTGTTGACTCAGTCAAGCGTCGGATGCACGCTGACGTCCCCGTGGGCATTTATCTCTCCGGCGGTCTCGACTCGTCGGCCATTGCAGGCATAGCATCACAGTTACGAGACCAAGAGAGCATCGCGAACGGCAATGGCACCAAGTCTGCGATAGAGTGTTTCTGCATCTCGTTTGGATCTGACTCTGGCTTTGATGAGGGAGACGTTGCGCAAAGGACAGCAGATCATCTGGGTCTTCATCTCAATCGCTGCAAGGTAGATGAAGCTGCATTGGCAGACAACTTTGAGGACACAGCCTGGCA
This sequence comes from Fusarium sp. PT, assembly GCA_021020635.1. Taxonomy (NCBI): domain Eukaryota; kingdom Fungi; phylum Ascomycota; class Sordariomycetes; order Hypocreales; family Nectriaceae; genus Fusarium; species Fusarium sp. PT. Next base: position 26,141 of record JAHMRZ010000011.1, read on the forward strand.
CAATGAGCGACATTCTCTGGACCTCGGCACAGTTGGTAAATTCTGCCTGTCACGCACGGTCCAAGAGAGTGGTTACAAGGCCATTCTGAGTGGCGAAGGCGCTGATGAGATCTTTGGTGGATATCCGTGGTTCTTGGTCGATATGTTTGAGGAAGCTGATTCTTTGAACATATCTACCAGCCAGCTACATAAAGGTAGCCAGTTATATGAAAGGGTCCGGGAGGCTATTATTTCCCGCTTCAGACAAATGATGGGAGATCGTTGGGACCCAACGACTGTCTCACCAGAGCTCATATCTGAACTTGGGCATAACTACGGATTTATCGCGTCTATTATGTGGGGCTCAGCTGAGGAGATCCTGAAGCCCGAGCTACGAAAGTCCTTGAACAACAAGCTGCAAGTACTGCTTGATAGTCTACCTGAAGAAGGCAGACGTCACATGGCCGATGGAGACTGGCATCCGCTCCACGCATCGTTATATGTTTGGAACAAGACACAACTGGCGAGCTTTGCTATGATCTTGGAATGCGATCGCCAGGAGATGTCCCATAGCGTGGAGGGACGAGTACCCTTCCTGGACCATCACCTGACGGATTATGTCAACTCACTGCCAGCCAATCTTAAGATCTACCACGACTCAGAAATGGAGCTACAAGAAGACGACAGTCCGTGGTGGACTAGCGATAATGAGTCTGGACTCAGACAATTCCGGGAAAAGTGGCTGTTACGAGAGGCCGCCCGACCATTTCTCACCGACGAGGTCTATGACCGAAGAAAGCATCTATACACAGCTCCTGCAACGTGGCCCATCGGAGGTCCTTTGCATAGGCGCTTTTCAAAGCTAGTGACACGCGATAGTGTCGAGAATCTTGGTTTTGTGAGTTGGGAAGAGGTAGAGCCGTTGCTCGAGACTGCTTTTGGCGATAGAGGGTCTCATCGGGCATTCCGGAATCTCATCAGTGTGGCTGCATGGGTAGTGTTGAGTCAAAGATTTGGTATCCCCAGAGCCTCAGTCTAGGTTTTAGTAATACGAAAGTTGTTTAAGATATAACGTTGGGAAATCAGTTTACATCAGTTATATGGGGTATGTGCCGAGCATTATTCTGAATTTCACGATGATTTGGTTACAACAGTCCCTAGCCTCAACCAAATGAAATGGTGTATAGTTCTTGTTGGTTTCATGGGCAATGTTCGATGGCAATAAAGCCGCTGTGGCTCCTAATTGCTTAGTTGTGGTGGCGTGCATGATATGTTTATAGTTAATATTATCATAAGGCTAAAGACAGATAATAATCGAGGTTAATTATAGCCTGAATTTAATATTTAGTATTACCTACACCCCGAGTTGATATAGTTCTGCGGAGATTAAAAGCACCGCGGATATTTCTTTCTCCGCTAAACCTGGTCTTCAAACCATTATAACTATTCACTAATAAAGCCACCAGACATAAATAATTATAACCTTGTAAGTCTCACTCGTAGCTTATTTATTATATTATATAAAACTGTAATACTATATTAAGTTATTTTTGAATCTATGCCTACTAAGTCGTATTAAATTCAGACGAGCTTTCAGGACTTAAAAAATAATAATAATAATATACTAGCATTTTAATTAACTAAGAAGTACTATCTATATGTATTTATATACCATAACACATATGGATATATATAGTGCCTCATAGGGATATTAGTATTACAGTACAGGTGAAAGATTCTTATTGGAACTCCAACCAAGTAAGACATAGCTAAATAATACCTAATGTTTGAATCCATATTACAAACAACAGCCAGCCTCTCCGCATGGACTCCCCTGTCGAGAGTTAGCTGCGGTTCCGTTCGCCTCGAACCCCGCGTTCTGGCGGACATTTCTTCCTCCGTCACTAGACTCTCGGACTAGGCCTCGACTGAAGTCTAAACGATTGCTGATCTGGGGAAGTCCGGGGCCCCAGGAAAAAAGGGCTTGGAGGAATTTCCCCAGCTAGGTCTCAAGAATCCTACAGATATAAGATGTCCTCCCAGCCGCAGTAATTCATTTATCTCCAGGTTCATCCATCATACTACTCGACTCCTCGCCATGACTACCAACTCCAAGAGAAGCATTGAACAAAAGCCCGAAGACAACTTTGTTGAAATGTCTGTGGCTGATCCGAATGAGAAGGGCGGTGTCGTGGCCGACCCTGAGGCCGATTACTCTGGTGCTGTCAAGAAGACCGACCCTGCTGAGATTCGTCTTGTTCGCAAGTTGGACTTTCGCATCATGCCAACTCTTTGGGCTATGTACTTCCTCAATTATGTGAGTTCTGTTTGGCAGTGCTTACCTTTGATGTATGCTGACATTGACAGCTTGATCGAAACGCGATTGCCCAGGCGCGCTTGAACGGTCTTGAAGAAGACCTTGGTCTCAAGGGAACACAGTACAACACGTGTATCTCTATTCTTTTTGTCGGGTAAGAAACACATCGCAATATTGCCTAAGCATTTACTAACTTGCGGTAAGCTACTTGCTTATGCAGATTCCTTCCAACATGTTGATCTCGTCGAAACGCGTCCGTCCTTCGATTTATATGTCCATCTGCATGATGGGCTGGGCTGTCGTGTCCGCGTGCACTTCTCTCGTCAAAGACTACAAAGGCCTCGTTATCGTTCGATTCTTCCTCGGTGTCGCCGAAGCGCCCTTTTACCCAGGAGCCCTCTACCTCTTGGCAATTTTCTACACCCGTAAGGAGATTGCTACCCGCCTCTCGATTCTATACTCGGGCAATATCTTTGCCACTTCTTTCTCAGGTCTGATTGCTGCGGCGACATTTGGTACAATTGATGGACATCATGGACTCAAAGGGTGGCAATGGCTTTTCATCATCGAGGGTGTCTTGACCTTTGCAGTTGGAATCATTGGGATTTTCACACTGGCCGACAGCCCTCTTACGACGCGATGGTTGACCGAAGACGAGAGACAACTTGCGCACGAACGAATGCTACGCGATACTGTTGGTCTCGAGGAGAGCAAGGGAGCTCGGGCTGGATTTGCCCAAGCCATCAAAGATCCTCGTCTATGGCTCCTTTGCTTTATCCAGAACATGCATCTCTCTGCTTGCTCTTTCAACAACTTCTTTCCCACTGTCGTCGGCTCGCTTGGCTTCAACAGCACTATCACTCTGGTCCTAACCTGCCCACCGTACCTGGTCTCCGGATTCTTCGGTTACTTTGCAGGCTGGTCCTCCGGAAGGTTGAATGAGCGAACTTGGCACATCACTGCTTGTATGAGTATGGCACTGGTTGGCTACATCATCTCTTGCGCAACACTCAGCACTCCGGCTCGATATATCGCCTGCTTCCTGTTCGCTAGCGGTGCGTATGCTGTCAACTCAATGATTCTAGGATGGGTATCCGCAACACTCGGATCAACCCCCGAGAAGAAGTCCGTAAGCTTGTCCATCGTCAATGTTGTTGCCAACGCCTCCTACATATACACAGCCTACCTGTACCCCAAGTCAGATGGTCCCCGTTACCTGATTGGTATGGCCAGCAATGCTGGTTTTGCTACCATGTGTATCGCGGGTGTCTGGGTCATGAAGATTTGGCTTGTTCGAACAAATAAGAAACTGGATCGGGAAGGAAACACAAGCACTACACGATATGCTTACTAGAGCTATCATGAAAGACTTTATCTTAAAGTCGACTATTACTATCTTATTAAACCTTTGCTCAGTCTCATGTGGTAACTTTATAGTTTGACATATATAAACTATAACATTTGTACACCTCATCAAGACTACTCAACCTACATGTGAAGAAGTTAATATAATAATTTCTCTTGGTGCCAAAGATATCTCTCGAAGTAGATTACCAATTCTTCCAGCCAAGCTCTCTGGCATGATCCGCAGTATCGCAAGCCTGTCGTGCCCAATAGTCACGACTTCTGTCTAACATCCAGCTCAGAAGATCCTCCCCATGATCCATTTTAGTTCCCAAATTTAGGGTAAATAGGATGTTCCGTTGGGTCCCAACTGACCACTTCACATTCCTCGCATTCAATAGGTATAGGATTAAATTTGACGAGGCAGACATTATAATCCTGCTTAGGACCATTTTGGATGTTTGGATCTGTCACGAGGTATATAAAGAGCTATTGACGGTAGCTAGTGAAGAACCAGTCTCTTTTGTGTTTTGGCCAAGGTAAAACTGGTAGTCCCTGTGTGTTTGTAGTGCCGGGTTGAGGCTCATTATTATTCCCATCAGAAGATAATTCTTCGGCTGAGCTATTAACTCTATCTTTATCTTCCTTCTCCCTCTTCCCCATGGCCATCCTCACATGTCGTACCTGACGGCACATGGTACCTCGAGCACCTATCTCGCCATGGTAGTGAGCGACACATTCATCTGGGCTAGCACCAGGTAAAAAGAAGAACTCGTATCTGAAGCCGCCAGAAAGATAGATATCACGGCCATTCTCAAGATTGAGTTTAAAAGCTGTGGCATTAAAATCCCGTGGTGTCTCCGGATTAACCAGATAGAATACCCAGGAAGCCAAGGGTGCACGTTGACTTTCTTCTGCGCCCCATGACATGATGGCTGGATGGCTGGATTGCTGGTGTGGTCTTGGAAAGTGACTTGGTAAAATTTCCATTTACGAGAACTAGGTGACTTGCCGCTGGTCCTCTTCCTTCCGGATTTCGGTGCTGGTGAAGCCATAGCGATTAGGGAGGTGCTGTAATGGATGAGGTATTATGTTAATGGAAAAGGAGGGGTAGTAACAAACTGAAAATTTAGAATGTGGGCTGTAGAGAGTAGACTGTCTTTAAACTACATAGAAGCATATTTACTACAAGAGAATAAATAATTAACCAACAGAGGTCGCGACCTCTTCAGTCTTCACCTGCATTCCTTGTTTCATCGAGGGGCTCTCCATGATCTGTCTCCAATCATGCACAGCAACACTATTTTTCTCACTCAACCGAACTTCCTCTCCGGTACGATCAATCATCTCGGTCTCGTAACTCCCGATGGCTTCTTTTCTCTTGTCAGCTGCAATTCCCTCAGGCTTCCAGAACATTTCTATGGCTTTGAATGCAGTGAAAGCGTCCTTGAGTGCATGGTTGAGACCCTGCCCTCTCTGAAAAGTCATAGGATGGGCTGCATCACCAGCAAGCGTCACCCTGCCCCAGTTGTTGTCCCACTGATGCTCTGGCAGGCTTGGGTCCCAGTTGCGGAGCTTGGAATACCACACTTCTGTGTCATCGGGCATCCAGGCAAAGACGTTCTTCCAGGGGTCGGCAAATTCTTTAGCAAGAGTCTTTTGATGGGCGATAAGATCACGGTTTGTACCGGTGTTGATATAGTCAATAGGCTCTGGGAAGGAGATGTAATGGAAAAAGGTCCAGTTCTCAGGGTGATCCTTGTCATCGCCGTCGTGAAGACTGAGCCAGGCGCACGTGCCATTTGGGTGAGGACCGACCTGATAAAGCGGGCTATGAGGCTTTGATCGAAGGAAAATGGCATGTTCCCTGGTGTGTTGTGTGTAACACATAGTAGTTGCATAAGGAATGGGTGTCACCTTGGCCTTTTCCTGACCAAGAAGCAGGGTCCGAACAGTTGAATGCGGGCCATCCGTGGCGACAAGGAGACAGCCCGTGTCCTGTGTCCCATCTGCGAATTTTGCTGTCACGCTTGATTTGTCGTCAGAGTAGACAAGATCGTCAATGGCTTTCCCCCAGTGCAGATGGTCATCAAGGCCATCCATAAGCATGCGACGAAACTTGTCGCGACGAACGCGGTAGAACTTGGAAGATTTGAGCTCGGTCAGAACTTCGCCTGTTTTCCCGTTCACGAATGGAAGTCTATCCGTATCTTTGGTTGGCACGTGGGGATCGACCTGGGTACTCTCCAGCTGCTCCATGACCTTCTCTGGAACCAGATGTCGCAATGGCTCGAGGCCCCAGTGGCAACCCATAGTCCATGTCTTCTTGCGGGGCCGTTCTTCCTTCTCGTATACATCGAAAGGGATTCCTGCCTTCAGGGCCTCGAGTTAGTACAAGGATTATTTCAATGATGAGATACACGTATACCTTCTTCAAACCTTGCGCGAGAGCCAAACCAGTGGACCCTGCAACAGATAATAGTTAATGACCTCGCTGTTACCAGTGTCTTGGGCATAAATTTTACCGGCGCCAATGATGAGAACCTTCATGGAGTTCTGAAGCCCACGGCTAGTGCCGTTGAGCGTGGCTGAAATGCTGCTGCTAATTGTTGAGCTCATCATCTTAAATTAGAGGAGGGTAATACAGAAATGTGTGGAAAGTATTCAATGTGTTTGGCAAAGTGTGTCTTATTATTGGGTAGTTCAATCACGGTTGGTAAAACTTTGTTTTCCTTTGAACTCTTATTACCCTTGTATTAATTCCGACTGGGGCACAGTTATGCTGTTTTCCCTTGAACCCCGAACACTCGGCATCAATTGGTCGGTCTTCGGCCTTCTCGGTCCTCACGGCTTATCCCGGCTACCGAAGATTCCGCCCATCTCAAAGACAAATAAAGGCTCCGGAGTTGTATTATAGACGCTATGCATAAACGATCTATTCATTCTAGAATCAAGCCGACTCCCTTTAAACTAGACAAAGGCAGATAATATTGATGAAAAAGAGATTTTAGGTGATGATAGGTCGGGGGGCGAAATTGCGCAGTTTCGAAGTTACAAGCTGATTACAGGTTAAAAAAGGACTTAAAAAGCAGAGCCACCTAGGTTACTGCTTAAGACATAAGCTTATAATAAATAGATTACAAGAATTAATTCTATTACTAAATGTGTATTAAATACTGGTTATATCTTTATCTAGTTTCTGTATAGCTTAAGGCCAGTAGGTTAATGAAGTATATCTTTTCTGGTTGGGTATTGCTCCTACCCTAGACCATATAATCAAAACAATTATTTAATATTCTTAAAGGCGTTATCAATATATAAACCAATATGTTTTCTAGATGTAATTTAGGGACATATAATTATTATAAATATAAGACCGTAGGACAGCATTATATATATTATTTACATAAATAATAATCCCTTATGATAGTCGGTCTAAAAATTAGAACTTGGAAGCACCTATCTGTTAACGCGATATGATATGACACTTAAATCTATACAAATTAGCTTTTTTTAAAAAAATTCAGTTATAAAGCTATTCAAAAAGACCACATCATTATCAATATAACCACCACGAAGCTGATACTTAACCACTCTCTTTAGCTAGTTGTTAGTCCACAGACTTAGATGTTAAGGCCTTCGGGAGCAACAAAGTGGATAGGTCCGCTTTCTGCTCAAGCTACATCCAAAGCACCAAAGCCGCAACGGTCACGCCTATAATTAGCACAGACTTAAGAAAGTTGGCTACCAAGACGTAATGGTCGTGTAGTCAGTGACCAGTGAAGTGCTTGTGTCGGTAACTATAGTCGTGATAGACTTCATGACTTTCGCTCGGATAATGTACTGGATATTAAGTCGAAGTATATAAACTACAACTCGAGTCGCCAATGACAGGCACCGCAACGGACGTATCAATCAACACAAATTTCGCCCAGGTGACTCTTACTAAAACACAGAAAGTGACGGATTTGCCCACTCAGCAAGTTACCAGAACTGTCGCGACTACAATCAATGTAACCTCTACCCAGCAGATCACAAACTTTAACACCCAAGTTGTCACTGTCAATGTCCCCACTACAGTTACTGTCACGTAAGTACCAGCGTCAAACATGCCGATGTTCAACGTTCAGTAGCTGACAACAATCACAGCGTCACGCAAGTTTATGCAAACCAGATTCTGTGAGAGATCGTTCAATAGCATCAAACAGAGGAGCAACTGCCACAGTAACAGGTGGTAGTGGCGTGGCAGGTAAGTGTTTAGAGTCGCGGCGAACGTGAACTAGCACTGACTGCTACTAGCTGAATACTACTGTGCTGTCCAGGGTTATGGAACTAGTAGTAACAATATTTACTCAGGTGGATCAAGTCTTGCCGCCTCCTGGGACATATGCAAGGCGTATTGTATAGACCACGGTGGTGTTAGCTTCGGGTTTGGCAGTGGTGCATGCGCATGCTACAACAAAGACACGTAAGTGATGAGACTTTGCAGCATATATCCTCTCACTAGAGTTTATTGTCTAATTTCCATTGTTATATAACTGACGATTGCTAGGAAAACCAAGGCTAGGCCTAATTCAAGTAGTGTCTTCTATTTCTCTGATGTGGCTTGTCCCGCAGCAACCAAGGTATGTTTGTCTTCTTTACTTCCAGTTTCAATGGAGTTAATCCTTCCGAATAAATACTTGCTTTGTATTCAAGCCCGCCAAGCGAGCCCAGCCATTCAACAAGATCCCTTCTTTAAAGTCATTAGCAGTGCTTGTTTTTGCCACATCACCAACAAACCGGCTATTGCAGCAACCAAGACCTTGACCTCCAAGGGAGGCAAGACTATCCCATATAAAGTGACCAAGTACACGGCCTCCTGGCTTACCAAGAAGAAATATACCACCATCACCAATCGAATAACCATCACCGCAACAGCACACCAAGATTGCGGTAAAGACAGGCTACAACGCTGTATCCATCACCAATCACAAGAGTGCTACATTCACTAAGCCAGTTACAGTCACGGTATTCAACTACAGGACCGTGGTTGTCACTAATGCTAACACGGTCGGCGTCACCAACCGCAAGACTATTCTTGTAACTAAACACAATACTGCATCTCAGACTGCTTACAACAGTGCCATTGTGAGTAATGTGAATTGTAACACGGTCACCAATTACAATTCATTCATGACAATCGAGAGGGCCACCAACACATTTACACCTGAGCCAGTAACTGTAACAGCTGAGGATTCATTTATTTGGGGGTCTTGAAGCGTGTTGGAGGTTATTTGATTGCATTGACTTTGTGGTGATTCTTGGACATACAATATCTCTCAACAGTTTTAGTAGGGAAGGGAATAAATTAGCTCATCGCAGGATTCTATTTGGCAATCTAGGAACCTTTATATTATAACCAAACTCAAAGATCAAGAGACGTGCAAATAATATCCACCAACTTTCTCGCACTCGGCTTCCTCACCATTGTGAAGTGGTTGGCTTCCTCAATGCACGTGATAGCAATTTTGTCTTTACCCAAAAGCTGATCCCAACCATTAGGCCCCAAGTTGGTCCTGTTCTCCAACAACCAAGTCATCTCTTTTGGATCATCATCCTGTGGCTCGGGCCGGACATCGGTCGGGTTCTTACAGACGCCATCTGTAGCCCAAATGAGAGTGGCCTGGGGCGCATTGCCTTGGAATGGAACTGGCTTGTATTTATCCAAAGCATCGATGAAAGCCAAGAAATGCTGAATCAGCCACTCCGGAGCATTCTGAGCCTTTCCATTTCCGGCTCCAAATACACCAGACTTTTCCAGGAACTTGTAAAAGCGAGGAGGCAGCTTCTCCAAGCCAATGGGGTTTGGAGAATCAATCAAGATAAGGTGCTGCACAGTTTCGCCCTGGTTCACGAGCTGCTGAGCGGCATCATATGCAGCTATCCCGCCAGCAGACCAACCAGCAAGGCTGTAGGGGCCATGAGGCTGACGACGGCGGATCTCGGCGACGTAGGATGCAGTCAGGTCCTGGAGGCTGCATTTCAAGTCTTTGGGATTCCGTACGTAGGGGCAATCTAGTCCGTACACACACAGGCTGGGTGACACAGGGGGCAGGCCCACGTACGAGGTTGATGAGCCAGAGCCGTCCGGAAAGAGGAAGAGACTGTGCGAGTTACTGGTTCTGCCTTGCAGTATGACCGAAGTAGCTTGAGGGTGGGAAATTTGGCCGTCTGTTGTTGTAGGTCTCGGTCCAAGTATTTCACCAACGGCAGCTGTGAGGCTCGACAGGCTGGAGTGGTTCAAGAAAAGGTCTTGCGGAAGATCAATGTCGAGCTCTTCTCGTGCTCGACCGAGAATGGTGAGGGATACAAGGGAGTCAACGCCAAGCTCAGCCAGGTCGTCAGCACGTGCCAGTTCCTTGACGTTGATGCCAATCTCGTCGGCAACAATTGTAAGCAGAAGGTGGATGGAATCACTGACGCTACCCATCTTCAGACTCTCAGGACTCTCTTCGCTGGCACTTGGTGTGGTTGCTTCTGTTGTTCCGCTCTTGTCTGATGAGTGGCTGTCGTCCACGGTCTCATCTCTGCTGATGGGAGATTCAGCGAGAAATTCCCTGAAAGCCTTTACCGAAGGATAGTCGTCGAACAACGACTGCACATCCAAGTTCAGAGACTCCCGAAAGTTGCCAAGGATGGTCAACGACATGAGAGAATCCACTCCATAATTGGCAAACTCGGAGTCTTCGCTTAGCTTGGATCTGTCCACGCCAATCTCTTTGCAGATGATTTCAAGAGCCTGCTCGAAGATGGAAACAGAATGCGGGCTTTGTCTTCTCGTGGCTGGCGTTTCTGGAGCACTTGGACGACTCGCTTGTTTGACAGGAGGGGGCGTTGGCTTTGGTCTCGGTGTAGTCGACTTGCTTGGCGAGGGCAAAAGCATATCCAGGACTCGCTTGGAGACTCTGTTGAATGTGACGCCGCCGTACATGGCAACGATGTCGCCTTCTCTGAACACGTAGACGTCTCCTGAGTATGACGAGTCATCCTTGCCGACACGCTGCATCTTGACGTAGGTACGGTACTCAGCAGTGGGTGAGAAAGTCTCTGCACAGCGCATGAACTGCCAGCCCTGGTTGATGAAGGCGTGCTCAGACAAGTCTAGCACATCATTCGAGTGCATCACAAAGCCCGTGAGGTGTCCAAAGCTATCACACCAAAACGGGTTGAGTGCGAATCCTCCTTCAACTGGCTGTAGGCGTACCTTGGCTGTGGCCTCGAGGCCTTCGCTGTCGAACACAACCTCCTGCATGCCCTGGTATCCTGGACCATACTTTACCACCGAAGAGAACATCTTGTACGCCATTCCACGACGGACTCTGTGTGTGGTTTCCTCCTCTAGACCTTGGAGGAGGTTCTTGATGCTTCGCTGAATAAGATACTTATTGCGGCGCCAGTCCTGTTGCCAGACCTCGGGCTGTTGGAATCGTATGCTGCATGTCGCATGACGAGTCGTCTGTTTTCCTTGCGCATTAACACTGTAGATCTCCATGTCGCCTTGGAGTAACTTCCAATCCACCAACAGGCTCGCTCGGATAAACTGAGCATTGGTCGTTTGAACAATGAGGGCTTTTTCTACCAGCATGTTGCAAACGTCAGGGACATATCCGTATCCCTCGGGGCCTTTCAACTCGGTCACATATTTGCCCAGAGTATAGGCAATATCTGCGTACAAAGACTTCAACGTGGTTAGTTGAGGAGTGGAAGCTGAGGATAAGAAGAAAACTCACAGAGGGGCAAAGAACCAGCCCGTTGACCTGATGATCTTGCGCTACTTGCAATAAAGCAGACTCGCGAAGATCCGACTGCATGACCAATTTGCATCCCTGAGCAGAGACGTCTTGCTCCACAATCTCGTGAACCGACTCACTCAGCCTCGTTGGCTTTGGTACCGTTGCAGGAGTACTAGCCACAGCTGGTGATCCTTTCGTGAGACACCAGTCACCCTCATACTGGATCCAGTATTTCTCAAGGTCCCATGAGTAGCTGGGTACGCTGAGGACCTTTTGACAAGACGGAGAGTCTCGGTGCCAACTATCCCAGTTGATGGCCACCCCTGCCAAGTACAGCAACCTCAAAGACTCGGCGAGTGTCTTGAGCGGCTCCTCGTTGCGGCGCAATGAAGGGAAACAGCGTGTATCTGATCCCAAGATGTTCTTTACCATTCTTGAAAGGATCGGGTGTGCTCCAACTTCAACGCATATGCTGTTCGAAGCGATGATGTTGTCTTGCTGAGCCGTCTGCACAGCCGTCATGAACTCAACGGGTTCGCGGCAGTGTCTCCTGATATACTCTGGCCCGATAGTCTCACCGGGCTGGATTATAGAAGCCGAAAGGGTGGAGATGATTGGCAGGGTTGCGGGCTTGAAGCTGACGTGTTGGGCGATGGCCTGAAGCTCATAGAGGATGGGATCGACTTGTGAAGAGTGGAAAGCAAAAGGAACAGGCAGTGGCGTGAGCTTCAAGCCAAGATTGCCAAGTTCCAAACTGATTGCTTCAATGGCAGCTTTGGGGCCACTCAGCACCATGTCTTCAGGCCCGTTAACACAGGCAATCTCAACGGGCGGGTTGTCTGCGAGCACTTGACGTATCTGGTCTTCGGATGCCTTGACAGATATCATGCCGTGCGTATTAGCTGTGCAGCCATTCTCAATTAAGCTTGCACGCCAACCACACAGATAGATCGTGTCACTGATGCTAAGTACACCAGCAATGCAGAGGGCGGCATACTCGCCCAAGCTATGCCCCAAGACATATGAAGGCTTCACCCCGAGATTCGCCCACAAGCGACTCAGTGCAATCTGGATGATGCAAGTGCCCACTTGAATGACTGTGGGAGAGAGCTCTTCAATGTCAGCACTCCCTTCTACCAGTGGCAAGATAGAAGGTAGAGAGTGTGTCCTCGCAATGCAGTCAAAGCTGTCGATGTCGGACCGGAACGAGGAAACATGCAAGTAGAGCTCACGGCCCATGGCACTGTATTGAGCTCCTTGTCCAGTAAGGAGAAAGCCAATGTTTGGTAGCTTGGAGGGGACAGGTCTTGTGACGTCTTCGGTTGCCATGGCGAGCAACGAGCGTTTCAGATCTTGCATGCTCGTTGTTGTAAAGGCAGCCCGGTAACTATGATGCATGCGTCGAGCAGTTGTTGTGTAGGAGAGCTGAGCAAGTGTCTCAGAAGACGTTGAACCACCAATGAATTCCGCCATGGCGAGCAGGTTGCGCTTAAACGACTGGCCCGAACGTGCAGATATAGCCACCACATGCGTTTTTCGAGCGTCTAAGGCTTGTATCTGCGCCGAGATTGGGGCATCTTCCAGCAGCAAGGCTGTGTTTCCACCAGCAGCAGAGAAATTGTTGATAAAGGCACGGCGTTTGCTGCTTGCTGGGCGAGGCCACTCAGCTTCCTTCATCGCAATTCGAATACCGCGACGGTCGAGGTCGAGGGGAAATCCATGGTTGATGGTCCCCTTGATGCCGCAATGAATGGGGATCTTGCTTTGTTGCATCATCAACAATACCTTGATGAGGGCCGTCACACCAGACGCGGACTCGCCGTGGCCAATATTGGATTTGACTGATCCCAGATGGAGGGTTTGGTCTGGTCTGCGAGAATAATCGCTTGCAAAGGTGTTCAGAACTGACTTCATCTCGACAGCGTCGCCGGCTTGTGTCCCTGTTCCATGCATCTCAATATAGCTCACATCATGCGGCTTCACGCCTGACTCGTTGAGAAGTTTCTTGAAGAGATATTCCTGAGCATCAGCCAACGGTCTCGTGATGGAAACTGCCTCTGCGGAGTGGTTGGTATGTGCCCCAAGAATGACGCCGAATACAGGATCTCCATCAGCAATGGCATCAGGAAGTCGCTTGAGAATCACTGTTCCGACGCCCTCTGCTCGACAGTAACCGTCAGCCTCATCGTCAAAGGTCTTACAATTTCCATCCTTGCAGAGAAAGTGACCGCGATCGAGGCCCGCAAAGTTATCCGGATTTGTCATAACATTGGTGCCTCCCGCGATAGCTGTGTCACAATTCCGCTCCAATAAAGATGTGATTGCCAGGTTGATAGCAGCAAGACTCGATGAACAGGCGGTATCAACAGAGATACTCGGTCCACTGAACTTGAAGAAGTAGTTGATCCTCCCAGGGATGAAAGCTCTGTTGCCGCCAGGGATAAAATAAGTGTCGATATCCTGGCCACTATTGACTTCTCTCCAGTCGTCACTGGTCGTCCCGTAAAAGACCCCGACGCGATGCCTCTGAGTGGACGCAGTGCGGTCTGGCACAACACCAGCCATTTCCAAGGCCTCGTAGGCAGTTAACAAGGCCAGTCGCTGGGCTGGGTCTGCCTGACAAGCTTCTCGAGGGGACATGCGGAAGAATCTCGCATCAAAGAGACCAGGTTCTTTGAGCCAGCAACCACTCGTGACTCGGTTTGTGTTCTTCCTCTGACCTGTCGGGTCGTGGTGTTTCTCCCCGTCAAATCGATCTGCCGGGACTGGCTTGTGGACATCCAGGCCTTGTTGTAGCAAGTCCCAAAATTCACCAAGATCATCCGCCTCAGGGAATCGACCGCTGAAGCCAATGATGGCGATTTGAGACGAGTCATGGTCGGGGTCACCGCCTGAGTGGCCTCGTGAGATGCCCGCTATCGGAGTGCTATCCACCCGCACAGTCTTCCCGCTTCGCTCCACTGAAGCTGATAGGCTCTGTGCAATCTGTGTGTTGATGGGTACGAAGATGTTGTCCCCGTGATCAGACAGGAGGTCGGCTAACCCTGCGATGACCTTGTCAAGTCGAATTTGTTGAGTAAGAACACCAGAAATACATTCTTTTAACAATTCCTCGTAGATGGACTTTTCCATGATGGACCCAGAGGAACACGAGATGTTGGAGATCCTCACATGTCGATCGAGGTTCTGAACTCCTTCCAGGACAGTGTCAAACAGAGTCTTGAGATCCGACTCTGTGTATCCCTGTGAACAGTGGTAGGGACCATGAATGGGGATAGGGAAGGATTTTCTTGTGGAGGAAAATGGACTCGCGAGGAATTGTTGGAGGATATCAGGCGGCCCGCTAATTGTGACTGTGTTGGGCCCAACGGCGCCAATGTATGGTTGCGATAGCAATGGAAAGGACTGAGTTTCTAGGTTAGCCTATACCTCACCACTACCAGATTTCCAGAGGCCAAGAATTACTTACATTCTCTTTACAAAATTCGGTTAATGCTTGCTGGGCCTCGTCCTCCTGAGTAGCAGCCAGCACCACTGACCAACTGCTATGGCTCTGAGACCCGAGGATTGCTGCTCTTTGTTGCACATAAAGACCAACCCGAAAGGCAACAGAGACTGCTTGGCATCCTACACGGATGAGATCGAAGAGCGTTTTCGAACAGCTTATAGCGGCAGCAGCAAAGGAACCGGTGCAAATACCAAGGAACGATGCATATTCTGGGGGATGCTGAAGTCCTCTCTTTGACATGAATCTGCTTTGTTAGAGATAGAACCGTACTGGATAGGTACATCAAAACTTACTCGATATAATAAGCAATCTCGTAGATACATAATAGCGCGCTGTCGAGGGCTGCACTATGCTGTCCCTTGCGTACATCTTCCAACACAAGACCTAGAGTTTCTGCCTGCGGAAAGCTGCTACGATCTTGGGCGGGAAGAATGGAGATCTCTCGCCTCAAGGATAGGAAGGCTTTGTCGAGGTATTGCTTCAAGATGGCATTGTCGCGAATAAGAAGGATTACTTGTAAGGCATCCACGATGGGCACCGATTGGTCCCCGAAAATAAAGACCTTTCTGGCATGCATATTGATAAAGTCTTGCTTTTTTGTCTTGTTGCAAAACTGTCGAATTTCTTGTTCGCTGGTTGTATGGAGGAATACTGGTTGCTTTAGGCTGTACTAGACTATATATCAGCGTGTGTAGTGACTTCGGACATGTACACCACACCGCGAAGTGGCGTGCTCGAAATACTCTTGCTATCTCCCTTGCTCCGAATCTTGCTACAATCTCTTACTATCGGGTGCAACAGGAACCGAGATCACCGACGAGGTCCGAACCTCCCGTTGGGGCCCGAACGGGTGGAAGAAGCAGCATGCAAACCGAGCTCCGGACCTTTTCCCGAGATAAGATCCAGGACAGAGTGTTCAAACTCAGCTTATCAAAAGGTGGATTTCAAATCATACACATGTTATTTAAAGGCTGCTTTGTGACTCGTAAGCGGCCTGTCGACGTGAGTCAAGTACACAACCTGCTATCGCCAATAATGACTTCCGTTCCCTCACAACAGCTTCTTTGTCTTACGATTTGCGGCTACAAAAAGCCCGGTCTTTCCGATGAGGCATACCGACACTATATGATACATACCCATGCACCTCTTGTCAAGGATCTCATGGTTCAGTATGGTATCAAGCGTTGGACAATGGTGAGTGATGTTCCTGCCCCCCTGGTCATTACAATCGGTAACGGAACAGACGCACAACTCTTTATCAACAAGAGCCAAGATGGCGCTGGTTGCCGGACCACAGTTCGCCAACACTGTCGACTATGATGCCATTATCCAGATCATGTTCAATGATGTGGATGACTTTGTGAGGATGAAGGCAGATCCTTATTTCCAAGAGCGCGCGACGCCTGATCACGAACAGTTTGCTGATACCAAACGGAGCCGGTATATCATTCCAAGCATGAAACTAATATTAAAAGAAAGCTAACGATATCGTAGTATGACCATTGGCTTGGTTCAGGATATTATTACAGATGGCGTTGTAACAGGAGTTCAGCAATAGCTGCAGGGTTAATATAACTACATGTTCACATCGGAACCTTGTAAAGTTCTGTGGCAGGTTCATCACAACTGTCACAGAAGCGTGCACCATGTTCTTATCCCACCTTAGATCCCAGCTAGTTGTTTACTTACCATTTCGTGTTATCATAGATATAAAGCAGGGATAACCCGTAGATTGAATAATTACTTGATGCTTAAAGAGGCCTATGTTATAGTGCTATTTGTCTCATTCTAGGTGGTGCGGCAAATCTACTAAACACTATAGCAAGAGAATGACAGACCCCTATATTCGAAAACTAGATACAAAACCCTCATTAATTAGCCAGCGACAGCTCTATGAGAGACAGATTCGATCCTGGAGGATGAGAGACACTTTCCACCACTAGCGCTGTATCCACCGCAGCAAATATCTGCCTCCAGTCTTCAATGCCACGTTCAAGACTGTTGAACACCTGCATCATGGTCAGGTCGCGCACTCTCAAAAGCCGCTCCTTAGAAGCAGGTATCGATCCAGGGCTAGGCATGACCGTGTCCATAATGAGGATCTTTGACCCGCTCGTCAGAGCTGGAATCAGGTTCCTCAGAATTTTGACAGAGTCCTCAAAGGCCCAGTCGTGAAGAATCATTCGCAACAAATACACATCTGCGCCAACATAGGGTTGTGCCTCAAAGAAGCTGTGTGGCTGAAACTTGATGCGCCCAGGCAGATCACCATCCCCAAAGGAAGCCAACTGCTGCTCAGCTCCGCTGACAACCGAAGGCAAATCTTGCACGATGAAGCTCAGATGTGGGAACTCTTGTGCAAGGGCTACGCTGCCGTGGCCAACGGAACCACCGACCTTTCAATCTCAGATTAGCGATAGAGCCGTTAAATCAGATATTCAGAATCATTAACTTACATCAACAACAACCGCTTCTCCAAGCTTGGCCCAGTCGTAGCCACTAACCATATGCTTGAGGTGCGTGCCACGGTTAGACGCAGCACTCTTCATGTACCCAGCAAACTGTTTCTGGCGTTCCGGTAGTTGCTTCAGATGTTGGAAGAAGGAGGCGTCGGTGTCGAAGGCGATATTATAGGCTGTGTGGGTTTTCTCCACATCATCAGGCCATTTTTTGTGAGCTTCAACCATGCCAGCAGCAGTTGGGGCTGAGATGTCACACATGAAGACAGCCCAGTCGGCAAAGTTCTCACTTGAACGTATGAGGGCTGAAGTTGGTGAGTGAGCGATGCGCTCGGGAGTCGGCTCAGCAAAGAGACCACTTGTCATTGCCATTCGAGCTACGCTTTTCAAGCGTGCTTCAGACACCTGGGCATCCAGGGCCAGCTGGGCATATGAGATTTCGCCCTTTAACGGGACAAGATCAAATACTTTGAAGGTGCAGAGCCACTGAAGGCACGCAATATAGTGGTACTGAAGACTGCGTCAGTAAGGACTTTCTCTGAATGCAAGAATGAAAGAGTCTTACACCGGTCTGAAGATTAGCAAGATAATCACTTGGTCCAGCTGCAAGCTGAAATATCTGCAGCGCGTAGTCCATGATGTGTTCTCTTGCAAGATGGGCAGACTCTGGTGCATCGCTGGGGACAACAGTGGGAGGCGTGTCTCTGTTGAAAGAAGGCACCTGATGTCCACCAAGACGAAGGAGTTTCTCGAGGGACTGGACTTCGCCTGCAAGTCTTTTTGTCAATTCCTCCATTTTGGATGGTTCGATGTACTCGTTGATTGCCATTGTGTTTTGGCTGACAGGAAAAGTAGAGATTACTAAAAGAGAAATGATAACAACGTTGAAGAGATTCTGTTAGGAGGGTATAGATAATTAACCAAAACAGTTATCATCTTAATTGTATGGGAACTTCCCTTGCAATAAGTCCATGTTTTAGATGAACACTACGTTGTATGCAGGCCAATGTGCTCCGACGCTCCATCCAACTCAATCCCGAGCTCCGGACCCGCTCCGACCCCGGTCCCGGCAACTGTCGGGAGGATGGGCTTATCCCAGCTAGTGGATTCCGATCGGATACCGAGCTTCCATGTACGCGCCTATAAATTATGTTCCGGCTATTACCTCCCTATTATTATATCTGAAATACTATTGTTATGCTAATTACTAAAAGTAGTGTCATATTGTGATGTGAGTCGTCTGACTAGACCGGACACCCTGTGTATACATACCATAAAGCTGAGGTTCAGCGCTGCGGAGTGATTCTTTGTGGTTCAGTATTTTATAATCTGGATCATCCTTGAGCCATATTACCCATGACATTGCAGGCGGTAGAGTTTATTTCTTATTAATTAAAGTTAACTTTACTCAATATCTTGCCGAAATAGATCATTTTTAAAATTAGACAGAGTATTAATGTATTAAAATTCATTAGGTTCGTTCCATAGTGTTTATTCATGGCTATTTGCTTAACAAACTACTATTAAACCATTTACTTTCCCCTCTTTCATGATGCGCCTACTATACGGATTGTTCCATGTCCTCGACTATTTCTCTACTTGGCTGTGAAAGCAACAGTTTGCAAGGCGGATTCAAGAGATTCCAGTGGGTTCTTGGGAAGGCTAAACGTCCTCCAGGCTACATAGCCATCAGGTCGCACAAGGGAGCACCCATCGTCGGATAAACCATAGGCTTCAAGAAACTCCGAACAGTCTTCGAGAGGTCTTTCTTGAATGTGCAGGGATACAATATCAATCTGCAATCTCTCTCCAAGCTCAGCCACGACAGGCTGCCATGAGAGGCTTGTGGAGAGCAAAACCCAGCTCTTGCCGAACAATTGAAGTGTCGGGGTGACTTGATCATTATGCTGTATCATTACATGCGGAGCTCGCGTTCCTGGTCGACCACCCCATTTGTCAGGTGTCTGAGCTGGAGGTAACGAGATATCGGCTCCAATGATACCGTCAGATCGGTAAATCTGGCCGAACTCAACTGCAGCGTCTGGGAGTGCTTCAACGGCACCAGAATCACTGGTTTTGGTATCTTTCTGGAGCGTCTTAAAATCCGACCGCGCAAAGATTTGATCATGGCGCAGCCACGCAACAGGAAGTCTCTCGTCTTCGTATGTGGCGAGGAGTCCAGGCATGCTAGAGCCTTTCACAACGTGAGACAGCTTCCAGGCTAGATTGTACGCATCGCCAACTCCAGTATTGGCGCCATAACCTCCTCGATTGGGTGGAAGACTGTGAGCAGCATCTCCGATCAGAAAGACTCGACCGACCGTAAACCGTTCAGCGATCAGAGCAGCCAAGTCCCATTGCCGGGTTTCAATGACTTCCATGTCAATGTCAGGCGTACCGACAGCCTGGCGAGTCAGAGACTCGAGAGTAGACTCGGTATACTCTCGATCATTGGGCAAGTGCAATACCAGACGGCCGTCCTGGTACGCGATCATAAAAGCCTTCAGGTCTGGCTGGTCGATAGTGAATTGTGTTGGGCCCCGTGACAGATACGGAGCAAGATCTGGAGACCTAAAAAGCACGCTCTTAACAGAGCTGACATGGCCGTGGCCGCTGCGAGAGATACCAAGGGCCTCTCGGACAGGGCTCCGATGCCCATCAGCTGCCACAAGATACTTGGCGACAATGTCATAGGATGGACCGTTGCGAATATTGACGGTGCATGTGATGTCCTCGTCATCCTGCTTTAAGCTGGCAAACTCGTGGGAGAACCGGACGTCAACCCCCAGCTCGATAGCCCTTTGTACGAGTATGGGCTCGAGCAAGTCTTGTGGCGTAGAGGCGCCCCTGTAAGGAGAGAATTCCTTTTCGGGAAGAGGTTTTTGGTCTTCTGCCTGGTCTTTCTTCTGTGGGTTCCAAGCCAGCTCCTCGTACCATTCTCCAGTCAAGCTGTGCACACGCACCCGCTGAAGCTTGAAGCCAGCAGGTTTCTCGGGGATTGAGTCCTCGTTGAAGCCGAGTGAGCGGAATATCTCGACGGTTGTCGGATTGAATCCATCAGCCCTTGGGTGTTGCATGTGTCCTGGCCGACGCTCAAGAAGAATGGTTGGGATCCCGAATGTGCCCAGGGCGACGGCTGTGGTAAGGCCGGACAGCCCGCCTCCAACAATCAAGACGGATGTTTCTTCTTTCTTTTGCGATTCCATGGTGTTGAAGGGGCCGAATAGTTCGGTGTGAAACTGTAAGTAGTATTTTAAATGTGTGATTGTGCGCTTGAAGAAAGGAGCTGCATGAGAATGAGCTCCCAATAAGGACCTGTTCACTTCTTTTTACTTTCTCTTTTCCTCCTCCCAACAGTAATCCTCTTGGACATCAGCCGGACGTTTCGGAGTTCGTTACTTCGGGATTCATATGGGACGCTGATGCCCGTAATTTAGCGACTGTGGACTTGGGCTCGGACTCCGACGGCTTTTTGAGTGACGTAAACTAAACACAACCAGCTTTCAATCTGCATTTTTAATAAAAACATTGAAGGGTTTCTTCCAGACATGAAACCCTTGTGCTTAGACCTAAGCATTTGAAGGCTCCCCTTGTGCCCATCATGTCACCCACTGCGACCCTCAAGCCGCAACACTGCCAGGTTGTTATCGCCGGTGGTGGTGTAGGCGGCATCACTCTAGCATTGGCCTTTGAGCGTATGAACATTGATTATGTTCTTTTTGAAGCCCACGCCAGTCTTGCACCAAGCGAAGGCGCAAGTATTGGGTTGTTGCCTAATGGGCTTCGCATCCTTGAGCAACTCGGTGTTCTAGATGAGATCGAGGAGCAGAGCGTGGCTCTACAAACATGGCGTCATATCGATGGGGATGGAAATCTCATCTCTTGCACCAGTGCCCTTGGACACTACCCTTCCAAGTAAGTGTTATAAACTGAAAACCTCCACGGCAGGGTGACATTGTAACAGCCTTGCTAACTTGTTTCGTGCCTTTGTAGGATCGGGTATGGTGGCTTGTTTCTTGAGCGTCAGAAGCTTCTTGAAATGATGGCCGGTCACCTGAAAAACAAAGCTGCCATCAAGACTTCTTCGCGAATCGCTTCCTTGGTTGAGGCTAAAGACAAGATCACTGTCGTTACAGATGAAGGCTTTACTGTCACGGCAGATCTTGTCATTGGCGCCGATGGAGTGCGTAGTGTTGTTCGAAAGCACATTAATTCCTGGGGGCCCGATGACTGTAAGTAAAAGTCAGAACCAAGATAGATCATCCACTAACTACCGAAAAGGCATGACAGCGAACTTTGCGTGTGTATATGGTATCTCGAATCCCACCCCAGGTATTGTTGAAGGGGATTGCTTCTCGGTGTACAGACCAGGGGCCAGCATCCTCGGCTTCACCGGCAAAGGCGGTGTCGTCTTCTGGTTTGTCTTTGAGGATCTCGGACGAGCCTGGCCCCTGTCCGAAGTGCCGAGATACAGCAAAGCCGATGCCGACCCCGTCTGTCAGTCCGTCGCACATCTGAAACTCGACAACGGCATTAAGTTTGCCGATATCTACGCCAATCGGACTGTAGCAAGAAAGGTTGTTCTAGAAGAGGGCATGGCCCAGACTTGGCATTCGGCTCGTGCCGTCCTGGTGGGCGATGCAGCGCACAAGGTAGTCCCTGGCCGCAGTCAAATCTACTACATTCGCAAACTAATTCGTGCTTATAGATGGTCCCGAACGCCGCTATGGGTGCCAACCAGGCCATGGAGTCGGCTGTTGTTCTGGTGAACGAGCTCCGAGGAGTCCTCGCGTCATCATCGGACAATTCTTTCCATTACGATACTCTACGTGCTGCTCTGGCCAGATACACAGAGCAGAGGAAAGGCCGCACCACCCAAGTTCAGCAAAAGGCGGCCATGATTTGCCGGGCGCAGCTATGTCACAGCGGACCTGCTGAAGCCATACTGAAGGAATTGCCCACTTTGACTGATGGAGATTGGCTTTTTAGGGGGTTCATGGGCCTCGCTGATGCGCCTGTACTAGACGATATGCCGCTGACAAGTCGAGGACTTATGTATAAACAAGCGGTGGAATCACTACGGAAGAAAGCAATGGCTCGCCAGAAGGGAGAGCTGAAGGCAACAAATTCGGCTTTGTTTGGTCTGGGAGAAGGGGTCTATTAAACAATGAATTACTTGGGCTCTTAGCAGCTGTACATTTTGGTAACAAGCAGTTAATTTTAAATTGATTATACTTGAAAGTTATTACACTTATTGCAATTTTGGCTCTCAACTCTCTTTGGCTATTTTGAATACAAAATTTGACGTACAAGCAAGCCTGTTAATTAAGTGTTTATTTTAAAGATACATTTATAAAATATTTACACCGCGATTAAAGGTGCAGGGTAGCATGTGGGTCAAATCCGATCTGAGGAACCTAGTCTACAATTTGAACATCCCTACTCCGTACGGATACGGAGTAGTTAAATTACAAATCTTAAGCTTACCAAACTCTTTTCTTGAAATATTTCTACTCCTTAAGCGAACGTTCCAAGTGCCGTGACTTGGTATGGCTACTGATGACGTGGATCTGACATTTGATACTGAACTGCAGCAGGGATACCGGTAAAGCGGCTATGCAAGCTGTCCTCTTGGCGATGCCCCGACGGAGCAAGGCGTAGTGTATTCTGCCGAAGGCCGATCGCACAACGCTTAGCCGACGCGCGACACTATTACACCCCTGCTAGCCCCTGACAATAGCCCTAGCTTGGTCCACTACCGAGTCTATGATAACCTTGACCCTTCTTGCTTTGCCATATCTCCAACGCCGATTTCCTGCACGTCTGACCACCCTCTACATACCAATACATCACCAACCGGAAATATCCCACAGCAAGCGTGCTTTTTTATACCTCAACAAAATGAATCCTTCTGTTGGAGAGGCACAATCACATGCTGCTCTGGCACACTCCAATTCGTCACCTTTGGCCACCACTACGGCTTAGCTCAGCCTGAGTAGCGGCCCGAGCCTCGGCCCAAACCAGCCACCACCAAGACGTAGGTAGGTTATGGTTATGTGGTGGAGGGTCAAGCTAGTCTCTAGTCCAGGGGACAAAACACAAAAGGTCGTCTAACAAAAGGTGTTTATTTCGTCTAATCTAGTCGGCTAGAGATACCATCTATCTATTGGTTCGTCACGTCTCATGTAGTAGACTGCAGTGCCCTCTCCCGGCAGAGTTGCAACGACTCGATAAGCCCTGCCCAGCACAGGGCTGCCGGTTCTTCCGCTGGGCTTGTACTCTCAGCAGATCGAGATGCAAGAGAGTCAATTAGTTCCCCCATGTCGTCAATCTGCGACCTTATCACCTGAGCGAGTACTTTCATCTTTGACTCGCCGTCTAATTCGTATCCTCCAATCGTCATTGTGATGTCAAATACATTCGATCTTGTCTCGTTGCTGCTTGCAGCAGACTCCGAAGATAAAGATGGTGTGGGTGTCGAGAGCTGTTGTTCCAGCAGGGCCGAGTAATTGCCAATCAATTGACGTGCGATAAGCACCAGCAAGTACAGGAGGCTCCAGCTGCAGGCACAGGGGCATGCCAAGATCTGCCCTATTGTTTCCCGGGCCGAACGGCTTGTCTTTAGCGTGCTGTCAATGCTGCGAAAAATGTCCGCGTTCTTGGCATCGTCGTTGGACAAGGCACAGGGCTCGGCTGGCATATGCAGACTCTTGATCGTCATACAGGCTAATTCCATGCAGTCTCTCTTGGCCTTGTGGGTTGTACCGAAACCGTTACACACTCTCGGCTCCACTGCCGAGGAGAAGCTTGGCGAGAGGAGCAGCTGAGGGTTTGTATTGATATGATTGTTTTCTCCAACTTCCATGGTTTGCGGCGCCTGGTCCTCGCACATTTCTTGCATGAAATCTGGGAATTGCGATGTTAGGAAATTCATGTCGTCGAGAGAGGTGCTTTGACGATTAACGCTCCTCTCGCGTTGCTTCATGAGATCCATGTGTGATGGCATTGTCGAGATATTGGAAGTTAAATCAGTCTCATGGATAAACATCATGGCGTCTTCATCAAACTCATCCATAGATATAGAGTAGTCAGGAGACTCAGATGAATCGTGAGTCATTGTGCGACTCTCTTGAACCTGTTGACCCCATGTTTCCTGCGTGGGAAAGTTTGATTGTTTCGAACCAGGTCCAGTTGCACCGAATATCCGACGAGCTTTACCAATGCGGCGGGACTCGCTGTAGTGACACTCAACCTCGTTCCTGATGCATCTGAGACACTGCGGTTGGCCGCGGTCACACTTGACTTTTGACATGGCACAAAAGTCACAGCTTGCCTTGAGCTTCTGGGGCTTCCGGGGCACTGTCTGGCGCGAAGCGGAGCGTATGCAGTTATTATTGGCGGTGTCCATTGTGAAATTTGGATTCTGCCAGGAGGGGGTGGCAAGAAAGGGTGGGATTTATATTTCCTGGGAATGGCAGTGCACGGTTGGTCTTGGCTCTGGTACTCTCTGATGGGGAGAAAGAGGTTATATATATGGGGACATGTTTATACAAACAGCCCGTGTTTAGCTGCTTCGGTGGTTAGGACATGAAGGATTTATCTTGCGCAACGGTGCTGGGCGTGTAGATAAGACTTTTCCGTGGGGCAGTAATCTCTGACTGTGTTAACGTAAATATCTGAGAAGCCTGGAGAAGTGTTATCACCTCCCAGAACAGGACAAAGTAACATATTCACGATTCTCATCCAGCCATTTGGCCATGGACGGCAGTAAAACTGGGAGGTGGTGTTAGTTGGCACCCCCATGGGGCGGTAGCTTAGTAGATCCCGTTCTGCACGGTAGTGGGCTGACACCCACATGAAGGAAGCGAGAGGCGTAGGTAGGCAGCCACAGGGACTTTCTGTTATCATCCTCATCTTACCTGCTTCGAGGGTAGCATTCTACATGACTAAAAGAGCAATATGGTGCGAAAAGTCCCGCCCAGACTGACGCTGTATGAGAACAAGATAAGGGTAATAGAGTTGCAGGGCCACGGACCTACTTACCAATCCGTCACGAGTTTCGGTTGGCAGGATGGGCGTAAGCAAGCAACCGATCTTACATGAACTCGAGAAATAGATAATACGACGAAGACTCCTGCGGCCTCGGAATCAATTCCATAATCATGGCATATCA
Organism: Fusarium sp. PT; assembly: GCA_021020635.1. Classification (NCBI taxonomy): domain Eukaryota; kingdom Fungi; phylum Ascomycota; class Sordariomycetes; order Hypocreales; family Nectriaceae; genus Fusarium; species Fusarium sp. PT. Next base: position 51,696 of record JAHMRZ010000011.1, read on the forward strand.
GAGAAGCACGCCATAGGAGGGATTGCTTTGATAGAAGAATTAACATAAAAATACGTCACAGGCAGTATCATTACTCCGCTACTGGTTGGTAAGCTGCGTCGTACCTGTCATATAAAAACTGTACACACACATATCAACAAGCCCAAACAGGAGATTCGTACAAGTCTTGGAGTTGATAACCGAGCTTTCTGCTATGAGATGTTACCCCCATACAGAAATGCAGTCTGGCATTCTTTCTTGGCAGATGTACTCTGAGCTGAATTGGCTTTTACCCGGAACCCCGCCTATCGCACTGTTTTCGCATTGCATCTCGTTTACAGGTCTGGAATGCAGTCCATAATTGTTTGCGGCCCAGCTCGCGTAGGACGTTGAACAAAGCCGTATATCCGTGGATGTAAACATGATTCTGGCTTGTGACATCAAAGAGACTACACTTGGTTGATTCAAAACCCCCAAACAAAATAAAAAGAATTAATGGGGAACTCAGCCATTCTGGGTATCAATTTCAGTACTAATTGACCAGAACGTAATCAATTCGTAGAGATAAAATACAATGGATAAAAAGATTGAAAAGCTAACTCAAAACTCCAGCCTCTGTCTATTGTAAATTCTCATCCCACCCAGGCATCCTCCCGTACATATCTATCCCCAAATCACCGAGCATCCAATCCATATACTCATCCGAAGCTACGGTACCGGCGATGCTGTGCAGATTACTTGGAAAAGTACCTGGCTGCAGGCCTGAAGCCGTATTCGGCGCTGACGTGGTATTGGACGGTATTGGTGCAGCCGGGCCCAGATGACAAAATGTCGGGTCGATCTGCTGCATCTCACGCACATAACGTGCCTTTACCATCAGCCGCTTTATGGGCCTCCAAAGATTACCTCTCTTGCCACTCTCCTTTATATTCCACCGGTTGTGCACTGTGTTGACGCACTTCCAGGCCCGGTCACACTCTGTAGAGGAGGGGCGGGAGCAGATCTCGGAGAGGACAAAAATAACGGCGTGCCACTGGATGTGGGTTTTGGAGTGCCACGTCCACTTGGAGATGCTGCTATTGTCCAAAAGAAAGCTTGAAAGCTCAATGACTTCAGTGGATGTGGAAAACAGCAGGTCTCGAGTTGCTTTGCTCAGAGTCGAACTGTAGTCTGGCTTTTGCTTGCTGGGGTAGTGAACTACAAGCCAGGTGCGTGCTATAATGAGACGCGCCACGGTAGATGTGAAGAGCATAAACGGGACTGAATCGTCGCAGTAGCGGAGGTATCGCTCCTCCAAGCGACTCCTGAGGTCTTGGACCACTGCTTCACGATCTTGCAGGGCGCCATCTGCGGGGGCATTTGGTGTTGGCGACGCATAACCAACCTTCCACCCAGCTCTCATGCCCTCGCAACGGATCAGACAAAATGTCATTTCCGTCGTGCCTTCATGTTCTGGGGGAGACTGTGTCATGAGGGGGCTGATGTCGCTGTCATTGATGTTCAAGGGAAGCTTTGTGTCAAACATGCCCTCGTGAACTATAGGCTCGTAGCCGTGGAATTCAGAGGAGCGCATATCGAGGAGACAGATGTGCCACCACAGACGCCGTCGTAGTTCTGTGTCGAGTGGCTTGAGCCCAAACGTGGTTCCATCACGGTGAAGACCCATTGCCTGGGCAATGTGAAAGATGAGCGAGGTGAGGGACCATGTAGTTCTCGAATCATCCTCATTGCGCAGACCTGATAAGAATAACACAGCTGCTTGGAGGAGAACAAAGCTCTGCGTGTTGAGGAGGTTGGCACGGGCCAGAGCTTGCTCAACGGCAAAGCGGTACTTGTCGAGGGCGTCAGAGCGTGTTGAACCGAGCACATTGAGACACTGAGCCTCGTCCATGCTGATGACGGCAGAGTAGTAGATGGAAAACAGCAGAGTTTCGGTGTTTTTGTTGAGCGAGTCCAGAGACACAATTGTATCCCAGTACCACTGCCCGGTGGTGGGCATGTGGAAGATGTGCACCAAAGGAAGGACATTCTCGCTAAAGATTGTCAAGAGAGCGACCGACATGTGCATTGGTGGATGGTACGGCCGAAGAGAACGGCCAAGCGACCGAAAGCCCAGCACAGCAGCGCTTGTTCCAAGTGGTGAAGCCGCCTCGGACATGTAACTATCAGTGGGGACGTAGTCTTCATCTTCTGAGACAGCGTCGTGCAGCATGTCGCGTAATTCTTCAATCTGCAGGACAAATACAAGGTCAGTAGAGAACACTTTGATGTTGGAGTCGAGTTCGTACCTCATTGCCCAAGTTGGCCCACATGATGTTACTGACATAATAACTCTTGCTATCGTCTATCATCAGACGGCCGAGCTGCTGGTCGATGGAAGCATCTGGGCTTGAGTCGTTGGAGGCAGAGGCACAGGTAGAGGGAGGCCCTCGTCCAAGGTCGAGGCGCGACCCAACCTCAGTCGCAGAAGATGCTCCATCTGTGGTGTTTGCGGCATCTACCTGACTGGCCAGCTTCCTGATGGTATCTTCGAGTCTCTGCAGACGATCAACAAGCGGGGGCCGCCGCTTAGCTCTTCCCCGGCCGGCTGGATACGAACAATCTAGCTCGAAACGGAGACAGTTGGAGCAAGGCTGCTGGCGGTCGCATTTGACTTTGCGCTGACGACAAAAGATGCAACTACGTAGGGTGTTTGTGTTGCAAGGGCCAGAGGCAGATACAGACGGAGAAATGCAATCGGGAGAGTGGGGATCTGGAGTTGATATGTTTGCCAATTCCTCTGCGGTCGGCAAAGGCAAAGGCAGAGGATCTGACAGCCCTGGGGTGGGATCCATGAGATGACCGATTGAATGGGGATTCTTGGCTGTGGACGAAACAGTGAAAAGGGAATGGCCGAGGCTGATGGGGAGGGTAGTTGACGTGCAACTTCTGAGCTTGAGCTTAAGCAACCACAGGTAAACAGGGTAGGGTAAACAGGGTAATCAGGGACCTGGCTGCCTGGGGGCACTAATGATGGCTGATCATCTTGGCGCCCCCGGAGAATAGAAAAGGACAGACCAGGCACGGACCACAACGGAGACGGGTAAGCTTGTGCGACGCCGACTGACTAGCTTAGTTGGGTATAGTAGTAAACAGTGACATTTCTAGGTCCAGTTTTAATAACTGGTTACACAACAGAAGGGGTCTTCCAGACAAACAGATCAGTAAACACACACCCGAGATCCGGGCGATCAAGCTGGAAATGACGCCGTGGCATCTTTATCGGCCCCGAAGGAGTTCTGATCTCGGTGTCGGTTTCACCCACTACCGAGCCGTCCTTCGCCGTCGCATAAGCACACAGCGACACCGAAATTATGGATTCCGGGCACGGCTGCGAGACTAAGGAGTCATAATAAAAGATCACAGCAACACGTTACACAATACAACACAACTTCTACCCAACTTCTCTTCATCGTCTCTATAGCACAGTGGCTTGCTTCACTCAGAGAACAAACCGTCATCATGAGCGACCGCGACACGATAGCTCCTGACATGAGCTCAGACAGGGAGAACCCAAAGACCGACCTTGATGGAGAATCCTCAAGCTATCTCGTCACTTTTGACGGCCCAGATGATCCCTACAACCCCATAAATTGGACCTTTCGCAAGAAATTCATCACCACGATATCCTACGGTCTGACAACATGCTGGATCACCTTGGCCTCTGCCATTTTTGCCTCTGCTATTGAACCTGTCTCTGCCGAGTTCAACGTCAATACCGAAACATCGGCTTCAGCAACAAGCTTGCTCGTGTTTGGCTTTGGGCTGGGACCCTTGGTTTGGGCACCCTTGAGTGAGCTCTACGGTCGAAAGTGGACCATTCTCATCGTGAGTATTTCCTTATTATCCACGTCTGTAGTACTAACACCATAAAACAGCCCTACTTCATCGCCGCCGTTTTCTCCTTTGGCACAGCCACCGCCAAAGACATCCAGACAATCCTCATCACCCGATTCTTCTCAGGTCTTTTCGGAAGCGCGCCTGTCGTAATCACAGGTGGTGTAATGGCAGATATCTGGGCCCCTCACCAGCTCGGCAATGCCATCGTCGCCTACGGAGTCACAATTGTCGGCGGGCCGACCCTGGGCCCTATCATAGGTAGCGCCTTGTGCTCGAGCCATCTTGGCTGGCGATGGACCGAGTATCTGACGGGCATTATCATGATGGCTCAGCTTGCGGTTAATCTTTTGGTGATTGACGAGAGTTATGCGCCGACATTATTAGTTCACAAGGCTCACAAAATGAGAATTGAGACCCAAGACTGGGCATTGCATGCCAAGGTGAGTGCACTAGAAGGTGCTTGCAACGGCCATTCAGAGACTTACTTTTACCTAGCATGAAGAATCAGAGATATCATTCAAAGAATTGTATCAAAAGTATTTTATCCGCCCTTTCCAACTAATGGTTAACCCCATCTGCTTTCTTATGTCGACCTACGCCTCATTCGTTTATGGTAAGTATCTAGTCACGACATTCGGGACACCAGCTCATTAGATACAGGAATTCTTTATGCAAATCTCGAGAGCTTTTCCATCGAGTACCAGGAGGTTCGCCAATGGGGGCCCGTGGTTGGTAGCCTGCCATTCATCGCGCTATTGATTGGAATCCTGTGCGCAGCAGCCATTAACATCTACAACAACAAATATTACGGCAAGAAGCTGGTGGAGAATGGCTACAGAGCTGTCCCAGAAGCCAGACTGCCTCCGATGATGCTCGGGGGCATTGTCTTTACAGCCGGACAGTTTTTGTTCGCTTGTGAGTCACCATCTCAACTCAACGTCCACTCCTCTGGTCTCAAACATTAGCTGACACATAACAGGGACCTCATCTCCCAGCATGAACTACTGGCCTTCCATCATTGGTATCGGGTTGACCGGCCTCGGCTTCACAACCATCTTCCAGGCTGCCCTGGGCTACCTCATCGACACCTTCACTCGCTACAGCGCCAGCGCAGTGGCGGCCAACACCTTTATGCGATCTATGTTTTCCGGCGCATTCCCTCTCTTCATCATGCCCATGTACCACAAGCTTGGAGTGGACTGGGGTACGACTGTCTTTGGGTGTATTGCCGCTGTGTTGATGCCAGTCCCCTTTCTGTTTTTCGCTTGGGGAAGAAGGATTAGAGCAAAGGGAGAATGGAGCAAGGCCAGTGTTTGAGGCTGATCAACTAGAGCTTGTCTCTACATCTCGTGTGCGCAGAGATGTGATGGTGCTGGCAATTGGTGAAAAGGAATGCTGGATTAATATGTGGTCTGGAAAGTTATTAATATTTGTATTACTATTATCCTATAGATTTCATTTGTCTCAGAGGTACCCTTAATATACTAGGATAGAAAGTTTAGAACCTTCAAGAAGATAACTATTATTATATCTTGTGATCTTTAACCTGAAATAATTATTCACATACATCCTCATTCTACTCATAAGGTTTTGGTGGAAGTAAAGTGCTTTAATTCTCTTATTATGAGGCTGTTAGAAGGTAAATGTGATTGACTACAGACTCAGATATCTCCTCTAAACTTCTGTTCTACAAACGAAATATAGACAGAATCTGCATTATTTTCTGCATTTGGCAGATCTGATAGTGACCCTAAGCCGTCCTGGACCTCATCACTGACTGCAAGTAAGGCGGCTATAGATGAGCTTTTGAGAAGAGGCGCCTGAACCTTGCGAGTAGAGATGATGGTTATGGCGAGGAAGGTACAGGACAGGACTAGTTCTCCTCCGAGAAAGGCGAGCCACCACCACCTAACATTCACAAATGTCTCCTCTCGCCAAGCCGTTCCCTGGACCTGACTAGGATCAACGGACCGTAGGCTGTCGAGGTAGTTAGTAGGAAATAACTCTGACGTGGTTAGGATAGAACAAACTGGTTTGATAGACTGGTTGCTAAGCCATCATAGTAGCGTCCGACCCTGGCAAACTGTTCTTCTTTGTCGGTGATATTGACCTTGAGTCCCCAAAGAGCATTAGTAAGCCACATAGCCGAGTCTGCGGTTAATACAGCAGTTTCGCGAGGCGAACCACTGTATATATACTGAGAGAACATGGCTAGGTTCAGGTTGTAAGATGTAGATAACGCGGTAACCCCTGAGAAACTAAAGATGCTCTTCTTTCCCGCTGCTTTACTGCTTGGGTCTTGGAACGCCAAGATTTTACGGCTCTTTTCCTTCGAATCATTGCAGTAAAGCCGTCTGTCAAGCTTGCCAAAGGGATAGTGACAACTCAACCTCGGCAGGCCAACGACCTTGTTGCCTTCTTTGGTATTAGGCACCGGGGAAACCGACGATGATATGACCTCGGTCGAGGGTACACCGGCGTCTACCTTGATTGCGTACTCGTTTACACAAAGGTATAACAGAACTTCGAAAGCACCAAAAGGCCACTGACGCTCCTCGGTTCGGTTGTACCCAGGGTAGGACACATTACCCGCTCGGCTGTATATAACAAAGTAATCAGCCAAGGCAGCAAAATTCGCCTCGTCGTTAACAAATGCTAGAGATGTGTCTGCGCCTTGTGCATTGGCTGCGTATGAAAGCGGCGTGATTAGTTTCACACCGTTAGGCAGTGAAGCATTGTAAGCCGTCGTGCCATTAGGGATCACCCCTTGAGCACCCCCGATCGTCCATTCGGAGTCACTTGAGTTGGAAATAGTTGATACGAGAAGCCTGTCGCTCACATCAGCCGTTTTGACGCATACGGCTAATGACCTAGACTGTGGAAAGGTGCAGTTACCAGTTGAGCAGGTAGGGATCACGTAAGGTGGAGGCTTGTCGACGAACAAAGATAGACCATCTGATATAGCCTTGTTGATGAACAGCATGTCGCTTTCCTCCCAGTGTTGACTTATGGGAACAGCAGCACTGCTAGAGTCTGCTACACGGCGACTTGGGTAGTCAAGGACTTGTTGAGTGATTGGCGAAGTTAGACCGCTGAGGACAGAGACGATACCTGCGAGGGTGACAATGTGCCTGTAATTGAAAGAGTGTTACTTTGAAGTTCCGGTCTAGATAAGGCAAGAGAATACGTAGACTGACCGCCAGTGGAACCGCCCTACAAGACGACATGAACCCCAGAAGCCTCGACTTGCGAGATCAAGGATATGAAAATCACCGAGTGGTCTGCCTTGGGTGGTATTGCAGTATATGTTCCATTTCCATTGACTGATGGACTCGGCCAGCGAAATCATGAAACAGGCTTTGGAGAATGTTGAGCAGAATGCAAGGAAGGTATTGAGTGTGATATGCAGGGGCCAATCCGGAAGGGACTTTTGGTTGTGAATCCGGAGTACGACGATAATTACTAGTGTCAATCACCCGTCAGAATATTACTTGATATAAGGGCTCTTGGACTCACCAGCAAAAGACATTAGGCTGCCGAGACAGGCTGCTGTCTCAAGCATCCAGCCAAACCCCTTAGTATTGACGGCACTTGAAGAAACGAGTGGCGACGATGCACCTTTCCTTCTTTTGTCAAAGGTGTCGGTGGAAAGGGGAGGCAGCGTTTGCTCGGACGCTTGTGGATCGTGTTCAAATATGTACATGCTGGGAGATGGCTTCTTGGACTGATCGTTGCTGCTGACTGTTGATGGCTGTGAGCCCAACGGGCGATGATAGCCTTGGTGGCGGTTGTACAAATTCTCGGACATTTTGATGCTTCGATGTGCGTCTGGTGCTTCTCAAGATAGAATTGAAAGCTAAACGGCGCCGACGAGAGGCTTTAAGTCCTGTGTGACTAAGGGTGGAATTTACTATTGTATGCACACACGCAGAGGACGTAAAGGGTGCAGCAGATGAGATGTACCTTGTATTTAGGCCCTTTGTGTCTACCGGGGGTGTACCCAATCCGTAGTAGTGATCTGCAACAGCCAAAGTAGCTTATCCGCAGGATTCCCGAATTTGTTCGGAAGGCTTGGCTGAAAGTCTAGGTGTGGATAATGCCACTGGCTAACTTGATGTCTTAAGCAAATGAGGAATAATGTGACCCTGGAGGATAAAGTCCTGATGATGAGAGCCTGGGTGAAGCTGTCAAAGCGTGACCCCCCTGTGCTAAAGAAACAGAAGCCAACATGCTACAACGACATGGCACCCGCGGCAGTGTGGGTGGTAAAGAGTCTAGCGCGCTTAATATGTTATCATTCGGATCTGTTTGTGCATGATTCGGTGTTGAGGCTGGAGAATATGGGCTGTGTTTCCCGAGCTGGGCGCCACGGTCAAAGGGCTGAGGTGGCTCTGGTCAAACGACGGCGGGGAACGGGCCGCATTTGATTAAGAACCTTAACGTCGAATACCGTGGTCACTCGTGAGACATCAATAGGAAAGATTGGGGTGATTGGGAGGTATACGAGGGTAGTGACGGGGAAAGTTCCTATTCAGGAGATGTATTTCCTGCAACACAGCAGCTGACTGGCAATCATGATACTAAGCCCCTGCCTTAGTGCCCGTCTCAGAGTCTGTGGCTGCAATGCTGTTGCTTGCTGCGTTTAATGTGGGCAAATTCACGTTGATCTCTGTCCCTACTAACAAGACAAGTTAAATTCATTATAGAACTTAATTTGTACCTAAGTAAAAGAGAATACCTCGAGTCATGTAGTTTTAGCAAATTGTGCCTTTATAACTGCCTTATCATATAGCTGGAAAGGTATCGTATAAATATATAATACTATAAGAACTGGACAAATTCGCTAGCGCCTAAGGATATCCTTTTATCTTTCCTCACTGGCCACGGGTCAAAGAAAAACCTGATTTTTAAACATTAGTCAAATGAGCATGGTGGCATAAATTCATGGGTGCTAGCGAATTTGCCCAGTTTGTACGATTTTAGTTCGTTTTTGATCTACCTCTTAAGGATAAGCGTAAGACCGGACAAATGTACTAACCAGGAATAGATTGGTCTCTGTCTGGTATTTAACCCATTCAAAATGATTCCGCTGTCAGAGCTAAGCTTAGCCTGTTTCCCCAGCGCTTAAAATCCCTGTTTAAACGCTCAGGCGGCTGAGCTGAGAAGAGTTGTGAGGCCCAACTCGACCTGACTAGCCGAAACAAGGTGTGGCTTTCTAGCTAATTGCCTGAGCGCGCATTAACGTGTTTCATAGGGAAGAAAAACTACAGTATTTGGCCAGTTTGTGACGACGAACTAAGATTAGGGATATTCCACACCAAAAAGACTTCCAGCCCATACCATGTACTTTATTCCCAGCCCTGTCAACTAGAGCGCCACTTAACGCGAAGGATCAGGATTGTTACAGAGGAGAGCTGTGTGAGTGGGGCTTCCAAGCTCAATTTGCAGCGCTGAATCTACTGATGGTGGTTGTTAAGAAGATGAGGTTTTAGACGATGCATTGACTCAGAAATAGAGCCTCCTTACTTCGGCTGAGGTATAAAAGTATGCGGGCTCTTTCCAGCTCTCACTCTCTATCATCAATTACTCACCAGCGACAAACTCTCTTTTCATTATGTTGTCAACAATTCCTCAGTGCCTGGCTACCCTGGTACTCATCAATCTTGGCCAAGCACACGCAAACCCGCATGTGATTCACTCCACCCACTCGGCCAAGACGAAGCGCGAAACCAAAGTCCCGGTTGTATTCAACCAGACTGACCCAGTCTTGATGTGCGAGTCCACATTTGGCGACAGCTCAGAACAAAATGCAGGTCTCTGGTATGGTACCGCCGCCGACTACGAGCTTGATTACTTCATCTCGCGAAATAATCCTGATGACCCGGATAAACAAAATATGCGAGAGCCAGGTACGGGACAGGGATGGTTCGAAAAGCTTAAGCAGACCGTGTTTAATGCGGACGGCGAAATGCCAAATTGTGCCCAAGCAGGTTCGGGCACCTGTCATGTCGCAAGTCAAGTCTGTTGTAAGTTCATACCTAGGTGCCTCCCTCATCTGAACCCACTCATCGCTAACTTGATGGTTAGACAACCTCTTGCGTAAGTGCCAACGGAAGCTTGAATGGCCTCGGACTACATACTGACCTAATGACAGGTGGAGTTAATCCTGCAGATCCGGACGGCCCAAAGACGGGATTTAAGAACGCTCGTGCCTACTGGATCCTCAAATCAGTTGAGACTTTGCACGGAACCTTTGGCAAGATCCACGAAGAGCTGGTGCAGAACTCTGCCATCAACGCAAGTCTTAGGCTGGACATGATCAAAGAAGACTTTGCACCTCCCGCTGAGACATACGACAATATATGGGAGAACCTCGCAACTTCAATCTCTTTCGCCAGTGCATACGGTATCCCGAATGGTGGACTTTTCGGATTCGCCAGTGGCTTATTTGGCATAATCGGCGCTTTCGCTCAGGAAGAACCTAAGAAGCCAGATGACATGACGGATCTGAATGAAATTGTATCGGCGTACTTTTCCGGACTCTCAAATACCATCCAAAACATCCTAAAAGATGCACTCGGTTATGGTGATCAGAGAAATCTCCCTGCGTCTACTCTTACCCGAACGGAAGATAATGTCAACCAAGCTGCTATGTTCTTCGAGGAGGGCAAATGGTTATTTACGAACGACGATCCAATGGGCTCTGAACTAGATGATATCATCAAACAATCTAGTTCTTTTGTGGTAAGTTTCCTAACTTTGCCTATCAGTACTCATTACCACCGTCGGCAACGATATGCATAGCCCTTCTAAAATCTAAACATCCCCAAGTCTGTATTGCGTCCCAACGCTAACAATGATACAGGAGCAGCGTCTCGTCATGCAGGCAATTACGCGCCAGAAGAACTTCATACTCATCTGGGATAGTCGATATGAGGAGCCAGTCACCGAGACTTACTGCAATGAGCGTAAGGAGGCATACAAGACTGCTATTTGGAAGGGGGATTTTGAAGGCGGCAAGTGCATCGAGCTCCTCTCAGAGCCTGATGGCCCTGCGGGAAGTGCTTGGCCTGACACAAACTGTGAAATCACAGGTACTGACATAGAACCTTGTCATCGTGAGCCCAGACGTCCTACCAAAGAGTGGATGGACAAGGCCATAGATAAGTACGGAGTTGACATGACCATGGTCATCGATAGCGCCATTCAATGCGCTTACAACAACCCAAGGGAGCCTGATTTTAAGAGTGTTGAGGTGGGTGGCGGGATTCCTCATTGTTTCTTTAACCTTCCCGTGAAAAGAGGCAAGTGGATTCTCGGAAACAGGATAGCAAGAGACCCAGATACCCGCGAGAAATTCAAAATGTCCAAGTGGGAATCTCTAGATGAGGTTTATAAGCCATAGGGTAATATAGTTAGTAGGTTATACATTATGATTAGGTTGAACTATACTCTCTTTGGTGCTGGTCACCCTCAACCTTTTGATAGATTTAAGACTTATGTAGTTGACTAATTTTATCTTTAAAATATTTTTAATAAGCCTAAGCATATTCTCTACTCTGCCTCGGGCTTTAGAAATATTTCAATAATTTCCTCGCGGACCAATTCATCAATGACAATAAATTCAAGCAGCGCCTTAGGAGCCGCTAGTAATGACCCTTCCGTCTGAGAAATTCTTCCAAGGGAATCCTCGTCAGTAGCCACGAGAAAGATTGGAAGGTCAACCTGCCGAAAACATCAACATTAGTTCCTATGTCATTCGCCTAATAAGGGCCGGGGACTTTGACCAACCTTTCTTGCGACCAGAGTCTCGAAGTAGTTTGTCTCATCATCACTAACAGGTACATGCCGGTGTGCAAGGTACGCCTGAAGTGTAGGGGTCTCTGGCATGTCCAAATCGATGCCTGCCTCGTAGAACCTTACTTCACCAGGGCCCTGCACATCTCCAAGCTCCTTGTCCATCTGAAAATGAAACGACACCATAGCAGCCGCCAACAAACGCCCAACCTCGTTGTATGCCTCCTTCCACTCATTGGGAAAGGTCTTATCACCAACTGGCTTCTCATGATAAGACTTGAGTTTTTTCGCAAGTTGTGGCTGATATTCTCTCTGGCGCTTGATCATGGCCAAGTATGGAGCCAGAATCTTGATCGCTGCCTCTTTTGCTGTTGCGTGCTTCTGGGCTAGCTCTTGCTGGATCTTCGCCTCTTGTTTCTGCCTGCGTTCTGTAGATTCCTGGATAATTCGGTTCCATTCTTCGTCACTCATGACGTTGATCTTGACTCCAGGTCTGCGAATGGAGTCGGTTTGGGCATCAGTTCGTGCCTGTGCCAGCTCGCTGGCTGTTGCTCCGTTATTGCCATCAAAATTGCCATAACGATAGTAGCTTGACATGATGGCTCCAGATGGTTAGTTATGAATTAAAAAAGAAAATTATGAAAGGAAATTCCGGCAAGCTGAGTTGAAATAGTCCTTTTAATGAAGAACTTAACAAAGTGGGCCCGTGGATATGTTCTGAGGGCGAGTGTAGCTCGTGGATGAAACTGTGAAACTCCTGGCTGATGGTCTTATGTGTCTGCGAGATTATCCGTTAAGTTGATACTGAAGGAGAACGACTATATTAGGTGATATAAGACAGGCGATGTCATAATGAATCATGATAACTATGCAGCCGGTTCTATTAGGTATGGTAATAAAGTATAGTGCAGGTAGTTGTTTCAATCCTGTAGCCACTCGTTCAAAGTAAATGCCCTGGCCCCTGTGATAAATCTCCTGAATGGCTATTCAAGTTCCCGTGTTTTACATCTCAAATATCTCTGGACTTTATTATAGTGTTAGTGACTGTCTCACCTTCACCGCCCTGATTTCTTTTTGGATACGGCCAGTCATATTATATTTCCGCCTCACCGAGTATGCCGTGTTTCATCTTTATGCAAAAAGTGCGTATGTGCTGGCCCACTTGGCTATGCAAAGAGTAGAATCTGTATACTATCGCTAGTACTAACATTCGCAATCTGAGACTCAAGGCCAAGAAATGGCCACGAGACGATACTAATAGTCTACCCACCGCTACCTACCTCGTCATTGTTTCCAAGGCGAGTGAAACCAGCATGAAGTGACGTAATTATTAGAAACGTTTACCCGATGCCCGTGATAGGAAGGGTAGACGCGTATATCCCAATCCACTACTTAAACACTCTCTAGGCCTTTATCTACGCTTGTCATTCACCGAACCTTATTCATCAATCAATCCATTCCAGAAACTCATACTGCACACAGGCCATCAATCCCAATCCAAAATGTCAGCAACTATGGACACAAAGACATACGACCGATGGATCAAAGACGCCGAGCCCTGGCTTCAAGACGATGACTGGAATCCAGATGAATACTTCAAATGGGTAGAGCGTCTTGCCCAAGCAAAGGCCAACCTGGACGAGAAGTATGTCGAAGTCGATAAGAACGTTCTTTCAAATGTGTACCACAAAGCAAGTGCGCACGAGAAGGCCGTCCTTGATAATCGTCCCAAAGGTGACTTTGGACAAGTCAAGCTCTGGGATGTGGCCTTCCTCATAATGAGGCAGATCATTGCCTACAATTTCTATAAGCGCGCAACATTTGAAGAAATCCCGGAGAAGAGTCTTGTGAAGCGTGTACAGGTCCACTTGGTGGCCCTGCAAATCCCGATGCTAGATCTGGATATAGCGCAGATGCTTCAGGCTGCCGCAGACAAGGTAAGGACATTAGTTAATTCCACAACGTCACCATTTACTAATAGGTATCTTGACAGGTCCCAATCGACCAGGCGGTCGAGAAGGCACTTCGCGACTACATCCAGAAAATCAGGAAAAGCGAGCCTGTCTCTACTGCCTACAGCAGACACAGCTTACAGTACGACACCCCTCTTCTTATCAATAAGCTTCAGCAGACCAGGGTGAACGGGGGCCCTGTCGACCGCTCCAAAGTCGAGCAGTTCTTCAGGGAGATCAACGAGGACAGAGTCAAAGTACGGGACCTACATCCAAGACCTGACGACATGCTGAGGAGTATGGAGGCTGCTTTGGACACTGACGAGAAGATGGAGCTGTTTCTAGAGAGATGTGCGGAACCGTTGGTGAGGAGTGAAAGTTCGGATAATCATGCAGCGACAGCTATCGAGATGATCCTTGATTCTGAGGACTTCAACTGGCTGATAAACTACGCCGTAGCAGTGGAGAAGGAGAACCTCTCGTGGGAGGCCACAATCGGGCCTGCTGTCAAGGCTCTCAAGAGGCTTGGAAGGACTAGTGCTGGCAAAGACGTGGAGAAGTTGGCTGAATATGCCAAGGCGCACCAGAAGCCTCAGACGGTATAAATGGAATAGCAAAGAGGGTCAAATATAGCCAAGACTAAAGCTTGGGTGGTATAAATAGACAACCCAAGAGTCTATCCAAGCTTGGTGAAATATACAGGTTATTCTATCTTTTATTTAAAAAGATTTAAGTGTAGAATGATAAAGATACTTATGTTTAGATCCCTAGCTATAAAGTACTTCAGAATGCAATATAATAAACTCTCTTAATCCCAAGGTAATTTCCCGCAGAGCTCTCTTCATAATAAGGATGTCTAAGCAAAGTATAATGAGAAAATGAACAATCTTTAGTATCTAAGGGGGGAATATAAAAATAAATATTCCAAGAGACATAGTAACAGTTCTAGGTCTTATAGAGAAAATAACATAATATTAATTAAGAGAATTAACTATAAGAAGATAAGTTATAAGCTAGATAATCAATCTATATAGTGGCTTATACTGTATCCAATAGATAGATAACTTTTTACCGCTAGCTTAGACTCTACGTCACTAAGAAGTAACCCCGCACGAGGCGTGGCAAGAAGCCGAATTAGGATTATAAGAGGTTTACCTCTCTTCCCAAGTAAACCTTATTTCATTTTCCTTATACATATTCATCTCATCCATATAGCCCCAAACTCATTTAAACCATCCGAAATCATGCCAGTGACTTTTAACGTCGTGAATCATCCAGCGGCTGCCTGGAAGGATGCCAGAGTCCAGTCGCCGGAGGAGCTTCTTGAGAAGACTTCTCCCCGAGACTATCGACACTGCCAACGAATCATCCAAACCTCATTTACCCGCAATGCCCTCGAGGAGCAGCACGTATCGCCATCAGAGAACGGATTTGTATGGTCCGCCTATCACGCCTACAGCCAGCACCACCACCTAGTCATTCGTCCAGAGGATGTCTGGTTTGCCATCCTCACGCAGATAAGCTTCTTCATTAACGCCAATGCCGAGGACTTGCGCGCCTTTTTCGTCGACCACGAGGGCCAGAAGGAGCTCGAGGTTATAGAGGCTGGAAGCCTACAGTCGGTGGACTTTGGCGCTCTTGCTAATCGCATGGCAAGTCTGATCAGCAAAAACGTCAAGGACCCAGAACTGGGCTCTTGGGTCATGCCCAGTTTCACCTCCACCTCTGATACCGACCGGGTTGTTGCTTCAGTGATTTTCATGGGTGCCATGCAAAAGTACTTCTCGTACGGCATGACTCTGACTTGTGGAATTCCTTCTGTTACGTTGCTGGGTGAGATCTCGGATTGGCAAGATATTCTTGGCAGGTTGGATTTGTTAGAGCAGCTTGGAAAGGAACCTACACAATTTGCCGAGATGTTGAGGCCGATCGTCAAGCACATGATCTTGTCGTTTGAACAACCTACCGATGCCCGAGTCCTTAACTTCTGGAACACCATCGCCACTAAAACTCCGGTCGGTAGTGGTACTCCTTTCATCAGCGGCTGGATCACGGCGTTTTGCTTCTGGGATGATAAAGGAAAGGCCAGTCGCCGTCGTGTTCACAAGATGTTTGACGGTGTTTCATACCCCACCATCAAGATCAACAAGGTCCCTGTTGGTTTCGCAGCTGTACCAGTGAAAATTAACGATAACGGCAACTGCTTCAAGAGCATTATGCTGGCTGGCTCTTTAGGCATTCAAGCGCTGCCGATACGTGCAGCCCGCCAGACTAACTATTTGACGGATACTCACCCCCAAGGTTCAAGCTCAGAGCTTGTTACCATCCAGCCACTCTCAGGGTGGCTAATATATGAAGATGAAGACGAGGGAGCAGCCAAGACTAGAGAAGATGAGAAGAAGGCTCTGAGGTATGAACTTAAACAGATGGAGGAATCACAAGATGGGGATGATCGGGGAAGGCTTTGGAAAATGATCGCGATTGAACAGCAGCTTGAACAGCTTGAGGCATTTTAATATATTCTTAATTGCTTATAAGGAGGAAATACTTAGGGTTAGACAGTCCTTCCAAAGCTCAAACCCGTCATTGTACAATTGTTTAGCTGGAATTCCACATTTACCCAATCGCAACTCTTGCTTCTTTGACGCATTTTATCTAAACAGCCCGCAATACAGTTGTTCTCCCTGGACAACAGATGACTGGCCTGACCGCCTATTCGGTGTTGCCGAGCAGTGCACATTCTTTGGTGTCTCAAAGTCTCAACCGATTCGAGTAGTATGTGCTCCGCCACCCCACGGATTACAAGAAGACCAGAGTTACTGAAAATAGAGAATAAGTCTTTTCTCTTCTTTTTACTTGCTATCTTGTAGGCATTACAACTTGATATTCGCATTAACATAAATGGTATGTATTATATCGATCTAACCACCTAATCGAATAGTATTCCAAATCTTCCTGCTGCCTTGCCAGACTTTAATAATTCAACCACCTTGTTGATCTCATTTAAATCCTTGAACGATGTGGTGTGAGCCTTGATACCATGTTTGTAGCTAAACTCGATAGCTTCTGGCATATTCTTAGGGATCCCGCTGCTACGACCAGCGATTCTATATTTGCCGAGTAGAATATCCAGAGCACTGATAGACAGTGGCTCCTTAGGTATTCCAGCAACCATCATGAGACCATTGATTCTATGGCAAAGTAATTAACGTCTTGGGTCTACTCTCAAATAAAATTCTCACTTACCGTAATGTTTTGGGTGCGCTTTCATAGGCCACATTGGAAGCGCTGAATACTGCCGCTGCATGGCAGCCACCGTTGGTGACCTTCTTGATCTTTGTCTCGTAGTCAGGCTCCTCCATTGTGTTGATGATATAATCGGCACCCAGGCTCTTTGCATCGTCTAGTTGAGACTTTGAGATATCGATACCAACGACTTTGAGCTTCATCGCTTTGGCGTACTGAACAGCTACTGCTTGTTAGTACAGATACTTTACTTCATGGCTGCATCAGGGAGACATACCTAAATGCCCTAGACCTCCGCAGCCGATGATGGCGATCCATTGTCCCTCTGAAAGCTGACATCCTTTAACGGCATGATAGGCTGGAAAAGTGTTAGCATTGCTTTACATTTGATGAGACCTGCATCTTACCTGTGACCCCCGCGCAAAACAAAGGGGCCGAAGTATCAGGATCCATCCCCTTTGGGAGAACCATGGCATTGCGAGCGTCAGAGACAGAGTACTCAGAGAAATGGCCCGGACACGTAAAACCATGCATCCGGCCTGTTCCTTCTTGACAAAATAGGTTGTGGACTTGACATCCTTCGCAATCATCTGATCATGTTAGTCAGGTGACGTTCGTAATTCAGAGAGTGATGCACGCACAGCACGCATAGCTACAGCCAAGACAGCCAACAAGATCGCCTATCTTGAAGCCCTTGACATTCTTTCCGATTCCGACGACATATCCCGTGTTTTCATGGCCGATGGTGGTCTTGTCAGTCAGAGGCTCTTCGCCTGTATGGCCCCAAAACAGCATCTAAAACTGTTAGTTGTTAAACATGGCGGGTTCATGGGCGAAAGGTCGCACCAGATCTGAGTGACACAGGGTGGCACTCCTAGTCTTGATGAGTATTTCGTTGTCTTGATACTTCGGAACATCAATCCGATTAACTTCGACCGCATTAGTCAGCTATATGTGTGGTTAGCCACATACATCAGCAACACAAGGAGCGTGATAAGACTTGCCTTGTTATACTGCGCAGCAAGCATAGTGCCTGATTCTTTAGAGCCCATGATGACAAGTACAAATGTTTTGAAGACTGCAGCAACTCAATGGTATTTGGTCAGATTCTACTGAGAACACAACAAGTGGGAAGGTCAAATTGAATTGCATTTATGGTGGTACCTATGAAAGAAGATTGATGCAACTTACTACGGGACTTGACATAATCGCGGGGTTGAGGTTGCAACCGCAAAGACTTGGTGCCCCGTTGTGATGCGCAAGAAATGACTCATTGCAGGAGAATCATCCTAGCTGTGTCAGAACTGCGTTCACCCGGGAAACATCATTCCAGTTAAGCAATGGAGATCGTTAGCCTGTGGAGTGGAGGACAGCTGATTTGTCTTCCACGGAAATAGTTTCCGAGACCTTTTAGGCTTAGCCTTGTTTTCAGCATGCGGGGGTTGCCGGGGCCGTTGGCCCAATTATGCAGAGATGATCCTTAGGCTAAGTCTGGCGTTGGAATCTCGAGCATGCGCTAACGAGCGCTAAATTGACATGAGTCAGTAGTTTATTGCTGACTTGCTCTACTATTAGAGTTTACCAAGGTCAATCAAGATACGTAGCGAAGTGGCGCTCGAAGCGAGGTCTCTGCCTTAATCTGGGGATTGTGATTCCGGGGTCTGGGGATCCGGGGTTACGGGGCATGCTAAGATCAAGCTTAGAGAAAGGGGTCTTTGAGTATATCTAGCTATTCCGCAACGTCGAGTTATCCTCAGCAGACTTGGCCAACTCGAGAAGCACGAGAGCTGCTTGCAACAATATCTGTTTTCCAAAGCCACGTCACGATATTTGAGTTACGATGCTCAGTAACTTGCGTGGAAAGTACCTGCAAGGCGCAATCACCTTCAGTGCAGGAAGTGCCTACTTGCTGTTCGGTTATGACCAGGTGAGTCTTTGACAGCCATTGTTAGGTCTTGGATAAGATCAGGCACTGATGACTACAGGGCGTTCTTGGTGGTCTTGTCACGCAGCCAAGTTTCCTCGATGCAATCGGCAACCCCAGCCCTAGTTTCCTCGGTCTGATTGTCGCTTTATACAACATCGGTTGCTTGGTGGGATGTGTCATTGCATCTTTAGTGGGCAACAAATGGGGTTGACGCAAGATTATTATTTGGGGCTGTGTCATTATGATTGTTGGCGGCATCATTCAGTCAGCAACTTACGGAGCGGCACAACTTATCGTAGGAAGACTGATCTCGGGTGTTGGTAACGGTGCGTCTGAATACGGCTGGCAACTTGCTTTCCATCGCTGACATCATCAGGCATGAACACAAGTATTGTACCTGTCTACGTTTCCGAATTGTCTCATGCAAAGCATCGTGGACGGGCCGTTGCAGTGCAGCTCTCTATTGTGATTGTGAGCAGACTCCCTTCTCCTAGTACGACCAGAGCTGACCCTGTTTCCTAGTTCGGAACTGTTCTGGCTTATTGGCTGGACTATGGAACCATCAAGCATCTTACCGGAGAAGTTGTCTGGAGATTTCCGATTGCTTTTCAGAATGTCTTTGCTCTCCTCACAGTCATGACTCTCCTATTCCTTCCAGAAACTCCAAGGTAAACAAACCCTCCTTTCAAAGGTATCCAACTCCCTTGACGAGTTTACTGATGCGTTGTAACAGATGGCTCTATTCCCACGAATATCGAACGGAAGCAATTGATGTTCTCGCCCGGTTGTACGACTGTCGAGAAGATGACCCTCTCATCCAGTCGGTCACCTAGGAAATCGAAACCGCCCTAAGACTTGAATGTCGTGATATCGTGATGTGGCCTCTTTGAAGAAGGTTATAACCGAAATTCAAATAATGCCTTTTTTCTATAGATTTAAGTATTATATTTTAATACCTTTATAGAAGCCTATTTTTAAGCTTTTGGCCTTAATAACTATTAAAGCTTATGCTTTTAAATCGCTAAAAATGCCTTCTCTAGGGAAATATAAGAAGAAGAGACCTCTTTAAGCAATTTAACTTAAAAAAATATAATATTATTATAATTATAACTTCTATTTTAGAAATTTATTGCTTTATTGGCTATTCTATTAGGTAACTACCTAGCTTTAAGATTCTTAAATAAGATATTAATTTTACTACCTTTAGTAATATTAAGCTATATTACTTTTACCGCTAAAAGAGCTTTAAAATACTTAAGCCTAAGACCGAAAGTATTAAACCTAATAATTAAACCTTTATAATAATAGTATAATTTAGTTATAATACCTTTCTTTACCTATTAAATAAGTAAAATTAGGTATTAAACCTAGCCTATAAGGTTATTAGTAAGCTTAAGGACCTAATTAAGAAAGGATATACTAGAGAAGAGGCTATTGCCGCCTTAGGGGATAATCTAGATATAATATATATTATATTAGATTTATAAGAGAAAGTAAAAAAATAAGAGAAAGCCTAAGAATAAGACTACTAGGGAAGCTAAATAGATATAGCGGTAGAAACCTATAGAATAAGTCATAGGGGTATATAATATATTAGAGGGGTTTTTATTAAGGTAGCTAAAGGTTATTGGGGTTAAGGTTCTAGAGATTTAGCTTTCGGTTAATTTAGAAGCTTACTTCCACAGTATGATTAAACATAGAGCCTAAGACTCAAATACCAAACCACAAAGTTCTCGATGAAGGATCTCATCAACGACAAGACACCAGTCAAGAAGACCCGCCGACTTGTTCTCTGCTTCATAATTCAATTTTGGCAACAGTTCACAGGAATCAACATCATTGCCTTCTACATCACTATTGTTCTAGAGACTAACGTTGGATTGTCAAAAGACGTGAGTAGTCTTGTTGCTGGTTGCATCCAGATCGCCTTTTGGCTTGCTACATTCCCTCCCATGTTTCTGCTCGACAGAGTTGGACGCCGACCAATGCTCCTGCTGGGATCAGTCTCCCTTTTCATGGCTATGGCAATATTTACGGCTGGAATTGCAGTCAACACCTCCTCAACATCGACCATGGCTCTGGTGTTTCTGTTTATCTATGAAATCTCCTTTGGCATGTCTTGGAATGCTATTCCGTGGCTCTATGCCCCAGAGATCACACCCCTTGATTTGCGACACGTAGGATCTTCTATCGCCGCTTTTTCTGAATGGTTATGGACTTTTGTAAGTATTTCTCTGGTCAACATGTCATAACGCTTACTCAAGTTTCTGAAGGTCATTGCTCTTATCACACCGTATGCTATTGACACTGCAGGCTGGAAGTTCTATCTCTTGTTCTGCATCATGATTCTACTCAACATTCCATTTACTTACTTTTTTCTGCCCGAGGTAAGTTCAAGGGACGTTTGTATATCCGCCTTCAACCACTCACTATATATAGACAAGCGGCAAGACCTTGGAAGAGCTCGATTATGTCTTTTCGGATGAGGCATTTATCCCTAGTCAGAAAGCTTCTCCTGTGGACACGCTACAGCTAGGTAGTAAGGAGAATGTTTCAGGAGATTGCTCTCAAATTGAGAAACAGGTTTGAGTGGTAGAGCCCGGGATGTAGTTGGATTCTACCAAGTCGACAGAAGGTTTTATGTCAAAGGCAGATAGAACACATACCACAGTATCAATATTTGGATGTTGGCATTGAAATTGGTATGCAATTAACGATAGCTTTATATACATGTCAAGACAATGCTGTGAGTTAGTTGGCACACTTTGAGCTGGCCCCATAATACGATGAAACCATGTGACTTTAACTCAGTCCAGCTATTATACCACAGGTCTGGCACATTTTCGCCTGAGACGTAGCACAAAGAGTTTATTTCCAACCTTTCGGCTGTTTAATCACGGGAATAAACAGCCGTAACCATGGACGGAAATCGATCCTCAAATGCCTTAGAGACGGTCCAGTTTTTCAGGTTCCGAATGTGCTTTTCGAATATTGAATGCAGGGTTCCCTCCCCGTCTAGGTCCGATATCGCATCTAACCCATCAAACTTCCAATTCACGCTGACATTCTGGGAGTAGTAGTCTGAGAATAGTTGGAACGGGTATTCGGCTTGGTTTTCGATGAGGATATCACGGACACCGGGCCTATTGGGTCAGCGTGAAATCCAATGGCGACGAGCTTGCTGTGTGATCTGCTAACCAGGGTATGTTATCAATCCATGCGGCATGAGGCACGGCGATTTGTGTAACAGTTGGTCTCAACCATGGAGGCATATCGGTATAGTGCTGTTTGGTTGGATGGATTTGCCACTATGATAGTCAGTCAGCTTGAGTACTGGACAAAGATGGAGTATCCACACCTTCATGGTGTGGCACATGAGATAAAAGAAGCCCAGTTTCTCTGCCATTTGCACAGAAGGGAACGTCGATAAGACGCGGGACATTATACCACTAAGAGGATGCACTGTATCGACCTGTTCGATGTTGACTATAGCCCGTGTCGTAGGTTTTCGCGGACCAACAATCAACTCAGGATCCATGCTGTTGGATAACATTTCTTTCCGAGATTTGAGGAACTCCAATAATATCAAGTCTAAAGGGCATGAGGATGGTCCGTGTGAAGGGAGGATGGTGTATACAGCGTTGGATGAGGTGTAATGGCCAATGCCGGCCGTCACGTCACCTGAAATTGAGTATTCGCTTGCTGTTGCTTGTTGTGTCAGGTGAGACTTGGGTGCGCTTGATTGCGAGGCGCAGTAAGGAACGTGGGAGGTTGCAGTGGCAGGTTGGTAGCTCCCAGCAGGTGACAGAAGCCCTGCATTTGCGGATGGCGAGACGTGACAGGTTGTGTTCTCATTACTCATGACGTTTGAAACGGTATGAGGTTGGTCTCGTACGAGTACTGTAGGGCTGGTACATACTGGTGGGGTTTGACACGGCGCAAGGTGATTGTCGAACTGTTCCTCTGAAACTGGCTGTATGACATGTTCAGTGTCTTGATGCAGCAATGAGTCGTCTTGATCAGTCGCCGGCGGTGAGTCCATCTCGTTATCTTGTAGCACATGAGACGTCTGCGCCGGGGATTGGTTACCGCTGGCTTGATCTGATTGACCCTCCGCTGCCAAAGTTAGTCGGAATAGTAAGTATTCAGTTGCACATGCGCTTACTAGACTGACCCTGGTCTTGGTCTTGGTCTTGGTCTTGATCATGAATGTTCTCTGTTTGACTCAACGCTGCAGCGATAAGATCAGAGATGTCCCGTAAACTTTTCTGCAACGAGTTTTTCTCCCGACGCAAGTGATCAATCAGCATGTCTTTCTGATTGCAACTTTCTCGTAGTTCGGCACACGTCCCCTGGAGTTGTGAGAAATGTTGCTCCAGGTTAGTGATACAGTCTTTGTTTCGTTGACGAAAAGCCCGCTGAGCTTTACGGTCCACATTGCGCTTGTGTTGAATCTGTTCCTCGGTAAGATTTGTTACAGTCCTAGAACGCTTCCGAGAGGGAGCCATTCTGGTTGTTGTGTCTGGCTCTACCTCGCTCATGACGGCGTCACAGATTTGGAGACAGGTTCGTGGAAAGGCAAGGGCATGACAAACAAAGCAAGATAATACTGATGCGGAGCCGAGATTTGACCAAGGATGCTACCGAGGTGGCAGTGAAGGGGATCCCCACGGGGTAGAGACTAGAGAGTGCGGGGTAAAGGCCCCTCTCGAATCAATCAGCGGTTAGATTCTGCCCAGGGTCTGGATCGTGATGCCTTCTATTGCTGAGTTGTGATACGAATTCCTGGGCATCATGGCAGTAGTGAGAGGGAGAAAGGAGAGGGAGGCATCCCAGGACCGGGCCGGCATGACTAATGTCATTTGACTAACTGTCGCCTGGTGAGCTCTAACCATTTTTGGCCAAGTGCTGGCCAAGTCCGATTTAGACTTTCCCTCGCTCCCAACCTTTGGACGCGTAGCTATCTACAGTACAAACGAAGTGACACCAAATTTGCCACTGTCAAGTCTAACGCGTTTTCAACACGCCATGTTAATGAGAATTGTCTTGGGCTCAGTGTATGCCCTCAACGCGTGCTCTCCGTTCTCTCGTCCAAGCCCACTCTGCTTTGTTCCACCAAAAGGACACGAAAAAGAAATGGTGCTGATGCAGTTGATTCCCACAACACCAGAGTCAATGAGGGAGCTGAGACGGAGCGCTCGGCTGATGTCCTGAGTGAAAACTCCAGCCATGAGTCCGTACTTGCTATCGTTGGCCAATTCGAGAATTTCCTCCTCCGTCTCGAACTTATTGATAACAGCCACTGGTCCAAATATCTCTTCTTTATAGATAAAAGACGTCTTGCTCGTGTCGGCGAAAACGGTTGGTTCAATAAAGTAGCCCTACTTCGGTCAGCCTCGGATCGCAGTTTAATTCTTCCCGGACCCTGCACTCACCTTGTCACTCAGTTTTTGTCCTCCGATCAAGATTCTGCCGTCATTGTTTTCCTCTGCAGCAGATACAATGCCCATGATACGGTCGTATTGAAACTTGTCCACGACAGGTCCTATCTCGGTGCCGGGCGCCTCTGGGTCGCCAAGAACATCCTTCTTTGACTTGAGACGCTCCACGTAAGCCTCAACAAACCGATCATAGATCTTGGATTGTACGAATACTCTGGTTGCCGCGAAACAGATTTGACCAGAGTTGGCGACAAGTGCGTTGACAGCCCTGGTTGATTCATTAGCAAAGCGAAACTCCACCTCGCATCGAGTCTCCTTACCACTTGACTGCATTCTCGAAATTTGCATCGTCAAAGACTACAGCAGGGCTTTTTCCTCCGAGCTCCAAAGTCACTCGCTTCAAGTTGCTCTGAGCTGCCAAAATCTGGACGGTTTTCCCTGTCGGGATGCTTCCTGTGAAGCTGACCTTGGCAACATGCATGTGCGAAGCGAGAGCTGCACCTGTCGAGCCATCTCCGGTCAAAACCTGGAAAACTCCAGGAGGAAACCCAGCCTCTATTACAAGCTTTCCAAGTTCTGCCGCCATTAGAGGCGTCTTTTCGCTGGGCTTTAGGATAAAGACATTTCCGGTGGCAAGTGCCGGGGCGGCTTTGAGGCCCACAGACGCCAGCGGGCCATTCCATGGGATGATGCTTCCAAGACATTAGCTTACGAGCCACGGGCTATTAACTTGGGATCACGCCTTACCCTGCTACAACACCGAGGGGCTCGTTTCGGACTATCTTGTAGAACCCATCATCTGCTGGGTAACTCTGGCCAGCGTGTTTGTCCACCCATCCAGCGTAATCTGAGTCGTTAGCCCGCATGTAATATTTCTTGGTAAGGGAGAAGAACTTACAGCGAAAACAACCAATGGCTGTGTCAATCTCGGATTTTCCAAAGGGAAGATAAGGAGCTCCTAGGGTCAATCGGGTGAGGTAAGCAAGACGCTCTTGGCTGGCCTCTAGTAGGTCCGCGAATTTGAGCAGGATTTGCCTTCTCTCAACATGCGTCATTCGACGCCAGCGTGCGTCTGGTTTGAATGCTTCATTGGCGTAGGTGACAGCTTCGTCGACATCTTCGTTTCCAGCAACAGGGATGTGATTGCTCACTAACGCACCTGTGGCCGGATTGTAAACGGACAGCCTGATCAGTTTTAGTAAGAAAACCAGGGGAAAAGTTGTATCTACTTACCGCTTCTGACCACGACTGTCAACGTACTTTCAAAGGTTAGTTTATACCCCAAATAATGATTTTTTCGAGCCTCTCACTTTATTGTTGATAAACAGTTGTGTTAAATGGGACTCGAGCTCCATTATTGTCGGCGGGATGTAGGGTAACTTGAGAAGGATAGGATTCGATTGATGTGAGAGCTGTAAATGTTCTGGTCTAAGCTCCGAACAATAATTTCCGGAACTGTATATTAATTATGTTTTCATATTACAGGAGATTCATGACCTCATACGCCAGCATATACTCAACCCAGACCTCAAACTCACTAGTCAGTTGTGCTTTCAATGTCATATGCCCACAGTTTGAACTGAGTAATGAGCCGTACCCCACTTGCAGGGGCTCTGCTCTGCTCTGACCCACACCGGTTCAAGCGCATTCTTTCTCTTGACATGACTAATGTCAGGCATTACTCAACCAGGTGCGGGACGCAAGATCACGATCGTGGTGGCGTTGGAACTAGATCGCGAAAACGCGGGGTCAAGGCAAATAATGGAGGCTGTAGCTTACGCATGGCGAACTACCCAAGCCAAAGCGTACAAGACCATGCATGTGACGAACACATCGGCAGCTTGCTAAATCTTGTCTGAGTCCAACGCAATGGAAATTATTCTTTAACGCTCTACTTCAAATCCAGAGCAAACAAATAATCTATCAACCATGCACGGCAACGGCGATGTCGTTCCATCTACGAAAGAAACTCAAGAGCCTAAAATTTGGCTTGTGACGGGCTGCTCTAGTGGCCTTGGTAGATGTTTAGTATCAGCCATTCTAGCACGAGGCGACAAGGTCATTGCCACGGCTCGACAGCTTTCCACTATAGAGGAGCTACAGCATCCCGATCGTGTCAAAGTACTTTCCCTTGACGTTACATCATCTCAGAGTATACTTGAAACAAAAGTCCAGGAGGCCATAGCCTTCTTCGGGCGAGTTGATGTCCTTGTTAATAACGCAGGATATGTAGAGTCTGGTGTCTGGGAGGAACTCAGGTACGTCCTTACACCGGAAAAAACAACATTCTTATCAACATGCATTTCTCATCTCACAGAAAACTAGCCATGAAAACACCCTGAGAGGGTTCGAGACCAACTTTTTCGGAGCCATGAATGTGACTCGAGCTATTCTCCCATCTATGCGTTCTCGAAAGTCGGGCACCATTATGTTCATGGGCAGTATTGCAGGTTGGTATAGTGCCGCAGCCGGTGGACTGTACGCCTCAACTAAATGTGCCTTGGAAGGTCGGTTAAGCTTGGGCTTTCCTAGCATCGTGCTCGTGAAATGGTTTACTGACAAACAACACAATAGGTGCCGCTGAGTCGCTGTCACGAGAGGTCCTCGACCTTGGTATAAGGGTTCATATCTTTGTCATAGGTCGTTTCCGTACAGGAATTCTCGGAGAGAAGAGCAAGAGTGACAAGTTGAGCACACAAGAGGGCATTGACGACTATATCGATGCCAAGACCTCTCTTGCTCAGAGTCTAACTGCTTCACACGGCCGCCAGCCAGGCGATCCTACTAGAGCGGCAGAAAAGATTGTCGACATTGGAAAGATGGAGAACCTTACCTCACGTCAGACAGCAACCATGCCGCTACGTATTCCTCTAGGGGCAGAGGCAGTGGCGGTAATGAGACAAAAGTCTCTGGACACTCTTGCTCTTTTAGATACGTGGTCTCGGTTCAGTGCGGAGGCAGATTTCGAAGATGCTCAAGCGTTGTCTGCATTTTATTCTTAGCGACAATATAAATTGCACATTATAGCCGTCTTCTAGAACTATGTGTGCATATGTCATCTGGGTACAGATACCTTCTGTGTCCAAATTCAAACTGACACATCAGACCTTATTTATAATTACCTGTGTCCTTTGTTACCCTGGTTAGGTTCTGAACCCTTAGGTTACATATAGCCTCTACGTAGCATTCTCGTTGTGATGCATATGTAGTAGTTGAATACAATGTTTTGACTTTGACTACGTCTGAGATTACACAAGCCATAATCCAATACTTAACAGTGCGGTACAGCCATGACAGTAACACAGAAAAAACAAACCTTAGTAGCCTCCTATATCTATTCACGGGGCGCAGGGAAACAACATAACAGATTATTATATAGTATGTAATATGTAGAAGGCATAAGAAAATGCAATGTGGTATCTATCCGTCTAAGACATAATCGAAGAATTCCTTGGAACATCTTCCTCGGATTTAAATTCCGAAACCCCCGCAGTCTAACCCAAACCACTATATGTACATTCGGCCCGAGGGCTATACATCCCGTTGTGGTACCGAAAGAGGCTTAATGAGAATCACTTGAAGTTTATAAGACCAACAGTAATCAATTCGATCTACAAAATAAATTTAACAATATTAACAAGACGAAAAAAATGCCTTGGCAAAAGATTAATCATAAGTTCACTCATAGTGAACTAGACTATAGCTCCAAACCAAACTTTCAACCCCATATTAAAGTTTCTGTATTCTTCAAAAAGATTGACTCAATTGATCATAATACTTTCTTTGGCCACTGGCAAACCGTCCACGCCGACTTAGCAGTGGCCACATATGCTTTCCGAGATCATATCGTTCGATATGCACAAGTGAGCCCGAACTCAAAATGGATATATACTATGAAGCTAATAACATTACAGCATCATCAAACACCAGAGATGAAGGAGAGGGCTAAGAGCCTAGGAGAAGGATTTCTTGACTATGACAGCTGTGCCCAGCTTTGGGTCAAAACTTGGGATGACTGGCTCGCCTTTTACAACAGCAAAGAGTATGCTGCGGCATTGAGTGATGATTGTGATAGGTTCATGGCGCTTCCTATGACCTATATGGTGGGTTATGAGAATCTGGTGGTAGGCGACGCGCCTAAGTCGCTTAGTGGCAAGGATGGTTTAGATATTCACACTCTGAAGTATGTTATATAGAAGAGTTATTAATTAAAGTATTAAGCCTAGATATATAATGCCCATTTAAATATACCGTGATTCCAATGATAAGAGGTAATATTAGTAGTTATCCTCGCCATTAGTTTTCCAAGCACATCTTTATATTAATGGCTAGAGTTTTAGGTATAGATTAATCTCTTACTGTTCACAAAACATAGTCCGAGAAGATTAAGACGGCTATAACTAGCTACTATATAAAAGGTAATACTTAGTATAGATAAACTATTTACGGGAAAGCCCTAATACCTCATACTGGTTTAGTTTAATTAAGATATAGCGATATCAGTAACCCTCTTATAATTTTTATATGGATTTCTATATATTTATAGGCAGGCAGATTTCACATGCCAGCTAGAATTAGCCTGTAATTAGGCTTCTGGATTATTAAGATAAAGATCACAAGGTTGGCAAATAAGATATTATAGTAACTTATAATCCAATTTTCACTACTAGACCTAGACGTAAAGTAATCAATGTCATACATATTTATTCTTATGTATTATACTCTGGACCTCAAATAACCATCAAGACTATATAGGCACTAATATACACACCTTAAAAGGTATATAATAGGATAATAGTCTAGGAATTTTCGATATGTGTTGATGAGATTGCTCCCTTTTCAGCCCTTGTACTGTTCTGCATGACGAGCTGCTCTGCCAAGATGGTGTGCTTAATCTCCTCCTTGGCGAAGAGCACATCAATCTCCTCTAGAGTTTTACCTGTAGTCTATTCGGGTCAGTGAAAAGTATACTCTGAGGACGATGCATCAACACTTACTTCAGGACACATAAAGTAGACAAAGAAGATAGCTGCGAAGCAGGACAGGGCCATCCAGATCCAAATCTTCCAGCCGACGTTCTGAAGAGCAATACCACCAGCAAATACAGTAATAAAAGAAAAGAGCCATTCTCCAAAGGCTCCCGCTGCAGCACCAGCATGTCGAAGCTTGAGGGGCGCGATCTAAAGGAGTAGTCAGCAGATCGTCTACAAAAATGCCTTCTTGAGTTGTTGTTAACCTACCTCTGGACCGTAAAGCCAGCAGATACCAATCCACCCATAACCGAACACTATGTTATAAATAAAGATTGCGGCAACTGCTGTCCATTGAGATGCGAGGGTTCGATTAGGTAGACCAATCATAATAACAAAGACCACCATGCAAACCGTCAAGACAACAGCAGACCACAGAAGGATACTTCGCCGACCAAACCTCTCGACAGTCCAAACTAGTGGAATGGTTCCAAGCGCGAAAGCAGTATTCATTATGGCAGCTAACAGCTGGGCCATGAAAGGTGATAGCCCGATTTGTGCAAAGATGACGGTGCTGTAATAAACAGAGAGATTGATTCCTATAAAGGCAGTTATCAGTTATCTTATCAACCCGACTTTAAGACCAGGAGACTACATACCCATCATCTGCTGTATAGCTAGTATGAGGAAAGAAATGCGAATGCGGCGCCCAACCCGAAGATCGCTACGGTCCCAGACAAGATCCAAGAGACTAAAACCTTTTTCATTTTGAGACTCAAAGGCAATATTAGTAAGAATAGAACTCTTCATGTTCTGAACTCTCTCGTCATGGATCTCGGCATCAAAAATCTGGCACAAGGTCTTGTCTCCCTCCGCTTCGTAGCCCCTGGCATAGTACCATCGAGGAGTGTCTGGTAAGAAGAGCATAATACCCCCAGCGCAGAGTGCGAAGACGACTTGCAAGGCGATGGGAATACGCTATAAGACGGGGTCAGATGGGCTAGCAGAGAGTAGAGGTCTAGGAGGGGGGGTAGTTACCCAAGAGATCTGATTGTCCATGCGTGTGAACCCAAAGTCAATCCAGTACGCCACGGCAGCGCCTGCGACCAGGAAGACACATGTAACTGCAACATCAGGTCCTCTTTCTTCGTGTTCCGTACTCATCTCGGATTGGTAGGTAGGGATCGAGCAGGAGATGAACTATTTGAATCAGTGAATTGTCAACGTGAGGCTATGCATTTACTAGAGTAGATAAAACTTACACCGATACCAATTCCCTAGTACGCTGTTAGTATGTATCTTAATACGTATAGTCATCATGCACTCACACAAAGAATGCGGCCGACTATCATGTGAGGGACAGACCAAGCAGAAGCCTGCAGGCTGCCACCAACCACCACAAAGGCATTCCCCAGAAGAATACATTTGCGTCTACCAAGGGGCATACCAATTACCGTTACTGCAAGCGAACAAACGGTAGCAGCAAGAGTATATGCCGAGGCTATCATTGGAATGACATAGGTTCCGGTGGGATGCTGCATTGGTGAGTATGCGCTATTAGCAAGCTGTCTTCGGCTGGAGCAATCAAGAGATATTACTCACCCCCATAGCACGAAGAAAAGGTTCGGTTTCCTGAATTCCACCGAGAACTCCTGCATCGTAGCCGTAGAGCAAAAAGGACTATGTCTTTGGTCAGAACGCCTAAATTGTCGCATGGGATGGGAAAAGCTCATACGATGGCGCAGCTCGTGGAAAGAAGACGTTTGATTGTCTTTCCCCGGATCCTAGACTTGAAACTAGACAACATATTCAAAGGGCGAGAGGTTTCTAAGCAAATGGTGATTATAGGTTAGTGTGGCCTCCAGAAACGAGGCAGCACAGTAGGGCGAGACCTATAGTACTTATTGTTGAGAGAAGAACACCAAGTGGCCTTGATCTGTACTGGTTGAACAAGGCTTATCTCAAATTCCTAGATATATCGTCAGATACTTGCTGCAAGGGCCCCCGCAAACAAGATCCCTCTCTCCGCAAATCTTGTCTTTCCCCGCGTTTACCCCAGATCCAGACTCTCAGAGACTCCTTTGCTGCTCTAACTAGAATAAGTTACGGTGCACATCACTGTTGTCTGCTATCAACTGGGCGAGTTGTTTCCACGGAATCTATTTCCGTAAGACTATATGGCGGGATGGGAATGAGTCAGGACCATCCCGGCAAAATAATATTGACCTAGTAAGCATTAGCAGCCTCCACGTTATACCACACAACACTTTGAGACAGAGTTATTACTTATTCCCTTGCGAGTTAGCTTGAGAAGCCAATATGAAGCTAACATTTCGGATTCAAAGGGGACTAGAGCTCGATAAGTATAATTATAAAACTTTCTACATGCTAATGGCAACAGAAGGGTATATAGATTCTCCTTTTAGTGAATAATTCCTCGAGTACATCAAGGGAAGAAGGATAGTAGGAAAGGCTGCGTAAACATATCGACAGTGTAAATAATTTAGCATGAGCTAGTTAATGTTAGTCAGGTTGTTTATGCCCCTTTGATGTGTGAGTCATGTAATATTTTCAGCCATCATTGGTATGTTGAAAGATTTCACACTCCGCTGAAGACGATTAATTTGTGGCCAAGCCACTAACCTATCAATTACAACAGCGTCACTAAGGAGGCCATTATGGTAATAATACACTAATATCTAATTACATAACAAATTCATCATCTAACAGGCTTTAAACTTGGTTATATTCCAGACGGATTGAGGCGTTCTGGTCTATCGCTGTTACATTCATAGTAACGATAGCTAATACACCTACTGCTGTGTGTAGTGGTAGATACTGAATGGTTCGTATCATTTCATGGCATATGATTAACAAATTGCAACATTGACTTTGAGACATATAGATATTTGCCCCCACAAAATGACAGATCGCTGATCTAAGCCTGCTAGTCGACAATGATTGCAAAAGTGTCACGGAAATGGATTCCGTACATAGCTCCAGACGATAAGACTCAAACAAACCTCGGAGACCCTTGTCTTGGCTGCTCGGTCCTAGACTTCCCCGCGTTAACTACTTCCGAACAAATGTTAATTGCACATCCGATTTTACTTATAACGTCTGCCCAAGTAATGCCAAGGGTGGCGAAGTTAAGAATATATCAACACAATACGGCCTCCAATTCATCCAAGTCCGGCCATTACGCATAAATCAATCACTTTATCACTGTTAAAGTATTAACGATGGCTGTTGGAAAAGTCGCGATTATCACTGGCGGTGCTTCAGGCATGGGCTTGGCCACTGCAAAGTCTCTGTCTGTAGTAGGCTGGAAAGTTTATATCCTAGACCTCAACAAGTCTGCTGGGGCAGAAGCCATCCGTCAAGACCCAGAGTTAATCTTCACTCCAACTGACGTTAACTCATTTGAATCCTTGTCTACTGCTTTTGACAACATCTTCAAATCTGAAGGGAGACTCGATTTTGTATTCGCCAATGCTGGCATTCTTCAGCTTGAGAACTTCTATGAGAAAGCGAGCTCGCTTCCTCCGCCAGAACCACGACAGCTGAGCATTGACATCAATTTGAAAGCGGTCATTGCAACTTCCTACCTTGCACAACAATATTTCCTAGCATCGGGAAATCTTTGCCAAGATCCGGTCTTGATTATAACGGCCAGCATTGCAAGCTTTGTATGATCCTTGGCATCCCCAACAAGACATAGATGAAACTAATAAATGAAAGTACGCACAAGAGTTCAATCCGCTCTACACTGCTTCCAAGGCTGGCGTGCTAGGGTTTATGCGATCGGTCGCCTATCCGTTCTTCAATGATGGCATTCGGATACACGCTATCTGTCCAGGAACCATCCGTACAAACCTTCTCACAAGCGAGATGATGAATTCTTTCCCTGACGAACACCTGACCCCTGTGGAGGCTGTGGTGTCGACTGTTGAATGTCTTATTCGGGGTGGAAGTTTAACAGACTCCAACGGGAAAAAGGTATCAAAGGATGATAACTATGGACTAGCAGTTGAGATCTTTGGCTCGAGTATCTTTTTCAAAGATCAAACTGAGTATAGTAGTGATGGCTTGAGAGAATTATGCGAGGCTGCAAGCTTGAAAAACCAAAAAGCCAATCTAGTTGGAAGGGTCTAATATATTCTTTCTATCTTGAGCTATAAATGATTATAAGTAAGCTAATCTTATTTTAAAATAGTAATTCTATAGCTCTAATATAATCCTTTTGCATTTTAGTTTGGATTTTACACGGAATAAGCTGCTCGACCCTGACGAGGATGATCTGACCGTGACCCACATCAGACATGCAAAATTGGCCACCAGTGCTGCTGACATGTTCGAATTCAGTAGGCTTCCTGAGAATACCGATAATAGTCCGCGCTGGTTGTGCCGCCGCCTCTGGCCATGAATACGCTCTGTGTCTAACGCCTTCTTTCCTCTAAATATTTCGTTCATAGAAGATAATATAAACCCGATCGTGAGGTGCTTTCCATCTGACACTCTTAAGGCATACTGGTTTCACTGTTCTTAACTCAACTTGGCCTACCTGCACTCTATACTTTATATGACATCCTTCTCTTTGGAAAGTTTGAGGGGGAAGAAGAGCAAGAGTATGGATTTACACGCCTACAGGATGATTCACGAGCTTAATAAACAAGTATTTAACACGAACACTGCACTGACCGACTCAACAGCTACTGATAGCCTTTGATTGCCGAGTTGTTTGGAGACGTAGAGTCTGCCCATGTGCACGTGGTGGGTCTTGAGAAAATCGTCGTCCCACATGGTCGCATAAAATCGTTTGCAAATCATCCTCTGCTTCAATCCAGACTTCACCGGTAAGTGCTTTCTTATAATCGGCTTGGGAGAATCAGGCCAATCTCTGACCTGCTAATGCCGGAAGAACTGGTCTAGTTCCTAGCATCTGCACTGGCGTGAGTGCCGCTTTTCACCGAGATGTTTTGTGTCGTTTGACTCAGCTTTCAACAACTCACCCGCGCTTGCCCGACTTAAGACATCGGATGCATCCCGCCTCTCCCGGTCACACTGTTTGGCACGGACTTTAGAAAGAAAGCTCCTAGCCATCTCAAGGGACTTTTAGGATCTCTGATATCTCATTAACGGTAGTTACTATTCTGGTCATAAGATATGGGGGATGTCTCTCGAAGATCTTATATAAGCATTAAATCCAGGTTGCTAATACTTAGGCTTTTGGAGAATAATAATTTCTCCGAGCTTCGCCGGCTACCACTCCTCGCCTTGTTGACAAGTCTATTCTTGAGGTTTCCCGGAGTTAAATTTAGCTAATAAAAGGGAAAGTTAGAAGTCTAAAATATGCCCTGGCCTCGGATTGTAAACATGGCGTAGGGATTTTAATGCGTATATAATATATCTCCTGGTTATAATAAGAAAATTACCTTGAAGTATATTAGTTTGAACATCAAGGTAATTATAATGCTTTAATTTGCCTCACTTAGACCCACTATCAGAAGCTATTAGCATGTGATGTTTGAGTTTGCCCACTGGGCCTCGGACACTAATTACTGTTTGGTGATGCTAATAATGATCTGATCGTGATAAACGTATGATTGACTTTAGGTTGTAAAAGCTAGTGAAAAGAATAAATTCACATGCATATCCGCAGACAAGTCAAGAAGCTACTCACAGATTTCCATAAAACAACACTTAAACGACTTTACACAATCTCGGAATTTATTCTGCATCATGTACTATAGCAAGGGTAATTACGAAGCCTTTGCTCGACCACTCAAGCCAGAAGGCATTGAGGTGAAGAAGGCATGGATCGTCGGTTCAGGCCTTGCCGGACTATCCACAGCCGCATTCCTTGTACGAGATGCTCAAATGCCTGGCAAGAATATCACCATCGTCGAAGAACTCAAGATTCCAGGTGGTGCATTGGATGGCATTAAAGAACCCGAGAAAGGGTTTGTGATCCGAGGCGGCCGAGAGATGGAGTCTCACTTTGAGTGTCTTTGGGATCTATTCCGCTCCGTTCCCTCCATTGAGGAGAAGGGCGCAAGCGTACTTGATGAGTTTTACTGGCTCAACAAGCGTGATCCGAACTTTTCACTGCAGCGAGCTACTGTCAAGCAAGGCCAGGATGCAGAGACTGGTCAAAATTTTACTCTCAGCGAAAAGGCACAGGCTGAGATGGCCCGACTCTTCCTTTCTAATAGAGAGGACGTCGAGAATAAGCGAATTGACGAAGTCTTTGGGAAAGAATTCTTCAAAAGCAACTTTTGGCTATACTGGCAGACTATGTTTGCTTTTCAGACCTGGCATTCAGCTCTGGAGATGAAATTATATCTCCACCGCTTCGTCAACCATATCAAAGGCATGCCCGACTTTTCGACTCTCAAGTTTACCAAATACAATCAATACGAGTCTCTGGTGCTGCCTTTGCACAAGTGGCTCGATGACCAAGGAGTGGTGTTCCAGTACAGCACTGAGGTACAGGATATTGATTTTGACCTCAACCAAGACAAGAAGACAGCCACTTTCATTCACTGGCTCAGAGAAGGAGAGAAAGGCGGCCAGACCCTCGGATCGGATGACCTTCTATTCACTACTATTGGCTCGCTGACCGAGAACTCTGGCCTGGGTGACCAACATACCGCTGCTAAGCTCCACGATGGTCCAGCTCCAGCATGGGATTTGTGGCGTCGGATTGCAGCCAAGGATGCTTCGTTTGGACGTCCAAGTATCTTCTGCGGCAACATCCCTGCAACCAAATGGATGTCCGCGACTGTCACGACTTTAGATAAGCGTGTCCCCGAGTACATCCACAAGGTTTGCAAGCGAGACCCCTTCAGCGGAGGAATCGTGACTGGAGGGATTGTAACGGTTCGTGACTCAAGCTGGATTTTGAGCTGGACGGTGAATCGACAGCCTCATTTCAAGAACCAACCCAAGGAACAGATCGTTGTCTGGGTGTACGGTCTTCTTATCGAGAAAGACGGTGACTACGTCAAGAAGCCAATGCAGGAGTGTACTGGTGAAGAGATTACTCAGGAATGGCTCTATCACTTGGGCGTTCCTGAAAGCTATATCCCTACTCTTGCAGCTGAGGGTGCTAAATGCGTCCCAGTCATGATGCCCTACGTCACGTCGTTCTTTATGCCGCGCCAGGCTGGCGACCGTCCAGATGTTGTTCCACCTGGAGCCGAGAACTTTGCCTTCATTGGCCAATTTGCGGAGACAACACGCGATACT
The DNA here is from genome assembly GCA_021020635.1 of Fusarium sp. PT. Lineage (NCBI taxonomy): Eukaryota > Fungi > Ascomycota > Sordariomycetes > Hypocreales > Nectriaceae > Fusarium > Fusarium sp. PT. The sequence continues at coordinate 88,138 of JAHMRZ010000011.1, forward strand.
ATCTTCACTACCGAGTACTCAGTCCGTACAGGCATGGAGTCTGTATATCGGCTGACTGGAGTCGATCGTGGTGTTCCCGAGGTTTTTGGCTCGACTTATGATGTAAGAGTATTGCTTGATGCTATCTGTCAATTGAGAGACGGCAAGGAGCTTGCCGAATGGTTGCCAGAGCGGGTTCGTAGGTTTCTTATTCATAAGTTAGAGGGGTCTGAGATTGGGAAGTTAATGCATGACTATCATCTCATTTAGATTAGAAGTTTCTTATTACATTATGAACTTGGAATATTGTCCTGTCGAACAAGAGGTACCAGATATTTACTAGATGTTCACTGATGTTTACCATGGCTGGGCCTGTTCCGAAGGTACTTATGCATTACTACCGAATAAGAAATTAGGGTCTATTGATGAATAAAACATATTAACATGACGAAATAATCTACTTGGGCCGGGTAACTTGCTGTCCAGTGTAATTAGATCCTTATTGATGATTATCTCATCGAATAATAAAGGGTTAATATCATAATGTAATCCTCGCTGCATAATAAACGCAGCCAATAGTGATGCAGACTGAAAGCCATAAAAACCATAAAAACCATATGTTGGATCACTTTTTAATGAAATAATTATTAGGCTTCCCCCGCATATTATATGTCACTTCATCACCAATAATAAATATAACTTTTATTAACATTACGCAAGTAATGTTTACTATAATTAGTATTGTTTTTAGAAGTATAATCACTAATATGAGTAGGGAGTGAATTCGGATGCCACTTATGCGGCCTCTGGTGTTATGAATGTCTGTTTTTGATGGCCCTCTCATGTAACTAGTTCTAACTCTATTTGATCATGTGAATGTTTTAGATACGACACGATTACTTTGTCACGAGAATCGCATTGGATTTCGAATTACTAGCATTTCCAGCAGACCAAGTAGTGGGCCATGCAGCGCAGCTGGGTGTGACAGGAGAGCATATCGAGCCTGGACTGTCCGGTGCACCCTGTACCCTGCACCCTGCATATCGCGCCATACAAGTCTTAGTGACCCAAGGATAGCCAAGCTCCCATTAAGAGCTACGTCGACCATTCGGCTCAAAGGGGAACGAGGCTGCAATCAAAGCCAAGCCACCAAATAGGGCCGCGCATACATAAAGCGGCACAGCGGTAGCAGTGTTGCCAGACGAAGCCACAAAGGCTGACACGATACCCATAATGCGGTTGAAAGCGACTGCAATCCCGCTGCCAGTGGCACGATGTGCGGATGGAAGAACTTCGGCTGTGTAAGCATAAAATGTACTGTAGTAGATGTTGATGCAGCAAGCTGGATGCCCCATAGCATTAGCAATTTTCATCTCTTGAGTGGATCTTAGCGGCTTACAAATAGCACAAGATATTCCAACATTCTGTTCATCGGTCTTAATCCCAGTAATGCCAAAGAAGAGCGCCATGCCCGAAATTGCTCCGATAAACATGGTATACTTGCGTCCCAATCTCGTCGTAGCGAGGTAACCAGCAATGAGTGGTCCAGGGATTCCAGATATTGTCGTCAATGTGAGATTCCGATACGTCTCGAATTGGGATACAACCTTCCCTGGCACGCGGGTTGAGAGATAGACTCTGTTCTTGAGTCAACGTAGATCCATAAAACGAGTAGAGATTACACCAACGGTAGAAAAACGTAGAATAGTGGATAAGCCAACCCCATGATAGTCCATGACAGCCAGATCAGGAGCGTGCTCACAGTTGTCTTGCGGGAGACGAAAAGGCCCGCAATGTTACTCTTGATGTCACTAATAATAAATGTCTTTTCGTCACTTCGCTTCAAGCGTATCTTCCCGCAAGCTTGAAGCTTCTCTAATGTCAGTGTGCATGGCCTATTGTACTTGCGAGCCTGGTCCTGATAATATCTCACGACCTCCTCGTCTCTCCCATTAGCTAGGAGGTATTTTGGAGTCTCGACGAGTCGAACCACTGTGACGCGGAGAACTGATAGAACAAAAACGAGTGCGCCGCAGGTAAACATGACATAGCGCCAGCCAGCGTTGTTAGACCATCCACAATCGTCGCCTGAAGAGCAATTCCAACGGCTCTGAGCTATAAGAAGATGTAAGTACTTAATCCAACTCTTAATCCACGGCGGCAAAGGTGGTTTCAACGTACTCATAAAGCCCCAAGCAACGAATCCGGTGATTGACTGGCCAAATCCCCACCACGCGGCCAGCGCCGTGATGACCCATTGCTTGTCACCCGGAAGAAACTCAAGCAATACTGTAGGGTCAAGAATCAAGTTTCCACCAGATCCGAAGGTCGAGAGTGCAAGAAAAGCACCTAAGAATGGAAGGTTGGGAGCTGCACCAGCCACTATCATAGCGAGAGAGGTGATCCAGAGAGTCACATTGAATGCCAGCCGTCTTCCCAGCATGTCGGCACCAAAGCCCCAGAACAGTGCACCCACAACGAGACCAACATTCTGAGCTACAACACCTGCATTAACGTATGAAGACGCAGTGGCCAGCTCGAGAAATGCCTGGGGTCCGGTGACGCCCTGTACCATTGTTAACAGCGAGTCCACAGCATAGCCGAAGCCGTTGAGAAAGAAAAGCTTCCAGTGGAAAGTTGTCCAACCGAGCTCGTCGTTTGCCTGTTTTCATTTAGTGCCATGCCTAGACATAAGGGAGAGAAGCTGACATCGTTCACGAGCCGAATTTTTAACGCCAACACTCCATCCTCAAGGTCGGATTCGAGAATCTCTTTTCCTGCTGTGCCGGATATGTCAATAGCACCATCATTGCTTTGAATGCTGCTTTCAATTTGGCGTTCTTTTAAGAATAGAGACATGGTAGTCTCTGAGAATGATGAGAGGAAATTAGAAGTCGATGGTTGCCTGTGAGTTGAAAATAATCAATTGTGCTACTGCTCGAGTTCATCTATTATAGTGAACAGAACATTATGCCTGTTTTGTAACTGCGCTTAGAAAGATTGTTGTTGTCACTAGAACCATCTTATGACGAGCTCGTTAATAAGTCTGGTGAAATCGGCTAGTTTTGTTAGGCTCATGTCAGTCTCCCGGCGTGTTATTCTTGCAAGATTGTGGGCCCTGGCCTTTGGAACCGGTCGGGGACTCTTGTCACGATCCCGATGTCTCTAACTGGGTGCTACGGAGTAGACTGAATGTGTCCAGTACAACTAGATTTCTCACATTAGTAGTAAATGACGAAATACCCCTTGACCTTGTATAATTCATCCTACAAGAGCACTAACACTCCACATATTCTGTGTCACCCCAGCAAAAGACCCACTATCACAGAAAACGCTCACACCATCAATAAAAAGAATTAACACGACGACCCATCCTTTCAACTCTTGACAAGGGTTGGAAATATCTCAGGCCTCGCGACAGCGGAGCAGCGTCATAACAGCTCCGACTCTCGTGCAATAGCAGGGAGGATTTCTCAGCATAACTTCCCTTCTCTGCCCATCTAACCAAATCTTTGCCTTTGGTGTTTTGGTCAATCAAACCATGGATGTAGCGGATATGGCAACTTCAAAACGTTTGGACAAGGGCATCAAAGTCGCCATTATCGGAGGTGGCCCGGCCGGTCTTGCAGCTGCTATTGAGCTGGCCAGACTACCCTTCGTTGATTGGCATCTTTACGAACAAAAGCCAACCATCAGCGAGATTGGGACCGGAATTACCTTGCAAAACAGCACTTGGAGATTGTTGGAGAAGCTTGGAGCTTCTAAGCATCTTCGAGCTAGTGACTTCTTCAGGTCCCTGGATGGTCACGACTACCAGTACAGGTAAGACAAGAGCTTCCTTTGATATACACTTAATCATAGTTCTCATAGAGACGGGATATCTGGGGCGCTTGTGAAGCAGACATATCCACCAGCACACATCGCTCCTCATCAAGCCCCGTGTAGAGTCCACAGAGGCAAATTGCAGAGGGCGTTGCTCAAAGAGACAAATACAGATCGCATCCAACCGGGAATCAAGTTAGTCAGCACTGAACGGTTGCCCTGCGGCAAGCAACGCTTGAGATTTAACAACGGCTTTACCGATGATGTCGACCTCCTCATCGGTGCGGATGGTATTCGATCTGTGAGTATATACAATTATGCATCATATACAGCAGCCATGCTAAACTTCCTCATCACCGTCAGGCCGTCAAGAGGTTCGCCTACCCAGATCACTCCGTCAGCTATACAGGTATGGCCGCTTATAGAACGGTCGTCAAAGTCTCAGACGTGGAGCAGATAAATGGCCTGTCAAGGGCTTCTGTCTTCTGGTATAGCACTAACGGCAAGTGGATTTACACAGCTCCATTGGATGATAAAGACTGGGAAATTACCTGTAGAATCAGCGAGGCTGACGATGGCAACCGATCAACATGGGGCACAAATATCAGCGTGGCTAAATTCCTTGAAGGGTTCCGAGAGTATTGCGAGCCGGTTCAGCAACTGCTCTCACTTGCTACCCACGTTCAACGGTTTGACTACTTTGGAGGAGGACGACTTGATTCAGTCGTCAACCACGGTTCTATCACCCTCATTGGTGACGCGTCACATCCTTTGTCCGGTGCCTTTGGCGCTGGCGCCGCCTTCGCCCTTGAGGATGCATATACGCTGGCAGGTGTGCTCCGTTGGGCAGCCTCTTCAGCGAGATGCTTGGAAGATGCGCTGAATCTTTTTGACAGTGTGAGATCACCTTACTATTGTGCTCTTTACAAGACCATGGATGATACCGCTGCTTTACATGAGAAGACCACCGCCGAGGATCGATCTGTGGAGGAAGAGATTGTTGGTCGAATCAGTAATGTTTCAAAGACCGAGAATAAATGGATGTATTATCACGATGTAAGCTCAAAGCCTGTCTGGCTGTCAGTATTCTTTCTAATCAGCCACGAACAGGTAGACCAGGCGTTGGGAGATGCTATCCTGTCAACTAACAGAGCGGCTGGTATCACATCATCATTGTAGCCGTCACATAGGAGATTGCCAGTTGAGAGACTGCTTACAGCCCAACTGGAAAATTGCAAGTACGATATGTATTCGGATGAATCAATAACTTATAAATGTAGCCTTGACCCTAGAGGGTAGCATTGAGAGTAGATGTGATATGTATAATTTATAATGTTAATTTCCCCGGGCTCACTCTAGTGATAATTAATAGCTTTAAACATCTTGGCTTTGGATACCACTGCTATTTTGGCAGTAAGCATCTAGACGTTCTATACCAAGCCACTAGATCAGGCTTCATGAGGTGGTAATTTCTACGGCACAACTAGATCAGTTATGCTCCGGTTTTAGCTCCGTTTATTGAACTTAAATCTTCGAGAAGCAGATAAAGCCGCGGTGTCACCTTTATCTCGCCATATGGCGCCATACCGCCCTTCGTACAAGATACGTTAAGCACAATTTCACACGTACAAATAGAAACACCATCACTAGCAGCGTGAACCACCATCAAAAGCCGAATATTCCTTTATTTTCCAATCAAATATCTTTCAACAGGCCTCTACATTTTTGCCCCGACACCATGCTGATAAGTCCTTTCCGAGTGATAATCATCGGGGGTGGACCCGTCGGCATAATCACGGCACACGCCCTTCACCAAGCAGACATAGACTTTGTTCTTCTTGAGCAACGAAGCAACATCTTTGAGGATGTTGGCGCTAGTCTGATTGTCAGTCCACATAATATGAGGGTCTTGCATCAACTCGGTCTATGGCCCTATCTTGAGAAGATCGGATATCCCCTCCTGCATCACTCGCAAGGGTTTGAGGCACGGAGTCACAAGTTCAAGCGTTCCTACGCTCTCAGCCTCTTGAAAGAAAAGTGAGTGGTTTTGTACACTATTTCCTGTTGAAGTGATTGTCTTTACTTATTTCTGACTGAAGCCCCGGAATTCTTCTACTCTCACAAGTTGCTTACATGTAGTATAGTCATGGGAGTTCTCTCGTAGCATTTCACCGGGCTCATCTAGTCAAAGTCCTCTATGACAATTTGCCTGAAGGTGCTAAGTCTCGATTTTTACTGGGCAAGAAGCTTTCCGACGTTGTCCCAACCTCGACGGGCATAAATGTTGCTTGTGTAGATGGAGACTCCTATTCGGGATCCATTGTCATTGGCGCAGATGGTGCCCATTCGAAGACGCGCTCAATTATGCGACGCTGTGCGCTACAAGCCGACCCGTCACTGGCTTCTACTTGGGACCCTGAGTCCCCTTTCACCTCAACCTACAAATGCCTTTGGGCGTCTTTCCCTCGACCCTCAGATCCCGGGGACAGTTATGAGATGCAAGGTAAGGACCGCAGCATTATGTATCTGACAGGCCGTGACAAAGGCTGGGTATTCTTATATGGGAAACTCGATCAGCCGTCAAACAAGAGACATCTTTACGACGAGAAGGCCCTTCGTTCGTTTGGGACCAGTTTTGGAGATTGGCCACTTAACGAAAATCTAAAAGTTCATCATGTTCTTGATGGACCGAGTACCGTCGCTGGCATGACTAATCTAGAGGAAGGAGTCGCTAGGAATGTCAGTTGGAATGGTCGCATCGTGCTTTTAGGAGATGCTTGGCATAAATTTACACCAAACTCTGGCCTGGGCTTCAACAACGGCATTCAAGACGTAGTATCACTATGCAACAGGTTATACGCACTGATACGCAAAGACGGCCAACCAGACGCAGCAGCTCTAGACAATGCGTTCAAAAAGTACCAGGATGAGCGTAACGAGCCATTGAAATCAGATTATCTGCGTTCAGCTCAAGCAACACGATTATCAGCTTGGGCAACCACAGTGGATTATCTTCTAGGAAAGTACATTTATTCGATTCCCTACTTCCAGCGATTTATGGTCACAAGATATACCTCGCCAAAAATAAGCAAGGGACTTATCCTAGACTATATCTCAATATCTGAGCTATTCACAGGTAAAGTCCAGTGGATACATCCTACAAGAGGGAGTTTAGAAGAATTAGAATAATCCTATAGAAGTTATCTTACTAAGTCGACAGAAAACACCACATTCAGCTAATGTAGTTACGGAATGAATGTGGCCCCTACTGGTGGATGCTAACTTTTATTAGCCCCTGTGGCCGGAACTATATTGTTGTTTGATACAAATGAGTTATGATCTGGACCGAAATTGTTGCCACGTGGACTTCTTCTTGATGCCAAGCATAGAAATAGCATGAGGTACCTTGGAAGAAGCCCAATTTAGTCGGCGTGTAATTAATATGGTAATACTATGGTTGTATCATATACAGAGCGGATATATCAATCCGGAATTAGTCTTTATCGCATTAAAGCTAGCTTTCAAAGGGGAGGAATTAGGGTCAGAGTAATACGAGATCATTGTAATTGGTCCCGGGTAGCAACAATTTCGCGACAGCGTGTTTCCACTTAAAGATCCTGGACCCTTGTCCACTTCACTACAAGCTTAAAGAGGAAGTATTGGCTCCAACGTTCATGAGGATAAGATCTGTGAGACCTTCTTTGTTCTCCAGTGCATTGGAAGACAAGGTACTTGATGAGGTATTCGAAATTTTTGGAATCCAATTTGAGACCAAGGAAACGTCAGAGGATCAAAGGTACAGATAAGTGCATTTTAGTTCCAAGTAATCTCTTTTCTCATGGTCAAAGCTAATTAACTCCTATCGAGGCTAGTAATAGACATGCAAATAAAGAATCCCGTTTGATTCACATTACTAACGAAGGGACTTTGTAACTAGTCTCACAACTGTTTTTCCCTGGCTTTGGCACACGATGTAAGGAAACACGGAGTCTTATAGCCTTCCAGGGGACAGAGCATAATAGTCATTTAAGCTTGATCTTTTCTCGGTCTGCTTACGTCCAGATGGACTGAGCATGATAATATTACAGTGGTCATCATTTACCTTTTAACATCAAACAACATCAAATATCTACAATGGAAAGTATTTTTCGGTTTAGATACTTTTCAGGCAGGCCAAATTTAGGCTCAGTTTCTTGTTGAGACCCATGGGATATAGCTGCATATGTCCGAGATAGATTGTCTGCAATAGCCATGCACAGTATTTGTTCCTGCTGAGAAAGGTCTGATATAACAAAGGAATTGTGTGTTGGTGTAGAGAAACTACTATTTCTTCGCTAAGACTACAAGTTGCTGTCTCTTTGCTTAGTTTCCATAGATCCCACCGTTCAGTTCTCATTATAGGTAGCCGGCTTACCAGACGTAATAAACACCCTCCATATCTGCGTAATAAGGTATTTATCCTCTTCATATCTTAGTGTAAACATTCAAATGTGCCTCCCTACTGGAGAAATAGCTGATCCCATATAGCCCGGTCAATGCTCTTGTCTGCGCGAGGCCAGGCAATTCTTGAAAGCACATTCCTAGCAGCTTCCCAACTATGCACCCCTATCGACCGAGCCAGCCCCTTCAAGCTCGAGTAGATAGAGCTCAATGTGGCCGTCGTCTCGTAGTCTCCGTCCTGTAAAAGATACGAGTTTCCATACATCGCCCCAAGATAAAGTTGCCAGAAGACAAAGTCCTTGAAGACTGGTGTCGCAAATTCTAATCCCATTACATAATCCTTGATGTCGCGTCCGAAAAGATTGATTGTATAGCGGTGGATTGGCCTTTCCATAGGGTGCCAAACCTCCAGAACGTACGTAAGGTAAGCACCTGCAGCAATAAACAAAGGGCACCATTTCGCTGTGAGGTCTGCATTGTACGACGCTTGGCTTTGGTGTCCGGGAGACGAGATGGATAGCACATGCGCTGAGACCCAGCTTTCCAAGTTCCTAGAAGCGTTTCCGTTGGCCCAAAAAGCTTCAAACGTCTTGCCGTTCATAGCTATATCAGATAGGACCTCGTCCATACTTAGGGTAATATCTCTCAAGCAATCCACGGCGTTTTGACCATTGACTGGACTGAAAGAGCTTGTGTTTGGTGGTGTATTGAGGAAGGTAGGGAAGAGCTGCAAAGCGAGAAGCTTTTGCTCCATGCCTACCTTGTCTTCGAGTCGTAACCATCCATTGACCGATCTAGCAATCTTTTCGGTTGACAGAGTATCAAAGTCCTTGGAAGAGTATCCACTTCGATACATGATGTCCCTTGAACAGCACTTGAAGCCACTGAGAAAGAACTGTGTCAGAACGAAATAACGCATGGCCACTTCATACTCCAGCCTGTTCTGCCGAGTGGTTAAGTGGATGATAGGTTTCAAGTCGTCGAGTATCGCTACGATTCCACACAGATGGGCCTCCGCCGATGGGCTATCCCCGAGGCAGATCTAACTAATGTATTAGAACTCTCCCTATATAACAATAGGGCCGGGATGTTGTTGTACTTACTTCGGAAAAGCAGAGTGTCGCGATCTCTTGTATAACATGGAAGACAGACCTGGACTCCTGATTTTCGATCCATTCGTTCACTCTGCGGATAGTTTTCAATTTGTGAAACGAATAGGCGTGTTGGAAAGGATCGAGTCCGTCCATACACCAGGAGAAGTGGATGCCTGCGATGAGCATAGTGGATGTTAAGGATGATGGATTTGTGATGACGGATTGAAGGCTATAATAGCGTAAATGATAAGCCTTTACATCATGCTCGTTCGGATGGGAATAAAGAGTATAACAAACCAATCATTTCCTAATTTTGCAACGGCCTCTTGCATCGAGTTTGTCTGTGAGACTTGGAATATTAGCTCAACAATATATGTGGCGTGCACTATAGGATACCGGTCATACTCACAATAACGGAACAGCTCCTTAGATCTGAACGGCATATCGGTTGCAAAGCTATCGACAGGCTCCAGCGCAATTGGGATACTGAAGTAGCAGGCTTGCTTTGCTTGATGAGCTATCCAGAGCGTCCTATCTAAGGGCCCGAGTCGAAACTGCTTCTGCATTGTTTTACGTTCAGTCGATGGCAAATAAACTGAGTAATGCTCGCGATTTTGCCTCTGGCTCAAACACTCATAGCTTTGTACATTAAGTATTAGTGTCAGTATTCAGAAAGGGTATTCAGCATATACTACCATTTTGGGAGACTGGCGTCACAGCTAACTCGCCACGGGCGACTTTCAGAGTAGCCATTTGGATTTCTGGCTCCATAGCTGTACTGCGTCAGTGCTTGATTTGCTGAGCGATCCCCAAAGCGAACGTCATCAGATGCTATAGCCTGATGAGTAAACCCGGAGTCAATATTTGGTCCTGCTGGAAGAATTATGCGTGGGCCTCTATCGTGCCGGTTGCGACGTTCGGCTTTCTTGATGAACTGTTTGTACTCGCAAGGAAGCTCCAATCTTACACATCGACTGCAAGTTGGCTTTCCCTCATCACACTTGGTATGAGAGTCTTTGCACTACCAATAAAGTTAGTCTGCTACGGCCCCAGCTTGTTCTTGATAACAATGGAGACTACCAGTGTCCAGGGGTATGGAACCTGTATTTACCTCAATGCAAGCTCCATGGCTCCTAGGCCCGTTGATTGGGTATCTTTTCCGACGACGGAGGGGAAGATCACAGACTGCTGCCTGCATTGCAGCTTCTAGTTTCGAAATCTGGGGTCGTTCTGGATTGGTAATATGCCTCGTTTGGGGTATTGGCGTCAAGGTTGCTGGACATAGAGCTGCGTATTCAGCTTGGCGGGATGATGCGTGAGTTCTGTGCTCTGCATGCAGAAGTAGGATCTTGAAAGAGCGTATGAAACAAAATTTGGGGCCCTCCCTATCAACATCAACATGAAGTTGGACGTCTCCACTTTCCTTCTATCTTGGTTAGCGTGGGTCCATCATGACGACGTGGTTTCCAAGCTGGGACCGCTGGACCAATCTAAAGTTCGTCGTAAAACTGTACCAATTATAATCTGACTACATATCACTAGTACAAGCTCTATCCCCGCTTTAGCGCACATGCTAGATGAGTGATCAGGTCTGCGTGTCGCTGAAAATGTTCTGTCAGCACTAAAAGGATCTTTTTTAAAATGGCCGGGTATCTAAGTACTCAAAGTCGGGCAACAAGGCGGTCAGCTTTACCAATAAGATCCTTCACCCTGAAATGCGAACAAGAACAAGAATAAGACTAAGCTGGCAAAAGGAGGCTCTCCATCTATAAAGTGAGCCTTGTGGAATAGCTATCAGTGTCACAATTAATCCGCTCTTGCTTTCTTCACGCACTAAAATCATCGATATGGCGTCAATCAACATGAACTTCCCTTGGAAAGAAGCCTCCCCTGGGCATTTTCGTCAGCCACTCGATAGCCTCGGAAAGCTATGGAGTGCTTGGTACCACAACGATATAACTCTTGGTCGTGAACCACTTTACATTGCGTCTCACGTCAAATTTCATTCTTCCCTAAGCTCGGAAGAAATACAAACTCGTCTTCAAGATGCATGGAAGGCAATGCGTTACTACAACCCTGGCATCGCATGTACCGTCAATAAGTCTTATCGCGAGTACAAAGTACCGTCCGAAGACGAAGTCAACGCCTGGGTCTCAGCAACATTCAAGATACATCATCAAAAGACTGCAGAAGATGTCACTAGGGAGGAGGCCCGAGATTTTTATCCTGTCTTACATTTCATCCCCGATCAGGAGCACCAAGCAGGAGGCGAACTGGTCTTGATCAGCAATCACTTTTTCAACGATGGCCGTGGCGAGTTTTATTTCTGGGATTCACTTCTGAGACTGGTGGCAGAACCCGTGGCCGTCGTGTTTGGAGATGAGACTAAGTATTTACCCTGCGCTCGTGATGATTTGCTTGGTCTGCCATCACACCCGACTACCTCTGCATTTTTCAGAGCAGTGGGCATCATCGGTGGCGCATTCGTATCCGACCCCGTAACAGCACCTGTCAAGAAAGACAAGGGGCCTGATCGTGGGTGTTTGAAGCGTCTAGCCCTGACCGAATGGCAAACTGCTCGGATGGTGGATGCTTGCAAGCAAACTAAGGTCTCAGTGGCAGGGGCTTTCAAAGCAGCGCACATCTTGACACTTCGAAGTCTTCAAGAAAGAAGTGATGGGTATGCCAGAAATGAATGTATGGGACTTGAGATGCTAGATCTTCGTTCCGCGTTCAAAGGTCCATATAACTCATCCCAGGGTTTTGGTACCGACTACCATGTTTTCCTACCAGCTAAATTCGACCTCGGCAGCAACAAGACGTTCATCGAGGTTGCCCAAGAGATGACAACCTGGTTTCGTAACACACGAGAAGACTTCACCAAGGATCTTGAAGGCTTGGATGCGATAGGATACGTGATGCAACAAGCTCTCACTGGGCCGACTCAAGGACCTATCCCACCGATGTTCAGTAGCCTTGGCAATGTTGGCGACTTCATGCGGAGTAGCTACGGTAATGGGATGGTGTTCATTGATGACACGTGGATGGCTGTTCTTGCAAACGGAGGCATGGCCCAAGGCTTCTGGACATGGACATGGAAAGGGCAGCTACATCTCTTAACATCATTCAACGAGGCTTATTATGACCGTCAGACAGTAGAGGTTACTCTACAAACAATAGTCGATACTGTCCTTAACGGCCTTAATGTCAACTAGATAGACCCCGGAGAGAAACAACTATTGCTATGTTAGAGCTTCCTTAGTATATTATCTCGTATCAAGAAATTAAACCACATCACTTGTACTATAATATACACCATAAAAGTCATAATCATACTATTAAACTACTATCTCACTGGAGCCATAGAGAAAGAACTATATATATAGAGTTATATTTGTCATGTATCTAAGAAATAATTAGGATTCAATATCTATCTATTAAGTCAAAAGCTATCTTATCTTAATAAAGTCTCAGGAAATAACAGTACGAAAATGGATTTGTAAAGAGTGTTTGACTTTATTGCCCTGTATGAGGAGGTTGTGCTATATATGACTCTCGGGAGCCAAGGTGTGAAATGAAGGTAGTGACGTATATAGATAAGGAGCGTGGAGTGTAATTTCGTCTGCAGAGATGTGTGTGTACCAGCGTGTAAGAATCATTGTAGAGAGTTAAAATAACTACTCCTCCACATTGACATAGCACAGAAGCCAGCCAAGGCTGACTGGGTTAGTGCTGATATGAGCATCAGCACTTCTAGTGAACTCCATGCTTCCTGGTGTTACACCATATTTGTCCTTATACATCTGACAGCTAATATTTTCAACCGTGGGGATTGATTCAAAGTTCTTAGGGTGGTTGATTGTAAGAGCAGATAGCTTTAGAGTAGTGATTGAGACATCCGCAAGGGTAGTGAGCTTCCCCAGAGGAACCGTAATAAAGGTTCTCTCAGTGTTATGACACGTCTCATCGTTGCCAATAATAGTTACAGCTGCCTCTGGGGTACTGCGAGTAGTTGGAGCCGCAGTTGAGAGAATTGCAAATAGTGAAGTAGCAGCGAGGGCATAATTGATAAAATACATCTTGATGTTGAGAATGGTAATAATGAAGAGTTTATTGTAAAGTTCGGAAGTATTGGGAGTAGAATGTAATGATAAGAGTGAATGATTACCTTAATAGATGTAAGTGCAGTTGGTGTCCTATATAACTAGAACCAGTAGCTCACCAATAAGTCTATGAGCGAAGTTGAGTATTTAGGTCTAAAATTAGCATACTACAGCTGGCTTAGGCAGCTCTTGGATATTACAACGGTTAGCAGTTAAGAATGGGCGGAGTCATACATATGAGTTGCCTAACTTGGTGTGGGTAAGAATAACACATGTTGATCCTTATTAGCCCAATGGGATATCCCCGTCGTGTTTTATCTGTCCATGACGGCCTTTCCAGCAGCCTGACCTCTATTACATCAGCACTAAGTATTATGACTAAGTCCGAAATCAAGCAAAGCCTCGTTGTAAAACAGGAGAATCCAATCTTTGCTGCGCATCTTTTTTAGCAATCACTAGATTTGATACCTAACTGCCTGTCAGCTAGTTACAGTACGATGAGTTTCGAGTTATAACACATCTCTCAAGCAAATAAAGATTTAAATCCTTGATTTTAATAGGTAGCTTAATTGGTTCTTACCTTATAAGATAAATAATCCAAGTTAGTAATAAATACTATTAGAACTAGTAAAAGTTTATCTGTACTTAGATTGTTAGTTATCTTAAATATTACTGTTATTATATTATAAATATCTTATTAATATTGAGCTTTTATAATATTGGACACAGAGAGTTAGTGGTTATCGGTATGCTATATATCTATCACAGGGGTAAAAAGAGTCTAAATATAAACAGACTAGATAAAATGTTACGTTGCATGACTTGGGCCTTGCCCTAGGGAGGCGAAGTTATCACATTAAGGCTTGAATTACTTCTAGTGGTGGTATTAGCGTCTAGCATATAATAACTCAGCAGAGCAAAGTTTCAAGTTAGTATCGTATTTGTTATGAGGCCAAAGTCACCCAAAAACAAGAACTCCTGCTATAAAATTACAGAGGGTTGGGACATATATTACGTGTGACAGTCAGGCGGGTTGTCATAGTGATCAAATTGATTGGCTGTTTTTGACGACGCCCTCTTGATTGGATCCCCACTAGTTCCGCAAGATAACCTTGTGGCTGGGTTATTATCTGACTGTTTACAGACAGTACGAAAGACCTTTTGTTCCCAGCGCATTGACAATACACTAAATCCTGATTAGCTAGACTGTATGTTTGCGCTACGGAGGCCTTGGTGCACTGCCTGCATTTACCATGTCAACGCTGGCACCTTAGCTTCAAAAACATCTCCCTCTAGGGGCTCCATAGCTTACATTTGCTCTATAAGCTGACTTGGATAGTTCAGCTGTTTCTGGAATAGTTGAATCTCAGGATAGAAGTATATTGAGCAGAGCCTGTAACTATAGGACGGATGAAGACCTGGCGTTGCTGCTAAAGCCACCTAATAAACAGGCAAACTAGTAGGCGACTAAACCATCTCCCATTAACTATCACTAGTCAATTCTTGAATATGTAACGAGGTGTACAGCCCCTTAGTTTAACCATCTAAGCCTCAATAACATAAGACTGAGCTTTTCTTGTTTAGGGCATTGTAAAAACTCTATAAATCTGAGTCCGGTTGTACGGAACTGAATGATGGTATTATATTACGCTCACCACCACAATCAATCCTTCGTCTTTTCCGGGAATCCTATCCAACAATTTATCTCTTTCCTAACAAGACGTTTAACTTTCACCCAGCCAGGATCATATACTTAGAGCCGCCCTCGAAAACAATATGATTCTCCACAGATTGACGATCATTTTGTTTATATGCCGCGGCTTGGCTCTAGAAAGCAGCTTCGGTTTCTATCCCAAAGGCGCCCAGTCTTGCCTCAATCAATCTGCAAAGAATGCTGGTTGCACAGGCAAGGACGTCAAAGAGCTCAATCAATGTCTTTGTGGCCTAGAAGACGGCAACCAAGACTTTATATTTGGCTCTGCCCGATGCATCAATAAGGACTCGCCGGATGATCTCGATAAGACCTATGATACTATGGCCTCGGCATGCAATAACTCTGGAACCTCTCTTAGTGTCACCAAGAAACAATTCCAGGCCGCAGCAGAAGTCAATAAACTATCCAGCATATCCTCCACGGCATCAATCGCTGCGACGTCGATTGAGTTCACACGGACAACAGCTGCCCCCTCTACGCCAGCATCAGACACACACAAAACCACAACTGCCCCAACTTCAACAAGTTCAACTTCTAATTCCAAGCAAACTGAAGAGAACACAAAGTCCGGTCTCTCAACCAAGACTCTGTCAGGGATAGTCATTGCTGCATGTGTAGGCGGTATCGCACTTATCGGCACTATCATCCATTTCGTGATAAAGCAGCGACGTGGTCATGGCATGGAAGCGAATCCTACACTGCCAAGTTATAAGTATACACCTAGACACCAAACACCTATGGGGTTCTCGGCTAGCCAAGATTCGTCTATGTGGTCACAACCGAGGATATTTAACCCAAGTCTACCCCAGACCCTTGGGTCCTCCATAGGCGGAGGAAGATATCAGTCATTACAAGCACAAGACACATCCTATGACAGCGCCTCTAACCACTGGAATTTGTATGAAATGGATGGATTAGGTTCGCGTGGTATATATCATAAAGCCCCACAGTCTAAATGAACCACAGATTATGTCGAGGCTGGTAGTATACTCTAGAACCTCCACCAAAGCTTTCTACTACCATCAGCATATATTCACCGTATACCTTTCACTTCCTCCTATGTCTCCTGACTGCCTGCTTGATACAGGGGCTGGAATATCTTAGGGGTGATTATAAAATTGTAGCATATAACTATGGTCTTGCGTTAGTCTCCTTCACATAAAATCACAAGACAATAGAGTGGCTTGGAGAGTTGTCGTATCTATAGACCTACTTAGAATTAACAAAGATAAGACATAGATTACGTGAGAATATATAGCGCCTAAACAAAGGTACACAGCCGAGCTAAGCCTCATCTATACTAACTAGTACTTTTGGGAAGAGGCTTAATGTAGATCTGAGGGTTAGATCTTAATTGAGCAAGACGCTGGAATCTTATTTGCTGGAAAGGTTTTTTAATCAAAGCTGGTTCTTTTACACGCTTAACGGTTGTTCCCCTTTGACCCTAGGTTAAAATCCGGTTTTCATCACTATAGATATGAGGTCTGGCATTAGGCGGAAATTGCAGATTTACAACAAGTACCTCCATATTTGACGTTGGCCAGCCAAGGACGGCGAGTCATGTGCAGGGTACAAAGGTTGCGGTTGAATCAGACAGATAGAGAGCCTCGAACCAATAAAGCTAGTGCTTATTTGTAGCCTTGTGTCAAGGCGTAAGGTCACTTAACCTTAGGTCAAAAGAGAGGCTACGGCTCTGATTCGTCAAAATATACGATCAAGTAGACAGCCCTCATCTAAAGATTACAACAGGCTCAAACGAGTCTAGCGCGACCTGCATCTAGACTAACTCGCCATTGCGAAAAGCATATGCATTTCACTCCCACAGGACAAACACCCCTCAAGTCCTTAATTATTTTTGTTCTTCCTTGTTCTAACACACAGAGTTATCCACATTTCAAATTTGTGTGAAATCGGCAATTGGAAACTAAGACAACAACACTGTGTATGAGCTAATCTGTCACTATCAGGAGATTACAATAGTCACAACCCTTGCAGCACAACCCTTGCAACACAACCAGACTCTAAATCGGGACGAACTTCTTTGCAATACCGTCCCCAGACCAGTCGAAATTATCCATATACCTTGAAGATAATTAGCAGGTCCACAAATATCGAATACGTTCGCTAAATATCACTCACGACATGATTCCGAAATAAGCATATGTTTCAGCAGTGAATGTAGCCTTGTCTGGGCCACAATTGGCAGAATTGGGATTGGAAGCATCTTGGGGGTGTGCGATTCGCGAACACCATAGGAAACCATCTGATTCACAAAGTTAGTACATCCACTCAAGGGGTTGATAACAGAGTGTGTCTTACAGACGAGATTCTTTTTGCTTGTCTGCTGGGTAGTAGCTTTGCCATTTTCACCGGCATAGATCAAGTCGCCATTCTTGCCAACAGCTTGTTGATCGGGCACTAGAAGGGTATATGTTAAGACGATAGCGACAAAGCTGCAAGACGTTACATACCATTCACCCCAAGGTCGGCATTTACGCCGCCGTACCAGTGAGCGAACTCATGCATCATGACCCGTGAAAGGCTAAGATATCCATACCTATCAAGAGTTTGTCCCTCTTGAGCATTATCTTTTCCAGCGACGGCTGACACTGTATTAGCCATGTCGGAGCTCCAAGAAGGAGGACAAAAAGTGATAAGATCGAGGTTTGTCATTGTCACGGCGTATACACCAGTTCGGCAAATCTCGCCTGAACCGGCATTTTTGTTGTAGTGGTATCGTTTGCCAAAGATCCATGCCTCTGTGTTACCTCCAATGTCTAGCTTTCTCTCTTTTGCCATATCAGAGATGGACTTCGTGCCCGTGGGGTCATTCGGATCGATCTCATTGACGCTCTTATGCTCCCACATGTCGTCCCCGCATGCAATCATAGGCTTGCCGTGAAGGCCAGTGTAGCCATTCTCGGGTTTGTTCTGTGTTCCTTGAAGAGCGTCATTCATATTTCCAATGAGAGCTATAGAGAGTGCTGTCAGCATAGTGGCTTCCTGAATATGTGGAGACTTGTTCGCGTTAACAAACCGGTCACATACAAACCACTTGATTAAGATGAGTATCTCCATTAGAGTGACCAGCTTGGTCGGGTATAAACCCGAACAACGTCTTGATATTGCGAGCCACACCATCCCATTCTAAGACTTGAGGAGCAGCATTTCGAGTGAATCGAGGTCTAGGGTTCTGGATGGTTCCAAGGTCAGTCTGCGCCTTGGCTGCCATTACGGTAACGTCGTCGTAGGCGCTCTGTAATGTTGCAATGTGGTCGTTGCATGACGGATGGACATCCCAAATCTGACCAATATCTGCTGCTTGGCAGAGCCCAAGAAAAAGTCCGGACAAGACTGAAAGCTTCATGGTTCAAATAATGTAATAACGTGAGGGGAAGATGTGTAATAGCGATGATGATACTATTGAGCCTGTCTGTCCTCGAGGAGCGAGGTATTTATATCTTATGCTGGGATGATACCTGGTGTTTCTAGCCTAGGACAAGTTTTCATCTGAATATGGAACTCCCGTGAAGTAAAAATAGGAAGGGCTATGTTGACTCCATTAGAGGCTAGAGTCGCCCAAGGGCTATGCCACTGTGTGGATATTCTTTAGCTTTTGATCCGGCAAGGCATACTTAGCAGCCGATGAACACTCACCATGTAAGTGCTTATACTTCCATTACTGCTTACATATAACGTAATATGCTGCTAGTAATCCCTTTGTTGTATTTGGCCTATAGGTTCTTATTTCGAATCTCGTATTCAGAGACCCATCTAGGTTGGTACACATTGTTGATGAAGAAACTAGATTAGGCAAGGATATCCTAGCCCTTACCTCAGCTTATTATGCCTTCCGGAGATTCTACACCCTGACAATAAGAAGATAGTATGGGACTAATTTCGCTTGTGTATATGGTATTGTAGTCACTCGCTGACCGATGGGTATGTCTGGATGCTGACTTTACAGCCAGTAGCCACTTGGATTTGTAAAGCTTCTACTTTTAGGGTTCTCCACTGTATTCTAGAGTCAGATATTATTCAGCTAAGAACTAAATTCATTGAGGCACAGCCTCATCTAAGCTATTATTCTTGCCTTTTCTGACTATGTCCTAAAATAGCGTTGCTTTTAGGGACTTGATACGACGGCGTTCATAAATATATATACTATGGTTCTTCGGAGGGTTTCCCATAATATCAAGTAGTTCAACATCAACCATTTCTACATCACTTAGTTCTACATCACTTCATTCTACATCACTTAGTTTTTTTATCATTCTCAACATGCATAACATTAAATACCTTTGCCTCACCGTTTTGGTGGGCATACTGCTCCATCCAATTGCTGCCCAAGACAATCCTGGGCAGCGCTTGGTTACTGAGACGGCTGTTATTATCTTCGCAGTTCCTCAGCCGACTGCTGTCGACGACCCCAGTACTCAATCAACCCAGAACCCCATTCCTGCCAATAGTCACCACAGACTTGATGTGGTCTCAGATACTCAGCCCGTTCAGACCCAACCTGACTCTGTAACTTCCATCGTCAACCCGGATCCATCTCCTTCTGTGGTGATCCCTGTGGTTAACCCTGATCCTTCTCCTTCCATCACCAACCCAGATCCATCTCCTTCCATCGTCAACCTAGATCCATCACCTTCTATTGTCAACCCAGATTTATCTCCTTCTATCGTCAACCCAGATCCATCTCCTTCTGTGGTGGTTCCTATTGTTGACCCGGATCCATCTCCTTCTGTGGTGGTTCCTGTTGTTAACCCGGATCCTTCTCCTTCTATCGCCAACCCAGACCCATCGCCCTCTATTGTTGACCCTGTGGTCGACCCGGAGCCATCTCCCTCTGTTGCAATTCCAGAACCGACAGTTCCAGCTCAGCCTAGTGCTACTGCAAATCCTAGTGGCGTCCCTGAGTCTGATAAGCCCAGCGAGCAAGAATGCAGCACTCCCCCCCCTGAGTGTACCAAGACGCTTTCATACATTGAGCTAGATAACACATTCACAAGGTAAGACCCCAAAGTCAGCATTCAAATACCTGGTCAGACGCTAAACCACACCTTAGCACAGTATTCGGAGATTGCCCCGGTCTAGACCCTGTGATAGATTGCGTTCTTAGAGAACAAAGCACAACCACTACAACTATCGTCCCAGAGGTAACAGTCGCTTCGAATACAAATGACTTCTCTGGAGAGGTACCAGCATCAGCCAATGATGACTTTGAGAAGGACGATAATGACATCAAAGACTATCTTGAGCAGCAATTTGAGGATGCCGGTATCTCCCACCAGGACGAGCTTGTGTTGGAGGCAGAAGTCCAATGCAAGGATGGTGATGTTCAGATCCCAAGCAGTTGTTTCGAAAGGATATACCCGGCTTTCTGTTCAGAGCAGGCCCAAAACCCATCACAGAATCTAGTCAAGGCTTATAATCCCTCAGACGCTAAGGGCCAGACAAAGAGGACATATCGACCCGCGCTTCAAGAGAGGCGAATCAACACCAGAGATGATGAGTGTAATGACTTATTTATTAAATTCGCCTATATTGCAGGAACAAACAGTTGCGACCTAAACTGCACCACTGTTATGAAGATCTTTGAAGGACAATGCATTCTTGATGGAGGTCAGAGTTCGGGGGGGGTCGCCATGAGCTGTGGAACATATGCAATAGTTCCTGCAAAATCCACCGCCGCTGCTCCAGCACCCACGACCTCAACGTCAGAGACCCCAGTTCAGACAACAGTAGCGCCAAAACAACCACTTCAAGTCAATCCTGTTTATTGTGACCTGGAAAGCAACTATCCTCACCATGACGACATACAGAAGTCTGATCAAGCCAATTTCGCCAAAGAATTTTGCGACAATCCTGTCTCATTGACTATGGGCCGACATATAAACACTAATCTGGGTAAGACTATAGGCCCTGAAGATCAACTTGACCATGTGTTCTATGACAACTATGGGGTTGCCTACCACTATGCTATCTGGTGGAACAGTGGTTGTACTACCGATGTTGACAGGCAAAGTATCCAGAAGCCCGTAGGCGGGGATACCTGGACTTGCGAAAATATTATGACCTCAGTGTTTAATGGCTGTAAGTAAAACCATAGCTAATAAGATTCATAACTAATAGATATTATAGGCGGTAATAACCATGGAGTTGGTGGTTGGATAAATGCTGGTTGTCTTCGTTATTCATTTGGACCTATTGCAAACATTAGTTAAAGATATAGCTTAGTATAAAGGGATTAGTAGAATGTATACTAGAGATATATAAACCTTTTAATACTACCATAGTTATAATTGTATATACTATTTCGTATTGATATTATTAGGTATGAGTTATTTATTGAGAGTTCTAATAAAATAATACTTTTCTTAGAAGCATAATTTAGCTATTATAAGGAGTATAATAGTCAATAGTCTTCATTGGAATAAAACAATATTAATGTATATGAGGTACTATATCAATAATATATAGTAGTGATTCTTAAGTGAATATAGATACTAATAATAATATTAATATAATAACTATTCTAACCTATGAATTAGAATACTTCTTTCTTTTACACTAAAAACTATAACTCTCTAGAGTATTAAACAGTTAATATCAATAAGAGAATCAATTTAAAAACAAGTAAAAAGGATTAAGACTAATTAATTAGAGTTAATTTTACTTCATATCTTACTGAGATAGATGAAAGTTATATAGATAAGAAAATATAATAATTAAATTTTCTCCTTCAGTAAAGAGTAGTTATCTATATTATACTTTAGCCTTAGAATTAATATAAATATAAGTAATTATGCCTATAGAATATATCCTTACTATTAAATTAAACTACTAAAAGAAACACCCTGAAGACTATAAAATAACTATAATAGTTATAATACTAATCAGAAGAATTACCTCTTATTAATGTTAATACTATTATTATTATTATTAAAGAGGATTAAATACTACTGAGGGTTGGATTTAAGTTTAAATTCTAAATAAAAGATAAAGTAACCATATAGTATATATTTAAAGCTTATTTTTAAATATAAATAAGTAAATTTTAAAGATATATTCTTTTTATACTAACATTAAGACTCAATAATAATAAACTCTATTACTTAGATAACAAACTCCACTTATAGAATACTATTACTTCTATCCCTCAATAGCATTATTCTCATACTATCTTATGGAATGATATCAGCCCAAAATCACCGTTCCATAACTAAGTGTTCTGCGATGAATAGCAGCAGATATACGGCTGAAGTCCATACAATGATTGCCTAGAACTTCTCGAAGCTTGTTTCTGGACTGTTGCTAGTGGCATTCGGGATGTTACTCGGTACTGGTGCTGTTGTTATTGTTGGGAGGCTGAGCCATCTGAACCGGGATAACACCGCCGAAGGGACCGGCTCTAGCAGGATTCTGGCAGCGCACAAGACAAACATTATCTTCACCAGCAATAGAGCCAGTACAGTTCTGCCCAGCAGGAATAGAGGCGACGAGAGGGTGATCAGTCTGTTCACCATCGCGGTTGCGGCCACGGTCGTTGCCCTCAACGTTGGTAGTCACGGGAATATCATCCCATGAGGTGCCAGTGCCATCAGAGTTGATCATGCAAGTGTAAGGCCCGGCACCGTCAGAGTTGACCTGATGGACGGTCATCTCAACGCTGCCACCAGGGTTGACCTGAGGAAGTTGGTCGCCAGTTTCTTCCATGATGTCAAGAGTGCCCTGCTCGATCTGGTTGTCGCCGCCACTGAGGGTCTCGCCAACAGTGTCAGCAGAGTTACCGCGGAAGCGTGTAGCATCTTGTTGGAAAGGGCGGCGTCTGGTGCCATCTCGAGGAGTGGTGGTGTCAACACCGAGGGCCATGCCAGAGCCGCCAGCATCGCCAACGGCATTGGTGATGACACTGTGGGCAGCCACAAGATCGGTAGCGAGGAGAAATGCCCAGATGAGGTTCTTGATGGGAGCCATTTTGATCAATTTGAATACTGATGTGTGGAGACTTGGGTTGGGAGAAATGAGTCAAGAAGATGTGGACTCGAGAGATTGTTAAAGGAATTAATTGAACCTGGCCTGCAGGAGAAAGAGTAATGAAGAAGTAAGATGAATGAAGTGCTGTGCTTGAGATTCTGATGCTGATGTTCAAAAATCACAATGAAGGGTAAATCAGTATCCTTATATAGAAAAGTCCAACAAGCACTCCCCGTTGTTATAGGCGTTCACATTCACATATCACCCCAATCAACTGACCACAGAAGTAACACAGCCTCGGAGGCATCTGACTGCTTCACGATGGTAGCTTTGACCGTTCTCGCCAAGACCCGGAGTTCTCGTCTTCCGAAAAGCTCACGAGCATAGCCACTCACGAAACGAAACACCAAGACAGTTACTTTGATACTGTGATTGGCTTTATCAACTATCAACCACTCGCAATGACTCATTTGAAACTAAAAACAAGCGGCTTGTATAGATAATAGTCGAACAGCCGGCCATGGCGGGTATCACATCGGCACACATAACCGACGTCAACCAATGTCCATATCTTGATGAGCCAATCGTATCACTCTGTCGCCAAGTTCCGAGATCTACAGTGTTTTAAAGGGTTTTCGTTTACTCCTCGAGGAGCCAATCGAGTGCTGCAAATCACGTTTTGAGGGTTGAGAAACCCGTCGCAGGTGGTGTTTCAGGAGGTTTGGGGCGGAGAGGACTGAGCACAGAGCCAAGAAATAACAAAACGGATGATAACCGGGTTTTAAGAAGTCGGTTAAGAATACTCACCATTGAGAAACAGGAGCTACAGAGTTGATATCATAAAACACATATTGTACACGCTGTGTGCTTATTCGAAGTAACAAAATTGCTGTCCCGTTACAATTCGAGTTATTCATCCGTAAAGCGGTTTATCTTGTAATGCACACTCCTGAGAGGCGCTTTCTATTTGTTGAGATAGCTAGAGTTTTACATTTCCATTGCGTTATGTACTTGGGGCATGTAGATTTGTTTAATTTGAACTAATTATTTAGCTCTCTATCTCGTTGCAGGCTGGTGCGGACAAAGAGAAGACATTTTACTAGACCGATCTTGAGGATTGAACTGAGGGAAATATTCTATAAGAGTCGGAAGGAAAAGGGTTGCTCTAGCGTTATAAAAAAGACCGAAAAGTGAGAACATTAATAATACCAAAACGAGTCCTGAGTTAAAAGATTGTAGCCTAAGTTTTGAGACAAATAATATAGATTAACAGTTAATGAGATATATCTTGAAACCTCTGCTAATGATATATTTTTGTTTTCCTCTTTTATCGATCTAGTCTTATCGATACACTATTACTTTCTCTTGTAGTACTACGGGCAACTAGTCGATACTATTCTACCAGGTAGATCGATAGCCTTCCTAGCGACACTGTTCATAGTCGGTCAGGCATGTTACGGTAAGGATTATTGGGATCATCCATCTCCTCCTCCACAGTCTGTATCTTCTTGACCACCTTAGCAGGGGAACCCAGGGCAATCGAGTAAGGAGGTATACTCTTCGTTACCACAGCTCCAGCCCCGACAGTGCAGCCACGGCCAATAGTAACTCCTGGAAGAATTATAACATTGCCCCCAATCCAACAATCATCCTCGATGCGGATGGCATGTCCAAACTCAACGAACTTGATCCTAGAGAGCACGCTTGTCTCGTGGCCTGCAGTGTAGATGTGCACGTTCGGTCCCATTTGTACGCGGTTACCAATAATAACAAGGCTGGTATCCAGGATTGTCAGGCTGAGGGGAAGTTATTAGCCATTTTCATTGTAGTGTTGGAAATCTCGACATTTAACTAACCCAAAGTTCATAAAGCAGTTCTCTCCGATGGAGATATTACTACCGTAGTCAGGCGAGAATGGTGGTTCGATGAAAGTACCACTGCCGACCTTTCCAAGTATTTCTGAGAGCATCTCGAACCGCTTTTTTTCAATCTCCTCGAAGCTCCCGGTGTTTGGGTTGAGATTGTTAAAGTTGTAGGTTCGGCCACGAGCTCTGTGGCGGCCCTCAAGCAGTGCGGGGTGTAGCGGATTGTAACTAGACAAGACGGTTAGATGATAATATTTTGAGGTGTTTGTGGTTCATGAAATACTCACAGCATTCCTGAGATCATCTTCTCGTACTCATCGCACCAGGGCGTACCATTGAGGCCTCTAGCGAACTCAATGACCTCTGCGTCTTTTTGCTGTTTTGCCATGATGCTGTGGCGTTGCGATGAAGGTGGTAAATGAAGTGAGGAGCTGGTGAGTATTCTTGAACAAAGATAAGCTAATCTGTTGATGTCTCACTGTTCGAGAGGCTTCAAGATACAGATATCAAAATCTTGGATCAGTTGAAGGTAAGAAAGAGCAATAGATCTTTGGAAGCGTGGGGAAGTGAAGGACAATGAGGGCTTATTACTAAAACGGAATTAAGACGTGGCCACGGAATGAAGGTTTACTCCACACAGTGTTAATCAAGTGCAAAGAGCATAGTAACGCAGATTACCTCGTGGAGTGAATAGTATTTGATGAACATATAATAGACATCCAGCCTAAGCCCAGATAGCCAGTAAGAACAAAGTTCTGGAGTTATGGTGCTTTGCACTTCCTGTTTAGGTATAAATGAGCGCTCCGCTCGAGCTCCGACAGTCTGCGGAGTCTCCGACTCTGATGACCGCATTGTGGAATTATCACTTGGCACAAATGGCTTGGTTCTTCAGAATCATAAGAGAGATACTATTGGCCATTCTGTGTGGATGGCTTTGGAAGACTGCAGATAAAATACGATTTTATGGGCCCCTCCAGTTATAGCATAGTGCGTGGATGGGTAGACTTCCTCGGGCCGACAACTCAAGCAAGCAAACAACAGCATAAATACTAAAAACCACCCAACAAGCCGGCGAGTACTCAGTACGTGATATCTAATTCAGACCCAGGCATAGGTAGATCAAAGACTGAGATGCTTGCTATATAGATAATATCCACGAGGACCTCTTGTGTTAAACTCTATTAATCTCAAATGAGACTGGATGTTCTTATATCCTTGTATTATGATGTATAGACAGCTGTATGGCGGGAATGATATTAACTGGACTTGCCTCAGCACGTAACACCCCTTGGTGTACTTAGGGTTGTTTGATACTCCTCTTGGCCAAATTAATAAGTAACCATCGGTGTTTTCCAGACTTGTAATACCTCTTATTCGATTCAATGATATCTTATCTACTCAATCCTTGGTAAGAAAGCACCCTTTCAAGCCATGTGTATTCGACCGGTATGATAGTGTGACACGTAGAAGTAAACTAGTTACGTATTCACACACAACCCTGGAACCTGGGCGGCCGACATAAGATATCAAGAAATCAAGAACAGCAGGTATAAAGCACAGAACACTAGCTGGTACAGTAGTGCGGGGGCATCAGCACAACGTTACATGGTGCTTCAGGAGGGTATTATCTGTCTTATCGTCTTGTACTACTCTTTGACCTCGATCTCTCTATAGCTTATAACTGTCCATATAAGTGGGATGAGAAGTAAAATCTGTAGTTAGTTTAATTTGCGAAGCAATAAGAGAAGAGATAACAATGCATGACTAAGAAATGCAATAAGAATAAGAAGGTCATTCGATAGAGGTGGCTATAGAAGAGAGGACTGGGCGCTGTGCAAGTGGAGTCTTATTAGTAAGTGGGCAGCTAGCCAGCCCTGTTAACCAACCCCTGTTGAAGGCAGAGCGGCACGCATCAATCGGGTTATTTCCCTGCCAGGCTTACATTCTTGTTTCTGCCAAGACACTGGGCACGCACCTAACTGCCAAGGAAGAGGTAGAAAGAGTTAAGTAAAAGCACTCTATCGATATAGGTCTTTACTGCACAGATAGAATATTAATTTTTACCAAACTCTTAACTATTCAGGTTTACAAAGACCAATACCACTCCCTAGCGCTTACAGTCTCTGATATTGCGCTGATATTATACGCAAGGAACTTTTACGGCTATAGTTACCCGCTAGTCATGAGGCATCTCGAAGGATGAGTTTACAGCACTGGGTCAAAGCATCCTCTAAAGCGACCAGTGTCTCTTTCTAAAGGATGCAAGGCAAAAGGACCTTGATCTTCCGTAAGCAAATAGGATAGCAAGCCGAACCACGAGGGGAATTCGAATAGGCCGGTGAAACAAAAAAGATGGAGATGGCTTGATATTCCCGGGGTGAGATCGAGCGATCATTTGGATCGAAAGAACGGCATTTGGAAAGTGTCCGTGCATACCCCGCATGTCCGGAGAAAATATCACTCTACTAATGGTAGATAATAGATATCACTAGTAGCGAATGGATCTATTCGCCACAGTCCAATATAAAATACTTATTTCGCATGAAGAAACTATGGCATAGGCAGGTAGTGTCTGAAACCTTTGAGATTCTCATTTCTAGTTACTTACCGGATGTTATATGTACTGCTAAGCGCGTGTTCAGTCGTCTCTGGAGATTGGTAGGTCACAGTAGTTCCAGCCCCCTGGACGCTAAGATTACCGCAGACAGATCGCCGCTGCACGATCCTACAGGATTGCAGCTGAAGGCTTGGTCACATATTATACCCCAACATCAAGGCGGTGATGATATGCTTGTGACCTGATCAAACACGAGAAAGTGGACTGTTAGGACTTTGTCACCACAT
Organism: Fusarium sp. PT; assembly: GCA_021020635.1. NCBI lineage: Eukaryota > Fungi > Ascomycota > Sordariomycetes > Hypocreales > Nectriaceae > Fusarium > Fusarium sp. PT. The sequence continues at coordinate 115,982 of JAHMRZ010000011.1, forward strand.
AGGTTTCCGAGTACTATCTGTATATCTTACGATGTCATTGATACAAACAACTAAGCTTCAGGTATAAATACTCTCGGGACGTCGCCGTAAAGTGAGAGTTATTGCAGCATCACCCACCGCACTCAACACTTTATCTCGACCATCACCATCAAACCAACAAAATGATTCCTTCTCAGATTGGAAAGCTATTCCTCAGCTCTGCCGCACTTTGGGCAACTGTAAGTACCAACCTCTCACACTTCCTATCCTTCGGGGGCTGACATTGTTTGCAAGGCTCTCGCCAGCGGCCTCAGTCTTGAAGACACTGGCACCGCATCAGGCTGCACGGGCTCAACAGGGTGCTGCATTCCAAGTTGCCTAGTCAATGTGTCCGACTTCTACGGCTGCAATGGAAATGTGGCATTCTCGGGCACCTGCCAGTGGAACTACGACAATCCCAAGGGAACCCAGGACATTGGCAACGATGGCTGCGGAGACGTTCAAGTGACTTTCTTGAAGGACGACAGTGGTAACCCCGCCATTGACGTCTACCACAAGTCGGACAAGAAGTATGATCGTTACTCCTTCAGCAACTGCAAGGCCCCGACTGTTGGGGGAAGCCAGTGTGCTCCTCAGGGAGGCGGATGCGTAAGTTATTGAATCTGATGCAACTATTAAACAATGGCTGACACTCTGTACCAGGATACTAACATCATCCTCACTGGTGCTCAAGGCTAGTGAGCAAGACGCCACTGGATATCACAGAGAGCGGACAGTCGGCGGTGCTCGTTTGCGCTTTATGTTTGTCCAACGCCTGTGGTCAAGCCCAGCCCTTGACTCTTTCATAGCCCAAGTAGACACAGGGACTCTACTATTATAGGTAGCTGAGAATACGAATTCAAATTACTGCCACTTCTTCTTGATCTTGTGTTTCCTTCTGGGTGTGACACCTCAAAATAAGCACTTTTTGCAAGCAGTCAGAATGTGTTGTAATTGGTGAAACGAGAGAACGGAATATGGTATGTATGTCATAATGATGCGCCTGATGCATGCTGGGGTCATGTTATTGGCCGCAACTATCGCTGGAATGCCAGCCCGAGGGGTCTCGGTATTCCTCATGACAACACTCCAAGTCCGTAAGACATTGCGTAATGGCTGCTCGCTGCCAATTTCCCTGTTTGAGGTGTCACAGCTACCGACCAACCGCTATCCCAGCAGTCAACTGTCAGTCTTGGCTCAGGGCTGCAGTACCACCCGGAAGGGAATTACGTCGTGGAGCACATACGGCTAGACGAAAGCCACGAGACTGTAGGAAATGCTTATAAAAGCTAGACCAAGACTGGGATTCTCTCGCAACATAAGCTTTGCGAGCCAAACTTCCCCCACACTTCAAATACAATCACACTCTTCTACAGCATAACAAGATGGCGACTATGGACAAGATCTTTGCTGATTATGCCAAACGACTAGCCACTCTCCAAGACAGTAACAACAAGTTTGCCCACGGAATTGCATGGGTCGAGGGGGAGCTTGTTCCTCTCCACTCAGCCCGTATCCCTCTCCTTGACGAAGGTTTCATGCATGGCGATTTGACCTACGATGTCCCTTCTGTCTGGGACGGACGCTTCTTCCGCCTGGACGACCATCTCGAGCGTCTTGAAGCCAGCTGCAAGAAGATGCGACTTCAGTTCCCCATTCCCCGCGAAGAGATTAAGAAGATATTAGTCGAAATGGTAGCCAAGAGTGAAATCAGGGATGCATTTGTCGAATTGATCGTCACTCGTGGTCTGAAGGGTGTCCGTGGAAATCGACCTGAGGACCTCCACAACAACAACCTGTACATGTTTGTGCAACCCTATGTATGGGTCATGGAACCCGATGACCAACACCAAGGCGGTCGTGCCATTGTTGCACGAACGGTTCGACGAGTCCCTCCTGGTTCATTCGATCCCACCATCAAGAACCTTCAGTGGGGGGATTTGACTAGAGGCCTCTTTGAGGCGAATGATCGCGGTGCCACATATCCTTTCTTGACAGACGGGGATGCCAACCTGACTGAAGGTTCGGGTTTCAACGTCGTTTTAATCAAGGACGACGTGCTCTACACACCCGACCGAGGAGTTCTGGAGGGAATAACCAGAAAGAGTGTGATCCATGCGGCTCAGTCACGTGGTTATGAGGCTCGAATTGAGAACGTCCTGATTGAGGCGACTTATCAAGCTGATGAGATATTTATGTGCACGACTGCAGGAGGGGTAATGCCCATCACTACTCTTGATGATAAGCCAGTCAAGGATGGAAAGGTCGGTCCTATCACAAAGGCCATTTGGGATCGCTACTGGGATATGCACTGGGAAGATGAGTTTAGCTTCAAGATTGATTATTAGGAGTTGCTAGATAGTCAGTAGATGAACACTTGAGTTCTATGTTCTATGCTTTGTTCTGGAAACCGCTGGTGGCTGCTACAGGTGAACTTGTACAACATGGTACAGGAAATCTTGAAGGTCGTGTGATATCTACAAATTAATCATCAGATCATATGATAGACACAGCTGACGCTTGCCATGAAGACTTTGTTACACTGCATCTGACCCGTTGTAGTCAAGTGGTCCTCCAGAGTAAGCTTCAGACTTGTTGTCGCTTGGATCAGTTTGAAGAAACCACTAAAATTGGAGAAGGCTTACACGCAATTGACATTGTTCACTCAGTGCTCAAGAGAGTTTGTTTAACAAAAATAAAAGATGTACTATTGTATTGACAGGATTGTTTCTAAACTATTTCTCCTCGTATGCAAAATATCTAAGATCAAAACAGGTCGTATAGGTCGTCATAAGTAACTCAGTCTAAGTAGTATGCAGGTGTTGCTCGCATGGTCCCAGACTCATGGAGATGATTGTAAATACATGATGCTTAATAAACAGGATAGGCAGGTACAGTGGGCTTCTCATAAACAGGCTTGGATGTGGTGATGGGTGCCTCGGTGGGCTTGGTGGGCTTGGTAGTGTGTACCGAAGACTCAACCGGCTTGGGAGTGTTGATGGGGGTGTTGACGGGAGTCTCGTAGACCTTTGTGGTAGATCGGAGGAAGGTGGTGGCGATGACAGGAGGGACAACCTTGGTAGAGACAGGAGGCTGGTAGGCCTTGGTGTTGGAAGGGTTCCACTGCTGGATCTGGGTGGTGGCAGTGGCGTAGACAGAGGAGGAGACGGCGCCGATGGGGCAGTTGGTGACCGCAGGAGGGCAAGCAGTGACGGTGAAGTACTTGGTGGTGTAGAGAGTGGAAGTCATGTTGCTGGGTCTGTGGGGTCCAGGGACGTAGGTAGCTCCAGGGCCAGGGACAACCTGAGTTTTGGTAACGGGGCAAATAGTGGTGGACAGAGCAATTGTCTCGGTGGTGACGTGGGGAGTACCAGGGCAGTTGGCAACGTTGGGGCCGCAAGCAGTGACAGTTCGGATGTTGGTTGTGTAGACTGTGGAGGTAGACCAGCCGGTTGTGACGATGAGCTGGGTAGGAGCGGGCTGAGTCTGGTGCTCGCCGCCAGCAGGCTGGGTAGGCTTCTCGGGCTCAGTAGGCTTTCCGGGGTTGGAAGGGTAGTCGGGAGAGCCAGGGTTGGTGGGAACGGACTGCTCCTCGGTGACGGGGCAGACAGTTGTCGAGATGGCGATGGTCTCGGTGGTCACGTGGGGAGTCTGAGGGCAGTCTGGTACCTCGGGGCCGCAGGTAGTAACGGTGCGGACACTGGTGGTGTAGACAGTTGAGGTGGTGTATCCAGTGGTCTTGGCCGGCTTGGTGGGCTTGGGCTCAGTAGGCTTAGGCTCAGTCTGGTGCTGCTCAGTCACAGGGCAGATAGTAGTAGAAACAGCGATAGTCTCAGTGGTGACGTGAGGAGTAAGCGGGCAGTCAGGAACCTCTGGGCCACATGAAGTCACGGTGCGGACGTTTGTGGTGTAAACAGTTGAAGTGGTCCACTCGGTGGTAGAAGCAGCGTGAGTAGATCCAGCTTCAGTCTGTCCACCAGTCACAGGCTTGGAGGGAAGCTCTTGGGTAGCAGGCTTGGTAGGGTGCTCCTCGGTGGCGGGCTTGCTAGGCTGGGCTTCGGTGGCGGGCTTGGTAGCAACAGGCTTGGTGGGCTCTCCCTCGGTGATGACCGTTGTAGGCTGTGCCTCGGTAGCCGGCTTGCTAGGGACAAACTTGGTGGCAGGCTTGCTGGGGACGACCTCAGTGACGGGGCAGACAGTGGTAGAGATAGCAACAGTCTCAGTTGTGACATGAGGAGTTCCGGGACAGTTGGGCACATCAGGAGCACAAGAGGTAACCGTGTAGACATTGGTGGTGTAGACAGTTGAGGTAGTGAACTCGGTGGTGCTGGCAGGCTTTGTAGGCTTGGGCTGCTCCTCGGTACCAGTGACTGGGTGAGTGGGCTGCTCTTGGCTCTCGGTGGCAGTCTCGGTCACAGGCTTGGGAGGCTGGTACTGGCTAGGCTTCTCGGAAGAGCCAGTGGTCGCAGGCTTGGTAGGTTGCTCTTCAGTCTCTGTCTTGGTGGCAGGCTTAGTGGGTTGCTCCTCGGTGCCAGTTGCGGGCTTGGTCGATTGCTCATGGCCAGTCACAGGCTTGGTAGACTGTCCCTCAGACTCAGTAGCAGGTGCAGTTGACTGACCCTCGGTCTCAGTGGCGGGCTTGGTAGGCTTGGGCTGAGTAGGCTGCTCCTCAGTGAGAGTGGCAGGCTTGGTAGCGTGGGCTTCAGTGACGGGGCAGATGGTGGTGGAGATGGCAATGGTCTCGGTTGTCACGTGCTTGTTTCCGGGGCAGTCAGGGATCTCAGGAGGGCAAGAAGTGATGGTGCGAACGGTGGTTGTGTAGACAGTTGAAGTGGTCCACTCGCTCGTGGCCTCGGTCTGGCTGGGCTGCTCAGAGACAGGTTCGGTCTCGGCGCCTTCAGTGGTGACGGGCTTGGGAGGAGGGTAGACACCAGTTGAAGAGCCAGTGGCAGGCTGAGTCTGAGCAGGAATGGTTCCTGTCTCTGTTCCAGTGGCCTCGGTCTCGGTCACAGTCTTGGGGGGAGGGTAGGCACCAGTGGTGGAATCGACGGCGGGCTGAGTAGACTCGGTCTCTGCAGGACTAGTCTTGGTCTCAGTAGGGACGCCCTCAGTCTCGGTGGGAACACCTTCAGTCTCGGTGGGAACACCTTCAGTCTCGGTGGGAACACCTTCAGTCTCGGTGGGAACACCTTCAGTCTCGGTGGGAACACCTTCAGTCTCGGTGGGAACACCCTCAGTCTCGGTCTTAATGCCTCCCTCAGTGGTCTGAGTAGTAGGGTTGGCAGGAGGAGGATAAGCACCAGGAGAGGTAACAGTCTCAGTCTGCTCAGGAACCTTCTCAGTCTCAGTCTCGGTCTCTGCAGGCTTAGAGACAGTAGCAGTCTCGGTGCCTTGATGCTCAGACTCGGTGGACTCAGGAACAGGGCGCTCTTGGGTAGGTCCAGGAGTCTCACCGTGCTCAGTAACAGGACAGACAGTGGTGGATACAGCGACGGTCTTGGTGGTGACGTGAGAGCCTCCAGGACAGTCGGGAACCTCGGGAGGACAAGAAGTCACAGTGTAGACATTAGTGGTGTAGACGGTTGAGGTGGTCCACTCAGTTGTAGAGGCGCTCTCGACATCAGTGGTCTCGGGAAGGGCGGGCTTGGTGGTCTCGGTGGAAACCTCAGTAGTTCCCTTGGCGGACTCGGTAGTCTCGGTGCCCTTGGGAGGAGGATATGCGCCAGTCGAGCTAGCGACATCGGTAGATCCCTGCTGTGTAACATCGGTACTCTCGGGAGGGGCGTACTCGGAAGTTGGGGTCAGAGCCTCAGTGGAGTCTTGGGCAGATTGAGTGGTATCAGTCTGAGCAGGAGGAGGGTAGATATCAGTTGCAGTGGTGACATCAGCGGTGGACTCCTCGACGTCGCTTGATACTGAGGGAGTGCCCTCGGGAGGAGGATAAGCACCAGTAGCAATAGTGGTTCCGGCGGTAGAGACATCGGTAGAAGCCTCAGCAGTCGAGTCTTGCACAGGCTTAGTCGAAGGAGTGTTCTCAGGAGGAGGGTACAGATCAGTCGCAGAGGTGGCATGAGCAGCGGATGTCTCGGCAGAGCTGATATCTACAGTAGAAGCCTGAGTGGTAGTATCTTGTCCGACTTCTGTGGTGAAAGTGTTGGCAGGAGGAGGGTAAAGGCCAGTTGCAGAAGTGCCTTGGGCAGTAGGAGCCTCAGAAGTGGGCTCCTGTTCAGCCTCAGTTGATGGAGTGCCAGCAGGAGGAGGGTAAGCATTAGTGGGAACCTCGGCCTCGGTGGTATCTTCAACAGGCTTGCTGACTACCTCAGAAGTGGGTGCAGGAGGAGCGTAGTCGGTAGTATCCTCAACCTCTGTGGCGACAGTGGGGACAGGAGGAGGGGCATACTGAGTGGTGTCTTTGGGGGCATCCTCTGGAGTAGTCTCCTCAGGAGCGGGAGCATCACTGGTAGGCTTGGGAGGAGTGTACTGAGTGGTTTCCTGACCAGCAGGCTCAGTGTTTTGCTGATCCGGAGGAGGGTAAGAGCCGCCCTCCTCCTCGACGGGAGTCTCAGCTGAAGAGTTGGGGCAAATGGTTGTTGGAACAGCGACAGTCTTTGTTGTTACTTGCGAAGGGTTGGGGCAGTATGCAACATCCGAAGCACATCCGGCAACAGTAAGTGTCTGAGTCTCGTAGATGGTTGAGGTCGAGCAGCTGGGAGGCAAGTCGTAGTTACCCCTTGGCAAAACGCCAGCATTGGCCGCGCTGATAGCAGCGGCGCTGAAGAGAAAGAAGCTTCTCATCTTCCTTATCAAGTATCAACGAATGTTGGAAGCGAATGAAAGGTGTTTGATGAAACGAAAGTGAAGTTGTTGCTGGATATGGAGAAAGAAAGACTGTAATGGGCCGGTATAGCAGGAATCTTTATACCAGATTGTCATGATATCTTGTCCTTGGCGATATATCTAAACTTTCCACTTTTGGCCTGCATATACGCGCAAAAACATCCATTGTCCAGAGACAATGATCCAAAATTGGAAAGACCCCATAGGCTCAGCTCGGATACGGGCGCTTGCATACAAAGAACAGAGCAGGGTGAGGTCATCCCCGGGCTGCCCAAATGGGACTGACAGGGCGGTCAGTCGATGGGTGGTTGGATGAGCTGGTTTGGGCTGAAAGCGCCTACATACGATAAGTGGATCTGCTCATAATTATCCGCGGCAGGATCCAAAAATACGTTTCTAGTCTACGCCGTCGATCATGATGGGCAAGCGAAAAGTGGTTCGGTTGGACGCGCGGGACTTTTGGTTAAAAGATCAACAGAGTGTGCTCAGACCCTCGCTCCTCGGCGGTCAATGGCCATAGGCCGCTGAATAAACCAGGGCCTTGTTCCTCTCTCTAGTCTAGTCTGCAGAAAACGGTTCTAATAATGAAAAGAAATGTCTTGGAAGGTTTCTACCCACACGAAACAAAAAACACATGCACAAGGCCTCGTGTTTGGCCGTTAGACTCCGCTTCCCTGATGTGATTGTGTGCTATTATTGGACATTTTGGCCACCTAGCGGCTATAAACAGATCATCCTGTGCGTGCAATTGGCCCATGATCCCTGCAAGCCCTGAGCTCCCACCGTCCAATACCGTGGGTGCGAGAGCCAAGACGGCCCAGACGCAGAGAATCAACTCACCACGTCAACCAACTCCTTCTGTTGTCTGCATTAGTATATACGAGATGGAGACATGATGATAGCATGTTTGCAAACTTTTTTCACTGCATTGGAGCGGGCCGTGATCTTTTCTTAGAAGTGTTGCTCCATGTTAGGCCAAAAAGCAATTCTCGTGTCTGCATGGTGCGTCAGCACTTTGAGAACAAAGAAATCGGCAGAAAAGGAGAAAAGCAGGTATCGCTTGAAGCGCTTCAAAATGAACAAAGAATAAAGATCGTCATTGATAATTTCAGAATGAGGCTTCCGTAGCCTGAAACAAATGGCGTGGGTCAGTTATTGGCGCTTACGAACCGGTTCTGTTAGCGCGCGGTTCGTGGGGGAAAATGCCAGTTTGACGGGCGCCACCAGATCGTGAGAAACGCCGTGGCGTTGGGAATTGAGCTACCCTGGAGATAACAAGGAAATTACAGGTTACGACGAAACATAGTCAATAAGACGTTTCAGGTGGTGACTGGGCTGTGGCTTTCGTCCGAACTCTCAAGCAATGGTTTTTATTTGCCTTGGGGTATTGCATCTTGTTTCAGCTGCATCAATGGTTGTTATCGCACGATATTATTTTGCGTTATGAACTTAACATTAAAGCCCCACCAAACACATATGCAGCATAAACAACACCGTTAATCTATTCAGCTCAGTAGCTGGAAGAAAGCAAAATCGCAAACAACGGATGTAGGACTCAATATTAAACATCACATAGATCAACACCTATACTGCATAAGAATCCAAACCACAGCATCCGCAACACTCTCCGGAGCTGTCAACTGTATCTTTGGTCCAGATCCTTTGATATGCTGAAACTTTGACCGTTCAGATAAATCCAGCAACATCCTTTGCATCCTCCCTTCATGTGCGTACAACCGGTCAAGTAACAGATGGATCGCGCCCAAATCAGCATTCGTACCCTTCCCGAACCGAGATCCTTCGTTGTGAATCTTAGCAAGATCGACCGCGGAATTTGCATGCAGTACCACGAGCGGCACACGGCCCAGCTCATGTTTTTCAAACCTCGATAGTTTCTCGATACTCGATAGTTTCTTGATACTATGATCATCGTCGTGAGTAGGGTACCCTGCAATTTCTCTTGCCGCCGCAGCTTGATGCTCAGGGCGAGCTTCCTCTTTTGATACCATATTCCATTCTGATTCACTTAGTCGATGGCACTTCCCATAGCATAACTCCAGAGTGTCAACTTCCCGTTCAAGAGCTTGGACGTGAGGGCTCAGAAACGTCAGAGGAACACCCCCCGTAATCGCATTCACGAAAACAAAGCCCTTAAATTGAGCCAAATTTCTCAACTTCATAAACTCTTGCAAGATGACGCTGCCGTAAGAGTGGCAGATCATTATATACGGGGGCGCAACTTTGGCGATCTTGAGAAGTGTGTGTAACTCCAAAGCAATCTCCTCAGCAGATCTAGAGTCGCTCTCGGGAGCTGGTTCGCTTTGACCATAACCAGCGCGCTCATAGTTTAAAACACTCGTAGAATCTTCAAGGGCTCGAGTGACCGCAGTCCATTCTTTTATGCTGCTGCCAATGTCGGGGATAATCACGACGATGGGGTTGTGGGCTCGTCGGGGCGGGCCGTGGATGGTCATTTCGAGTTTGTATGACCCCAGATCCACAAGGGTCGTGGAAGGCGGCTTGGCTGCCATTGTGAAACAGTTCGTCCGCAAATACAAGAATGGTTTCAATCTTCGGTCAAGTTGAATGCGACCTTGTGATAAGCAGACTTGAGAGTTTGCATGAGCTGAGCTGACTGTCCATCACGTCATTACGCTAGTAACTTTTCTGACTCTATCTTATCTTATCAGTGTTGCATCCTGCTATTTTTAGATCCTGTCTTGCTATCGGGTAAGCACATCACTCGTGAGAGACTTGGTACCTTACCTGGCGTGCCCTTCCTACTTTTCGATGTGTCTCAAAGAGGTGTTGGCTATTATTTCAAGAATGCTTTCCTTATTGTTCTTCAATGTTCTTATTATCAACCTTACAAACAGCACCGCTCGCATCCAAAAATAAAAACGACACAATCCGCACTGCAGTCTCTTTCTTCTCAGTGCTTAAGATATAGAATTCAATTAATCGTATAGACCAAGCCTACTATCTTGCTGAGAGGAGCCGATTCTCATGTATTAGATAAGATGATGCTCTATACTTATTGGACAATTTGGCCCAACTACGGTTTAACAATAGGCTACTATCCTGCTTCATTAGTACCTGGGTTTTATTATATAACATAGTGTTGCCCCTATACAAAAGGCCAATTGATAAGGTAATTAGACACATCTGAGCGGATCTGAAGTCCACGGTAATCTATTGGCTCCTCGGAAAAACTTTTATAAAGCCCTCTTATTAAACATGGAAAAATTATGGTCCGTTAAAAACTACGTCACACTGCTCTGAGTGAGCGAGGTCTGCTCCGACATTACTTCTGTCTGATGTCCAAAGTCTATCATTATCGAAACAGAATCTGATAAGGACCACGAAAATCAAGGGGATTGGAACCACATTGTATGTAACATGAAGGTGTCGGATTGATTGCATTTATATTTTTGTCCAGATGCACGCCTGATCGGCACATTGCGAGGCAGCCTTGAACGCTATTCGGCTCCCTCGAGACTAATCTTGGATCAATTCAAAAGCCGGACATGTCTTCGGACTCTACTTCCGCCTCCGAAAGGCGTACTCTTCGACCACTACTTCCTGCTGAGTCTCGGCCTGTTCCAGGACCAGAACACTACCAAGATGTACCACTCCATCCAAGGCGGACTTTAGTCACGGCTGCTTGCGAAGCTTGTCGCAAGAGGAAGTCCAAGGTCATTAGAAAACGCAATGTGTAACTTACTGGTTCTGACTAGTCACAGTGTTCAGGCGCACGACCAAAATGCGTAGCCTGTTGTAAGCGATCGACTGAGTGTCACTACGAGACTAGCCTGCAAGAAACGCAATCGCAGGCAGTTAAAAGGAAATACCACGAACTTCTTGACCAACGGAGCTCGAAGTACAAAGAGCTCTTTGTTCGGATAAAATCAATGCCACAAGAAGAGACAATCGACATGATCCACAAGATTCAAGACGGACATACCATTGAAGAATTGTTGTGTCAAACTGGAGGCACAAGTTCGCAATTGCACCCAGTGCCCAATGATGACTCCGTTTACGAGGACTTCTACCATCTTCTCCACTCTCGACCTGAAGAGGACTTTGATCGAATCCTGCGACTGGTAAAATCCGGATATGATGTGAGAGCTACACTGCGGCATATACAGGAGGCAGATTTGCTCCTCCAGATTTCACTCAAGCCTGAGCATCGGCGCAGGTTTGATCTTCCATATAACCCCAAGTGGCCGGAATTTTTGCGCCAAGAGGGAAATCCATATCTTGGAGTGCCCCTGCATGAGCCGAACCAGCTGGCGAGGAGCTTTAGATCGGGTGCTGAATCCCACAGCATCTTTAATGTACCTTTCCATGGAGTAACACTCATCGAGCCCCGACTCACCGATGCGAGAATTTCCAAATGGACAACCATTACTTCTGACGAGACACTGCTCATCAATCTAATGGAGTACTACTTTCTTCATGGTTACACATACCTCACCTTTTTTCAGAAAGACCTTTTCTTGAAGGACCTCAAGAGCGGTCAAAATCAGTTCTGCTCTTCGCTGCTGGTCCATGCTGTTCTCGCTAGTGCCACTCACTACCATCCGTTGATTCAAGGACGAAACAAGCCGTGGGACACACAAAGTTTATCCTACCGTTTCTTTGCCGAAGCCAAAAGATTATGGGAACTAGAGATGGGTCGAAGTAAGCTCACAACTTTGCAGGCTGCACTTGTTATGAATTCTATTTACAATATGGACGGGCTCGACCAAATTGGCAATGTTTTTCTTGTTGAAGCTGCCAAGATTGCCCACAACCTAGACCTTTTCATACCTTCAGAGGGCCATCAGCGTTCAGAAATGGACGTAGCTCGCCAGTTTACCGCGTGGTGTCTTTTTTCATGGCAGTCGTAAGCACACTCCACTAACATGTATTAATTCTTAGCTAATTCTAGATTTCCAGTATAATCTTCTTCCATTATTATAAACCTCCTATGTTTGAGAAACCGCCTGCTTTAGATTTACCCGATCCTCAAGATGATCCTTCCTTCTATGGGGAGATCTTTGTCAGATATCCCGAATCAGGGGCCTACCCTCTTTCCTTTCCTGCAACATTTGTCCAGACAATAAAATGCCGTATTATATTGAATGACCTTGCAAACGATCGTTTCAGCAAAGATCATAATGAAGCAATTGCTTTCGATCAAGCAGCTAACTACTATCGACGCTTTGCCAAATGGTTTCAAGATCTTCCACCTTCTCTGAGACCTACCAAGTTGGCACTTCCCCTTCATCTCAATCTCCAGCAAGTTCTTCATTCCCTTTGAATCAATCGGATTCTCAGTTTCGACCCATCTAACCATCAAATAGTATACATTTCCAATACATCATGATGCTTCTATTTGAACCATTCGTGGTCCCTGAGTGGCGCGATACCCCGATAACTCTACATTTTGGAACGAGTAAAACAGTTCGAGAAATTGCGGATCAGTCCCGCGTCAATTTCGAAACGCTCATGCGTGTGTACTATCTCAGACATAGCTTTGTTGCCTATATTCCGGTGATGTCGCAGTTTCTTTCGGTCCTTGGCTTTATGTATGCCAAGGAGACCGCAATAGCTCAAAATTCAACTGAGATAACACGAAACTGCCAAAGCAGCGCCATAATTGCAATTATTGGCCTCGAAGACCAAGCCCGACACGCTTATTTACCCAGCGCCATATTTCGACTTCTCTCCAGCAAACTACCAACCAATATAAACCACGTCGCTAGTCAATACTGCAGCCTCAAAACAAACAATCCGAACATTGACATTAAAATGGACTATCTCCGGTCGGCTTTGCCAATTGGTATGGTGAGCATTAATTCCGATGCCGAAGAGCAGAGGTTAAATAATGCTTTACGACATCTGCAACTGTTATAATTAGACTTGGTTAAATAGATAAAAGAGCTTTCTTATTAGACAAAAAGATCTTATTTCGTCGTATCAAATCGTTCTTGTCAAGGGGAATACTATGGCTATCTAACTATCATACCTATATTAGTAAATAATTAGAAACAATCTGAACCTTAACTAGAGAGAGGCCGTTCCCAATCAAAATGCTGTTTTTGGCAAGTTTCCTTCCCCTCGTTCAATTCCTTTAAGAACCTTCCATTGAAGGCCTTGCCCATGTTAACTCTTACGTCTAGCTTCTTTAGCTGCAGCATCTGTTTGTTGAGGAAGTCGAATCCTTAGCTGGACACTCCTGCTACTCCAGAAGGAGGTTACAGCCCAAGATCACCAACTGGATCCTCTCAAGGTTGCCCTCCTTGCCTGGTCCCAGGTTCTCGCTGGTTTGATTGGTAGAGAGGTTGGTGAAGAGCTGGTGGTTAGTTTTGCCCGATAGTTCCCTGTAGCATCCCTCGTCAACCCGCTCGTAGTCATACGGCGATCCGCTTTCGTATCGATGGGCAAGGGCATTGTGTCTTGGCCCGAAAGTGGTTCTTCGGCTCGAAAGGTTCATCTTGTATGTGCTTGCGTGCGTGTTTGTGTGTGGGTGTAGAAGGGTGGTTTGGAATGATAAGAAATTCAGATAGCCAGCATTGAAGAAAGAGAGATCCAAAGGGGTCTTTTATACCCAAGAGAAAGGCTTATTGCTTGCATGATAAGGTTGGCGACTGCCTGCAAACGCGGCTCTATTTTCCCGCAAGGTTAAGGGAGAGAAAACTGTGTTTTACGGTATCAGGCATGATACCTTATTGTATAAACAAAAGTACTGTGTCTTTGAGATATGTCGCCCTGACCTATCTCTTTGAGATGTTAGGGTTTTTTTACATATTCCTCCCCCTTGTTGAGGTTTGCTGGGCAGACATAGTGTATATAGTGCAACTAATTCTACATACAGATATCAGAGATTGTACTAACACTTATTCGGCTTTTAAACAATATCTGCGTAATTATAAATAGAGCGGCCTGGAACATATTCTTTTGGGCAAATGTCCAGGTATTGTGAAAAGTTGAAGTTCAAGATAGTCTATTACAAATAGATACTACCGTCCATAACTAGTTGTCGCTTATAATGTGAAACCCGCCCAAAATCAGTTCCTACCCAACAGCCTCCGCCAGTCCAATGTTTTTACAATGCATATTTTCCCGCTTTAATTAGAATCCTCGTCTTCGACCATGGGCCTAGGGTTGGCAATGATAGTGCCCTTCCACGTGATGATATTTCCTTCTCTCCCTTCTCGGACGTCGATGCTTTCGCAGCCACCCTCAGCAGCAACCGGTGCTTGTGCTAGAACCTTGGCGAAGAAGCTCTTGGCCGCCTCATTACCATCCTCCCACTGGAACACGACGCACTCGTGCATCCTGTCACCTGCTTCCATCCCAGGCGCTAGTAGGGGGATGAGCTGGTGACGTCTCCTCTCGCGAGGGAGATCCCACCAAGAGTCCATGACCGCTTTGTATAGCTCAGTCCCATATCCTTGGCGGCGATGTTCGGCCTTGATGAGGAACTCGGCTTCTGGCCAACCGGAGATGGAAGAGGACATTGTGAGAACATCTGGCAGGCCCCCCTCACCAATAAGTTCGCCAGTCGACTTGAGAAAAGCACCAAACAGCCAGTGGCTCTGGTCGTCTTGGACCAAAGAATGAAGCTGTTTATTTGTCTCCTCCTTGTCTTTGTTGGGCCGGCCACGAGCTGTCGAAAGACTTTGAACCTCGGGATCGCGGCGGAGCTCGTGGAAAGCGTCGAGGTCTTTCATCTCAAGAGGGCGAATCAAGAGACGTTCGGTCTCCATTGGAGGTCGGTCAGACGCGCTGAGGATTGGACGCTCGGGCAAGGTAACGGAATAACTGAACCATGGCGTCATGCCGAGGTCACGGAAATCCTCGGCATTAACAAAGATGTGAAGAGAGGGCAGTGCCTGTTGTAGCGGTGCCATTGTTTCCATAGTGAGACTGTGTGTCGACTGCTGTAGGGGAGAAATTGGGATTGTGGGGGAACTATCCGTAAGTTTGGGGTAAAACACTCAAGAATAGTGGTAGAAGACAAAATGGATCAAGTGCCGAAATGGCTGTCTTGCAGGACTTCCTCGAGTGATATAGACTTGGTTAGCGAGGGTAGCAAACGGCAGAAATGAGCGGTGTGTTGTTCTCGCATTTGGACAGGGCAAAGGAACGCGAAAAACCGTTGGATACGGCAGGGTTTAGCACAGGGGTTTCGTGTTTGGGCAAGCAAACATGTTCCTGTAGCTAGGGTTTTGATGGCTCGTTATGGACTGGCGTAGCTGTTCCAAATGACGGAATACAACCTCGGTCCACAAGAATTTCTCCAGGTAATGAATCCCTCCGCGCTTTGCACAGTGAGACACTTTGTTCTCCTGAAACCACTTGCGAGCCCAAAGAGCCCTCCAAGGCAAAGACTGCCGAGACTAACCCAACAATGCTTGTTAGTCTGATGCAAGGCGAGAAAACAACGCTAGCGTACGACTTGGGCCCCTGACACGTACTGGCGTGTTTTGTTAGCCAAGGTTTATTTCGTAGCTCGTATAGTGAAGGGTAGCAGCCTGTTGGTTGCATTTGTTGTGTCTTGCTTATCCTTACTGCAAACTGCCTAAACGGAAAACCAGGTGCACATTGTTGGTCAGTACCTTGCTCCTTTATGATACTACGGCGTTACATATTCGCGTTGGTCCGCTGGCCCGGTAGATGTGCCGTGTCACACGGGCCGCAAATGGTCAGATACCTGATGCAGGATTGATCACCTGATGTCAAAGCAACATGCAAACTCACAAATCACATTCTTGAGTCGCCTCCTCACTATCACCAACACCACCACCACCACCACCACCAACACTAATAATAAATGGTATACGAGACATTCAGATGTCTAGCTAAAACCTGCAGCTTTCGTTTGAAAGCCCACTTCCACAGCCGAAACCTTTTTTTCTTTTCCTACCCTGATCATCATATCATTTACTTATGTTACTCACAAAATGGATCCGCGATAGACAGTAACCGAGCGATATGCGTATAGAGTCATTTGTACGCGGACCCCACAGAATAGCGAGGGACCTTGCGTTCCATTCGGTAAACCACTGTCGTCGCTTATTATTATTTACAAGCACGTTTTACTAGAAAGCCGAATATATTCTCTTCTCCCTTGCCCTGTGATGATGTAGACATGACAAATATACATTTTTCAACTTCGTAGATCTGTCAATTAATGGCTTTGAGGTCCTAAAAGTCTGCGAGTTATTACTTGCGTACCCGTAAACCCTGGTTTATTCGCAATCATAACACGGTTACATTTAATCCCCTGTCTACGTTCCCGTTCCAGAAGAGATATGCAGGTGGTTCAGGTCAAATGATGTAGCATTGCCCCTGTAACAACCCGGTAGAGGGTGCATGCCGCTATCCCCGTAGAACTAACTTTCTCGTAAATGTTGCCATGACCGAATATTCGGGTCCGGGATCTAATCCTCCCGAGGACCATGGGTATTGTGTTCGCCTATTTCTTTCCAATATGAGTGTTATTATCCGTACAGCATTGCCAATGAATCTACTCCGTATACTAATGAGGATACGAAAAGTTACATAGTATCTTCAAGTCACCTACTTTCAGAAATACAATACAGGCTTGACTGGGCGAAAAAGTGGAATAGGGACACCTATATATGAAGATGCTTTTCCACGAAAAGTTTAATCTTGTCCAGCCACCAATAACACCCGACTATAAGGCAGTTCATCGATTTAATCCACTATACTATACGAGAAGTTTAACCCATATTGAACTAAGGGAAAGCACATAGTCCAATCTAGTATGATATCCTAGGCACCGATGTTGAATAGAACATGTGGTTCTTGAGTCTCTACTCAGTAGCTAACATTTCCAATTACATTCGTGGTAATGATGATGTGGTCTTTTCGAGTAATGTTATAACCGATACCAATCACATCATCCCTATATAGGTCCGACAATAAATGAAAGTAATACATATACTGTCAAATAAGAGTTCAACAAAGAAGGTTGATGACAAAACTCAACTACTAATTCTGACTCCGTTGATATAACGCTCGAGTTACTTAAACAAATGGCAAGTCTTTTGGCACTCCATAGGAGTCGCATCCCGAAAACCTCCACCAGTCCTGGTGTGCGCTCACAAAGAACCACCGAATGGCAGTCAGAGCAATCCATGGAAGAGGAGGAAAGTCCTGCCAGATCCCTCCTTCAAATGTCTTATCGTGGAGGACCATAGCCAAAGGTAGAAGCTCCTTACGATGGGACGAATTACCCATTGCCTTCTTCCCCAGCTCAGCGCCCTTTTTCTCGAACCACACGCCCCAGTCGCACTTGTCGGCATATTTCTCCAGGTCAACGAGAGTCTCAATCTCGTTCTCCAAGTGCGTCCTCAGAATTGGCATGAATGAGTCCACAATCTCCTTGAGCTTCTCGCCACTGAATTCCTCCTCTTCTTTTCGCACTTTGGTGAGATAGTCCCTGAAACGGTCCAGCCCAGCATGGAACAGGTGATGTTCTTCGATGTTCGCATCCATCAACCCTGGAACACCAGTAATTCTGTTGATTTCCGGAAAGATGTCGGTCTCCTCAGCGTCATGATGTGTTAGAACCTCTTCGCTCCACGACCATGCAAAACTGGCAAAGTCCAACTTGTCTTTTTGCGATCCGCGTTCAGAGACGTTGACTGCTTGGAGATAGATGGCGTTGATGCCACGTAGGAAAAGGTTGTGAACAACGGCCATGCCTGCTGCGCATTGTCTGGCGCCTGTGGCTGGTTTATCAAGCTACAGCGGATATGTAGTTAGCAATATGTATTCGTCTGTTTGAAGAGCACTGGAGTCGTACCGAGTCACCTGCTTTAGAAGCACTAATTAGAGTAAAAGGGCCATCTACCCATGGTTTCTGTGCTGTGCTCATGTTGATGATTAGATGTAGGGAAATGTTTGCTGCTCAAAAGGTGAAATGGAACTACAAGAGGTACGCGGTATCCGTTGGGTATTTAAATGCTCGCCTGGTCAGATTCATTTAGCTAGTGCTGACGTTGGATTTCTCAGGTCCCCATCCATAGGGCGGCCAACCGTCCTTCTAGGATATATTTGCGTATCTGCCTCTGTTTTCTTTTCACACCTGTATATGGTCTATCTACGATCCAGGGGGCAGAGTTATGATGCCATTGACGTAAATGGAAAGATCTTGTTTTGATAGCTAATATACCGTTTGTGGTGCTTCCTGGGCATCTCTCTAAAAGGTCGGATATTCAGGCCTTCAGGTTGTCCTCTGACTATTATTAGGCAGGCAGCCCAACTCCGCTGACTCAGATTAAATACACGGCATCTGATAGGTTAACGGTTGATTGAGAGCTCCATAAAACCGGTTATCTCTCACAAATGCAACCTTGTGGGCTTGGATCTTACAGCGATAACGCATAGATCCTGTTTCCAGTGGTGAGGTTGTAAGCGGTGATTAAATGCGGCGCTTGTGATTAGACAAGAAGAAAGTCATGGTGGCTTGTGCGGTAAACCAATTATTTCAGGGAGGGTTGGTGTGCCTGAGCCATCCGAATGTGTGTTTTTAGGCATCTGAATTCGGAAAGGTTTCATATCTGTGGTGGACCAAGTTTTGGGCGTAGGGTAAGCTCTTGATAATTAATCTTAAAGAGCAGGTAAGAAACCACTAAAGTTCTATTAGCCTGCTGTGTTTAACTTTTATGTAAGGAAATTATATATCTTTATTGAATGACTCCTATGAAAACATTGCTTGGTGTTTGTCATTGGTTACATTCTACCTCCGCACGATATTTGGGGCAAACGAATGGAATCAACAGTCGCAAATGCTGAGTGATCCTAAAATAAGCGTAATCAACACACGGACTATAGATTATCCGTGTATGATTGCTGTCTGCGGAATCACATGCTAGCTTCCCAACCTCTTCTTTTTTCCCCATCCATTCCTTACTGTAACCGCCCAGCGGAGCCCTGAGCTAGACGATTTGAACGGAGTACCGTAGACCGTCGGCAAACCTGTTGATGTCTTGGTAGACACCTGGTCTACGCTAGTGTGATTATGTCCAAGGGCCGGAGCGTAGTTTCCGCTGTGGATAATTATCCTTCCGCACCTTGTCCAGTGTGCAGTTACGATCAACACCATAGCAGGTTTGGTATCTGCGTTCCAACGCAATGCTCTCTTATCGTTTGAATACAGACATAATATATATAAAATTCCAGCACTTCCTTAACCTAAATGACAATCCGCCTACTAAACTACTCCGAGAATCTGCACGCAACAATTGACCAGTCCTAATTTAATTATCATTAGAAATATGGCACTTCAAATGCTGGGATGCGATCCGCCATCGGTCGCTAATTGATGCTTTCGCGCATTTTCCTCCATGCGGGCAATCCTTGAGTTTCTCTTTGCTTGTTGCTTTCGCCGCCAGAGGAAAAATGCAGCACCAGCAATAAGCACCAATCCAGCAACAGCGCCGATTACAATCCCAGCAATAGCTCCACCACTCAGCTTATTAGAGCCACCTGACTTCTCGTCTGAGTCAGAAGCTTCAGAGCCTGCGGTCGAGGTAGAGCGATGGGTTGCGGTAGGGTTTGGTTCAGCGGTTGCACCGGCCTCTTTATCATCGTCGCCTGGCTCGGTAGCATTGAAGCATGGTATCGCGAAGTCAAAGTCGGACTCCTTGATAAAGGTGATGTCTGCACATGCATAGAAGGTCTGATTGTGCGGTGCATCCCAGTCGGCACGATAGATAATCTGCAGAGTTGCGTTGTCTCCAGGCGAGATCTTGGATGGTGCATCGGGAACTTCAACGCAGCTGTGGCCTGGATTGAGATCTGCAATACTACTCTGTTGAATCAGCGTGTCGAAGTCGTCGTTCGAGGAAGGATCTTCACGAGTATGTGGATTAGTAATAGTGATAAAGCATTTGAGAGAATTAGCTGCTTACCGTTCGAGTAGGAGATACTGATCTTCGTGTTGTAGTAATCATCTTGAGCAACGAGTGCAACAGCACCACCAGCTGGATCAGCAGTTAGCAAGAGGACATCGGGCACCTCGACTCTCCTGATATATGCAGAACGTACTTAGGGGAAATTCAGTCCTATTGCCTACAGAGGCACGGGAACCACAGGGGGATTTATTATCCATATCCCCAGACCAGACTCTGTCCGGCGGCCACATGAACGCGGCCGGGCCCATGTCCTCATCCGTGACACTGGCATCTGTAGGCGTATCATCCTGGGCCGAGACAAAAGGCACCAAAGCCAGAAGAAGTAGAGACCTCAGCATAGCGATTTCAGTAAGGGTTTTGACAAGAAAAAAGAACCAAAGCAAGAGAAAAGATGCAGCTGTTCATAGCGACAAAATGGAAATCCGCTGTGATATATTGCTGCATGGTGCATCCCATACTCTGTGGCCAGCTTCCCATTTGGTATGCGGGACTTTTGAGCTGCCAAGAGGCTACTGGAGCTTGTGACACCGATAATATGAGCAAAAGTGCAATGTAACCTGCAGCAAACATCTGATTTGACTCATTAGCTCGTGTGCCAGCCAACCTTGTGTGGCAACCCCTCCTTATCAGATGATCAGATAAGATTTAGATGCATCCCGACGCTCCCATTGGTCTGCTACCCATCGCTTAGTGGGTCCATGCTGGTCGCTAAACTTTAAACGACCACCCACCAGTCTCTTTCAGGCTTGGGTACTTGGCTAAAGCCTGTAGCGATATCGGGTTCGCTGGTGTGTGGAGTTCTCATTGACGGATTTATCGGCGCAGAGCGGTCGCTCTCACTTGGCATCAGGTCATGGAATTGGTCTGTAACCAATCGCTGCTGGCTAGAGAGTTACTGCATCCCAGCCATCATCGGCTTGTCACGGAAAAGAGTGCTCAAATCGGCTGAAGAAAAGATTGCCCCCAAGTCAATGCCCTTGTCGCCGTCTAGGAAGTTGTCTAGGAGAGTAAAGCATGTGCTTGGCTGATCTCAGTATAAGAAGACTGTTACCACTCCCACACCCATTCTGCTCTCTTTCCACAGTTCTACCAATCATACATCCGGCCTTCACATAACCCCTCATCCTTTCACTATGCATTCGATTGCTGTCTACACTCTTTTGGCATGTGCCACTCTTTCCGTCGCTCTCGATCCTCGATTTGAGTTCCCAGACACCGTCCCGCTTGTGAAACGCCAACAGCCTGGTACACCTCAGTACGAATGCCATGAAGATTGCGGTATGTCATGAACTTGTCAATTATTTGTATAATCACTGATAGCGTCTCGGTAGGCCTTTTGATCACCCTCGCCCGTGAAACAGGCTTCTGCGAGAGTGATGAATGGAACGAGCGCTATGGCCGATGCATGGCGTGCGCAAACACTTATGGCATCTGGAAGTATTACGGTGAAGGAGTGGAGAAGGCTGCAGAGCAGTGTGACTTGTCCCCCTCTCCCAGTCCTTCCGGTGCTGGTGCTGTCTCGACTGCTGTCACGACGCCTACATCTACTGAAGCTGAAAAGCCCGAGGGCACGGCTGTTGAGGTTTCGACCAATGTCCCAGACGTTCCAAAGACGGCTACTACAGGAGAAGCCACCTCTGAAGCAGCTCCTACTTCTGCTACTTCTACTACTGAGAACGTGCCCGAGCAAACCGAGGCTGTATGTTATCTCGTGGTCCCTCCAGTAATAAACATTCTAACCATGTCTAGACGACCCCTACTCCTGCACCTTCAACCGTCGCTACCAACAGTGCGTCTCATCACTACAGTTTCCCAAGCCTTATGGCTCTTGTTGCTTGGACCATCCTCAGCCTCTGCTAGATTATATTCACTGTGTAAGGGCGACTTGCATAGCCTCTCTGGGTTCAGGGCCATGCTGGGCCCGAGGAAGTAACCATTATTGAATTCTGCCGAATGAGGAGTATACCACCTTGTAATATCAATCTTAAGAACAATACTCTTTCTAGTTCTTGACGTCAGTCCTCCCGTGTAGCAGATATCTGGTTCCCACAAAGGAACATCCGAGCAAGCCCGGGCTACCGGACGGAAATCTAATTACACACATTCTCCCTCATCCCTGATACATGTGCGATCAGCGTGGCAAATAAATCATCTACTATCTCGACGTTCCAACGCGGTCCGTCCCCAAAACAAACCGATGTATCATAGAGCCTGCACTGAACGTCTTCCAATAAACAAGAAAAGAGCGCATCTGTATGACCCAAAGCAACTTCCGTCAGTGTATTTAGGGCAGAATGACCGATCTTCTTCTTCACTCGCTGCTCGATAGCGACGCAGGATAGCCACTGGTCGGGATCTTTGCCCCGAGAACGATAGTCGGCTTCGACAAGCTTACATAACACCAACCCTAGGTCCTCTTCTGCCGCTACCGCATGAGCTTGGCTGATGGAACCGGTCTGTTTGTACTCGATCCTTGCTTTGGCCATAGTCTGAATAAACGACGGTTTGATGCCCTTTGTTGCATTGGAGTGGCCAAGACCTGTCTTGACGGGTGTCTCAGGGCTGTGCCGAGCGCATCCGCTTTGACTATGCTCCATCACTGACCAAAACATAATCCCAGCGAACGACTCTGCGCCAGGGCCTAGGTATGGGAGGATGTCTTGAGGAGGTAGGGAGACGCGCAGGTAATGGAGCGGGTCCAACCATATACCGCAATCCAGACGATATTGCGTAGCCGGTGAGGGACCAAGTGAAAGTGAAACATTTTCCCACATGCCACCCGTCATGCTCGGACTTATATCTGTGATGGACTCTTCCGGGTGTTTGCCTTTCTTATGTGATGCCATTTCTCCTGTGAGAGTTGATGGAACGTCTAGTTCCGCAGCCTCTGCTAAATCACGCAGAGCACTAAGCATCTCAGGTCGTTCGTCTCCATGAGCTGCATCGATTGATCTTTGAATGCTTTCCTTGAGCAGACTGTTTTGAATTGAAATGCTTTGGACAGACTGAGCCTGTCGCTTACGGAAAGCTGCCTGTGAGCGCCGGCCTCGCTCGCGCCGACGCTGGAAGGATTAGCGCATGGCATGGGAGGTGTAGGGGTATAGGCTCACACTTAAATCATCCTGGGCATTAACCGCACCCATATTTGTTAGAATTACGTCTAAAAGTCTCTGGATGTTAGTGATTGCCCTTGTGTGTTGAAATGTAAGAGTCCAGGCTTGATTTGTCATGTGGTGTAGCTCCGCATTGGGTGTAGTGCAGAGTAGCCTGCTTCTAATTGTCCCGATCACGTAACCGCCGGGGAACCGATTTACCCGTCCAACATTGACCCCATCAATTGAGGTTACGTGACTCGGAGGTATATTCCGCCCAGCGCTCAATTACTGAAAATGTGATGAAGCTAGGATGTGGAGCTTGTCACATATAAAAGATGAGACACCTCACTCTAGATGAAGTTCTTCCTGCCTCAAATTACTCACTCGTCATTGCATCCTAACACCGACTACTTTAATTAACTTATACTCCAAACTCTACTCAGTCAACATGGTCAAAATTGCTATCGCGGGTGCCTCAAGTGGTATGTGCTGAATTCAGTTACTAATTGTCATCACTAACGGACTTATCAGAGCTGGCTCGAGAAATTTTGGACAGGCTCGTTGCGACTGGAAAACATGAGATTATCGCGCTCGTCCGCAAGGCAAGTCCTATTATCCCTCTTGGAATCCGCATCTGTCAAGACTAACACATTTAATGTAGGAACCTTCTGGATTTCCTGAGCTGACAGGTGTTAAATGGATTCAGACTGATTACAATGAACAGTCAGAACTGGTCGACCTACTCCGCGGAGTAAACACCGTTCTATGCTTTTTTGCAGTCCACTTAGATCCTGGCTGTGAAACTCAGAAGCGGCTCATCAACGCTGCTGTTGAGGCTGGTGTCAAGAGATATGCTCCATCTGAATGGGCTACGTAAGTTGTGCGAAATAATACCTGCGAAGACCAAAGTTAACTGGTGCTTAGAGGCGTTAAACTAGCCGATTCACTTGACGTTATGTCGTGGTACAGCGGTAAGATTGAGATTGCCAAGTATCTCGAAAATCTCAACTCAGAGAAAAAGGTAATGGAAAGGGAAACCAGCCAATTGTAAGAAGCGAGTCAAGTCTAACAGTGCAATGATAACTAGGTTCTGGAGTATTCGCGATTCCAACCGGGTGGCTTCATGGATTATTTCTGCCATCCACACAAGACCACCAACTATATTACCACCACCACTGTTAACATGGATTTTGAGAAGCTGCATGCAATCGTTATTGGAGGTACAATTGATGATGAGATCGTTTACACGTCTGTCGAAGATATTGCAAACGTGGTCACACAAGCTGTCGACTACCAAGGCGAATGGCCAGAAGTTGGAGGTATTTGTGGTGAGAAAATCACCATTCGTCAGCTATTGAAGCTTGGTGAAGATCTAAGAGGTAAGCATTACCCACAATGATCAAATAGGATACTAACACTCGGCAAGGAAAACCTTTCACCGTCGAATGGCTCAAGACGGAGGACCTTGAAGCTGGAGAGTTAAAGACAGATCATTATCCTCGTCTTGAACTGCCATCCATTCCCCAGGAACAAATGGAAGCATTCTCCAAAATGGTCACTATTGGGGTTTTAATCGCACTCCACCGGGGAGTCTGGACGGTCTCAGATGAATGGAACCAGCTTTTTCCGGGGTATGAGTTCACAAAGGTTGAAGACCTTTTGAAGAAGGCTTGGGGGATCAGTCAGTAGACACGAGCTTGACCTATGATCAAGTACATGACTGGTATTCGTTTGGTTTACTTTGCGAGCCTCTGTGAAGATCGGAGTTGAAGAGAATTAAGAGCATCAATTCAAACTGACTATGTAGTCATGATGTGATAGATACTATCTGTTGCTGGACTGTCGGATAGAGACACCTATCATCAGCAAACCACAGTATGGGCTCATATACAATAGTCACAACAGGGAGCAGATGATTCCCAACAACCCATTCTGTTTTTTATTGTTAAGCTTGACTAACAACAAAGTAAATCCCAAGAAGCATTGCCAAGAAGCAGACCTGGGCTCGAAAGAAAACAGCTTGGCCAGAGCTATTTATAATCGAGTCCGACAGAAGCGAATTTGGTTCCTAATCCCATATCAATCTCAAACCCCTTGCTACATTCTTCGTTGTAATGATCGTAAATGTCTTGTCGTATCGTAAAGAGCGTAAAATACTGTAAATATCAATCGGTGATAGGTCTGGTCCCCCAAGTCCCAAGAGGCCACATTGATTGATTGCAAGAGTCGATGAGATTGTTTACTCCAGGGGGATACCGCCTCCTCCAACTGAAGGTGAGAACGTGATAGTACCACCACCAACGTTGAAACCGCACGACTGACTTCCGGATCCGGATCCCTGTTTTGAATCAGTAAAATGCTTCCGATAGCGCAAAAGATGGATGGTTACCTGGTTGTTGCAGCACATCTGGATACCGTTGCAGATACCTCCAATGCCACCATTGCTGAAAGCTGCACAGCTTACAGCGCTTGACTTCTCGGTGGTGTAGCAGCAGTAGAGGGCCTGGTCCCTGCCACAGTTGTTGGTCTGCTTGATAGGCTTGACAGGCTTGACAGGCTTGACAGGCTTGGGAGGATTGGGAGGATTGGCAACTCTGTGGGGAGCTGGGCTAGCGAGAGCACCAGTGGTGATAGCGAGGAGGGCGAGGACGGAGGCGGTGAACTTCATCTTGTTGGTTTGGAAAGTGTTGGTCTCGAAAAGAGAGTATTGAGATGTAGAACAGAGTCTGAGATATGATGGGTGAGTGAGTGATGAGAAGAATGATTGACACTGGACAGTAACCTGACTTATATATTCAGGAGGTCTCTAACATTCGCACGATAAATGGTGTTATTGCAGTTAGAAAGACATAGAGAGACAATTTTCGCCATTGCTTTGACACCCAAGTCCAAACTTCCAGCTGAAAATGAAGCTATCGAACTCTTTTCCTGCTCAGGCATCACCGTGAGCGTCAATAACATGCAAGATGAAGCGTGAGCTGAACCTGAATCAATCCACAACTGAAGAGAAGTTGGGAGATAGTTGGAGAGAACAACATGAGGCTGAATCCAGGCCCGATCCAAGATCAGCCCATGGCGGTAGTCCAGGACAGCTGAGTTGAATGGCTTGCGGAGGCGAGGGTGCGTCGCCGAGGGTCCGACGAGAGAAACAATAGTAACTAGAAGGTCTACGCATTGGATTGGACGGCGTGGTAGGCTCGTTGAACACGTCTCGCAGGCTTACGGGGTCGAGACCAGGCGTTGAGTAAGAGCTAAGAACCAACAAGCAGGGAAAAGGCTTGACGCATGTAACGGTAAGCATGTATGACCTCCAGAGACCAACGACTCCAGTTTTAGTGCGCATTGGAAGCTGATTCTTGGACAATCACAGTACGAGACCTGCTAGCCGAGGAAATCATGGCCAGCGAGAGGAGCATATCCTCGCTCACCTCCCTGCCAGAATTAGACCCATGAGAGTATCAATCTGCAATATGTTTGGCGGATCGGCCGGATGAAAGTCTCAGGCCCCGCAATCATAGCAAGATCCAAGAGATCGGTAACGGCCCTAACGGGGCATAACTACCCTCGAGAATGGGTTGACTAACGGTGTGTCCAGCACCGACTTCACTGCATCGCGAACCAATAAAACAGCTTCCCAGCACAATATCCAAAGACTAGCCAGCACATTTCCCCCGGATTCTTACGCCTCAAGCACTATCGGATCTCCATGCATGCGCATTGACCTCAATACGAGCCCCGGCCCATCAAGCAGGGGTCTTGGAGCTAGACCAGGGGTTTTGAGGATCGGGCACAGACACTTCCGTCATCAAAAGTCATATATCGATTGTTGAAATGCATAACGCCTTAACGGGTCTTGATCAACGTTCCCGACCTTGAAGACCGCAAGGCTGATGTATAGACGGAGTAGACGAGGTTCTCAAAGTACACTAAAAGACTCTCGCACAAATACCAGCCTCTGCCTCGTCCGTCTCATGCACTTCTGCATCATCCAAGTCATTCTACATCTCGCCACTAAAACACTCTCTCACAACCTACTGCAACACATTCTTTTAGCTGCCCGCCTTGAGCTTAAGCTAGATACTCTAAATCATGCGTTTTGCTACCATTCTTTCCGGCTTCGCTTTGCTGCAAGCCGCTGTTGCGTCTCCAATCAGCGATTCAGCTGAGGTTGAGGCCCGAGACATTGAGCCTAGAGCTCCAGGCCTCGGAGATATCCCTTGGCCTAAGCTGCCAGCTCTCCGTCGTAAGTTGTCAACACGATCTGGTAGACGCTTCTAATCACCTTCTCGCTTTACAGGTGCAGCGAAGAGTAGCGCTGCGAAGAGTAGCGCTGCGAAGAGTAGCGGCAAAGACTGCCCTTCCACGCCACCAACGACCGAGCAGGGAAACGCGTGTTCATCAGGAACTCAGTATTGTTGTACCACCAGCAGTGATGGCAGTCAGTATACACGAAGCTACTTTACCGCGCTATAAATCTGACCCTCTACAGCCCAGTCGTGCTCAAACTCTGAAGTCTGCAACGCAAAGATCATTTGCTGCAACAACAACAACGGTGTAAGTAGTCTCGGCGAATCGTGCAATTCCTCTGCTTATTATTTGTGCAGTTCCAGATGTGTATCGGCGAAGTAGACTTCAATGCCCCCGTCACTATCAACATCAACATCTACAAGGGAGGCAAAGGTGGTAAAGGAGGAAAGGGCGGCAAAGGTGGCTACTAATAGCTGAAAGAACAGAGACGATATGGATTTCTCTGGTTTATAGCATCTGGACTGTCGTGGGGGCTGGACTTGGTGAGGTGAAGAATTGGACTGTTACTACTTTTATTCCTTACACTCCTTTGGGAATGGTCTCACCGTTGAAGTCAAGCTTTGCGAAGAGCTACACGGGGCATCATCTAGTCCCCCAATGCAGTATTTCAACCAAAGCGAGCTAATAAGCTTCTCCATCTTAAATAGCAACCTCGGTTTAACCGATCTATCAACTGGATAGCCCGATATGCCCTGGCAATAAGCGAGGAGCAAGCTCGTACCCAGTGAACTACTGTAACACAGACACTGGAATTCTCTATGATTCTCAATATTGCTATACGGAAATTGTTGTTATAGAGAGTAGAATGGTAAGATATAGAGCCTGTTACACCGGGATTTAACAACGTTCCACTGGTGTCATTCACATATTCTCCTTCTTTTACCGCGTTGGGAACTTGATTGCGAATGGCCAAGCTATTCGAAGCTACTGAGAAACGTACTAATGGGGATGTAAACTTTCTTACGAGCTCTGCGGAATGCCTGCACGAGGTCAGACAAACGGAACTCGGCACTTCGGAGGGCTATTAGGTTTGGTACCTGGGTCTGGTTCTCCATGTGGCGGGGATGTTAGCGTTAGATTGGACAAGACGCCTGGTGGCGGGTATAACAGAAGGCTAAAGTCTCAACGCTGAAAGACGGCTATGAGTTCCCGTCAATCCCATGGAGCCACGATCTGACACCAACTATGAATAGTAATACCACTGCTGGAGCATGCTTACTGGTCAAGATGCAGCTATGCATTGACGGTAAGACACTCCGGAACCCCGATCCAGTAGCGTTGGATTTGCCTATTGCTGTTAGTGCTTAATAAAAGTGTAAATTTCACGGTGATAATAACCAATCCAAAATCCGTAAAAAACTCGAGGATTGGGCCTCTTTGCGGAAACCCCCTGTGATACCTGGTAGTAACGGGAATAGCATTGTCATTAGGAGTCACTTAAAGCTTGCCCGATTTGGAGTAAATCAAGCCCATCTAGAGGATCTTCTGACGAGTGGCATTTGGTGTATTTCTTTGTCAGTTGTTTACTAACATTGTGATTCTGGTGGTGGGGAGGGCAAGGTAAAGTTTACACTACTGTAAGCCCACCAATAGTCTGTATCAATAGTTCAGCCCGATGTCCGAGCTTAGGTACCAGCTTGTCAATACCCACAACCGAGACGTAAAATGCATAACGTATTTGATGTTCAAATTTAAAACAGTGTGATGTGAAAGTAGATTGGGTCTAAGAGCAGGAATATTAACCAGGTTCTGTTGAAACGTGGAATCTTTAACCTACACCGCAGTAGGTGAAGTTCCTGGGGTAGACTATTCTTATTATTGGGATGAGTTAAGATGTGTTTAAATGGGTAGCTGAAGTGATCTTCCTGCCCAAATAGAGTAGGGTATTTTGTTGTAACTTATTGCATAGTGTTCTGAGAATTACCCTCATCATTATTCCCGAACTGGTTTATAATTCAACTCGAAGTATATATATTACCATAATTGTAAGGTAGTTACACTATTGTTACTAGCCTGAATTTGCCTCGTATAATAAAATCTGTTCATTTTAAAGTGATTGTAATAGCGAACTGAAAGAGGTTGATGCTATATACACTGCTTAAAACATAATTTCAAAATACAAGGTAGCTTAGTTAGGAAAATTAGATTAGCACGAAAGAAATAGTAATAGTGTTGGTGTATCTAGGATTGAGTAAGATCAAAACCTTTCTGTATAATTTGATAAACTCTCAGAGGCATACAGAGATTTAATAGTAAGGGAATTTATAAATACAGAGTGTATTATCGGTGGTTGGAGACAAGGGTAATCATATGACATTGTTCTCCGTAGATGATACTAAATGTGATGTCATTAATGTTCCAAACTACCCAATTTTCTAGCATAATATTTTCAAGTTAGGCTATTACAGACCATTGGTACTGTAATCCCCAAACGTAGAATGAAACAATATTTCCACCACAAAGAAGCAAGTTCCAAGGTAAGAATCCCTTTTCGCAGGTTGTTTAAAGTGACTTGCTTTCTTTTCTGGAAGGCTGTACTCGGTACCTCTGAACAATACCTTAGCAGCGCCATTGTAATGTGGGGCAAGGTGGCCGAACTCGAATCTGAGAGGATCAAGTTCAGGTCCAAGTGTCCATTGTCTCTATTAGAGGCACAAACATTTGATTCAACACCAGTAGAACAATATCTAGTGCCATTGCCCACTTCACATGGGAATTATGATAGACTCAGCAGTAAGAAGCATATAAACATTGTTACCTGTAATTTAATCGCGTCAATTCGCATCTGAACAACGACTCGTCGACATCCAGGTTACCAGCATGGCAAAACCACTCCTTTCCAATCTCAAGTTCAGCCTCCAAAGATGCTACGGCGTGCTGAACGACGTGACTCAGAGCTCGTACCTCATAATCTTCGGAGCACTGGCTTTCTTTGCAGTGCTGCTCCTCACCTTAGCATTCTTGAACACCAGTCCGACGCCCAAAGTGAAAATCCTACTCAAGGACGAAATCGGAAATGGAAGACAGCGAGCGCTTGAATATTGCTTCAATCCTCGAGCTGTTATGGCCAAGGGCTACGCAAAGGTAGGTCCCTGAGCAGCTGCAAATAGACCAAGCTGACGTGTCAGTTCAAAAATGAGGTTTTCGGCATTGATACACAAGATGGTAAGACATTGAGATGACATTCACGTTTTCAAGATTGACAAGTTCGTAGGCGTCAAGGTTGTTATTCCTCCGAGCTTTCTTGACGCGCTCAAGAGTCACCCTGCTCTCAGTTTCAAAGCATCGATCGACAATGTATGTTACCGGTTCTTTGGTTTGTCCACTATACTGATTCTTTCAGGACATGCAAATTGAATACACGTACTTTGGTGGCCCTGCAGAGTATGTTATTCATGCTATAAAGGCCAACTTGACTGGGTCGCTCCGTTAGTACCCTGGTTCCAACATGTTCCAACCAATAAAAACTAATCATCCCAGCGAGCTTCACCCCTTTGCTCCACAGCATGGTGAAGAAAAACATGCCCATGATCCTTGGCCAATACGAAGGTATTTCTGCATCGTCCATAGCTACACGTCTTACTAACTGTGAGCAGACTGGACTCCTGTGAAGGTGCACGATCGAGTCCTGCGACTCGTCGCCACGAACAATGCCCGTGTTTTTCAAGGCACAGCCGCCAGCCTCGACGGAGAATGGCTTGCAGCGTCCACAGGCTATGTCCTGGCATGCTTTGATTGCATCCGCGCTTTGAAGCAGTGGCATCCTTGGATTAGACCTCTGGTCTACAGGTTTATTCCCGAACGAGCTGCTATCAAAAACCAATGGGCCAAAGGTCGCAAGCGGGTGATGGCGTCCATGGCAGAGAGGAAGAAGAAAGGGGGAAACTTGGAAGATCCGCCAACTATGCTTGATCATCTCAGCTCTGGGAAGAATGAGTCACTTGTTGACGATGTCGAAACACAGCTGCTGCATCAAATGACGTTGATTGCTGTGGGTACGGTTACGACCTTTTCATCCACAACACAGGCTATTTATGACCTTGCTGCCCACCCTGAGCACATTCCAATACTCCGCCAGGAGATCGAGTCTGTCCCTAGAGACCAAAATGGCGACTTTAACAAGGATTCGGTCATGAAGATGGAGAAGTTGGATAGTTTCCTCAAGGAGAGTCAGCGTCTGAACTCTCCTGATCTGAGTGAGTAAACTAGCCAAACTTGACAACCATGGTCTAATGAATTATAGCAACTTTCCAACGAGCAGCAATTACAGACCTGACGCTTCCAGATGGCACGTTCATACCCAAGGGTACAAAGCTTGAGATCAACACCTGCTCTATCCACGCGGACAAAGAACTTTACGAGAACCCCGAGGATTTCGATGGCTTGCGCTTTTACAGAATGCGGCAGGCGTCCGGACAAGACAACAAGTACAAGTACTCAAGCGTCACAAAGAGTGATCTATCTTGGGGCTTTGGAAGAAATGCCTGCCCAGGGAGGTATATGAGTGCCATTAACATCAAGCTAATCATGGCGGAGCTTCTAACCAACTACGATATCAAGTTACGCGATGGGGCGAACCGGCCTCCGAACATTGAGTTTGAAGTTCTTGTGAGTTATAACCCTTTTGTTTCATCGAAAGTCGGTCTGACCCATTGAAGTGTTCTCCAGAGCCCGAGTTTGAGATTCTTTTGAAGAACAGAAAGGCTTAGTGGTGGCGATTGAGGATAAAGGGCTACCAGAGTATCTTAGAGGGTTATAGACCATAACGTTACATAGGAAGGAGGACTACGGAAAGTTATGATAGCCTGCTAGTTAAGAGAAAAGTTTGCAAATGTTACTGTTGTCCGGTCCGAATTCCCGCGTTGTAATGGTACGTTATCCGAGCTGCCGGGACGATATCACTATCGCTGGTAGCACTTGTGACTTTGATAAATTACGTGATGTTTCCATCACTATCCCTCATGAGCTTTGATTGAGGTTTCTTGAACTCATTAGAAACGTGGTAGTTCAAGATTTTGAGTGGAACATCAACACAAGTACCCGCAGTTACAATTAGACGGACACAAGCAATATTGAATGGTAGTCCTTTATGAATTTACGCATGGATTAATATTACTCCGTCATACTCGAATACCCGTATGTCTACGTGGCCTTCTCTGCGGCTTTCCTATCGTGCTGTTTGTTTACATGTTCCACCTCAAGATCCTTACCCACTGCAAGTAGGTCCCTATTGATTATAGCCCGAATATGAGCAGCCGCGCAGATAAACCACACAATGACCAAGACGACCGTTAGCGCGGAGCCAAAAGCCTTGATACCTCTTGACGAGAGGTTCTTGCCAACGTTAATGGTAGCAAGCGCAAGACCAACGTTGGGGAAAACCAGTGCCCACCAGGACAGGCTGAACTCCATCTGTCTAGATGCGCGAAGAACGGATAGTGCCGAGAGAGCCGAGAACCATATTGCGACCAGCCAGATGAAGAGGCCTGTAGCAATGGAAATTCCATACCACAGTTCGCCAATGGGGAAGCTGAGGCTGCCGAGAAAGTCGTCTGGTAGAACAGACTTGGCTTGTGTTCCCAGTGATATGAGGCCGGCGCACGTAAATGCTATAAAGATTAGGAGAGGACAGAAAGATTCATGTTGGATGATACGTACCAGTTGGACCAACGGCAATGAACATTCCAGGCCTTTTAGACGCAGCTGGCAGTTGATGCTGAATCAGACGCGACAGATAAACCGCGTAGATGAAGAGAGCAAGCATCCAACCAAGGCCTTGTCCCATCAGACCAGCAACGATAATCTGCATTGCACTCCATTGGGGTTGACTACCCGCTACCTTGGCAGCAAGGATACCAGTGACGAGGAATGGATACGCTGGTAGAATCCACGCGGGCAAGGCCTCGGACAAGTCCAGCTTCTCTGTCTCGAAGATAATGTGGTATTGCGTTACCGCAACAATCATCTCGCAGGCATAGTAGATCCAGAAAACCACCCTTATCGCCGTGGTGAACCATGGCCCTGTCGCAGGTCCACCGTAAGATTGCGCGCCGGTGAGGATCAACGCGATGGAGACCCAGAACGCGCCAAAGAAGAATGATTCCGACGGATGATGTAGACTTGTCGAGAAGGCCCGAGGTTTCATGACGAATCGCGCGGTGATGAGTGCAGTAAAGGTGACGAACAGGACCAGATTGAGGATATAGAAGATCTTGCCGATGGTTTGCAGTCCGGTAAAAGTGTAGGGCTGCTCTCCGAGTAAATTGGCCAGACCTCCCGTTGCCATTGTGCAGGGGAACCAGCCCCATGTTACTCGTACAACGCGATCTTTGAGACGAAGAGGTCGTGGCTCATTCTTGGGAAAGGCCTTTTCGCGTGCTGGGGATCCGGCCTCGAGGTCAACGGGGTGGCCGTTGATGTTTTGCGCGGAACCATTTTGGCTGTCGTCGAAGGATTGGTCATTTACAGCGTCATGTTCGTTTCGAGACATACTGGCATGGTTTTATGTAACTTACCACGATTCCAACTAGGGAAGATTTATCATCTTCAAGGCTCAATATGTACCTGAACTTAAATCGATATCTTTCCTTGATTTCATCATCAATATTTCTTAGCATTGTGACGCAAGCCAAGGTCGACTAGATTGCCGTCACCCGTGGGCCAAGGCCCACTCTTCAGAGTCGACGAGCCTCTCAGAAGGATTAATTGAAGAAATTTACAAGAGAGTTTGGACTATTCTCCACGTAAACCTCCACTGAAAAATCGCACTTGCGGCAGAGCCAAGGCCGATGATCGGCAATACCGGCATGGAAGTACCCGTCGAAGTTTAATTAATTCTATGCCGCTCATCGAGAATTGTCATGCCTGCGGTAGTCGAGATTAGCAACAAAGGCGTTAATTTTCACCGTCTCTAAGATTGTTACTGTCGGGAATCGAGCCTTTGATGCAAATGTTAATGTTCAAATGTCCAAAAGATCATAAAGCCTTCCCTTCAGCGGTTCCAACTCTATATCCCAGTGGCCAATGCTTGGTATTCCTTTCCAGTGGACATGCCAAGCAAGAACAGCATCATTGAGGTTATAGCGTCCGGTCTTGCATGTCTGACCTTTTATTTCCCCAGATAATCAGTTTTAGACTTACTAGTTACCAACCAAGCCTACTGTTTCTGACCCAAGACGTCATATTTGTGTTAAGAACTCCGGACCTTGGTAGACCCTAGAACTTGCTAATTCGCCAGTGCCTCCCCATCTGCAGTTGAACCCTGTATAGTGCCTGACTGCATCTTGCCGGCTCTTATCCAGGACATCTCTCATTGCCTGGCACTCAAGCTTAAAAGTAAGCTTATTTCATTCCGTGTGACCCCATTCTTCTCGATACCGGCGGCTCAAGTCTTATCACACTGTGAACACCATTTCCTTCTAGTCAGAGATGGAGTGTCGAGCATACTTGAGCTAGACAAAACTATCTCACGCCCAATCGCACCTCGTGCATCCATGAGCTATCTGACCTGCATAATGCCATAGTCACCTTGGTAAAAATAGCAAAGACAACACCTGGCAGATATGAGCATGGCCGCATATTTCGTCCACTCATCCCCTCGAGGTGTCACCTGCCTCTTGTCCATTCTGGCATATTTATCGAAATCGCTTGCACCAGTCAAGCAACCAATACTGTTGCGATGAACGTAAGTGTAAAGATGAACTGCTTTTTTATGATTCGTTTATTATTTCGATCACGGCGAACTATCATAACCTTCGGAAGAACCGGGACAATTTGCTTCCCTGTCTCTTGTTCTACATCCCCCATATGTTGAAGCCAAAAACAAAGGAATGTCAACTTCACGATTTATTGGTGACCTCCTAGCGGTAACTGTCCGTTTCAATGTCTATATTTATCATACTCTTGTACTTATAATTATTCACATAAAGTGTCCCCAACTCGCCTAAACTCTTTTAATGGTCGCGAGGACCTCATTCCTCCTTTCACCATCCACGGAACCAGTAGCCAAGAGCACGCGTCTTCCATCCTGACTCTCAGCCCACTTGACAGGCCCTTCTGGCAGCCTATCCCCAGGAAACGTCCATTCAAAAGGATCAAGAATGCCCTGGTCGAGCTTAGGAGGCATCCCAGGTTGATACTCAAACTTACCCCCATACTCCGTCGGTATACTCTCAATCCCCATTCGGGCGGTCAATGTCGATAATGTACTTCCAGATGGTACTATAACCAGCTTGGATGCCGTTCTAGGATCGACAAACTTGGAAAGCAAACCCCAGATCTTTTCGAAATACACAGGTGCGTTCAAGACCTATTTTCAGTGAGTCTGTTACCCGGTGAAAGGATCGTGAGTGTACGTACATAACAACAATCCACGACTTCTGGAAAACATACAGCCAGCAGGTGGCTAATGGCCTGGGCGTAACCTCGTAACGACCAAGCCTGCTTGATGCCCATAGTTGCCGCGTTGGCAACGTACACGGCGCTTGTGACAGATGGACTTTGAACCTTGCAGTCTGGCATCGATACACAAAGAGGTATGACAAACCGTGTAAGGTAGTCATGAAAAACAACCGCATGTTGCGTCCTGTTCGCGGCAGAGTGGCTTGAGTTGTACTTGGCGATGGCCTCGGAGTCAAGGAGAGCAATGTCAAACATGCAGATGGGAAGGCCAAGCTTGTCTCGACAGCCGGACCAGTGAGGATACTAAATTTGGTTAGAGATGTAACCAATGGCTGGAATTGGTAGACCAACGATCTTGCGGGCTTCTTCAAAGTCTTCGACTGAAATGGTGTCGTAAGCTTCGACCACTTGATTTTCTTTGCGAATAGCCATTGCTTCTTCAAATTGAGCAAGAGCGCCCTCCGGGTCAAAGTTTCGCCCTTGCAGGAACCGCCTATAGAACAATAAGCTGGTATCTCCGCCATGCTCGAAAGATAACATACATCAAAGTGGCATCATCATTGATACCATCACAGATATCATCTGGTGGTTGGTCTTGTAGCCGCTGGGTGAGACCTCGGTCCTGGCAACTCTTGAGTAACGTCTTGAATGCCTCTATTTGCGACTCTGTAAGAGCTGCCACAGTGGGAACCTCTGTCTGATCTTCGGTAGCCATCGAGTTGGGGATGTCAGTCCAAGGGAGGGGAGGAAATAGCTCGGTGACACCAATTGCTTATGTTTAGAAGCAGGCTCTGTAGGAGACTTGTCATGATTCGATTGGTCCTTATCCTAGTCATGATGGCGTTGGTAAGCCCACAGGATAAAGCCAGTGATAGCAAAGTGCAATGTTACGCATGTCTTGGATGATCTACCTTGCATATGTTGCTCGGTCAATCTATCCGTAGGACCTGGCGTTAAACAACAAGGAGGATAACTTCCGAATTATTTCTTTTATGTTAAAAGGTTGAGTAACGTGCTATTTCTACGCCACCAAGCTATTATTTACTTTGGTCTGGGCTTGATTCTACCTATCAGATCCATGTTTTCGCGCAAGCTGTGATGATCGTCAGAGTATTCCCCACTCAGTTGAGACATGCATCTAAGCCTAACCAGCCGTCTCATATTCCCTCGGGTTCCGGAGAAACACGAGATGAGCTTGCACGGAAATTTACCCAGCCATGAACCACTTTATGTGTCTCGTGGTTTCCCTCTAGGCAGTCTCATTCCGTCACCATCTTTCCGTGGTTCAAAAGATGGACGACTTCATCCAACAAGGTGGCCCTGGGCAAAGTATAAAAACAGGAAATAACGTCGGCAATGTCCGAGTGTCATTAACCTTCCTCTGTGTCATCTCTTTTGTTATCGCACACCATGGATCCGTATAACAATACTTCGGAGTTGCTGAATATTTCTAGCTTTGATACTCAAGATCTCTGTGCAGGCTATACACTACGAAGACACAAGTTTAAACATCTTGCTGACATAGGATGCCACAAAGCAAGGTCAGATTGGGCCAAGAACGTGGGACCAGTCAACAAGTTCGGTGGCTGCAACCATGTGAGCGGCAGCTTCTCTGCGGTTGTGTTGCCATTGTGCAGACCAGAAAGGCTGGAGCTTGTGGCATATGTGCTTGAATGTAAGCTTGAAGAAGGCTGGATATTGCAACATGGCTAATTAGACAGATGCTTTTCTTTGTGATTCCGTTTTAGAAGCAAAAATGCATTCTTCTGTAAGTTCTCTACGGGATCGGGTGTCCATGTGTGTACTGACCGAGAACAAGGAGTCCAACAAGCGTGCCCAGTCTGGAATTCGCATCATGCACGAGAAGATCATAGATCAACTCATGCAGACGGACGAGGTATGTGCTCGAAGGATTGCAAAAGTCTGGGAAGAGATGATTGCAACGACTATCAAAAACAAGTCTGTTAGTTTCACCTCAATGGAAGAGTACCTCGAGTTTCGCATAGTCGACGCTGGCGCGCCGTAAGAAACCATTTCTCCAATCGCACACCCACAGATGACTAATTGTGTAAAACTAGATTCGTTGAGGCCATTATGTTATTCGGGATGGGCATGACACTTACTCAACAAGAAGATGCACAACTTGCATGCATTATCCGCCCTTGTTTTGCCGCCCTTGCGCTGACGAATGATTACTTCTCTTTTGATTGTGAATTGGACGATGCACAAAGCTCAACACTTATCAATTCGATCGAATTGGTCATGCGCTTGCAGAAGTTA
Organism: Fusarium sp. PT; assembly: GCA_021020635.1. Taxonomy (NCBI): domain Eukaryota; kingdom Fungi; phylum Ascomycota; class Sordariomycetes; order Hypocreales; family Nectriaceae; genus Fusarium; species Fusarium sp. PT. Next base: position 153,858 of record JAHMRZ010000011.1, read on the forward strand.
GATATACCCGCGGCAAAAGAGGTTATTAAGCAGACCATACAGAAGTATGAAGGAGAGTTTATGGGATTGATCAGTCATTACAAGTGCGATGGGACAACGAGTGGTAAAGTTCTGAGATTTCTAGAGGCAATGTCATATCAAGTGAGTGGAAATGTGGTCTGGAGTCTCAGTTGTCCCAGATTCAATTCTGGTTATCGCTATGAATTAGAGTCGTGCCAGGAAACTACACGGCCATGAGATAACGGGCGGTTGCTTGAGAGATTATCTTGTTGTAACCTCATTCTAGTGCTGGGAATGGTAATTGACTCTGGTAGACAAAAAAAGACTAACCTCCACAAATTCCATGTCCATCACGTCACAGGAACCAATGTGGTTTATTCGTTGGTAGAGCAACACTAAGTCTGTGGCTCATGGTGACGTACTCGACTCTAGATCCAGCGCCATATATACTGCACGTAAAAAACCACACAATATTATTTACATACTCAAATTAATTTCTGAATAACAAGAATACTCAATTAAATCAAAATGTCTTCCCTCCGTGTCTGCCAACCTCTCCTCCGGCGCGCAGCTCTGCGCACAGCACCCACCATCAACACCACAGCGCGAAGATTCGTCAACACCGAAACAGCCCCTACGCTCTACTCAGCCCACGCCAAAGTAGTCGGCGCCCGAAAAGGCCGCGTCGAGGGCGAGAACCTTAATGTCGAACTCACCATGGCCAAAGCCCTCGGCGGACCTGGCGACAAGGGAAAGACAAACCCCGAGGAGCTCTTTGCTGCGGGTTACGGCGCGTGCTTCCAGTCTGCTATGAACGCCTGCGCTGCCCAGATGGGCGTCACGATGCCTACCAATACCGAGGATAGTGTTGTTGAGACGACTGTGCATCTTGTGGGAGATATGAAGAAGCTTGATATGAGCCTGCGGGTGGATATGAAGGTCAAGGTTAAGGGCTTGAAGAAGGATGAGCTGGATAAGGTTGTTGAGAAGGCGAAGGAGATTTGCCCTTATTCAAAGGCTACCAAGGGCAATGTGGCGACGAATGTTGAGGTTGTTCAGATGGATTAGTCCGGCTATGGGGGAATATTACTAAAAGAATAATTTAACTTGTTTAAAGAGTTTTCGCGTCGACGCAGAATATTGTGCTCATACAAGATCGTGAAGAAATAGGTTGACCCATTGTGAGATCTGCACCTATTAGCAATCATCATGTCTGCTAACCTAGCACTTTATTGAGGCACTCTCCATTGAAAAACAACAATATTGAATCATGGCCCGATTTATCGGACTTATCCAATCAAAACGCCCAAACTTCCGAGCCGACACATCAAAATTCAGATCCCAGTGTCATTCCAATCCTGACGAATCAACTCAGCGCCCTTCTCCCCAATCATGAAAACTGGCCCAACAATATTGACATCCGGCAAAACAGGGATAATACTGCAATCCACGATACGGAGACCTTCTACACCGTATACCCTGAGGCGTGCATCCACAACACCTCCGTCCGCTTCAGGAAGCATTTGGTTCGTGCCAGCAGCGTGCCAGTTGGGGATACTATTGGCTTTGACGTATTCGAATATGGCGTCTTCGTCGTCATCGGCTACGGCTGAACCGGGGCTGACTTCACCGTTGTTCTGACCGTAAGTGTACTTTGATAAAGCAGGATGGGCGAGGATTTTGCGAAGGTAGTGGAAACCTCGGATGGCAACGGCGCGGTCTGCCTCATGAGTGTAGTACTGCAATCCCCTGTTAGTTACGTCTTCTCAGTTCAGAGCATAGATAACTTACGTTTGGGTTGATATTGGGAGCCATGGCCATTGAGGTGCCTTTCAGGGTGATATTCCCCCGCGATAAAGCCACCATACTGCTCGTCGTCAAGGATATATAAGATTCATTGGAAAGCTGCTTATAGTAAGGTGTTGGACCTGAGGGATACCACGTTGACTCAAAAAGGTATTCGATATGGGACTGATCAGCAAGGCCGGCTTCTACCACTGCACCTGCGCCGATCTCGAAGAGTTCCTGCTCGGAAAGTCTTTGGAATCCATTGGTGATACCGCTTGGAGCGGTGTAAGGCCCAGTGCCGTTGTTGTAGAACTCCTGTTGGTGGTTCAGTACATGCTAGATCGCTCGTTGTAGTGTGGGGCTGACCTCTTGAGCTTCTTGTAGTAGTGTGAAGTCGGATGCTAGTTGGGAAGAAGAGAACTTCAGCTCATCACCCACTCTTGCCATAATACTAAAGACACTGTGATCATTCAAGCTAGATGAAATCGGTCAGTAGCGGTTGAGTTCCAAGTTTCGTGATGAACTTACTGTTGGCCGATGTTCTCATTTATGAGGATAGGCTCGATAGCGAACTTTTCCAGCTCAGAAGATGGACCAAAGCCCTACACAAGATTAGCGACACAAGCAAGGTTTAGTTACAGGCGTACTTACCGACACCATCAGAAGCTGAGGCGACTGAAACGCGCCCATCGACACGATGACTTCCTTGGACGCATGGACTTGATGCATTCTCCCCGTTGGATGATCCATAAACCGAACTCCCGTTACCTTTGGCTTTTCTCCCGACGTATCAGACAAGAGTTGCTGGACAGGCGCATAGTATAGCACATCTAGATTCTTCCGTCCAAGAGCCTTCTTTAAGTACCCATCATAACTAGAGCTGCGCAGGAGGTGCTTGTCCAGCGTGGCAGTCCCCTGCTTGACACCTGTACTGTTTCCCTTGTTATAATCCTTGACTACAGGAATATTTGCCGCTGCACAGGCGTTCATGAAAGCGACGCTTGTTTCGGGGACATAGCCTTGGTATGCGATCTCAAGGGGCCCGTCACTGTAGGCTTCGCTGTCGTATGTCTTGTACGTATCGTCGAAACCCTTGGATTCGTTTTGGGGGTTGAAGTGGGTGCCCTAGCAGATGAGAAAGTGTCGGGATTGTGGCAATTTGAACTCTTACCTTGATAAAGAGAGGGTAGACGTCGTCCCAGGACCACCCTGGATTTCCTCTGCTTTCCCATAGGTCGTAGACGGTTGAAGTACCGCGCCCGTAGTAGAACCCATTGATCATACTACTTCCACCAAGTCCTTTGCCACCTTATTCAGTCAGCCAATAGTCTATTTGAGAGAGCCCGAGAGACGAACGGTGATAAGTGAGAATTCTCCCATCAAGGCCTTCCTGTGGTACAGTATCGAATCTCCAATCGATGGGTGAGCCTATCCGCTGTCAGCTCCCAACCATTTGTACTCGTCGGCCATGTTTTCAATCTACCTGTAATTAGAGAATTTCCACCCAGTGGCTTGTACGCTGCCACAACATTCGGATCAGGTCCCGCCTCCAAGACAAGAACGCGGAATTTGCCAGATTCGCTGAGTCTGTTTGCAACGACAAGACCAGCAGTTCCACCTGAATCCCATTTATCAGCACTAGATTCGGAAGTAATGCATTAGGAGTGATTACCTCCAGCAATGATAAAGTCGTACTCGTCCTGAATGACAGCTCGGTCGATTCCTTTGATGGGGCGAGCCAGGATGCCACGGGCACCCAAGAGGCCAATGGCAATAGCGAGTGTAGATCTGAGCATCGTGATAGCTCAGCTATTACCAGCAGAGAACGAGATTGGATAGATCCAGGTAAGCACGAAACACAACTGTCCGGGGCACGAGAGCTACAAGACGAAAGATTCTCAAACAGAGGCGCAAGGCCCTTTTTGAACATTACCCCTCTAATCGAGACTCATAACTGCCAAGCAATTCGGCGTGAGGCTGACATGCTGTGCTTACTCTGCACGAGCGCCTTGGACGTCATTTTGATCCCAGTGTGTCCCAAAAAACCAGTAAAGTGAATCAATAGCCTGTGCATTAGAGGCTTACAAGGTCAATCGCCAACTGTTTCCCCGCACATTCCCACTAGTCGTGATCCTTCGGCTGGCGGGTAAGATCTTATTTCCCGTTGAACGGGCGGATTTGAATGTGATCGGCGATCGCAACACAACGCGTTGATTTGAGTTTGGAATAGCCTTTACGGTTTTCACTATGCTTATGCAGCTAACGCAGTATTTGCGCGGGTGGAAGGGCCGCTATACTTCATCTAAATGGATTTCTTCAAGTTTGCTTGTGCCTTGGTTAGTTGACACAGGAAGCGTGTTGTCTCACGGCACAAAAACAGAACGCAGAAAGAATACGCAAATCAAACATATCACCTTCTCTCTACGTTATATATCTTGCTATATTTCCCATTACACAGACCTAAATCAATCCACCAGTGAGTGGTTGTGTCTCAATGCCCAATTAAGTCATATCATGATCTCGCCCAGCTTCCATCGCAGATTGGAAGCAGATCCCCCGCACGCTGTGGCTGAAGCAGCAGCCGCTATACAAATCATCATGCTCCTAGTGGTTATATTGATAGTAGGGTGAAGCCTCATGTATGTATGTGACCTTGACCTTGGTTCTATCATCCCCACGGCACATGCTAAGACAGACGTAAACAAGCCAAAGGGCCAGGACCGCGCCAATAGAAGCGATGCACAGGAAAAGCTCAATCGACAAGAACTTGATCAAAACGCCGAGTGTCAATACAACGGAACCGGGACCGCGAACTCCAGGCTCTTGACTGATACCCGAAAGGTTGATAAGGCCCCTTGGACCCTCCTCCATGGCGTACTCGACAAAGACGCCTGCGCCAAGAAATGCCATAGCATCAAGAAAGGCACCGATGTACAGCATCCAGCGTCGCAGCTGATCACGCATTATGGTGAGATACAGGATGGTCAGAGGAAGAAGTGCAAAGGAGATGAGAGTTGAAATCAGGCTGAGAGCTGCGGCACCCTGCATAAGAGCTTTGAGGCGGGAGGGCATGACCAGTTTGTCTTTGAGTTGAGCGAGTGCAGTGTTCCAGGGCAACATCTTTTTTTTGAGGACCGCGGGGCCATCGTCATCCCTAAGATGGGATTCAATGGCAAAAGCAATCATTTGTTCGACGTTGAATGTAGGTGGAAAGGCATGCTTGCACAGCACCTCGTCAGTACGGTTATAAACAGCACACATGCCTGTGGTACAATGGATCAGTCAGAACAGCTTAGAGTCTAGCGGGGTTCATACTGACCTGAAAGGCCCCAGTACCAATGATCAGGGAGTTCATCGATTTGGAGATCGTCGGCAGAGACGTCAGTCAGGTTGGCAGTTGCATCAACGAGCTCCGCACTCCCAACGCGAAACAGGTAGATGGAATGAGTGTCGGGAGATATGCAGCCGATAAGGACAATCATATTGCCAATAAGGCCAACTAAGCATATGTTAGTTCTAATCTCTAAGGATGTGAGGATGGTCACGTACGGAGAATAGCAAGCATGAACCATATCATCCCGTATCTAGCGTCTCCAACGCCGATAATCCTAAGCAGGAACTCCCTGGCTTTCATTGTGCTTCAAGAAATGTGCGGTATGAGCAGGGTTGCACACGATGATGAAAGAACGAATGTGTTTAAAAAAAGACAAAAAGGAATGTAGGTTAATTAAGGAATGGAGATGTAATAATGCAGATATCTTCATCACAGTTGGGAAGACTGTCTCTATCTATACATTTACCTTTCCTGTCCATTTCAAAAACTGTTCTTCCCTCCACTATCAATCAAACATCATGTAACTTTGCGGCTGAACAATTAAGATGCTTGCGATGCTGCAGGAACAGTCGAGCGCTAAAGTTGATCTGATTGATTGGTCGACTTTCAGGTGCTGAAGTATTTTTACTATTTAGCCGGTCTTCCAAATGCGGCCTTCAGGTATGATACTGCGGAGCGATTGGAGCGTTGGGCGGGGTGCTATAAATGCGAGTCCCCATTTGACGCCTCGGCGCAAAAAGGCTTGGCGATATGGATGTGACAACAAACTGTTGTGAAACTATTGATTTCTTCAACCTAATTTTAGGTAGTGTGCTGTATAACAGACTAGTGTCTCTACTGTTGGTGGACAATCTTCGCAAACAAATGTAGAGTAAGGTTGATACTGGATGGTCTCCCAGTAAATGATTGAGAGCGACTCTATACTAAGGAGTGTAGACACAATATTTTGATTTTCCCAAGTCGATAGACAAACATTGACTGGTACTGATGAAAAACTAACACATGATATCCATCAACAACATTGATCCATTCCTTGGATCCCAGTCTACCAACAATTCCAACTCGACGATGCCTCGGCATTGCCACAAAAGTCCACACCGTCTCTCCAAATCATATACCCCATATCAGTCGTGTTGGCTTCAGGGGTTACGTAGTCGCATTTCCCAGTACCCGCAACATACCAGCCACAATGGTCAGTCACCACGTCCGCCGACTCCGTCACCCAATCGGCCGAGGTGAGAGCATCCACGGCATAACCAGTGTTGCAGCTAAAGGCCACCGCGTCACCGCGGATGGAATAAAAGGCGCTACGGGGTCCGACAAACCAAACAGTTGAACCCATCTGGTCCTTCAGATCCTGTACGGCATCATCGCAGTTGTCGTGATTGAGTTCGATGCCGCACCCGCACCATTGGTTCCAGTGTCTTTCCCGCTTCTCTTTTAGAGATCGTTTCGCGACAGAGACGTCCGCAGCTGTAGCTTCATTTTTCAAGCTGGACACCCGCTCGTGTATCTCTTTTCCGTGGGCGTCGAGATGCACTTTGTAGAATCCGTCTGTGGTGCCTTTGGGTATTTTAAAAGCACCAGCAAGATAGAAGAGGGCCGAGCCGGCAAGGACGTTGGTGAAATGCATTTTGGAAATGACGTGTGAAGGGCTAAAGCCAGTACTTGACAAAAACAATGAAGGATGGACCAGTATCTGTTGCGGATATTCTCAGTGTCTGATGCGTCGCTTTTATAGACATTTTCACGGACTAATAGTGCTCTTTTTCCGCTTTATAATGTGGCACAGGTATTGGCATTACAAAGAGTAATCATGCACGAACAATCCACTTCTAGTAACATTTGTCTACTTTCCTATGGAGGCCCAAATCACTTGATAGATTTGCTCTTACATGCATAACCTTCCAACGAAGTAAAGGAAGCATTTTTCAACTTTTCCCATACCGCTTCAGTCTTACATCAGCAACTTGAATAATACTACCGATTTTTACCAAGGGCTTATCAAAAGCTAGAATATGATCATTTAAAGACTAGGTCTTACATGATGGGGAAACAAAAGAGAGACTTTCATTGCTAGTGTCCTCGATACTTACTGCCCCTTTTTTAACTTATACGGTCTAAAGATACTCTAAAGATATGTTTTACTCGTTAATAAAAAATAATGTCTTCAAAGAATAAAACTCCCCTTAAATCTTTCATTTTACACCGTATTTCCTAGGTTCCTTCAGGTGGTTAGAGTAAAGCTTAAAAGGTGGGTTAATCTAGAAAGGTTAGATAAGCTGAATTCTAAACTAGCTTCGCGGTGTTATTAAACGAGCTATGAATTTAATTATTTAAACAGCACGAACCATATTCACGGACTTAATATGAGTGTCAGCAGGAATATATAATAACTACCTAGAATATTCATATAATCTCCTGTAAGATATATCTTTGAAGGGGATACTGCTGATAAGTATAAAGCCCTCTTCTACAGAAACCAGTCGCTTAAGTTTAGGACACAAAATATTATTATTTCTAGCTAATTATCACAAATAAGAGAAGTCAAGTATCTTTTGCATTAGCTATAAAAAGCCAATGTCGTGCGTTAGCTATTCTTGGGGTAGTCTACCCTAAGAGCAGTAAGAAGAGGGTGTGATAGCCAGTACCCGCTCCACCAAATATGCATCCCCTTCCAAAAGATAAAGCATCAGTGGTATCTTCCTGATGTATTGTACTTGGTGATGCTTCGCAATAATATGCTAGCCCCTCAGCCACCACGTCCACGCCCAAACCTAGCCCGCCTCCTCTGCCAATTCCCCTTAGAGGCAAAGAAAACGATCCAGACTTGCAACTAATGTCTCACCTATTCCTGTCTCGCGCTTCCTCCATTTCATTGTCCACATCATCTACCAACCATTAACCGCTATGAAAACACCTCTAGTCCTACGGCGTCACATTATCCACCGGCCATCCCTATTCAGTCTCAGCTCTACCTATTGACAGCAATCTAGACCTTCCTGGCCTTTTGACATACATGGACATTGAACCACCGGACTTCTCGTGCTTGTACATATTTAGGCCGGCTAACCTCTGTCTGAGCAATCAGATGTTGGCGGCTATGTCGGAAACACCTGATGTAGTAGGATTCCTAGATAGAAGATATGAATGCGCGTGATGTTCCGACCTTGCTACAACAAGAATCACAGTATGGAGTTGGAAGAAGCCGTTCAAATCCAAGTTTTCTACCAATAGCGTCACCCCTTCTCCCCTTTGGATTCGTTCACACAGCTGACTACATTTCCTCTCCAATTTGCTTAAGAATCTCTTCAATCGCAGCCCGACTCTGTAGCTCATTCTGTTTAAATGCCTCTAGAGCTTCATAGAGGCCCTTCTTCGTGACAGGATCGGCAGCGATAGCCTTTTCCAAAGCGGATCCATTATCTGCAAGGTAATCAACATCAGTCGACGGTAGCTTCCCGTCCCAATCAGGACCACCCAGAGGGTCCGTTTTGGCCAGGTAAGCAATGCGTGCAGAAGGAACCCCTGTCTTTTTAGCAGAATCATTTCCAGGAGGCGGATTCGCCTCAGCATCCAGCAGTGATAGTTGGAGGAGGATGTCTTCTGGAAGTGTTGCGTGTTCGCATCCAAAATCGCCCATCGCCATGGCCTCTCGGGCAGATATGAAGCTGTAGATAGTTGGTCAGCCACAAAGGCAAGTCACGAATCTCACCCAGATATTGCTTACCTGGCAGGCTTGAGCAACGGCTGCTCCCTGCCGGTCTCTTCGCGAAGACGTTTGTAAATGTTCTGTATCTGCACGATTCTGGGCGACATGGGATGCTCCAAGGCAGGATCCTCAACATCAGGCCACTGCTTTCGGTCGGCATGATACCAGGGGACTGTTCAACACGGTCAGAACTAGTACATCGAACAAGATCTTGCTGCGCTTACGATTATAGTATGGGCTGATGGAGAGGGTCTGCGCCTGGCTAGCAGCCACAGCCTGGACCACGGAGAAGATTGAGGTACCCAAAGTGCGGATACCCTCTTTCAAAAGGATAGGACTGGCATTGAGTGCAGGGCCGGTAGAGGGGATCTTGATGCAGATGCGATCCTTTGAGATGCCAACCTTCTCAAACTCACGCACATATGAGCGAGCATGTGCGATGACTTTTTCTGTGTCATATGCGTAAAAAGCTGAAGATTGCAGTAGGATCCGTCCCTGGAGATTGTCGATGTTCTTGGCGCAAAGAAGAGCACTCTATTGTGGTGGACCACAAATGATTAGCAGTGTCGTGAGATAAAGAGATGTCCAGACAGTCATCATTTGCTTACCATTCGGTTCAAGATGATCTCCCATCCCTCGTCTTTGCCTTCCTTGACTGTTTTGAGGAACAGCTCACGGTTCTCGGGAGAAATCATTTGCTCGTACACTAGCCGCTGGTTGCTCGTCTGGTCATGTGGCTTGAAGGGGAGAAACCTCTTGGCCTCGGCAGGGTCCATACAGTCAATGTCGATCTTGACTGCAATAATTAGAAAAGGCCGAGTTTATCATCAAGGGAAGCAAACTTACGTTGCTCCTGGAGCTTGTCGAGCCACGTGATGGTTGGCATTGTAGCGGTTATGTTGTATTGACTCTTGCGATGATTTGTGTGATGTAAATTAGCAGATGAGAGAAGACGAACAAACAATGCAGTGGGAAACTACAAGGTATTTATTATCTATCTCCTTCCTCTACATATGCTCATCAATCTGTGATGTATTGACCTGTATCCCACGAGCCACACCATTTTCCAGCCCAGTCGTCACGGTACCTATCTAGGACACCATGAGTAGACGATACTGTACAGTTACCAAAGCGGAGATCAAGAGAAAGAAAGAAGGCCTGGTCCCCTCTGCCCCAATCACAATAGTAGAGCAAGGGTTGCGTGCCCGCAGGATCTTTGGCATTATTGGGCAGCATGTGCGTCTGGTATTCCCGGTCTATCCGGGGTTGTGGTTACTGTCCAGTCGCAGGATTAGCGCTCTGCAAGGGACCTAGTCGATAACGTCATTGAGGATATTCATGGGGTTGCGTTACTGACTTACTGTACAGTCTCTGCATTAGCGTCCCGACGGGTATCTATCTACCCATTTGTGTATCGTGGCTTTTAATATGAAATAAATCTCATTAAGTTAAAAATATGCCCCATTATCTATTGCAGTCTTATCTATATCTTTCCGCTTTTACATAGCTATTTCTTTTATTAAGAGAACTCTTTCTATGCTTTACTGTACTGTAAGACATAAGCATCCTGCACCTAAACTTACAGGGGTCGTGCTGTACTAATTAAACCAGCCAAGAAAAGCCTCGCCCACATATTCAAGCGATTTTTAGGAATTCTGCTCCTAGAGAAGTATGTACCAAGAAAAAGGGAGTGTGATAACTAAGACCTGCGCCACCAGTAGTTATCTCCCGGAAAGACATAAACAACTGGCAGTATGTTCGTGACTTATCATTCATTTGGTGGTGTTTCATTTAGTTAAGGTTTACCAGTCCCCTGGTCCCCCGCCACCCCGCTTCAATTAAAGTACAATTCCGCTTCTTCTGCTCATTCCCCCTGGCGGCCAAAAGAATACCATACTGAGGCTATGACGTACTTACAGTACCAAGGTCAGAAGGAAGCTATTGAAATTGAACTACCCCTTAAAACAAACTTACAATAAAATCTGCTAATCTCTCATCTGTTCCTATCTTGTGCTTCCTTTAACCCTCTATCTCAACAGCTTGCCACGCATATTATCCACATCATTAGACATACCATACATTGCTACAATGGGCGATGAAAACACCTTTTGCGCCCTTTGTGGTGCACCTGCACACAGAATTATGATCCGGAATTATGATCCCAGATTGATTGGGGCCGATAGCGCAGAGTGGTTGAACTCTATCAACCTTATCGGTCGCGGTCGCGAAAAGAACGCGTAAGTCCAGAACATAGCCAAGAGTCGGAAATGTCTTTCTAATCATATCAGCACTGCCTTTTTCACTGGACTTGCTGAGTACTCTCACTATAAATGTTATAATCTCGAGTCAGTGCCGCACTCATTGGAAGTCAAATACAAACTACGCAGTAACGGGCTGCACGTGTAAGTAGCCCGAATTACCCTTACACACCAGCATGGCTAAGGCAGATTATTTTAGATACGAACGTACTGAGACCCCCGGCCTTTTGGTTTCATTTCACCTAGACTGCTACTCTATTCTTGAGAAAGTTGCAGCCCCGAGGGTTATCCTACCTACTGGCCTACATGAGACTTTCGACCCTCATTGCACTGGTCGATATGCCTTTGGTCTCGACTATGATTACGGCGATGCATCATCATGTCAAAAGGTTGCATGGAAGTGTGTCAAGGGTATGGAATATCTAGCTGCGTCACCAGTTACCATTCTATATACCGAAGAATTCATCGAATCGATCGTTTCCGATTCAGAACTGCAGAAGCTTAATGCTCAACACAGCTCTTCTCCGAAGTAAAGCACAAAGACCAGGCTTGACTCACTCCCAGCCGAGCCGATGACTGAAGTGCTTAAATACCTGGATTACGACAGCCTCTGCTCCCTTCGCCTGACCTCCAAACTGGCGCTAGGGAGATGTCGAATGGATTCTGGAAGCAGAAATTTCTTTCCGACATGAAATGGGTTCTGGAGTTTCTTCCTTCTATCCAGGAACTGTCCAACTCATATATTGACTGGTTCAAATTTTACAAAGCCATGATAGCCGTTAGCAAAGGCCAACATGCGCGAAAACACAACGCTGCCCAAGGACTTCGAAACCGCCACCGGATTTGGGAAATATGCGAGCAAATTCTTGAAGACTACTGGCCTCGCCATGTAGCCAGCGAGCAGGACTTTGAAGATTCATCCGTCGTCCTCCAAAACGCGGATCGCACCATGGTACCAATATTGCGACATCCCTGCCACGAACCTACGATGAAATGGACCTCCATGAGTATTCTGGATACGTACGAGGCTGTCCAAGATGCTCAGCCTATTGTTACAGTATTTTGGTCAAGCGAAGGCGAGCTCTCTGGAATAGGAGTGCGTGCTACCGAGAACGGAGCTCGGAAAGCCATCACGGGAATGGTTCCATACGCGAAGAGCGATGATGTAAAAACTCCAAAGGACAGTTGGATTACCGCGCTGGAAATCATTTCTCAGGAGCAAATCGACGAAGAGGACGACAGTGAGATTACTCACAAACTAGTTGGGCTGCGATTTAGGTTCTCCAAGGGAGATCCCATTCAGGTTGGCCAAGCCGAAGGCAACGGGCGAGTCGTTCACCCCCATCCGAACAATTTCCTCGTCGGGTTCACAATCGGCTGGGACACTGGACAGCTCATTAGTTACCTCGATCTTGTGTCCCAACCGTTCGATAGAGTATCCCGAGACAGCCTACGTCGTCTGCGACCCAACCATCATCTCCATACAAGCGGTGCGCCAGTTATACCTGCTGGGTGCGGGTATGCAGGTTACCTTTGGAAAGGAGGAGCACCGCCTGAGGAGCTTACTATCACAAAGGCTGCACATGGAGCCGGTGGTGACGGGACGGAGTATGAGAGCATCATGGAATCGCTGATATTCGGAACATCGGAGATTGATCTAGCAAAGATAACTGCTATTGGCGCAGATGCACAACTTCGTGGGTTTGAAGTACGCAGGGATGATGGCACCAGCAGTTCCATCGGCAGGACGAACGCTATGCAGTATCTTGAGATCGACGGTTGTGGAGGCGAAAGAATTTTCTACTGTTACGCGAACGTGCAAATATTGCCTGAAGGAATCCGATTCGTTACCAACAGAGGACGTCAGCTGATTGTTGGCAAGGTCGGGAGAAACGAGAAGAGCTTCCCGGAAGAACGACAAAGATGCCGTGATTCTCTCATGGGTATCTACTGCCACTGGGCTCGTCGTGATACTCCCACCACAGAGTTGAGAGTCGTTGGTGGTTTTACTCGCAAGTTGGGCTGTAAGATCTTCAGACCAAAATGGATGCAAGCGTGTACATACACACGACACTATGATACGACTGTTCCACCAAAGGGAGCCTTGATAGGCAGCACTCTCTATGGAACAGGACAGGAGAGGTTCCCAGACCTGCCATCTGATACAGCCACCAGAGCATGGTTTGACTGCAGCAGACCCATCTCGACCATCAAAGTCGCAACGTGTCACGGAATCAAGTCTTCACACCTCCCGATTGTATCTATATCCTTCAGATACACCGCGAACCAGGTGACAAGATCGTTCGGCCCGACAGAATTCACCTCCCCTAAAGACACCGACGGCTTCAATGGAAATCACTGGTGCTGGTGCTCAAAAGGCTCAAGTCGTGATACCGAACTGGAAGACCGGCCGCATTATACCCAAGACGAGTGGAAAGTAGGGGGGGTTCATCTAGAGTTTATCCAGATGTGGTGCAACACAGAGGGTGCTTTGACAGGGCTGCAGTTTGGCTCTGTGGATGGCAAACAGAGTCCGGTTTGGGGATATCATGGTGAAGAGGAACCTATCAGGGTGCCGTTGGAGTCCAGCATGAACAATCACAAGGTCGGGATACTGTTCTTTATTGAAGGTATTGGTCGAAGGAGTGGTCATGATGATCACGTGGTGTCAGCTCTCCAGTTCGTAGCGATTCCTAGAAAGTAGATACTTACAAAAGACTCAAATAGTTTGAAAGACGCCTCAGGAGAAACCTCAACTTATGAAGGAGCAAACTGTGATTATTCAATCCCAAGTTTACAGATTATAGCGTCTAAGGGTTTACTCCTAATCAATTAAATTTAAATTTATTTAATAACTTGTTAAGACAGAATGTAGTTATAATAATAATAAAAATATAGTTTCCTTCTATATAATAGGGCATAATAATACCATGCCAGATAAAAAGTTTAACATTCAACAAAGATGTAGTTGCTGATATTCTATTTTGGCCTTAGGACAAAGCTTTACTTTATTAAGTTAATCTCTAATGAAGATTAATCGGAATCCGCCCTAGAGTCTTAGGGATAATAAACCAAGTAAGTATAAATTATATTCCTGTATAGTTACTTCTAGTCTTTAGTGAATAGAATTTATTTCTCTTGCTTAAATATGCCTTTTTACTCATATGTTTGAAACTTTTTATATTATTAATATTACTCTTATTAAGGGTGCTTTTCGGGACACCGTGTGATTTCATCCTGCCACGGGGTACCATAGAAAGTATACTTCCTGGTTAAACAATCAGCAGTAATAAATCTCAGACCCGGTCACTATCCAAAAGCTTCTTTTGGTACCTCTCTCAGCAGCTCTTAGCAGCATGTTAGTAGCCTCTTTAGTAACCTCTTTAGTAGGCTCTCAGCTAAGCTTCAAGAGGTCTCTACTAGGTGTGACTAGACTTCTCATTGGGGGGACTTCCCCTTTAGGCGATTTTGAGGCTCTACCTCGTAAGAGGATGAAACTACTGTGTCCAGAAGGGCACCACATATTAAAATGAATATATCCTTAGAGGTAGGTTGAGAATATACAGGGCTCTTATGTATCATACCTTAAATAGGATATAACAGTAGGCATACTTATGTAAATATTATAACTCATTATGCCTTTTATTAGTTGAGAATATTTCTATTTATAAAAAGGTATAGGTAATTATTATTTTTAATTAAATTAAATTATATTAGATAAGTAAGAATAATAGTAATAGCTTCTAAGAAATAGACCTTTTTATTTATCTCGGTTAGGGTATTTAAAGAAACCTAAGCAAGTAGACTTAATATTGCCTCGCAGATTATACTATATGATATAAGGCTAATAGCACTTAGATTATACAATACTCCTCGCTAGTATATATATTACCAGTATGTGCAAGCTAGTCCTAGTGGCTGAAAGCACTGTAGCTGATATATATATACAGCTTAAAGAGACGAGCAAGTAAGGTTTGCGCGGGCATCATCATAAGCATCTAGGTACCCCAACAACTGGACCACAGCAGCGCATACCACTAAGACGTGAAAGATTGCATGGGAACCACATAAGTCGAATTTGCCCGGGTAACGGCTTTCAGGGAATCTAGTCTTCAGTAAAGAGTTGTTAGGGTTGATTTATCTTTTCTGCGAGGTTGGCAAGACTTACGGCGTAAAACGACACCCCAGATAGAAGGCAGGCTGCCTTAGCTAGAGTATAGGGAAGAGCTTTTCTCATCATCTGCGACATGCCGAACACAATGATCCCGTGGACTAACGGCGCAACACCGCATAAGCCAGTCGCTACAAACATCAAAGCTCGGAATAAACGATACTTTGCGCCCTGAAACTTGGGGTGCATCGTCATAAAGATGGTTAATGTTCCAAAAAGTCCAATCTATCGGCCGAGAAAGAAGAGTATTAGATTTCAAATCAAACCCAATTAAAAGAAAATCAATGCTATGTATAAAAGCAACTTACCATAGACCAATAGGTGTTACGTGGCAGAGGTTCACACCAGAAGACCATATAAATCCCCAAGATTAGGTCACCCAGTATGAATATTACTACACCCAGCATATCCATTCGTAGGCAGAAATGTTCTATGTGTTGCGAATGGTTCATTAGGGTATGGTATATTGCTGATAAGGACAGGCACGTCACTGCAGCTAACATAAAGACTGAGAACGCAATGAAATCGGCGGCAGTGACCTCGGAGTATGTGCCGTTAAGATATTGCTGGATATACCACACGCCGAGAAAGAAGAAAACCGCCGGGATAAGATGGGAATAGATGTTGACCGTTTCATTGTGGATGTACGACCAACTGCACAATGAAGTATGAACCGAGCCCGAGATGGGTCTGTAATTGTTAAGAACCCATTGGTTGGACTCGCGTTGAAACCATTCTGGCATTTGATGGAAAGAGAGAAGAACCGGACGTCCTGCCTCGCCGGCTTTGGATGCGTTACCCCCCATGGATTCCATCCCTTGCCTTTCGTGAGGCTTTGGTAACTGTAGGGGCGAAGCTCGTAAACGGGGAGTGGATGCCATTTGCTTGATGATGATATAGAGAAGGTCAGATAATGAGAGTAAGTAGAAGTGAAGGACGAGGGAAAAGGGATGTTTCAATTGCTTTATTCCTTGCGCCGCTACTCTCTCCTCAGCTAACTTTACTAAGCGCCAGGGTGGCTCTAACTTTTTACTTGCTTATTACAGCCCGTGTGTGTGTGTGTGTGTGACGAAACATGCAGGAGCCAACCACGTTAGGGGTTTCAAACCGGGATGTCCAGCTCCAGACAGAGGTGGAGAATGCCCAAGACCTTGACCTGCAACAGTTGCATCCCCGGCGGACCCCGGTTCGGCCGCTGAGCCGCTGGGCCGCAGCAGGCATCAAGAGGCATGGGTAGATGGGTGGACCAGAGCAAGTCGCTACACGCCCCCGACATGGGTGAGGAGATAACATTGAATGAGAGCTCGTCTGTCGTGTTGCACTTTATTGAATTAAGCGCTTTGCTTACCCATAACCATAGGCCTGGTGTTTTGGATAAAAGCCTCGGTTCAAGACAAAGCAAAATAAATAAAATTTCGCCAAGCTGTTCAGGCAGTTTCGCCATATCACACTCAACGCTGACTATTTGACCTGCCTCCAGGGCGGAAATGACATCCCGTAAAGATTACGCAGTCGGGTGGGTATGTGCGCTCCCTACAGAGGTCGCTGCAGCCAAAGCAATACTTGATCGTGTCTACGACGATCCATCTGAGGTTCGGATCCCAGGCGACAACAATAACTACGTTTTGGGGAGCCTTCTTGGCCACAATGTTGTCGTGGCATATCCGAATTCTTCGTTGTCTGCCACCACCTCGCTGGCCGATGTGGTGACGCAGTTGCATGCAAGCTACACATCCATCCGATTTCACCTAATGGTTGGCATTGCCGGAGGAGCGCCCAATACAAGGGAGGATATTCGGCTTGGTGATGTTGTTGTCGGCAAATCGACAGCTGACTGGCTGGGTATTATCCGATTCGATGCGAATGGTCAACGGACGGAAGATCAGTCTGTTCGCGGCAGAGCATCAGATCAGCAAAGATCATTGCTCCTCTCAGCTGTGGGAAAGGCCGAGACAGCCGCAATCTTTGAGGAAAGTAAGATGCGTCAATACATGTCCGATATCGTGCAGAAAGGCGCTACCACCTTTGCATACCCCGGCCCAGAGCAAGATCTTCTTTTCGAGTCCAGTTACGATCATGTAACCATCCAACCTGGAGAAGAAGGATGCAACCATTGCGATCACGGCAAGATCCAGTTCCGGCAGCCTCGCGAGGGACAGGATCCAATAGTTCATCATGGTGTGATTGCCTCCAGCCCTCGCTTGATGGGCCATGGCGCGACACGGGACAAATTCGCAAACGACCACGGCATTTTGTGTTTTGATACAGAGGCACCTGAGCTGAGAGATGCCGCCCATTATTTGATCATCCGAGGGATTTGCGACTACGCAGATTCGCATAGATCCGAGATATGGCACGCCTACGCCGCAGCGGCTTCTGCAGCGTATGCAAAAGAGGTCATCTCTTTCATACCCACCGTGTCCAAGACAATTCCACTGGCCACAAGCTCATATACCGAGGCCGCACCTGTTCTTGACGCTTTGCTTCTGACGAGACCCGAGGTTGATAGAAAATCTCTCATTGCATTAAAAGGGCGCAGGGTTGGTGGCACCTGCGAATGGCTCATACAACATCCACATTATCAAGAGTGGTTAACAAATGAGAATCACCCACTCCTCTGGATCTCAGGGGGCCCCGGAAAAGGGAAGACCATGCTAGCTATCTATATCACAGAGGTGCTGCAGCCAGTGGTCGATGCCTGTGACAACGTTCTCCTCTACTACTTCTGCAGCAATCGCGACAAGAATCGGAACACCGCAGTGACCATCATGCGAGGCATCCTCCATCAATGGGTCGGCCTTCATCCTCACCTAGCCAAATATGTTAAGAGCTTCTTCGAGGGGGCGGACACAACCAAGTACACCATTTCCAGTTTTGTATCGTTGTGGAGAGTGTTCCTGGCCCTACTTCAGCAAAGCACGTCTTCTCAGGTTGTCTGCGTACTGGACGGCCTGGATGAATGCGAAAAAGAGTCACTCAAGCAGCTCCTCGATGCTGTTAGCAACTACTTGTCAAAGTCGGGAGAAAAGGGAGGGCCGCGGTTGAGGCTCATCGTCCTCTCCCGACCCCAGCCGGCTGTTTTGGAGAGCAAACTCGGCCAGTATCGGCAGATCCAACTGGATGCATCCGGCATAGATATTTCTCATGATGTTAAGAGATACGTCTTTGCCAAAGTTGCCGAACTGGCATCCGAACAAGACCTTTCCGAAGATATGGTCGCGCAAGTTCAGGAGACCTTGCTGGCTGGTGCTGACGGGACGTTTCTGTGGGTGGGATTCGTTGCCAATGAGCTTCAGGGCGGGAGTTGGGGCAAAATCGATGAAGTCCTTCGTCATGTTCCTAAAGGCCTGGGTGGCATCTACCAGCGACTTCTTCAGCAGATCAGCGACAAGGAGGCACTAGTCCCCATTCTTCCGTGGGTCGTTCTCGCTGCACGGCCACTCACCTTGGAGGAATTGACCGTGGCCGCAGGGATCAAATCTGCCAGTACTATTCCAGCAACAGAAGTGACCAGGAATCGACTCAGGCTCGGTGGGCTGCTTGTGAAGATGGAAGGCGATGTAGTAAATTTGGTTCATGAATCAGCGAAGGAATTTTTCCAAAGCCACCAAGTCAACCTTCAAGGGATCAACATGTTCCGAATGAATCAAGACACCCACAGGAGTCTCATGCAGACCTGTCTAGCACACATCGAACGCAGATACGGATATCCAAGAAGTGTTCACCAAACACCCAGTCACGACCCCTTCTTATCTTATGCCAGCCAGTATTGGCCGGTGCATTTGCACCATGCCATCCATGTGATTGACGCACCGTCCGAATTCTCGCGTCCATTCTTCCAGGTCGACTCTCCAATCCGAGAAGAATGGTGGAAACTATACTGGGAAGAGGGGAAGAATGGGGGGAGCCCGCCCTCTTTCACGCTCTTGCATCTAGCGGCATATTTTGGCAACGTACCCTGGGCCAAGCTATTGATCAGCGAACATGCGCGCCTCGTTTTACGAAAGGACAATTACGGCCGGACACCGCTATCCTGGGCCGTCAACCAAGGGCACCGCGAAATGGTGCAACTACTACTCGATCACGGTGCACGTGTCAATTACAAAGATCGAAGTATGCTGACGCCACTCCACATCGGGGTAACCGGACAGCACAAGGACGTCGTATCTGTTCTGCTCAAAAACGGCGCCCCTCTCGAGGCCAAGGCGGAGCATGGTGACACGGACACGCCGTTGATAAGATCTATTCTGGCGAATTCGACAGAAATGACACAGGAATTACTCGAGTATGGAGCGCGCGTCGACAAACTGCCGTCTCTACTGGGAGTTAATTCCGTGAAGGGCCATAAGGATCCAATAGACGAGCGGGTGAAGGAGCTGCTTGGGCTCCAGGACCAGGTCTTCCTCGCACGCTTCAAGCGTTCGTCACGATATGTCGATCTGGTCATGAAAGGGCTTGGCCTTTCCCTCCGCCTCCCTCTAGCCCTCGAACTGATGTCCGCTTATCTCAAGTATGTGGCGTTGAACCGCTGGGATAGTCTTTCTGTGTTGCAGGAGCTCGTTCAAGAGAACAAACAAGACGAACTGCGAGAATGGGGGAGATTATATCATGTGTTCTTTTTGGAAATTATCGCCGCCAAGAATCCAAAAAAGCTGAAAGCAATGGGCGACCTGTCGACACAGATTTTGCAAGGGGTCGCGCCAAAGGATCTTCAGGCACTGCTGGCCATCACAGTCTTCACAGGAATGCAAACAAAGCTCGCGGCTATCGAACACGGTTGGGGAGAAGGCGACACCGTCACAGCCGCGGCAGTTTCAGACTGGGCCTCCATCGCCTGTGACAGGGACGCATTGGAATTTTTCCATTTTGGCATTAGGGAGTTCTTGAGCGACTTTGATGGTTGCGTCCGGAATGGGAATGCAGAAGAGTCCGTGTTTAGAACTACCGCACTGATGACGAGCCACTTTGCTCTCATCGCCAAAAATGAACAAGAGCCGATCGAATATTTCTCTCGGGTCGTCGCGGAGTTTTTCGAAGCATACGTCAGCAGCGGTTACGATGTTGAATTATTCAGTCATGTGAATGAGGCTTTCGCCAACGAGCTATTCATCATCAGTGAAAAACGTGACTCTGCGAGATTACATGTCTTGCTGACCACTATTCTACAGTTTGCACAGAGGGCCTCAGAGAAGGGACAGGACCGCTTTCTCAATGTACCCTCGGCAGCATGCTTGATTCTCTGCCAGCAGAACGCCACTGATCACCAGTGGCTGATCAGCGAGGCTATACCGGAGGGAATAACATTGCTGATAGCGAAGGAACCTCCAGGATCGCTGCAGAAGCGGGCTTGTAAGACATTTGTAGAGTGCCTGGTCATCGGGAAGCGGTATGGCTTGACGTTACCCAGGGGCGCACCCAGGGAAAGAGTGGAACTGCATCTGCAGTCCTTGCCCGAAGTCGGGCAGATGATGAAACGCATTCTTGGCTCGTAATTAGTCTGTGATGATCCTGCTTGGGAAGTGGCAGACTCGAGTCAAAGAGGTTTTATGCCTGTGTTTGGACTCTGGACTGCCTTTTCGAGGGGACCCGGTATGTTTCGAACCTTGTATCATAGTAACTCTTGTTCTTTATATACGAAAACTTTACATATCAATTCAAGATCTTTCACAAGGTCTATGTAGATTCGTCGGAAAGAGTATCCCGTAAACAGATACCTAACCACGTTACCATAAGTGTAATAACTTACATTTGACATCAATAACAGGTGAGCGTCTAGTGGAAGGACATTTATTTACATGACAAGGATGTAGTTCACAGTTGATTTGGATCGTGAGCGGTGTAATCTTCTCTATTTGTTTGATCCCCAATCTGCGATCTCTTACTCCCCGAGTTTCGGATCTACTTGAACGAAGCTGCCGTCACGGTTGAACATGCCTCATAATTGGTACCTAAGCTGCTATTTCCCACCTACTAGACGCTTCCACCAGTCCATTCGACTTGACCTTACCTTGCGCTTATTGACATTTGTTTGATGTGTCGGCATCGGCGAGCGTGTCGGGCTACTTGAAGCTGTATGCTCCATTGGCAAAGTCGGACCACAAGACGACCCTTGGTCCGGTCTATGAGAAACAGATTGATGCAGCGTTGATAAAGCCGAATCTCCCGATAGAACTGAGGCAGGTTGATTCGGCATGGACGGTCGATCTCGTAGTTTGAATTCCTGGCGGATCTGGTCCTCCGCCTCATTGTCGAAATCTGGCCTCTTATATCCGGCTCTCACAAGCCGCAATTGAACCGAAGGGAGCGGTATGAATTCTTGCCAGTCCATCCGTCCTATGGGTAGAATGTTGGGATCCGCACCTAAGTCAATAAGCGCATCCATCACGGGAAGATTGCACTTCTTCGCAGCATAGTACAGGGCAGTCCTCTTTCCAGAGTCGGTGCCATTGATGTCATGACCCAATTTGACCAAAAGTTTGACCATGGGGACGCTGCCTGTCGTAACAGCTTGGCGAAGACCTGTGACGGCCCGGCAGCAGCGAGACTTGCTAAACGCCAAGTCACCTTTTACTTTCTGCAGAGTGCTTCTCGGCCAACGACACAGCCAGTCATCTGCAGTATAACCGCTTTCGTCTAATAGCATCTGTGGCTCGGCAGTAATAGACTTATCGACCAGGATACGGATGGTGGCTAGATCTCGACGGCATACAGCCAAATGAAGAGCCGACCAGCCATGGTTATCCTGCTGAGAGGCACTGGCTCGAGTGCGGCCGTCTTCTAAGAGCGCCCGAACGACATCGGAGTGACCCATATAGGCGGCATGGTGTAGCGCAGTCCAGCCGTGGCATGTTGATTTCAGTGAGTCGACGCCCGACTGAAGAAGCAAGGCCACAATTGAAACATGTCCCCCATTTGCAGCACAGTGCAATGGTGAAGTACCATAAGAGCTGACAGCATTAGGGTCTGCACCAGCCTCGAGCAATAAACGCACAATCTCCAGGTGACCCTCCTCTGCTGCCAAATGTATCGCAGACCAACCATCGCGATCACGATGATTCACAACATAGCCATGTTGGAGGAGCATTGCAACAGTTGGGATGCTGCCAGAAGCCGCCGCTTCCTGCAAGTGGGCACCATGCATGATCTCACCGCGTACAGCAATCATTCTAGCAATCGTAGTCGATCCTAACCGAGCTGCCCAAGTGAGCGCAGACTCTTGATCCGCATTGGTTATAAGGGCACCAGTATCCCCGAACAGCAGTTGCCTAGCGGCCTCTTCTTGCCCAGCGATGACAGCCCAAAGGGACGGTGGAAATCCACAGTTGTCAATGATACCTGAATCCGCACCGTGGTTGACCAAGACTCTCATGCACTCGATAAAGCCCCTCTCCACAGCGTAATGCAGGGGTGTTTGCCCATTTTCGTCTCTAGGATTCACAACCGTGCCGCGCTGGATCAAGGATTCAACCAAGCCCAAATCTCCGGCCTGCACCGCGTGGTGAAGCTTGGACATTCCCAAGTCCTCTTTGTCCTCAAGGTTGAGTACTGTCACCCCTGCACTAATTTCCTCGTCACGGTGTCCCACGTTGCCATCCGCAGCATCACCACCATTATCTTGGAAATCTAGGAGCTCGTCCTCCAACACGCTGCACATGGATGCTCGCGTGATTCCATATGGCCCGGTCGGGCCATCGTCTTCCAAAGGTTGATCGCTATCGATGTTCTCCACGTTCTCGACGTCGTCACCGGGAAGTTTTTGCAGTGTAAGTAGAGCAATTTCCTTCATATGACCGGCGACATGTGCCTGGAGAGCTTCGGTCGAAAAGACAAAGCTAGGTCCAGCCTTTTCCGGTGGTTGAAACTCGTCTCCAAATGGACACTCCAAGATCTTGTCGAGGACTGGCCTCCGTGCGGCGATGCTGAGGGTCGTGGCATAGGCTTCAGGCACGCCGTGCTCCTTAATGGAATGCTCCCGGTAATGGATTTCTTGGTCAAATACTATCGGGTCGTGAGAAGGAGCCCTGCACTCCCACGAGTGTCCGTGAGCAGTCTGCATATGGCTCGACCAGGCTTTCGACGTTTCAAATGTGGGTGGGCTGGTCACGTGCCCGTGGTGGCACGCTTCCAGGCATTGTTTAAAAACACAGATAAACGGCTCTAGGTCTCCGATGACATGATTTCTTGGTCTCATTAGCCTTATTCCCATGGAACGAAAGGAATTCATGATTTACTTACTGCCACAATAATGATTTTGATGTGTTTTTGAACTCTATAATGACACCGCAGTAAGGACACTGCTGCGTCGGTGGTATGGGAGGGAACGACAACTTGTTATTCACGAGGACGGATTTAGCCCGGGGAACCTCAGTCGTAGACTTGGCGTAGAGGGCCGCCACCGCAGTCTGTCGAGCAGTTGTCGCATTGGTCGCAGGAGCTGGCGAAGCTACCGGCATATTGCTCGTTATCACGGGCTTTAGCAGCGCGCTCGGCGCAAATCGTACAGCCAAGGCTCTTTCTGTCATTTTTGGAAGTTCAACAACGGCCGGAGTCGTTTTCGGGTTCTGAATACTCAAATCGATGCGCCTTCGATGGGAGTGCTGATAATACAACCGTCGAAGTCGCAGGGCATTAGCCTCAACCAATGTCGAGCGGAGCGTCTCGGGCGCCTCGGGAAATCGGAACTCGATATAGCATTTGGTGTAAAGACGCAACTCCTCTATGGCCTTGTTTGCCTCTTCATCGCCTTTGTACATTTCGATCTTACGAGCCCGGTTGGCTTTGGCGGATTTCCGAACGGCATTGGATAGACGAAACAGCCGTGTTAATGTTCCGCCGATTGTCTCGGTGATCTTTAAAACATTACCTTCTGCTGGATCTATGTCGCTTTCTGAATCGCTTGCGTCGTCGTCGGTTGTCCTCGAGGCCCCCGAATCGCCATGCACCGAAATACGTTGTCTCTTCCTACTTGGAGTTTGTGGTGGTCGCTCGTCGATGGGCTTCACTGTGTGTCAGGGCTTCTATTAGCCTCAATCTTCAATCAATTCTAGTGTGGCATGGGAATCACTCACAAGACAGCAAAGTGTCGCAGATGATATCCAAGAGCTGGTGTATGATATCCGCGGCTGTGGGACTGAATCGTAGTCTGTAATCCAACGAGACGTTGGGCGGCCCGTAAACGTCCATGTTTGAAGCCCACAGGGAAAGTCGTGCCAGTTGGTCGTCCATTATAGTAAAGTCTGGCACGATTTCTGGCATGACTATGTACTTGTTGAAAAGAGATTGGCATTGGGTCGCATGCTCTGCAATGGTCGGGCCAAGGTCATTTTGGAGGAAGACGTCTTCCATAGATTCCTCTCCCGTGCGCTCGAGACCTTCCATGGTGAGGTAGCGCGGTGCAGGCCGCCGTTGTGAGTCCTTTTTGAGTACGCAAAGTTCCAAAATTCCAATGTCAATCTTTGCATGGGAGATATGTCTCGAACGTCGTGGCTAAGTGAACCATCCCCAAGGCTATGAAGCCGTTGCATGAACCTCAAAGATCAGTAATGTCAAGGTAACGAGCGTCTTGAATGCTGCCGAGTTACAAGCCCGACTTTCCACAAAACCTCACAAAACACCCTGACCTGGTCGCTGCATCAACTGGCCTGCAAGCTTATTTGATCGGGCAACGTTACAGAAGAGCGAGCCTGCGATGTTTGTTACCATCGAATTCTCGAAAACGCATTGTGGGACGTACGTGTCTAAGCTCCTGGTTCTGTCCGTTCCCTGCTCCCCCTCAATATTCTTGTACTGGGGTCCACATGGAGTGTTCCTGGTACAGCGATGATACGCCCCATCACGTAAAGCCCACAGCATGACAAGGTGTCGTAGCAGGGAACTGGGCAGCCGGGCAGTGCTAAGCGCTCAACCATGCCGTGTCCCCCACCTTTAGCTGCAAAGAGGTGCAGGACAGGAACTTTACGATAGGTCTGTGATTGACTGTTGGTTCCAAATAGTGCACAAGCAAGGAGACATCCACTGTTCCAGGGTTGTGATTATGTTGCTGCAAAGAAGCGGCGTTTGAGTCGAGAAATTACTGCTACTTCTCTCGGGATTGGATCAGGCAAGAGCAACAAGATACCTTGACGTGGCGTGGCGCATTTTGATCCGTTGCAAGGCTCTGTCGAGAGTTGGCTGTAGCGATAGAAACAAGCCTCTCCCAGCACATTCTTGATCTGCTCCTTCGATCACTTCCGCCGGTCCGAAAAGAAACCCCGGTTGCGAACCTGATTGAAGCCATGTCCTTTACCAAAACATATTTTCTTTGTCCGACATCTGACATCATTCATCCACCACCTACGGGCACTTTATGTCTAGGGTCTATAATCCGCTCTACGTCAGCGCCACAATATCCACTGAACAGAGGGAGCGTTGTTCCCGTGACTGATGCATTCCCACCTGTCGAGGAGACCGACTGGAAAAAGACTGTTTCAAATGAGAAAGGGCAGTCTCTGGGTGTCTATGCACAGTTTCTGCAGGTAGCCACTGGCGGACTAGCCCTTGGCCCCGAAGTGGACGTTGATTATAACAACGAAACGGAAAGTACGTTCGCTTTTGACATATTGACGACACTGGCATTCGAGCCGACTCAAGCATACGTGGAAGAGGCTGTCAAGGCCCCGGCCGTGCAATCTTGGCTGAGAGAGCCCAGGCAGAAGTTCGCACTCGTCAGCGAGCTCTTCGTCGTCACGGGTCTCAAGATCGTCAAGGGTGCCAACATCAAGTACTCTGCTTCAAAGACCACAACGGTCAAAGGGAACATCGGTATCGATGTAGCCGCACTGGGAACGACTTTTGGCCCGAAAGGCCACTGGACTAGTACGGACAATGAGACAGTGGAGTCCAGTCGCGAGTCTGAGTTTGTCTTTGCGTTCCATGTGAAGAGACTGAAGTTTGGACGGAGACTGAAGCTCCAGGAGTACACCAAGGGCGCCTTCATGACCGTTGGTGGTAAAATGGACGACGACGAATGTGTGTTGATTGAGGACGTGGATGGAACTGATATCAAAACTGCGGAGCTTGCTCTTGATGAGACCGAAAACAGGGACGTGTATTGTGTTCCTGCCTGAATGATCCATGATATTACATGATTCTGGAAGGGCAACCAAGGCGCCGGTAAACTATCTGAGCTTGGAGGTTTCCTATACCATTCCTAGGCTTCTACTAGTATCTGTACATATTCCTTTTGATATCTTTAATTCTTCCGTAAACATTCTGCTTTGTAGAGCCGCTATCGAAGAGCACATGAGGTGTGATGTAGTCGTAGCCTGCACCTCGCCTTTGTCTGACCATACTCTTGAAGACTGCATCCATGGAATTATCCCTTTTGAGCCAAGATCCTAGACTTTCATCTTCTTCAGCAATTTGCTGATCCTGCTGCCGAACAAAGGACAGGACAGACGCGGCCAGACCAGCTGCGATGGGCGTTGCGACCGAGGTTCCTGACATAACATTGACGCTTTGAGGATGTCCATTCAAGCCAGCCGGCCAGTGAGATGAGACACTCTCCCCGAGGAGACTGAAGTTGACGTCTGTTTCGCTTGCCGTAGGGTTAAATGCAGAAGGGTTGCCATTTCCATCGGTGGAGTGTATACAAAAGACGCTGGGATATTGAGCTGGAAAGGCTCTGGCAAGATTCGCTCCATCATTAGATGCTGCTGCAAATAACAGTGTGCGACTGTTCAGAGCATTGGAAACGGCCAGGCTCATGAGCTCGTGATATTCACGAATCCCGAACGACATTGATATGATATCCACTCTCCATTGTTCAACTGCGTGATTGATAGCCTGCACGGGTTATTAGTTCAGTCCAAAAGGCCGTGTCTGATATGGTTTCAGCATTACCTTTGCAATATCATCGTAAGTATTGGGGTCCAGAGTTTCTCGCCGCGCGATTCTGGCGACATAGATCTCAGCGCACGGGGCAACTTTGAGAAGGAGACCTAGAGCATGAGTGCCATGTCCGATCTCATCCCGAACGTCGTGCGGTTCTGTTCCACGTATAAAACTTCGCGCTTCCTTAACTCTTGGGTTGGGTAATTGTTGGTCTTCGATCAGAAATGGGTTCTCGGGATCGAGCCCCGAATCCAAAATTGCTATTCGTACTGGTTCGGCAAGGTCGAGATCAAGATCCACAAAGGGATAGATCGAGGAAAGCATATTATCCATCCATCTTTCAGAGAGTTGATTCCTGGGAGACTTTTAGTATGAAAAAGGCTTACAGCGAATGGGAAAACCTTACTCTTTTTCAGAGCCCGCCTGGTGGCTTGCATCAAAAAAGTTCAAGTTCGTCTTTGAAGGCTCATGGAGTCGTCTTGGTTTTTCTGATCCAGAAGAAGGTTTGATTGATAACATGATATCGGGATGAATGGATGGGCAGCTCGTTGGCATGGTGTCAGACATTGAACGATGTGGACCTGCCCTTGTTGTCTTTTCCGCATTGGAGGGATCAAGTTGGCTTGTATGAAGCCTAATAACTTCTCGGCCGACAGGGCCCCAGCAGGATTGATTTTGTCGAGTATCAAACGAACCCAAGTCATCCAATCGAATGCCCCATGCTTTAAAGATCACGGACTCGAGTCTCTTCACAACATTCTGATAGAAGAGTCGCTGAACGCTGACATCCTCAAAGTCCGCGCGCTGTCCAGTGGGATAGTACTCGCCGGTAAGACATGCTTTTGTAGCGAGATAATAATCCACGCCGGCGTCGTCTTCCAAGGTCTGAAGCTTATCGATACAGGTATAGAAGTCATCGTTAACGTTCTTGACAGCATGCGGGTGCTTTGCCATCAGCTCAACAGGTGTGCAGTAGTGAAGTTCGCACAAGAGTATACCTAGCGCCAGCACACTAGAGTTTGGATGAACTATGTGTTTTGAGGAATCAGGGCCTGCTGCAATGTCATTACTGCGCGTTGTGACGGTCGGAACGTGCTCCAGGGCAAGGAAAGGTTTCGTGATATCAGGAAGTTCCCCATCCTGCCTTGGCTCAAAGAATTGAATTTTCGAATGGTCAAAGGAGAACTGCAGCCACGGTGTTTCTAGGAATGGAAGGAGTGCTGAAGCTAGAGTAACAGCTAAGACTCGCTTCCCCTTGAGTGGAAGTACCGATTCACCACGGAGCAATTCTTGCTGGCGATTGAATAATGCCGATAAGGATACTGTCCGAGATATTTGGTCACTACCAAAAGTCTTCGGTTGTGGGCGAAGCCTCTGGAATATTCCGTCCTCGAGAGAAAAATGCAAGCAGTTTCGCTGACCGAGGGATTCTGTGATGCTCTGGCAAATATGGACAAAGTCGGGAGGACGGCTAATTATAGGTTCAGATGAACGCCTGAATGTGTTGTTGTGTAAGTTTCTGCACCGGAAAATGTTAGCAAGTAAAGTTGTGAAAGAAGCTTTGCGAGCTTACTTGACCGTAATTTTGGCTTCTTGTAAGGCCGTCGCAGGTACGGATCGCACCCCAAAGAATACCTCGAAACTCGCCTCGGCCTCAAGGTCCTTTTTGTGTTGCGGCAGTGACAGTCTCACCGTCAACCCCGAGCACTTCTGACAAACGCAAACCCAGTGTCTTCGCAATGCATTGTCCAATGTCACCAAATGTCGCCTCATCAGCACTGCGAAGTCGGCATCGGGATCTTCAAGACTGGGCACATGGCTTGTTTCTTCCCGAGGCAGAACTCGGCGCCTCTTTCTTTCTTGTTCCAAATTCAAAAGTTCCTGAATAGCATCATCACATTCTCGTCTCCGCTTTCTAGGGTGAACAGCAATGTCAAGTTTGTCATGCGTATCAGAACTTGGGATCTTGACCATGCGGCGAAGCGTTGGGTACAGCTCATATCCAGGTTGTTGGAAGCTCTGCTCCGCGAATTGTCATTAGCAGACAGCAATCAAGAGGCTAACAGCCCGAAAGAAAAGGGCTTGGTGTGTATCAAAAATACTTACGAAATTCATTTCTCGGTCACAGTCATCTTGGACATAGTGTTCAAGTGCACGCAAAGTTCTTGTGACGCTTTCTGGGTCGGCTTCATCAAGATTATCGCGCTGCAGAAATGCATCTGTCCGTAGCCAAGCCTCGCGTTTCCGTGATTCCAGTGACGCCGGCTTTGCTGACTTTTGCGGTCGCTTTCGAGTGAATATTCCAAGCACGGATTGAAGCAAGCTTTGAGAACCAGTGTCGTCGTCCATGGTTGCGCATCCGAATTGATGGAATTGAAGACTTCACTTGGGTTCTTTGGTTGGAAGAACATGGGTCGATGAGCGGTAGGGGGCTGTGCGTTGGTCAGAACAGGCTGTACGGATACGGATACTACATTACATCTAGAACCTCACAGCGCAACTCTCGTCCGAAACGAGTGTTGGCTTCAAAGACACCTGCTATGGGCCTTCATTTTAAACACTCCAGGGTTATATAACCAATCAAATCTGACAGTATGAAAGTAACATCAGCCTCCACCAAGATAGGGTGTGCAGACTGCGACACCAAATTGCGAAGCTCTACCTACTCCGTAGGCGCTTCCGCATTAAACGGCTGGGGGCCCAGGGTCTCAGACGCAGGGGTCAAGAGCACAGATTTGTAGACAGAGTCTTTCTGCACAAGAACAGGTCTGGCGTTTCAAGGATGAATACCAAGACCCCATGGTCAGCTGTGGTTAGTATCACTGGTATTCTTTGCGAAGGCTAACTGAAAATAGACTAGTGTAAAGCTGCGCGTTGGTGACTGCACTTTTGACGTACATATGACCCGGACACCCCGAACACAACGCGGCGGGGGCTCCCTACACCAAGCTTCATGGCTGGGGTCATTTGATTACTTGCGCCTGATCTAAGAATTGCCGGGGATCAAAGCGGCCCAATCAGTGACCGACAGCGGCCAAGGCGTCTTTTCTCAACCAACAGCCTGCTACGGAGTAAGAAGTGGTGGTAATGAATATAAGGCTTCCGGTCGTCACGTCATGACCCTAGTTGAGTACAATCACCAGGCGCTAAACGATCTGCACCAGAGCGGGCCGTTGGAAGCTTACCTGATTCAATGCTAGTCCATTATCTATATGGGATAGCTGCTTATCTTTGCTCACACGACCCTCCCCCCTTACTTCTAGTGTTAGAACCTTACTGTCAGTGGCGATACAGCCCCCCCAAGCTTTTCTCCACAATACAACATCAATGCACATGATTGGGCTGCATTGTTAATTATATGTGCATAGTGATAATGTTTCAGTTATAAGGATACCTTAGTCCATTTTACTCTTCGTTTCTCACGGCAACAGTGTGTTGGTGTGTCTTGCTAACCTGGCATACTTAGCGTCACATACGGTGGGGTTTATTACCCCCAGGCCTGGTTGGCTGGTTGGGAAGTCTGAACATGGTGAATCCCAGCCTTGTAACTTTTCTCTGGTTGTGAGTTACAAGCATGCAAAGTTGCTCTTTATATCTCTATTATCTCCGTAAAATTAGTAAATTAACCTTTGTGAGGGATACAAGGAATACAGCCATATACACTCCAGATATTTAACATACAAGCTTTAGGTGCTTAGAGGTGTATTAGATAAATTTTTGAGCTCCACATATCCTCTCACCCTAGATCACTACTATAAATTATCCTCACAATAACTTTACGTCAGTTATTAGGGGGTTTAGATATAGAGTTACTATTGCTTTTTTTTTATACAAGTAATAATAACTCTTAATGAGGGTTATTAACCCGTTCAGGCTGGATAAACCCTCAGTCAATCTAGTAGTGACCCTCATTTCGAATGGAACGGCTGTTTGTTACCAATGAATAGCTTGGGCACATGGCAATTGACAGGCCACTTTAGCTGGGGCTATTGTTTTCGATCCGGGCGCTGCGACAACTAGCAAGAACTTCAACACCCGCTGGAGTTGCGATTGACATCGAGGAACTCGCAGGACGTCTTTCAATCGGGAGGAATTTGACTGTGACAGATGTCCCAGTGTCGCATTTCCACCAGAGAAGGCAGCAGCTGCGCAGTCACGATAGTGGCTGGGGTGCCTCAATTATCCCGGCGTCCATGATATTTCAAGTCTACAAGTTTTCAACTGATGTCTCTGAAGTAGTCAACTGAAATTGTGAGAAGGAAAGTGTAGCGCTCCGGATTGCTGCCGGGGATGTCACCTGTGTGGCATTTGTATTCGGAGCTCAGGGATATCTGCTCAATCCTGCATGATCCAGTCGCTCTGATCCTTTTTTACATGACTGCCTGATGAGTGATTCTTCATTCCGTTTCTTGCACAGTTCCAGAACGATACACCTCGAGTTCCTTGCGGTCAGATCCGGAACGCGTCCCTGCGCGCACAACTCTGACTTACAACATCCCGAAAGGGATGATCACACCCAACCCCTTTGAAAATGACGAAACACCAGGCATTTTAAGCGCTAGGATTGTTATTCTTAGGTATTATACCCAGATTGTCGTAACATTTACGATGTATGGTAGCTAGATTGTACTGTCTAATAGATATGTAGCCGAGGTTGGGTATAGGAAACCCAATATGTGATACTAGCTAGTACGAACAAAGCTGCCAGAGAGAAAGTGATTACATGATACGGCATACTAATACAGAATTGCATAGTAATTTCAGCCTAGCCAAATCTGTTCAACTCTATGTCATTCTAATCTCCAGCATTTCTTCACACATTCTCTAATAATGACGACAATCACCCATACCGGACAACACCCATGTAAAAGCACAGACGTCTACAGATCATGACGAGCATATTTACTCTTGTGTCTAATCTTTTCTCCGTACTTGAACAGAAGGAAGGGCATAGGAATGAAGGCGATAGAGATGAATGCTAACGTGGAACTGGCCCAGTTAACGCCTAGCTTTGTGTACATCGCGGTCGCAAACAAGGGCTATTATCTGTTAGTTGATGCGCAAATACGTTGAACGGTGGGACTTACAAAACCAGCACCAAAGGAGCTTCTGAAAAAATCGTTGCCAGCGAGCACCGAGGCTGCATACTCAGGATACGCATCGCTCAAATAGTTCAAGACTGAGTTGAATAGCAGGAATGCACCGATAGTGAACCACGATGTGCCAATAATAGGAACGATCCAATGAATATCCGCTCGAGATGACCAACCAAACCAGAACAAGCAAATGGGAATGCAGAACGCGCCAACAAAGGATGGCGGCAGTCTCCATTCGGGCTTGAGCTCGCCGTCATCGTTGAACTTGGGCTCGATGTACTTGTGTTGGTACCAGACAAAGGGTGGTAGGACGACAAAGACACCACACAGAATTCCCAGATATGCAAGGCCTTGAATGCCCAGAGAGAAGCCGTAGATCTCTCCAAAGACGATGGGGAAAGACTCGAACCAAATGTAGAGCAGACCGTAGATCAAGGCGATGTAGAGGTTGAGTAGAAAGACGATGGGCTCGCCCAGACTCAGTTGGAACGGCCGAACTAGGGTCATGAGCGCCATGTCCTTCATCGACATATCTTGGGTAGCTAGCTCAGCCTCACAGACAAGCTTGTCGTTACCAGTCAACTTTCTGAGCCGACGGCTGCGACGGTACAAAATGTTGGCTGCGGATGTCTCTGGGAGGAAGAAGATGAAGAGGATAAGAGAAAAGCCAGACAGCCACATAAGCTCCCAGATAGTCCATATCCATCCCTTGGCTTCAGCTGCAAACCCACCTACAAGGGGACCTAGAGTCGGACCACAAATATTGCCAACTCCCCAAATGGCGAGTCCGTAGGTTCGCTTCGACGGTCTGTACATATCACCGATCGAAGCTCCGCCCGTAGCCAGCGATGGTGATCCGACAAAGCCGGTGATGAAACGGAAGGCAAGAAGCATACCAAAATTGGTCGCGAGGGCAGTGGGGACTTGGAGGACGACGAACAAAGCCAATGTGATGATGTACACGGGATTGCGACCGATCTGTGGAATCTCGGAGAGGGGAGACCAGACCATAGGACCGAGGCCGTATCCTGCGACGAAGACAGTCAGACCAACTGTGGCAGCGACTTGTGATACCCCAAAGACTCGCATCACGTCCTGGAGGCCGGCGGAGTAGATGGCTGAGCCAATGTATACGGAAAAGGTAAGGAGACAGATCTCAAAGGTGACGAAGAAGCGTTTGATGCGAGACCAGTTACGAGGGTTCTGCTAGGTTAGACTATCGTATACGGAGACAGAGATGGGGAACTTACCTCAGGGTCGTCTGGGCCATACCAGTCTACAACATAAACGTCCTTCCCCTTCTCCTTATCAATTGGATGACCGCTCGCACCATTGACGCCCTCACGGCGCCTCGAAGGCACAACTGTTGAAGAAGACGATGATCGCGTTTGCGGTTCACGGCCCTGCTGATCGCCGTCCTCGGGAGGGTGGACCTGACCATGCTTGGCCATATTCGCCGACTTCTCAGTATGGACATATTTCTTCCATAGTGTCGAGTCTTCTTCTTCGGGATATTTGAAGACCTTTCCCCCAGTCATAAGCCGGAGGGTATGGCTGAAAATAGTATCACGGATTAACTCCTTCATGGCGCCAAGAATAAAAGATGACTTGGCAGGACAAGGGCCAGGAACCATATCGGGGCATTGCATGCCATTCTATAGTAACGCAGGAGGTTGCCCCTTCGTCATGATCGTCGTGTCATAGATGACACCGTTGGAAAGATGGTGGATAGATAATCGGGGCACGCACAGAAGTTTTTCTAGCGCCGCTGGAAGGCTCGGATCACGGAGATTGATGATGACCGTTGGCGAGAGAAGTCATTGACGAATATGCATGGCGTAGCGGCCCGCGAAAGTGGAATTCTTGGCCAAGAGGGAATTTAGCAGATTCTAGGGACGTTAATACCGGGCGAAGTGTTAACAGACTGAAGGACTAATAATTCTCGATCGAGTTGCTGTGGATTCGAGAGTTTAAGTGGTGAGGTCATGGATCTTTACTATGTGTCGCTTTCAACTTTATGATGTCAGTATGGAATAAGATGTGATCTACGATATGTTGTAGCCTTTGAGTTCTCGAGAATATGGTTCGAGAGCAGCAGAGTCACTATTAATTGTAATCGCTGTCCAAGTCTGGAATTTCTTGTAGTTCTATCATGGTGTTTAAATTGTTTGGTTAATCTGACTCACAATCCAGGTGTGGCTTCAAGGACACCATAATAATCATTGTATTTGAGGACTTGGTCTATATACGTTATCCAGTAGGTTTTTAAAGAGGTATTACCGAGGTGGATAGAAATAAGAAGCCAACCTTTTGTAATAACTAAACTAGCTTGTTAAAAGACCTTTAGCGAAATGCCTTGTTTTTTATTATGAACTCAGAGCACCAAGGCGGGACACTTTCGGTTCATTTCGGTTCGGTTATCGAATTATTATAGTAGAATGATTCTGATATGAACAAACGTGTTGATATCGATGATGTGGCCTCTTTGAAGAAGGTTATAACCGAAATTCAAATAACGCCTTTTTTCCACAGATTTAAGCATTATATTCCAATGCCCTCACAGATGCCTATTTTCAAGCTTTTTGGCCTCAATGACCAGATATGAACAAACAAGACCCTAGGTCTGCATGGCTTCCCCGCAAAGCCTATCCTCGGCTACCCTATTTGAGTTCCAGGTTGGACGATCAGTGGGTATCTGCCTCCGTATAAAATGTTTGTTTGACTCCGTAGACTATGTCCTACATGCCAGAGCTTGCTTACATAGCGAAAGCTGGACAGTACTGAAACCAGACATGCAACTCCCGGCCTTCAATTTGTTGGCCTTGGCAAGCCTGGCTGCTCTGTTCCTCGACGATGCCAAAGCTTTATCTACTTTGAAAGTCAAAACACAGCATGGTGTTGTGACTGGGTTCAAAGACGGGTCCACAAACGTTGCCCAATTCCTCGGCATACCTTATGCTGAACCACCAGTCAACGAACGTAGATGGGCCCCGGCAATAGAGAAGAAGAGATTTGGAAGCTTGAATGCGAAGGCATTTGCCCCATCGTGTCCTCAGTCTGAACCTGCCACTACAGGTCCATGGGCTCCGGAATTCCTCATTAAACCCAATAGCACAAGCGAGGACTGTCTCTACCTTAACGTCTGGGCTTCTTACAGCAGGGGAAGATCTCATGCGGAGCCACTTCCGGTGATAGTTTGGATTCACGGTGGAGGCTTTGGCTCTGTGAGTGCTCTTCAGTCAGCGTTGATACATTGGCACTAACACGCGCGGTACAACAGGGTGGTGGAAACATTGTTTATCAAGTTGCTAAGAAGTGGGTTGAGAGAAGCCAGCAGCATATCGTTGTTGGGATCAAGTACGTGAAAAGTGACGGTACCTGGACACATTGGGATACTAACCAGACCTTAAGTTACCGTCTTGGACTCTTTGGATTTCCTAATGCGCCGGGTCTTGATCCTAAGGAGCAGAACTTGGGGCTACTCGATCAGCGACTCGCAGTTGAATGGGTAAGGAATAACATTGCCCGTTTCGGCGGCGACCCTCATCGAATAATCATCTGGGGACAAAGTGCGGGTGCTGCTTCTGTGGCATATTATCAATATGCATACCCCTACGATCCTATTGCAGCTGGATATATTCAAGACTCGGGTTCTTCGTTCTTGGGGATCACCAGCATGGATAAAGAGCAGACCAACTTCACTTCACTTGCGAGGGCGTTTGACTGCAAAAACAACTATGTCGAGTGTCTACGGCAGGTGCCTTTCAAGGACATACAGAAGTATGTGGAGACGTCGTCCTTGTCATTTTTACCTGTGAACGATGAGCGTACAAAGTTTTCCGACTACACTGCGAGGATCTCAAAAGTACCCAACCTGGTAAGAAATCGCTGTGAGGTTCCTCATGTCGGATGTAAGCTAATGAATTCTTCAGCCCACCATCATTGGTTCAAACCGTGACGAAGGAGACTTTGGTGTGCCCAGGCCTATATGGACTGGAAAAGAGCCCCCCAACCAGGTGGTAGCCGATAGCACTTTTAGCTGTCCCGCGCATTACGAGACTGCCCTGCGATCGTCCAAGGGTGCCAAGACATGGCGATACATGTACTCTGCCAACTATACCAACATCATGCCAGGGGGTGAGGGTGCTTTCCATTCAGCTGAGCTTCCTCTGATTATGGGAACTCATGACGAAGCACGCGGTAAGTCTACCAAGTTCGAGTATGAAGTCAGCCATGCTATGCAGGATTACTGGCTGGCTTTCGCCCAGAACCCATTGGGAGGCTTGACTAGGCAAGGATGGGATCCGACGCCTGTCGGAGGATTAGATGTCGTGCAGAAAGGCATTGAGTCTGGATTCAACAATTCGATTGTGGTCAGGAAGTACGCGTGGGCCTCTTTGCAAATCACATGTAAGGGGGCTGCAGCTGTGCGTTAGGGCTGAGAGCACCAAAAAAAAGCAATACAACAGAAAATTCGGGTGGTGAGGAATCCCTCGCACCAAGAGTCAAGGTAGAAAGAGTATCGATGGCATTGGCAGATTTAATCGAGTTACTAATACACAATTAGTGTTCAACCTATCCTACTAGTGAATATATATCTACAAATTTCCACCAACGCTCTGATTGGGTACTCATGAGTGTAGGGTATCCTGATTAGCCACTAGCCCGCGAGCAACAAATAGGACAAGTTGACCATTCTAGAAGCTATGCGATGTAATTCCTGCACGTGTATCCCTTGTGTCCTTATTGTCGATCAATGTCCCACCCGGCCTCAGCCAGCCACCTACTGGCGGTTGCATATCCTGACGATCACAAGTGTAATCTTGCATGGATAAAGCGGGGACTCCAAATAGATGCACTTAGCAGTTGTGCGTTATTCGAGACAGAATTTCAAATTTGTTAGCGACATCAGGTCATGTCTGGTCGGCCAGTTTCAGCAAACCGCCTCATAAAGCTGCTTGCTGATTGCCCCAGCCACCTGGAAGGTTGGCAGGGCTGATGAGATTCTAATGTCTTGTTGTCATCTTCAACTAAACGATCTGCAGCAAGCTACGCCACGAAAGTCAATTGGGCCAATCAGTTCACAGAGACCGTAATGTCGAAAGAAAGGAAAGGTCTAGCGCGAGAAATAGGCTTGAATTTGGCTATGCTGTTCTTTTCATTCGTTTGCTTACACAGCTTTCTTTCATACATCCAATCGTCATGGTGGACTCCCTAGCTCAACCTCTAATAACCTTTGGGCGACGTCCCATTCAGCTCCCAAGCGAAACCTACAAGATGACGAAAAGTGTTTCACAACCAGTGGAAATTCTAAGATGATATGCGTCCAAGCAACCCGAAGATCTATCGAGTGCGAAAGAAAACAAGGTATAAGAAGCCTTCCGTCCCCTCTACAATGTCACCCAGATCCATCATCCCAAATATTAAAAACATCCAACACCATCAACCATTATCATCTCGTTATTCTACTAAAATGTCTGACTCACAGAAAACAATCATTATTACCAATAACTCTGGTCAAACCCAAAACTACGTCATCCTCTCCGAAAAACCCGAAGCCAGTGATGTCGCGGGGCGCCTCTGGTATACCGTCTTTGAAACTGCTGGGAATGTCTCAGGCGGGCAGTCGGCCGAAATTGTCATCAGTCCCGAGAATTTTGCTATTACCGGGGAGGCGTCATTAGCGCTTGGCCCAGGAGTTACAATAGTGCCAAGTAGTAGTGCTTCAGTCACTTTGGCCACAAATGAAGAGCCGGGGACCGAAGTTACTGCCGAGAATGACGATGGAGAGTTCCAGCTGTCTACTCCATCCAATGACTCTGCCTCGCCGGGTTCATTCACCATCAAGACCGGGCGGTTCACCAATGCACGGTATCGTAGGTTATCCATCAAGAATACTTGAATAGTAGATGCTAACATTCTCCGCAGCCAATGCCTTTGTCGGCTGGGGTAAATCTGATAACCAGGGAGAGATTACCCCCTTGTCTGTCTGGAATGCTCGTTCAAATCAAACCTACCGAGTCTACCCTGGCGATAAATACTACGTCGCCACGGGATCCTTTTCAAAGGGAGAGATTGTGGATGTAGCAGAATTTGGAAACATCAGTGAGATAGACTTCACTGGACGTAGCACAAACACTGCAAATATCACTGATGCTGAGGAGGGGTATTTCGCTGGTCCTGAGTGGAGCTAAGAGGCAGTCATCCCCGCCAGGCATGGTGAATGTAGCTATGAGTCGTATCATAATAGAGGTGTTTCATAGTATTAAATCCCTATACTAGATACAATGAAAACCCATCTTGTTCTGAGAAACCCTTAACCTCCTTACTGTTATGCTATGCCAATGCGGCCAATCTGATTGGTATACCACAGCTGTGAATTGAGTCAGCTAAGCTTTCTTACCGTTAGTCGGGGATAACATACCGTTTCAGCTCCCATTCCGACAGCCTTGATTCCAGTATACTTGGCCCAGCCCCAGGGGTCAATCTTCTTAGCATATGCTAGAGCTCCATGCTCAGGCACTTTCTTGTCCAGGACCTTGTGTGGGAGTCCCGGGTCGAGGACGGAAGGTCGAGCCAAGCCGACAAGATCACATGTTCCACCGGCGACGGCAGCCTCCATGCCCTGTCGTGAGCGGAACCCCCCCGTCAACATGATAGGGACGTCTGGAAACTCGGACCGGATGGCGTTGGCAAAATCAACGAAGAAGGCTTCTCGTGCTTTGGTACTTTCTTTGACTTGCGTGTGGAGACCTGTGCTGAACATGGGATCCTCGATGGAACCTCCACTGACCTCGATAAAGTCCACTCCTGCGTCCACTATGGCTTTGAGTTGGATGATGAACTCGCTCAGATCAGTGTGATCGGTCGAGTTTACCTTGATTCCCACACAGGTTCCGACTGGCACAGCGTTCCTTATGGCTTGGATAACATCAACGACAAGCTTTGCCCTTGCAAGTGGTGATCCTCCGTATGCATCGGTGCGGTGGTTCGAGCGCTGGGAGAGGAACTGTGCCAAGAGATATCCATGAGCGGCGTGGATCTCCACACCAGAGAAGCCTGCCTCAACTGATAGTTGTGCCGCTTCAACGAATCTCGTCACCACGTCTTGGATCTCGATTTCCGTCATTTCCTTTGGCGTGCCATAGACCAGCGCTCTGACAAGCCAGGGAAAATAACCCTTGCCCAGATCGAGAGGGATTGGGCTGGGTGCAAGACTCTTCACGAATGGTGCTTGACGTCCTGGGTGATTGATCTGTACTATAGCCTTGGTACCATTTTGAGTACAAACATTCGCCCAGGCTTTCCATGCCGCGAGTGTCTTCTCTCTCGGCAAAGATCGATTAATCACAAAATCACCTGGCGCCCCAGAATGCGCAGGGTCGATGTGCACATTCCCTATGATGAATGAGCATGCTATGAGCGAGGTTTTCAGCACTGTACTCACCAGATATGATCAATCCCCAACCACCTTTGGCCCATGCAGAATAGGTAGTGAGACATTGTTGACCACCTGGGAGACACTCCTTGTCAGCCAACCTCTCTGCCATAGCGGCCTTGGTGAGACGGTTAGGTAGGGTAAGACCACATTTCAATGTGATGGGCTTTGCGATAGACATATCCATGGCTAAGATTTCTGTGTGGCTGTTGAGATGGCGGGTGGTATGCAAATTACAACAGGTATTCGACTTTTACTTCACATTGGATATAACGAAGTTCAGTCTGGTCATTACTAATCAGACTTGCCGAAAAGACAGTCTATACTACGCAGTATAATTGTATCATTTGATATTGTCATATGCAAGTATATCAGATTCCCATCACTCCGATACCCGTGCGGGTTAACGTATATATATTTCGGGAAATTACATAATATTCCGGGCTTGTCCGTCTATCTATCCAAAGGAGGGAATCCCGGTAAAGTCATGTTCTTGACTATCCGTGATACGCGAGTAAAGAACTCCCGCCTATATTCCGAACGACCAATCGCATATGGCGCGTTGGTAAAACTATAGTGCTGACTCTTATCGATAAATAGCAACCTTCACACCAGTTTTGTTCGAAGGCCCAATCCGCATGACAGGTACATACGGAGCCGAGTCTCGGGGCTCAATCCGCGAATAAGTCTTGGCAAGATGAGCAAGAATATACGCCGCTTCAGTTTGAACCATCATTTGCGCAGGGCAGCGACGGGGTCCTCCTCCGAACGGCAGGAATTGCCAAGATCCCCTGTATCCGTCAAATCGGTCTGGCTTGAACTCGTTGGCGTCTTCTCCCCAGACCTCGGGATCTCGGTACATGACGGTTTTGTTGATCAGGACTAAATCACCCTTGCGGATGAGAGTTGGTGATTTGCCGTCTGGTCCTCCGCCTGCGGGTATGACGACGTCCTCGAAGGCTCCTCGTAGCTGCGAAACATTGTTGGGAATCATTCGGTGGGCTGAGTCGTGTCAATAGAGGAAGTCTTGCAGGGAAGGGGTTTGACTTACTCTCATTCATGACGCAGTTTAGATACTTCATGTTTCGCAAAATAGAGAAATTCATGGGAATATCGCCAAGCTCGGCAATCTCCTCACGAATTTTGTCCCACACCTCAGGCTGACGGGCAAGCCACCACATGCAGTTGCTAATGAATACAGAAGTAGTGTCAATGTTAGCAACAAGTATCAAGCAGATTTGCGACCTCAACTCTGCCACATCCTGAAGATTTTGTATCATGGACCAGAGAAGATCAGTTCGCTCCTCGCCGAGGTCAGTTTCACCCTGCTGTATCTTTTGATCACGTTCTTCCTTTTCCTTTATTGCTTGCTCAATTGGGGGAGTGACGAAAGAATGAATCTCCTCTACAGCCTTTAACCAGGATGACCAGTCGCGGAGAAACATGAGTCTGTTCAACTGGGCGCGTAGACGACCTCCGTCAAGCACGTCAAGCATGGTGACGGCAATCTTGGAACGCTCTGGATATACCAGTGATTCAGTGGACTCGCCAAAGATGAACTCAGTGGCGATGTCCAGGAACTAGGCAGTCAGCTAAATGTTATCAAGGCTGGCTAGGGACTTTACTTACCCATCGCTGAAGAAGTGGCTGTAGGTCAACAGTCTTGCCGTCCTCCGGTATCAACCTCATGAATTGGTCTGTATGACGCGCCACACGTTCGGTGCTGGTGTAAACCTGACGATCAAAGAAGGGCTGAATGAGCAAACGACTATGTTTCCATTCGTCACCATCAGTGGTAATGGCACCCTTGTCGGCAAAGGGAGTCAGGCCCCTTTTGAG
This sequence comes from Fusarium sp. PT, assembly GCA_021020635.1. Taxonomy (NCBI): domain Eukaryota; kingdom Fungi; phylum Ascomycota; class Sordariomycetes; order Hypocreales; family Nectriaceae; genus Fusarium; species Fusarium sp. PT. The sequence continues at coordinate 195,365 of JAHMRZ010000011.1, forward strand.
ATTGCCAATAGGGGTGACTCCAAACTCTTTAAAGTTTGTAGCATAGACGGCTTTGAGGACTTCGGCATCACAGGTATAAACCCATCTGACACCAAACATGTTGGTAGCAAAGGTCTTGGTATGAGGCATGCTGGCGTGCATCTTGGCCAGCCAGTCAAGAAACCCGTTTGTCCGCAAGGCCCGGATTTGACTTGCGACGAGGTCAAGACCCCAAATGGGATCCCATTGCCAGTAACTAGGCATAGGTTGCCATCCTGCTTTGTCGCTTTGGCGGTCATCGAGAACAAGCTTTTTGAACAAGAAAACAAGGGCGATACCAACGAGCGCAAGGGCCGGAAGGTTGCGTGAGGACACCTGGTCGGTGATCACCTGATGGATAGCCATCTTGCTTCTGGATGAAGACTATAGACAGAATGGAATAATAGATCTTTGAGTATAACAAATGCGAAGTAAATTGTGATAAGTATGTCGCTGTGTGCCCCAAACAGTACAGGGCTTCCACCTGCTCAACGACAGAATTCAAAGATTTTTAATTACATATCAACACAATCTCTACATACATAATGTCCTGTATTCTCTTTTGAATACACATGCATACATCTCGCTCTGAGCTCGGATTCCGTGATGTCACTGGCGGGATCTACTGTAGGATCAGAAACGTGCGGGATTAATCCGGAGAGACGTCGAGATTGGCATTTGCCGAAGGATTCTCCGTAGAATTCTCCGCCATACAGTCATATCATACATGATACGATACAATCGAGAAGAGAGAAACTGGAATTTTTGAAATGGCAGAGTTGTCCGAAGATCACATCGATTTATCTGCAGGTATTGACAGAGTTTGAACATGTGATCGTGGGACGGGACAAAGTACCACCCGAGTTCTTGGTAGAGAGGAGAGAGGATCAAGAATGAGACAAGAATACCAAATTTGCTTACTTCTGTCAGTAGGTTTCACAGTTTGTAGCAGACAATTGGATGATTCTTACGCCCAGAAGCATGAAAACAGTTTGAATGTGCACGGTGGCGCCATAGAGACTAGCTTTTGGCATAACAGCCTCAAATTAAATAACCACTTATATACTTATACGGATGCTAAAATGATGTATCGAACATAACCTTAGCCCATCCATAGTTGCCCTGCTTCTGACGCCCCTTGTGCATCACCAGACCTAGACATGACGGACGATCCTCTGCGTCTCTGTAAGTCCATTACGTCGCAACAGAATGAGAGTCCAGTCTTCACTGCCGCAAGGATCTTCTCGTCAACATCATGACCTCCATAGCCATGCTGTAAAGCCTCCATATAAGCTACAGCGCACGAGAACAACATGTACTCGCTAGTCGACTCAGCGCCCCCTGTAGCTCGTACACGTCGTTGAAAGGCATCCACCGAGCCCGACAGCAGCTCTTGTAATGCTAGATGACAAGAACTATCCAGACTAGGAAACGAGCTATCCTCGTGTTCCCGAATTAGATCCAGACACAGTGATATAGTAGCTTGCCTATGAACGAACTGGAAATGTCCGTGGCCTTGGGTAAGAAGTGCCGCATAAGCGCGGTGATCCTTCGTCGGAGTCAAAAGCTGCGCAGAAATCTCCATGCGCATTCGCCGCGAGTAATAGTATTCCGGCTTGGTGCTCGCCTGCTCGGCAAAGGGCTCATGGAGCGCCAAGACGAACGGTCTGGTGAAGAAATCCACGAGTTTGACCTGAAAGTCCGAAGGCGGAGTTTGGCTTGTAGATCGTAGCTTTTCTAGACCCGTGGAACAGGCTGTGTTTAGTTCCGCGGCTAGTGAGTGGCATTCTTGATAAGTTTTGGAGGAGCCCGGGGCGTTGGCTAGTTGAAGAATGCGGAGACGGAGTCTTTGGGTCTGGGCTAGGAGGGTCAATACCGAGGCCGATGTAACGACCTGTGGCTCTACTCCCAGATATAAGTCGCTGTCCGCAATGCTACTTGGAGCCTCGCAGTCGTAGCTCTCGGGTGCTATAGGAGCTGGAAGGCCCTTGTCGATTGCGACCTGCAGTGATAACTCAAGCATTGTTGCCCACAGTCGTCTCCGTATCTCAGCTTCTTTAGCAGACATATTCGGCGAACGGGCTCGAGGTTCACGATGTAGCCCCAGTTGCACAGCGATATGTGTCAGATCATGTCCTCCTGAGAGCCATCCAACGCCTATAGGTGCCACATCCTGAGTATGTGTGTGACGTGTCAGGGCCAAGAGACAGGCAATTTGAGCCATACTCAGATCGGCCCGCATTCCCTTGATGGTCTGGCGAGCCAGCCATTCTTTGACGTATAGGATCCATCTGCTGGCCTGCTCTCCGAGGGAGGGAAATTGGTCCGGATGTGACTCTGCGGGAACCAAGGTTGTGGAGCCGAGAGCAATGGCGAGGAGCAATTTGCATGCGAATGTGTCATCGATGTCTGCGGATGTAGATGTTGATGATTCCCAAAAGTGCTCATAGTCTCGTAGAAAGGATGGCACGTGAAAGATGCGCAGAACTGATTCGAAGGTTTTGATATAAGAGTCCAACAGAGCGTCGCATGTGCTTCTGGGTGGTAGCACATCCCAAGCAGCAGTCTGAGTTGTCGTCCAATTGTCGATCAAGGTTTCGTTCCCATGATGCTCCTCAAGGGTTCTCTTTAAGCGCTTATACTTCTCAAAAAGAGGTCGCACGGATTCAGTATCAGGAGTCAAGCTGATGTTTTCGCTTGACAGGTTATCCGCGAGGAAACTCAGCTTCTTGCACTGTGAAAAGGGGAGATACCAGTCGTTGTAATGGTCATCAAACTCCGTGTAGTCTCTTTCGTCAATTTGAGACACGGAGCCTCTGCTTTGAAGTGTTTCTGAGGAATGTAGCAGGCTCTGAATTGATGTGTTGGAACTGGCAGTCATGGTTGATGGGAGGCTACAGCTTGTCCACGAAGATGACCTCGCAGAGCCATGTGGCAGTGAACTAAACGATTCCGTAGAGGTAGATTTGGAATGCGAGACTTCTGCCAGGTCGAAAAAGTCCATGTCAACGAATTCAATGGGAACATGATCACTCATAGGCGCCACGTCCAGGTTAAAAAGGTCCATGTCCTGCGTTCTAGTGTCGAACGTGTCAGCACCGAGCATGAGTTGCTCGTGACTGTTACTATGCGCGTGTGAAAGCCCAAGCGAAGCCAACGACTCGTGCTGCTGCATGTGCATGGCAGGCTGTTCCATGTAGTTCTCGGAGATGGAACTTCTGTTTGTTGGGTGGTTGTTGTACACGCACCGAAGGCTCGGTACTGATTTGGAGCAGGGACCGCAGGGCGAGTGACGGTCGCAGCGGATCTTGCGTCTGCGACATTCCGTGCAAGCTACCGCCGGACGTCGACGTCTATACGCTGGGCCTGGGTCCATTGGGAAAGGAAGTAAGATGTGGCTTGTCAGAGGGGCTTAGAAGCAATAGGCTGAAGTCCCAGTGTATAAGGGTGGGTAGGTTTCTTTCTTGATAAAGACGAGCTTGGGTGATAGTACCGAAGCCTTGGCTTGTATGAGGCCTAGTGCACGTAGTTCATATATATCCGGATGGTTTAAGGTACTCTGTGCCGTGCTTGAGCTATGATTGCCGAAATGGAAGAATGCTAGTGGAGGCCGAGGTGCATGGATGCCAGTGGTCGCCCAGAATGTTGAAATATAGCTAAGCACCGTCAACGACGAGGCCAATGCTCTTCTATCTCATAGGGCTGGGGGAGTGTTGGTTCATGTGCTGCTGGGGGAATAAATGCAGGAATCGGGTGACTGCTGACTGCAGACGAGAAAGGAACTTGACTCTGCTGTCATTCACATTTATTGAAATGGTTAGAACTGTCTACATAGCCGTGTCAAACTGCCATCCGTCCGAGTTACTGATTGATTCCTTCACAGGTAAAACCTGATATTAACCACCAAGCTATCCTTCTGTGGATAAACGGCATGTCCATGACGGACGGAGGATTCACTGCCTGTTCTTTACTTGGAACCTTCTTGGCCAGTATTTCTCAGGAAGACATTTCTAGAGAATTCTGGTCTGACACTTGCTGTAGGTAGGATCAGGTACCCGCCCTCCATCAGATCATTCACCCCTGTACCCTGGCGTTACGCGCTCAATGAAGAATATAATTCGCTGGAGGAGGACGGAAGTCGTTACGCGTTATCTGTGGGGCTTAGGATCTACCTGCATATGTGCATCTCAGGCCCGCCGCCGGGACAGGGTGATATTGCAGGAGGGATAAGATAAATAAATACCGCGAATCAATAATTGAGTTCTGTGGATGGTGACTGCGGCTTTGGATTTTGAGAGGCTATGATAAACGTGTAGGAATTTTACCTATACGAGACAAAGGTGGTGTTTTGAGTTTTGATAGGATAAATGGCAAATAGACTTCATGATACGAGGTGATATACACAAGGTGGGAAGCTTGGCCGAAGGATCTTGATCGTAGTCAATCGCGAATATGCACGAGAAATCCTAGTGACATGGTGGCATTCAAAGTTACGAGTTTCCTAGCTCAGCCTTGGAATAGAGTTTGCACCCCGCACGACCAGTACAAAGCTTGAATTGACACTAAACAACGGGTAACGAGCCGGGTTGTGGGAGCCCACAGGGTTTATGCGCAGGGCCAAGTTGTCATTGCCAGGTATATAAATCCTACGGTCCTACGGACTAAGCCTACATTGCACATGCAATCAATCCTCTATTTCTTGGGCTTTAGACCTCCAGCAGGCACACGGCCTCGAACAGCGAAGCTTTGGAACGCGGCACCCTTCTCTGAGAGTTCCTTGCGGACACGAGTGGCAAGAGTGTCGAGTTGCTCAGACGTGAACCCTTCAAGTTCGGGGAGAGCTTTAACAAGTAGTTAGTAATCTGTAACACAAACATTGGATGCTCGACTATCACTTACTTCTTGCCATGGCCACAATCATGGGACCGGCCCCACCTGCGCCGTTGATGCTGGCCTCCTTTAACTCAGGCTTTGCCTTTGCTCCAACATTGCAATGCAGGATATCAACCTGGACGTCCTCGAGCCCCGCATTCTCCATCCACTCCTTGAGGTTGGGCCCAAAGTTACCCCCCATCTTCTTGATCTTCCAGATCTGCTCCAGGAGCCGGAAGAACTCGTGCGCAGCAGTGCCCTCTTCCAGCGTGCTCTGGTCGCAGTCTAGCTCCACGAGCTCGACCCAGCCGCCGGGCTTGGCCAGGCCGCAGAGGTTGGCCACAGCTTGCTCGAGAGAGAAGTCTCCACAGAATCCAAGGACTTGGCGCTGGTGCACGAGGTCGAAGGATTCGTGCCACTCGGTGGGCCACGCCTCTGTGATGGATTGCTTGATGAACTCAATTCCTTCAGGGCGAGGGTTGGGGAAGAGATCAGTGACGAGATCAGTGCCAATATAGGTCTGCTTCTCGGCGACAGGGCCGGCTCGCTTGCGTAGGTCCTGCAGCCAGATACCTGTGTATACGTTAGCCTGCTTATTCGCTGCGAGTCATTGTGACACTTACCGTCAGCAGTGGCCGAGTCAAGAATTCTCAGACCAGACTTCTGCCAGTCAACAGGTGCAAAAGAGAGTTTACCACCGGCAGCATCAGTGTACACCAGATGGTTATCAGTCAGTCGTGAGATCTCCTCGTGCAGGCCTCTCTTCTTTGCATCATCCATGAGGGCATCCATGCCAGTGCCATTGGCAATGCTGGCATCGGGGCCGCTCTGGGGAGGTTGGGTAGCAGTTTCAGTAGCCATCTTGTGTAACTTTGGGGTGAATGCTGGTGAGTAATGGATGAGTAATTGTTTATCACTGGTGGTGGAGTCTAAGTGTCGAAAGTTGCAGCTGGTCTTGTAAAACAGTCTCTTTAAATCATCATGTCTCGACAATCCACATTCTGAAGGGGTGGGTGTAGAGATGCGGATCGGTCCGCTTACACTGCAATATGACGCTTGCGTGTTCTTTACCGTGCGCTATCTCTAATGCCGAAGTTGAAAGGTTTGTGTGAAGGACGCGGCATAGCACGGCACGGCAGAGGCAGTTAGTTAGTGGAGGTCCTCTACGGTCGATCAGTACCACCGGAGAGCTTATTCTCCTTCGTAATCCGGCTAATTTACTCCGTGGAGTGCCGAAGGATCGAAGGTGAGCTGACATGGGCCACGGAGAATGGTGGGGAAATGTTGCACCTGGTCAGATTGAACTTTTCCCGGATAAATCAGGTATTTTCGTTTACAGAGCCGATACGTAAGCTCGGATTATTGCACCCGAAGCAGGATGCCGAGAATGAAGGATTCCTGGGCGAATTGGATATCGAACCATGATTTTGACCACGAGAAGTTGGAATCTCGATCTACATGATATGACTTGGTTGAATTTACAACCTTGGTTTGTGCTGTAATTGTGCTAAAAGCTATAGTCGCTTGTTGAAGCAATACCAGTCAGCCTCTGAAGCAATTACACCAGACAATTCACCTTGAGTCTATGCTTAGCTCCACATTCACACAATGAGAGACTTTCAAGTGACCGCGACTACGGTTGTGACATTTGGCGTATCTTTAATCACTTTGCGAATTATCTGGGTTATCATCTATCGTCTCTATCTATCACCCATAGCGAGAATCCCAGGACCGAAGCTTGCATCTCTCACTTTCTTCTACGAGTTCTACTACGATGCCATCTGTCGAGGAAGATTCCTCTGGAAGATCCAGGAGCTACATCGTCAGTATGGCCCTATTGTGAGAATCAACCCTTATGAAGTCCACATCAACGACGCAAACTTTTACGATGAGATCTATGCCAATGGCCCTCACCGGCCGCGGAATAAGGTCCGCTTCATGTCCACTCACGACGAGAGCATGTTCGATAGCTTCAAGGCTGAGACGCATAGAGTGCGTCGAGCAGCCTTGTCTGGATCCTTCTCTAAACAGTCTATTCGTGCTCTGGAGCCGCGCATTCTAGATACTATCAGCCAGCTTACAGGCAGGATGAGAACACTCAGTGGAACAGGGGAAGTTGTTAACCTCAAAGCACTTTACAGTGGTCTGACTATGGATGTCATTGCCCAGTATTGTTTTGGCGAGAGTATGGATAACATGAAGCAAGACAAATTCGGCAGGGAACTGTTGGACTTCTTCCACGAAATGCCCCAAGCTCACCCTATCGGACGCATGTTCCCATGGCTCTTTGATATTATTCAAAAGGTCCCCATCAGTTTCCTAGCAAGAATGGATCCCAAGTTGCAGCCGCTTGCAGATTATGACAAGAAGATATCTGGTCAGATCTCAGACGTCCTTGCTAAAGAAAAGCAAGATGGTATCAGAACTGTGTTCCATGAGATGCGAGATAGCAAACAACTTCCGGAGGCTGACAAGACTCTGGAGCGCTTCAAGTCAGAGGCAGCGATCTTTCTAGGAGCTGGCACTGAGACTACTGCTGCTGCGCTTACGACCTTGAGTTTTCATCTCGCTGAGAATCCAGCTATCTTGGCTAAGCTGAGGGAGGAGCTCAAGACGGTTATGGGTGCGCCGATCACCGTGGCCAGGTTGGAGCCTTTGCCATATTTGGTATGTTGAACTTAAAGTGGCTTGAGTGGTTGTTGTGCTAACTTTACTGTAGACTGGAGTCATTCAAGAGGGTATCAGACTTTCGTTTGGTGTTCCAGGAAGATTACCCCGATACGCTCCAACTGAAGATCTCTGTTACGCTGGTTACAATCTTCCTCGTGGTGTAAGTTCTCAGCCATCTCTCTCACTTCAAGCATACAGAAGAATGCTAACTATTGAAGACCCGCATGAGCGCATCATCCTACCTCATCGACACAGATGCAGAGTACTACCCAGACCCATTCAAATTCGACCCTGAGCGGTGGATGCACGGCAAGGCTAGTCTAAGCCACCATTTTGTCCCGTTCTGCAAAGGTAGTCGGCAGTGCATTGGGATGAATCTCGCGTATGCTGAGCTGTATCTTACTGTTGCGACGGTTTTTTCAAGATTTGATATGGAGTTGGTTGGGACAACGCGCAGGGACGTGGAGATTGCTCATGACTTTTTCGTGGGCATGCCGGCTTTGGATTCGAAAGGGGTTGTGGCGAGGGTGGTGAAGGATCTTGGTGGGGAGTAGTCAGTTGATAGGAGTAACCATACAGTAGATTGTATCACATCTTGGTTTAGGTTTATCAAGAAAGTTATAGGACTTCTTTTGTTTTTCAATGGGTAGAATATCTATCCAGCTACCTATTTAGTGATTGCAGAAGCATTATATATGTTGCAAATCACGTAAAAGTCTACAAAGTTGGACATGAACAAAATGGGACTTAAGTTTGTTCTTTTACCACGGTATAGCATTCGTCCCTCACGACAGTCTAGGCTAGGGGGGAAAATAAAACATGGGACTCGAGACTACCACCAAGATAACTGTTAGACCGAGTATTAATAATATTTATATAATTTATTCCTTTTTAATAATATTTAATAAATCTTAATAATATTTACTATAAAACATTATAATCTTATATAATTTTATTATCTTATTATAATAATATTGATAAAGAAAGTCTAGTATCTCATACTCAGCGTCTTTTGTTTTATTTCCCCCCGAGGCTAGATTAAGGGTCTTACATGATTATCTTTCAGCTCTCTTTTGCCATTAGATATCGACGATATTTTATAGGTAGAATATTTCACTTTTATTACTATCATTCATTCTAGATAGAACATCTAATTCAGACCGACCCCTCTAAGCAGAAGCCTTCTTCACGTAAGCCTTCAAAGGCGGCTTAGACCGAGTCCCGAATGTCAGCTGACCATCCAACCAATTCTCGGATTCCGGTGCAAGCTCCAGATTGAAGCGGTACAAGAGTTTGCACAGCGTCAATCGCATAACATAGTAGCTCAACCTAAGTTCCCAGTTAGTCTTAAGGAATCAAAATGTCGTAATAGACTGAAGTGACAACTTACTCTTGTCCAAAACATGATTGCGGACCAACTGAAAAAGGGTGAACACTACCCTTTTTATCACTCATGCAATGTTGAGGACGACCACGATCGTCTGGCAGCCAGCGCTCTGGTATATACTCATGAGGCCTTGAGAAATTGTGCTCGGTCAAGTACGTCACTTGATGGAGCATCATCACTACCGTGTTACCAGGGACAAAGCGGCCAGCGACCTGAGCTCCAGATGCTGGAACCACACGGTCTGTACCGGTTGCAGCGGGCGAGTAGCAGCGAATGGACTCTTGAAGGCAAGCTTCGAAGTAAGGCAGTTCCTTTTGAGACTGCCCGATCCTGTCCATCGTGATATCGGCTTCACTGGAGAATGCTCCTCGAATCTCGCTTAGTAGCTTCTTCTTGACGCGCTCATTCTTCTTGCGGAAGACGAAATAGACAAAACCAGTCAGAACTGTGGGCATAGCCTCACAGCCACCCAGCATCAGAAACGGGGCGAACTCGCGCAGTAGATCAAGAGGCATCGTTCCTTGTCGTCCTGATCCATCTGCATCTCCATCCAGCACCATTTGGAGCATATCATCTCGCGCTGAGGGGAGAGCAACGCGACGATCAAAACGGCCAAAGATAGGTGCCATGAAGGAATCGCGCTCAGCACTACCCCAGCGATGGACAGCAAATAAGAGGAACTTATGTAGGAATGGGAAGCGATTCAAGACTGCGAGAATGGTGACACCTCGCGCGAATCTGTCGAAGGAGTGGACCCAGGGAACAAATTCGGGGTCTGTGAAAAGATGCAGGGACTCGCCGAGGAAGAGATCTGCTATGAGATCGCAGATGAGGAAGCTGTTCATGTCGCGCATATCCACAGCCTCTCCTTTCCCCATTGTTCCCTTGCCACTAGACTTCTCCAAAACACTGAGGTACTCCTCGATGTGCCCGTTGATCATTCCCTCAAGCTTCTTGACGTTGTCACGCTTGAGAGCCGGAACCATTGCTTTCCGCATGATACTGTGAGTCTGCTGGGATCGCGGTTTTGCAGGATCTGGATTTACCAAATCACCACCCACCAAAGCCGCAAGCCGAGGATCTTTGGCCATACCATTCTTGGCAGCTTTGGTCGCGCCGCAGATATCAGACCAGGCACGCTCATCAGTGAAAGTAAGAGCATCAGGAGCAATTCGAACCACTCCGCCGTATTTATTGTGCAGATCGGTAAGCCAGGGTAGTTGACGACCACTGGCTGTAGCAATGAGATGAGGAATGCGGGATATGGCACAGAGCTTTGGGCCAGGGAATTGAGACAGGGGAGAGAAGTAGAGGTCTCGAATGACTGAGATGAGTAGGGCTGTAATGGAGAGAGTGGCTAGAGCGCAAGCCACGCGGAAGGTAGGCGTGGCGGTTTGCCATGTGGTGTTTAGCTGGTCCCAGTCCATGTTGAACTGTACGCGTTGCCAATCCATGTTGAACGCTACGTGAAATGTCTGACTTGAAGCTTCATAGCTGTGGTCCTGATAAGTCTTACTCAGTTGATCTATTGAGCGAATCCGTGATCGACAGACTGACTGCCAAAAATGATAATCGACCCATTGTCCAAGAATGGTATCTAGCGCCAAGGCCAATTCTCCGTGCCGGCACATATCATATGCATCTGCCGGAGAATCCATCATCGCCCCACGATAAGCAGTGCAACTTTGACAGATCGGGCGTAGATAAAGCTTGACGGTTTCTTCATCACACATGTTAGTAATAGTTGATTAGAACTGCATTGCTCCGATAGGCAGCCTATCTCAACCCCTGCCAGCATATCCCGCACCATGTCATCCACTGAATCCTCCCAGAAGAAACCCGGCTTCATAGCCGTTTTTGTGGGGGCAACCAGAGGCATCGGATTAGCTACCCTCAAATCACTTACCCAGACGCTGAAAAAGCCGCGATTTTATGTCATCGGTCGATCGCAGGCCAAGTTCGAATATGAGCTGACTGCCCTACGCGAGTGTAACCCTGACGCCGAAATCCGGTTCCTCGAGGGGAAAGTCTCGCTCCTCAGAGATGTGGATGATGTGTGTGACCGGATATTGCAGACCGAGTCTCACTTGGACTTACTCTACATGAGTCCGGGATCATTGGCTTTTGGTGGGCCGCATTGTGAGTCGGTCGGAGAGCTAACAGCGGAGATTGCTGACTGACTTTTGCGTCACAGATACAGAGGAGAAGATCGACTTGTGTTTCGCTTTATCGTTTTATATCCGTATGCGATTTATTGGCCGATTATTACCGATCCTCTTGCAGTCTTCCAAGCCTCGAGTCCTCTCCGTGCTGGCAGGAGGCCATGAAGCTCCACTTTATACCGTGGACGGAGATATAGGATTGCAGAGAGAGGGGAACTACACGGCTGCGCGGGCTGTAAATCAGGTGACGACACTGCATAGCCTTGCCTTTATGCACTTTGCTTCTCAGTACACAAAGGTCTCTTGGCTTCACGTGTACCCCGGCTGGGTAGCTACCGACTTCCTTTCTGATCTTCTCCACAGCGCTGGTGCTATCGGTGTTGTAGCAGGGAAGATGATTGCCCCTGTATATCGTCTTATTGCCATGAGTGAGGAGGAATGTGGACAGAGACAGGCACTTCATGCCCTGAGTGGTAGATTTCCTAGTCGAGATATGATTTGTGCTGCTATGGTGGATGTCAATGATCAGGCTCTGTGTTATGGTGCTTGTAGTGGGTTTTATCGTGTGTTGAGTGATGGGAGGACCGCTACGGGGGATGAAGTCCTTGGACCGCTCCAGAAGGATGGATGGCCGCTCAGAGTATTTGAGCATCTCGAGGATGTTTTTGATAATGTTTTAAGCAGGAATTAGACCAATACAAAGTCAGTGATGAAAATGGACGTGATTAAGCGATTGTTTGTAAGCCTTGTTCCTGTCCACCACGTTCCTGTGCACTAGTTTATCCAATCAAGTTAGCATTGCATATCTCTGTTCAGGACTGGAGACATGTAGAGAAGGTTATTTTTCCTAATCTAATAGTAGCTATCTTTCAGTGATTCCTCGCCGCCGTCCAAATGAATATAGCCACATTCTTCATCTTGGCGTCACACTGACCTTAACCCCATTCAAACTACTCGGCCCAACTCTCATAACAGGCACATACCCTCTTTCATCCCTCGCCTCAAGACCCTTGAACTTCTGACAGAACCTCGCAAGAACATAGGCAGTCTCAGTGGCCACAAGAATATGCGCAGGACAGATTCTTGGGCCGCCGCCAAAGGGCACAAAGTGCCACAGAGGACGTAAACCGTCCCAGCGCTCGGGTCGAAACTCGGTGGCGTCAGGACCCCAGTAGTCCGGGTCGCGATGCATCAGGTAGCGGTTGCAGTGGACGATGTCGCCCTTGGCGCAGAAGATGGGCTGTTTGCCGTCTGGGCCGCCGCCGCGGGGGAGGGTTGTGTCGTGGGCGGCTACGCGGATCATCTGGATACCGTTGGGAATAGTGCGATGAGCTTCAAGATATTAGCAGCTGTTCCATCGTTCTGTGAGTGGGCTCGACATACTCTCGTTAATCACCCAGTTCATATACTTCATTCCGCGAAGCTTGGAAAAAGTAAGTTCCTCATCCCCAAGCTCAAGCACCTCTTTCTCGAGTTTCTCCCAAGCCTCGGGATGTCTCGCCAGTTGGTAAATAGCATTCGAGATATGAATACTCGTTGTCTCATTGCTAGGCACCCACACAGCTGTGATCTGATCTCGCAAAAGAATTCGATCCTCAGGCGGGATCTTGTGCACCATATCCCAAAGAAGGTCAGTTCGCTCGGATTTTTCCTTGCTCTTCTCGCCCTTTTCTTCGAGCTGGGCGAGCTCATCATACGCGCGGTCGATGTACTGGTCCATGAAGTTGTGCACAAGACGAATGCTCTCATACCACTTGGGGTCGCGGTGGAGGAAGAGGAACTTGCTCATGGTAAGTCTGACGCGTGCGCCGCGCATGATATCTACCATGGCCAGCATGACGTCCTCGCGCTCTGGGTGAGTCAGACAATCGCGGGATTTACCGAAGAGAAATTCAGTTGATGTGTCAAGGAACTGTTCATACAGTCAGTGATAGTGTAGCATAGCCGTGAGTGACTTACCCATCGTCGAGTCAGAACCTGCATGTCAAAAGTCTCGCCATCAGTGGGAATGAGGTCCAGCATCTTGTCGGTAAAAGGCTTAAGTCTAGCCACATTGGCAAAGGCCTGTCTCTCAAAGTATGGCTTGATGATACCTCGACTTTGATGCCAGAACTCGCCATCAGCAGTACTAACACCTTTTCCTGTAAAAGGCGCTGCAACACCATTGTCCACACGGATAGGCTCAAGCACAAACTCCTCCCACTGCGAGGTACTCATGGCCTTCATATTCTCCATCTCAGAAGAATACACCATACGCATACCCAGAAACCTCGCCTTGAAGGTCTTGGTGCCCTGGGCAGCCCAGGTCTCCTCCATCCACGACAGCCATCGATGCTCCTTGAAAGCGCGGCTCATGGACAGCACAAAGTCAATGCCCCAGATGGGATCCCAGTGCGAGTAAGTCTTCAGAGGACCGCAGTTATACTTCTTTGTCTTGATGGAGTAGCTGATATGATCCCACAGTCTGTTTAGAAAGTAGTACGCGATAAGAGCGTAGAAGGCGGCGAGAGATAGCGCGGAAAGATGTAACGACATCGTGGACGACTTCGGGGATGACTTCAGCGCGTAATGGCACAGCGACGACGTACGGTGCACCAAACGTCATTGGTATAAGGAATTAAATGGAAGACACAGTTAGGATATCGAGAATTGAGTCTAGAGGAAATGAGAAGCTTTGGACAAGATAGCCCTAAGGTCAGAATGAAGCCACCCAACAACTTACACTCCCCAGTCGGACGGTTGGAGGGGTGTCCATATCAATGGCTTCCGTTGCGGGGCAGGATCGGCCGGAGAAGACCCACTTTAGCAGATCAATATTCCGTCCCGAAGATTACAACAGTAGTGAATTCACATACGATCAAGACAGACTGTGCCACTTGACGAGCCGTAGGATCGTATTTCGTCATTTGCACATGTGACATACCTAGGTTCTTCCAAGCATTGTAGCATTGCGCTTTGGTTAGAAGGAGAGGAAAGGTTTAGGGTAGGCGATATCAAAAAGCGTAACTCGAGCTGCCATGCTGAGTGTAAAACAGTATAATGCAAAGAGGGACTATTTAAATGCCTAGCTTAGGGTTCTTTGTCAGAATAGATAACTATAAGTCTTGTTGCGACTTATGTGCACCGTGACTTATAGCTATTGCACGGTACAGCCTTGAATCGGAGAACTTCGACGTTGTCTTAATAATAAACATTTGCGTAATCACGGATGTCTTAATCATTGACATGTAAATCAGTTAAACCTAATTGGTAATGTAGGTACAGGCCACTTTCATGAACTAGATTCTCAAGAGAATCTAAAATAATAATAATACATTCACTACATCCGTCAAGTGAGGGAGTCAGTAATTATGAAAATCATTTGCAAAAGTGATGAGTACAGTGGGTATGCATAAGTTCTGACACTTTCCTTTCTTCTATATGTATTTTATAAAATCTTATATTAATTATAATAAACTCTTTTTATTTTTATATAATCCTATATAACTTACAATAATCTTATATAAAGTCTTCTAATTATTAGACTTATTTATGTTTTATTATTATGTATATGAATAGCTGGCTTGTGTCGGAATTTTTACACAGGACTGTAGGTGGATCTAAAATTGGATGCCGAAATAGTCTAGCCTAATGAGGTCTGACCCAACAAACACGTCCAACCTAATAATTCGTCGCGTCTTGTATCAAACGAAAGAACCTCAATGTTTTATGAAACAAAATGTCTATTAACTATGAAAAAGCAGACTCATGCGGTGTACTACTCATGCAGATGTCGTAGCCACTCTATATATCAGCTTCTTACCACCAGCAGTCCCCATCTTAACCCTCTCCGCTCCCTTTGCAACACCCGCAAGCCCCTCATCGCTAACCTCAGTCGGATGCGTCGCGATATCCTTCGAATCCAACAACCGCTGCGCAACAGGCGCCCACGCCTCAGCAAAAGCCTTATCCTTTGGCCGCGCCTCTCTGCGGTATGGCTTCTTCCAGTCCACCGGCTTGCCCAACGCTGTCCACGCGAGAACCCAGCCGGGACGGACGTCACGACGCGTGTGGCCGCGGATGGGGAACTGGTCTAGGCCGATGTAGTTGCCGCCGTGGCTGCCGATGGCGCCGTAGCAGATCTTCATGCTGCTGCTTTCGGTGATGCAGTCGAGCACGTATTCGAGCTTGTCGTTTGTGAATGCTCGGATGTCGGAGGCGCAGGATGGGGAGCGGTAGTCGAATGCTTCGACGGCGCCCAGGGATTTGACGTGTTCGAACTTTCCTGGTGAGCAGGTGGTGATGGGCTTTAAACCGGATCTGAAACGGTCAGTGATAATTCATTGCACGGGAGAATTAGTAGATTGAGATGAAAGGCACTTACAGTTTAGCGGCCTGAATTGCCAGCCCTCCGGTAGCAGTTCCACCTCCATAAACCAGAATATACTGATCAGTAGTCTGACCCGAGTACGGAAGAGGAAGCTTCATCGTATGATATAAAGACAACCCAACCGTAAGCAATCCAACACCCAGCGTCGCACCCTGCTCAAAGGTCATCCAATCCGGGAGGCGCAGCAGCAGCATTTCTGGAACACTGACAAACTGGGCAAAGCCTCCATTGTTTGGATTATCAGATCTATTTCCCGCACAAGCACCACCAACACGATCCCCAGCCTTGTACTTTGTGGTCTGATTTCCCGCAATGACGACTTCTCCTGCGAAATCGCAGCCCCAGGTTGAGCCGGGGGACGGGGACATGTCGAGGGACTTCCAGTCGTGGGGGTTGACGCCCACGCAGAAGATGCGGACGAGGATTTCGTCTTCTTTTGGTGGCTCTATGGGGCAGTCATCTTGGAGGGCGACGGTTCCTGCGCCTGTTACCTTGAGGGATGCTTGGGTGGCGGGGAGACGGGAGAGGATTGATTGAACTGCCATGGTGGACGAGATCAGTGTGTGAAGGGTCTGTCTAGTCAAGTTCAAAGCGTAAGTGGAAAATCAACACCGAACACAATGACTTAAATTGGGATAAGCACACGAAGGAAATGCTAATTATTCAGAATAAAATGGTTAAACCTCCGACAGTGCATGACTTGCGGAAGAAGCATATCTAGCTATGACCACACTTTACGATCGCCATCTGCTGTTCCTCGCCTTCCGGGATATTGTATGGCATCCAAGCTCTAGTCTGCTTCAGTCCCGAACTCAGTCCAGGATACGAAATCCCACGCGCCTCTAATGCATTATCGTATCCGCCCGCCATAAGCTCGCCTCTGCATCCTTCTCCACAGCTCAATCTTTCTCCGTGCGGTGTTATGGGATCCACACCCCTGTCCGGAGTATGTGGCCCACCCCTCCGGCCTCCTCCGGGATATCGTAAGCGGGCAGGATACTAACCCATGAAGCGACTACGGCTGATTTGCCGACTCCGAGATAATACGAAAACCCGGAGAAACGTCATCGCCGATCTATCGAATGAAGGATGCGATATGGCATCGTCAACACAATTTGCCTGATTAGTATCTGTTCCTCCTGTGATAAGATCACGAGCTCTATCTACTAAGGCCCTTGCAGCCTCGAAATATCGACTCTCACAACTTGTCGAAACAACTCACCAAAGAGAGTCATTCAACACTCGCGGTTTAAAGTGTTCGCCTTCAACAGCACCGCACTCTTCACTATAACCCCATCCACTTATTCACAATGCCTTCTCCTGGAGAGCCCATCGCTGTGGTAGGCTCAGCCTGTCGCTTCCCCGGCGGTGCATCTTCGCCGTCGAAACTCTGGGAACTCCTCAAACAGCCCAAGGATTGTCTTAGGGAGTTTCCCAAAGATCGTCTGAATCTTGAGGCTTTCTATAACAAAGATGGCGAACACCATGGAGCTACAGATGTTTGCAATAAGGGCTACCTCCTTGAGGAGGATAGTCGGTTGTTCGATGCATCGTTCTTCAATATCAACCCTGCCGAGGCTGATTCTATGGATCCTCAGCAGCGGTTGACGCTTGAGACGGTCTATGAGTCGCTGGAAGCTGCTGGATACACTATCGAGCAGATGCAGGGCTCGCTGACTTCTGTGTATCTTGGTGTCATGACTGGAGACTATCACGACATCCAACAGCGAGATATAGAGATTATCAACCGCTACCACCCAACAGGGACTTCAAAGAGTATTCTCTCCAACCGAGTCTCATACTACTTTGATCTTCGCGGCCCGTCAGTCACCATGGACACGGCGTGTTCCTCATCCCTCGCCGCACTTCACTTTGCCACACAGTCTCTCCGCAGCGGCGAATCAACTACCGCCATAGCCGTCGGCGTCAACCTCATCTACGATGCCTCGGGCTACGTCGCTGAGTCAAAGCTACATATGCTGAGTCCTACATCGCGCAGTCGGATGTGGGATGCTGGCGCAGATGGGTACGCCCGTGGTGAGGGTGTTGCTTCGGTTATCCTCAAGCCGTTATCTGAAGCTATTCGCTGTGGCGATCACATCGAATGCATTGTGCGCGAGACGGGTATGAACAGCGATGGAAGGACGACTGGTATCACGATGCCTTCAGCTACGGCGCAATCCGCGCTGATCCGTCGCACATATCAGAATGCTGGTCTAGATCCCGTGAAAGATCGACCGCAGTACTTTGAGGCTCACGGCACAGGCACTCTTGCAGGAGACCCTGTTGAAGCCCAAGCTATCCGGCAATCGTTCTTTGACGACAATGATGCCTCAGCCGAGCCCAATGACAAGCTTTACTGTGGCTCTATCAAGACGGTCATTGGACATACTGAAGGTTGCGCTGGTCTGGCTGGTCTACTCAAGGCTTCTTTGGCGGTGCAGAACAGCACTATTCCGCCGAACCTGCTCTTCAACACTCTGAACCCGTCTATCAAACCCTTCTACGACCGTCTTCAGGTACCCACCTCACCAGTACCTTGGCCGGAGGTTAGTCAAGGACCAAGACGAGCCAGTCTGAACAGCTTTGGCTTCGGTGGTACCAACGTCCACGCCATCATCGAGAATTACAATCCCCAGACATGTCCCCCTCAGTCCATGTCTGAGAAGTTCGTTGGCCCGTTAGTCATCTCAGCGGAGACAGAGCCTTCACTGGCAGAGACAGTGGAAAAGTACGCAGAGTTCATCAGGTCAGACCCCGATATCAACCTCGAAGATCTGGCGTTTGTCACACAAACTCGACGAAGCACGTTTGGCAAGAGAGCTTTCTTCTCAGGCGAGAGCCGCGACAAGCTCCTAGAGTTTCTCGACTCTGCTGTCGAGACGTCCAAAACCGGTGCTGAGATTGGCATTCAGGCTCCTCAGACCTCATCCTCTGAACCCCCAGCCATTCTCGGTATCTTCACCGGACAAGGTGCACAGTGGGCATCCATGGGAAGGAAGATGATCCAAACGTCCACGCAATTCCGTCAATCCATTGAGAAGTGTGAGGATGCTCTCCGTGGTATTCCTGATCCCCCGACCTGGTCGCTTAAGGAACAACTCATGGCGTCTGAAGAGGACTCCCGCATTGGCGAAGCTGCTATTTCTCAACCCCTTTGTACAGCTACGCAGATTGCCATCGTTGATGTCCTCGCCGCTTCAGGCGTGCACTTTGACGCCGTCGTGGGCCACTCTTCAGGCGAGATCGCAGCTGTGTACTCGGCTGGAATTCTCTCTGCGGCCGATGCTATGCGCATTGCGTACTACAGAGGTCTGTACGCAAAGCTTGCCTCTGGACCAGACGGTGCGAAGGGCTCCATGATGGCTGTTGGCTTGGGCTCTGAAGATGCCACTGCTTTCTGTGATACGGAGCAGTTTAGAGGAAGAATTAGTCTGGCTGCTAGTAACTCACCGTCTAGCGCTACGATCTCTGGAGACGAAGAAGCTATTCTTGAAGCAAAGGAGATTCTCGAAGAGCAAAAGACATTCGTACGTTTACTCAAAGTTGACACAGCCTATCACTCACACCACATGAGAGCCTGTGCAGAGCCATATCTCAAGTCGCTGGAGGCATGCAACATCACTGTTAGCCCCCCTTCTAACAACTGTATCTGGATTTCCTCCGTTTATGGAAACGCAGATATTCTAGATGGCGAGGAGGATATTGAAGCTCTTGCTGGCCAATACTGGATCGATAACATGGTTCGACCTGTACTCTTCTCCGAGGCATTGGAGTGCTCGCTCTGGAGAGCCGGTCCCTTCAACCTCTCACTTGAGATTGGTCCGCACCCAGCTCTCAAGGGCCCAGCTTCACAGACAATGAAGACTGCGCTGGGTCATGTCCTGCCATATGCCACATTCCTCCGACGTGGCTACAACGATGTCGAAGCTTTCTCTGGAGGTATTGGCTACATATGGGCATACCTTGGTTCAGACGTGGGATTTTCTGGATACTACCAAGCCATCCATGGCTCCAAAGCCAACCAGCCAAAGATGACCAAGGGTCTTCCATCGTATACTTGGAACCACAACAAGGTCCATTGGAAAGAGTCCCGCATCTCTCGCCGCTACCGTCTTGCTGATCGAGCGCCACATGAGCTTCTTGGCCGTCGCACCCCAGATGACTCTGAGTTTGAAGTTCGCTGGCGTAACGTCCTTCGCCTTAACGAGCTGCCTTGGATCCGTGGCCACGCTTTCCAGGGAATGGCGCTATTTCCCACCTCTGCGTATATGGCCATGGCTATCCAGGCTGCTATGGAGATCGCTGGCTCAAAGCCAGTGAAACTGATCGAGATCCGCGACCTTGTCATCTCACGGGCGTTGACGATTGAGGAAAATAACCCTGGAATCGAATCCATCTTCTCAGTCAAGAGAACGGGAAGTATTGACGAGAATGTCTTCCATGGCGAGTTCTCGTGTCATACTTGCCCAAGCGAGATCCAGGGAACCCTCGAGAGGAACTGCACTGGTTCCATCACCATTGACTTTGGTGAGCCGTCTGATCACGATCTTCCCCCACGAGCCCCTGGCAAGTCGGGAATCACACCTGTTGGTACCGAGGAGTACTACGACTCTCTACTCAATATTGGTCTCAACTACCAGGGACTTTTCCGCGGCCTGAAGTCAGTCGAGAGAGCCATGGGTTATGCTACAACAAAAGCATCATGGCAAAAGGCAGATGTCGGCGATGCCTATGTTATTCACCCAGGACCATTGGATGTAGCTTTCCACTCCATCATTGCGGCCATGTGTACTCCTTTGAGTGGTGCTCTCTGGGCACCCTACCTACCAGTCAAGATTGACAGACTAGCGATCGCTCCTAGCACCAACTATGAGGGCGTTCCCGGTGAGGTCAACTTTGATGTCGACACATTCATCACCGAGACGACTTCCAACACCTTCAGAGGAGACGTGCACATCATTAGTCCCGATGGCAAGACTGGGTTGCAGGCAGAGGGCCTTACGCTGAAGCTCTTTACGGAAGCAAGCTCTTCCGATGACCGACACATGTTCTCCAAGACGATCTGGCGAACAGATGTTCTAGACTCTTCACAGAATCTCGACGAGATAAACCCCGACGAGGACGAACTGGCTCTCGCAGAAGCCATCGACCGTACCTCGCTGTACTACATCAAGAAGATCTTTGACCACCTATCAGACTCTGACGTCGAGAACTGGAAATGGTTCCACAAGGCCTTCTACAGAGCCGCCAAAGAGACTCTCCAGGAAGCAAAGGAGGGGAAGCACCCGACTGCACAACCTGAGTATCTCAACGACACTGAAGAGTTGATCCTCGAGTACAAGCGCAAATACCCTGATCAGGCTGATCTCAAACTCATTCACGCCGTGGCCGAGAACCTCGTCGATGTCATGACATCCGATACTCAACTTTTGGAGGTTATGCTGGTTGATGATATGCTGAGCAAGCTTTACACCGAGGGTAGAGCCATGCAACCTCTAAACAAGATTGTCGCCGAGCTTTTCCAGAACCTCTCCCACAGATACCCCCGTCTGAACATCCTCGAGATCGGAGCTGGTACAGGCGGTACAACAAACTCTGTCCTCAACGCCATCGGAGACGCGTATGGTCGGTACACATATACCGACATCTCAGCTGGTTTCTTCGAGAATGCCAAGAAGCGATTCAATGCACACAGCAAGCGTCTGGATTACAAGGTCATCGACATTGAGAACGATCCCACAGGCCAAGGTGTTCCTGAAGGAAGCCAGGATGTTATCCTCGCGGCTAACGTCCTCCACGCGACTCGCAATCTGAATGAGACGATGGCCAATGTGAAAAAACTGCTCAAGCCAGGTGGTTATCTCATCATGGTGGAAGTCACGGGCCATTACCTACAGATGATGTTCCTTATGGGTGGTCTGCCTGGTTGGTGGCTTGGTGTTGATGAAGGTAGAGCTCGTGGGCCTGGAATTGGATTGACGGAGTGGGATGAGATCCTTCGAGACACAGGTTTTACTGGAGCGGATAAGTATGTGGCGGATCTTCCCGACTCGCTGAAGCATGTCTGCTCCGTCATTGTATCCCAAGCGACTGACGACAGAGTCGCGATGCTGCAAGAACCCATCTCTTTCCTCGACGAGATCCCCTTGGAGCAGCGTCTTCTCATCATCGGAGGCAAAACCCTTCCCATCTCGCGCGTCGCCAAGTCCATCCAACGTCTCGCCTCCCGCGTCGCAGACCAAGTCATGACCGTCGACAGCATCGACGCCCTGACAGAGAAACACGTCAGCGCCAATACATCCGTCATCTGCATCGCGGAACTCGAAAAGCCCATCTTCGCCACATCCATCACCCCGGAGCGTCTTCGCAACCTCCAAGCTCTATTCTCCCACGCATCGCACACCTTATGGGTCACATCCGGTCGTCTTGACGAGAATGCCTACGCCAACATGACAGTTGGTCTTGGCCGCGCCATCATCAACGAGTTACCGCAGCTGAACCTGCAGTTCCTCGATGTTGCCAAAGCGTCTAGTCTGGATGCCAATGTGGTGATTGAGGCGTTTTTGAAGCTCAAGCTTGGCAAGTCGCCCGACTTTGTCAAGACGCCGCTGCTGTGGTCGACGGAGCCGGAGCTTTTGCTGAGGGATGGGTTGTTGCAGATTCCCCGTGTTGTTCCTGATCAGGAGAGGAATCAGAGGCTGAACTCACTGCGACGAAGGATCACGAAGGATGTCTCCATTGATGAGACTGAAGTGGTTGTGGCTGCTACCGAGGGAGGACTGTGTCTCGAAGAAACAGCGCCCTGGCTAAGAACTTCAAGACAATTAGAGGGCAGCGATGTTGTTACTCTACGGGTTGAACACTCTCTCGCACTGCCTTTCAGCGAGGAACACACCCCAGTTCTTTGTGTTGGCAGGAGTCAAGATCAAGTCATGATTGCCCTCAGTCCCCATCACAGCTCAACTGTTTCCGTCCCAGCGAACGAGGCAGTGGCTGTTTTCCAGAGTCAGAGCCAGGAGGGACAGGTTGAGGCTCTGGTTCAGACGTCTGTCAACCTGACTGCGTCTTTGATCCTTTCGTCCATCTCGTCAGCTGTGCCTTCGGCCAAGGACGGCAACGTGCTTATCTACGGCGCGGACACTGATCTTCTCAAGGCCTTGGACGCACACAGTTCGAACAAGCTTGTATTCGCCAGTTCCGAGACACAGTCTGGGACACAGTCTGGTGCATTCTACCTCCACCCTCGAGCGTCTATCAGAGGCATCAAGAACCTGCTCCCTCGAGACATCACCCATGTGGTCGATCTGTCCGGTACAGACAACGACCAAGTCCAAGTCCAGCAACACCTTGCCCACCTGTACGAAGCCGTCAAAGTCACATACAGGACAACCCTCGCCTCGGACACCAGCGAGTTGCTCAAGACCGCTTACGAGACACAGACACGTCAGCAGTCTCTTCTCACCTCCACGACATCAATCGTCGCTGTGCAGGATATCCCCAGTCTACCAACCCTACCTTACAAAAGCACTATCATTAACTGGACCAAGCCGGAGCCCGTATCCGTCAACATCCGATCAATCAGTGGACAGGGTTTGTTCTCGCCCGACAAGACATATCTCATGGTCGGTCTTGTCTCGGACTTTGGCCGATCCATCTGTCGCTGGATGGTCGAAAACGGCGCCAAGTATATCGTCCTCACCAGTCGCAAAGCACAAGTCGATTTACAATGGCTCAAGGAGATGGAGGACCTTGAGGCTGTTGTCAATGTTTACCCCATGGATGTCTCAAAGCGGGAGTCGGTACAAACTGTTTGCGATACCGTCAAGAGAGACCTCCCACCCATTGGTGGTGTTTGCAATGGCGCCCTTGTCCTCAAAGACCAGCTGTTCGTCAAGATGGAAGCTGATGCCTTGAACGATGTTTTTGCACCCAAGGTCGACGGCACCATTTACCTTGACGAGGTATTCTCTGAGCCAATCCTTGATTTCTTCATACTCTTTTCTTCAATGAGCTCAGTGGTCGGAAACGCAGGACAGGCAAACTACAACGCAGCCTCTCTCTTCCAAGCCGCTATCGCTCAACAGAGACGCGAACGTGGCCTCGCAGCTTCTGTCATCTCCCTGGGCATGGTCGCTGACGTAGGCTACATCGCTGCCAAGGGCCCTTCACTGATGGAGAGACTCAAGAAGGCTTTCTACATGCCCATCTCCGAGTCTGATGCCCATCAGATCTTTGCGGAGGCTGTTGCAGCTAGCAAACCACATGGCAACGAGGAGGAAACCGTTGAGATGGTATCCGGTATCCAACCATTCAACTTCACCTCGTCCACCAAGGCTCGACCTCCGTGGGTCAACAACCCTCGTTTCTCACATTTTGTCCGCGAGGAGGAGAGCAACGCTGAACTCAACGATGCTCGAGGAAATCAGAGCAACGTCCGAGTGAGTGAACAACTGGACGCTACGACCTCAGAAGATGAAGCTGCGGCTGCTCTTCTTGCTGCCTTCCGAGTCAAAGTCGAGACAATGCTACAAATGACCGCGGGCAGTCTCAACGTCGAGTCATCATTGTTAGATGTTGGTATCGACTCGCTCTTGGCTGTTGAGATCCGTTCGTGGTTCCTCAAGGAGGTCCACGTTGACGTCCCTGTTCTCAAGACACTAAGTGGCGACAATGCGAAGGATATCTGTGCCGAGGCCGCGAACAAGTATCTCACTGCCAAGATGGAAGAGGGGAAGAACGAGGCCAATGGAACCAAGGTGGAGTCAACAGTGAACGGTTCTGTCAATGCTGGTTCCAGCGACGACGGTAGCTCGAGTCCTGTCAGGTCTGGGGACGCAACACCACCCAGCACCGTAGGAGACACAGAGAGTCAGGAGGAGACGAAGCCGGAGAGAGACATCGAGAGAGTCGAGAAACTATCGTATGCGCAGTCGAGGTAGAGATCCCATGTTTTGCGGTATAAACCTTGTAGTTAGCTAAATATTGTATATAGGCTATGGTTCCTAAGCCAATTCTCCAAAGATGCGACATCCTACAACAGCGCTTATGTGTACACCGCCAATGGCAATATCCAGCTTACGCGCCTGAAGAGAGCCATCTCCATAATCACGACTCATCACCACTCGCTACGGACGTGCTTCTTCCCCCGACCTGGTACGGGAGAGCCTGTTCAGGCCCTTCTTGCTTCGCCCCGGGATTGCTTTAAGCATGTGAAGGATGAAGATGGAGGCGCCCTTGACCGCGAAGTTGAGGTTTGGCGCAATCACGTATGGCAATTATCTCAGGGCGATGTCTTGAGAGTTGTTCTTGTCACGCATGCGCCTGAGGAGCACTCGCTTATCATCGCTTACCACCACATCGCTTTTGATGGCGTAAGCATGCACATCTTCCTTCGGGACCTGAACGCTGTGTACATGGCGCACAAGCTCGATTGTTCGCAAAAGCAGTACATGGATATATCCACTGAGGAATATACTCAAGTTGTGAATGGTAGCCTGGATGACAGAATCGCGTATTGGACGCAAATGCATACACCGCCAGCAGATACGCTGCCTCTGTTCCCCTTCGCCCGCGTCAAGTCACGGCCTATTCCCGAGAGCTATCGCAATGTCGAGTCTTTTGCCAATATTGGACACGAGCTGTCGTTTGAGGTCAAACAAGCCAGCCATGCCTTGCGTGTCACCCCGTTCTACTTCTACATGACAGCCCTTCAAGCCCTGTTCAATCGTCTCCTAGGCGTTGAGGATCTCTGTATTGGTGTCACGGACGCCAATCGTACTGAGAAAAGCTCTCAGACCATCGGGTTCTTCCTCAACCTGCTACCTCTTCGCTTCAACGTACAGAAAGACGCCACTTTCACAGATCTTGTCAAAAGAACGACCGAGCAGTATCGTACTGCGCAAGCCAACTCGGGTATTCCCTTCGATGTTATTCTAGACAGGGCAAACGTACCCCGCGAGTCGACGCATACGCCATTGTTCCAAGTCGCTATGAACTATCGTCAAGGAAACTTCTCCAAGATTCCGCTCGGTGGCTGCACCCTCCAGGTGAAAGAAGGTCTGGATGCTCAGAGTCCTTATGACCTGGCATTCAGCATCACGCCTAATAACGACACTACACTTGTGCAGATTGTCGCGCGAGAAGATCTTTATGAGAAGGAAGGCACGGATACTCTGATGAAGGCTTACTTGGCTTTGCTTGAAGATGCTTCAAGAGATGTAAACAAAAAGCTCGAAAGCTACGATCTCTACGACCAAAGGAGTGTAGACAGAGCGCTCTCGTTAGGGAATGGCGGTATCAAGGACTACAAGTGGGCGTCGACACTCACAGAGAAAGTGGAACAGGCAACAATGGATAATACGAAACGCGTGGCCATTAAAGATGCTGACACCAAGATAACTTACGAAGAGCTTGCCGCGACCACCAACAGCCTCGCGTCAGCTCTCTTGTTGCAACTGCAGCCCGGATCCTCAGTAGCTGTTCTCTGTAAGCCAACTGTGGCCTGGGTCACATCCATGTTGGCAGTCATCCGTGCAGGAATGGTCTACATTCCACTCGATGGCAAGTTGCCCGACGAGCGTCTTGCCGCCATCCTCGAGGCCAGCAAACCCGATTTGCTCCTTTGTGAGGATACCACAGAAGAGAGAGCCCGAAGTCTTGCTAGCGATGTTCCTATTCTATCCTCAGCTCAAGCGTCTGTGCCCTCTGAAGCTCCCAACTTGGAGCGTGTCGATGACACAACCTTCATCCTCTTCACCAGCGGTTCAACAGGCACACCCAAAGGGATCAAACTCTCGTCCCGGGGCATCATCAACTACCTCGCCACGAAGGCCTCCAAGCTTTCCCTCGGTCACGAAGTTGTTCTTCAGCAGAGTGCCCTCGGCTTTGATATGTCCCTCGCGCAAGCCTTCATGGCGCTTACACTAGGTGGTACACTTGTCATTGCCCCTGCTGCTAGCCGTGGGGACCCCCAAGCTTTAGGGAAGCTGATGGCTGCGGAAGAAGTGACTTTCACATTGGGAACTCCGACGGAGTATCTCATGCTCATACGCCATGGCGGGGAGGCTATTAAGACAGGGTCTTGCTGGAAGAATGCTACGTCTGGTGGTGAGGCTATCACTGCACAGCTGAAGGCTGCTTTCAAAGCGTTGCATCGTGCACCAGTTCTTACAGATTGCTACGGTCCGACAGAGATCTCCTGCTGTGCCACGATGCAAACCATTGACATCCACATTCAGAAGGATGCTGAGGCCAATTCCTCTGTCGGAAAGGCCAATCACAACACGTCCATTTACATCGTCGATGAAAGTGGCCGCAGCGTACCTCAAGGCATACCTGGAGAGATTTGCGTCGGCGGTGTAGGTGTGGCACTAGGCTATCTCGACAAAGCCATCTCAGCACAAAGATTCATTGCAAACCCATTTGCAACGCCAGAAGACAAGGCTCGAGGTTGGACCTTGATGTATCGAACCGGCGACAAGGGTCTCATTCGTGCCGACGGCGGCCTTCAGTTCATGGGCCGCATGGATGGTGACACAACCATCAAGCTCCGAGGACTTCGCATTGACTTGGACGATGTCGCTAACGCTATGCTGCGAGAAGGGAAAGGATCTATCGCAGACGTTATCATCACGGTTCGAGGCGATCCAGCGTTCCTCGTGGCACATGTGGTGCTTTCTCCAAGCTCATCCGCTAGCAGCGAGGACTTGCAGCATTTTGCAAACTCCTTACCACTACCCCAGTACATGATACCAGCTATCGTCATACCGTTGGGACAACTACCACTGAGTAATAATGGTAAGGTCGATCGTCGCGCAGTTGAGGCTCTTCCACTACCTACTCCCACATCCTCAAGCAATTGCCAAACCCTAGTCCCATTGGGAAGAAAGCCAACCTTGGCCGAGGGTGAAATGAGACTCATCTGGCACAGAGTCCTTTCTCACACCGGACTTACTAGCAGCGCGACGCTAGAGCCTGATACAGATTTCTTCCATGTCGGTGGGAACTCGCTACTCCTCGTCAAACTGCAAAGCGCCATTCAGACGTCCATGGGCGTTTCTCTCTCTCTTAGAGAGATGTATCGCTCTAGTACCTTGGAGGGAATGACTGCACTTGCCGCAAAACGGAATGGTGGTGACGTTGTTTCCGAGACGATTGACTGGGAGGTTGAGACGGCTCTGCCTCGTTCTATCAGCGTTGACCACATTCGGTCACCTCCTTTGAGAACAGGTCATGAAATGGAGATACTCATGACCGGATCATTGGCTTTCTTAGGAAGCAGCATCCTACGCTCACTGTTGGCTGACTCTAAAGTCGCGAGAGTTCATTGTGTCGCTGTTGACCCGGACTCAGTGGACAAGCACATCAAACATGGTCGTGTCACGGTGTACCCCGGCAGTCTGAGCGAGACGATGTTCGGTCTCTCAAGCGAGACATACCACCAAATTCAAAACACTGTCGACACCATCATCCTCGCTGGGTCAGAAGGTCATTGTCTAAACAACTACTCCACCCTACGAGCGCCAAATGTCGCTTCAACACAACAAATGGGTCGTTTTGCACTTGGTCGTCGAATTCCTATCCACTACATCTCTTCCAACCGTGTCACTCTTCTAGATGACAGTGCAGATGCTGCTTTGCCACCGATCAGCGTCAAAAACCATCGACCACCAGTAGATGGAAGCGAGGGCTTCACGGCAGCTAAATGGGCTAGTGAGGTATTTCTTGAGAACTTATCCACCGCGGCTTTGAAGCCCGGTGGTGGCGGTCATGATGAATACCTTCCTGTGACGATTCACAGACCGTGCGCTATCGTTGGAGAGGAAGCTCCCATTGAAGATGCCCTCAACGCGTTGCTGCGCTACTCCAAACTAATTGCCGCTGTTCCAAGCGTTAGTAAGCTCAACGTCAACGGCTACTTCGACTTTCTACCCGTTGAGAATGTCGCCAGCGATATAGCTGCATCTGTTGTATCTACACAGACCAACCAGTCAGCTGTTGAATTCCGACATTACTCAAGTGGGACGAGAGTAACACCTGGGGAGTTTGCTTCTTATATGCAGAAGACCTATGGAGGCGAGTTCCGGGAGCTAGAGTTGGATGATTGGATTGAAGAGGCGAGAAAGGAAGGTATTGAGGAATTGATTGTGCTTTATCTACAGGCCATCGTTGAGAGGGGAAGGAGAATAACTTTCCCTTACATGGGGAATATTGTTTAAAGCTTGTTTTGGCCGAGTAGTTATACTCATCATGTACATTTATTGCGCTTAAGATAGATGGAATGTCACCTAACTGAGTACACACCGAGTCGTGGTTGAGACAACTGGCATGGGTGCCTAGTATTTCAGAAAGACTTTAATCTTGACTAACTAGTAAGAGATTAGATATGACAGAGCTTGCTCAAGGTGGTTTACCTGTATGGGGTGGAGGGTTATTTGAGTAGGCATGCAAAAGTTCTCAGAATTTTCTATTTTCTATATATATCTTATATAATCTTATATAAATTATAAAAGTTTTTACCTACTTTATATAACTTTATATAACTTTTGAGTAGTATTATAAATTATTGTTTTATCTATATATAAGTTTTATTTATGTTATTATGTATAGACATAGCTCGTTATGGGAACTTTCGCATGGAACTACAAGAGCCCGGATACTGTCTATCAAATGCTGCAACGACGACTGGGTCTAGGCCTAGATACGTCGGTACGGAATAAATCACGGAGCATGAACCTTCGCTCCCGCTTTTCTAGCCACGCGAAGAAATTGTCTATCTGAATCATGTCTTCAGGCCAATTGGTGTAAATTCTGGTATCGACCCAGGTCGAACTGGCCCCTTGGACAGGCTCATTGTCGCTACAGTGCCTTTGTAACAAGCCATTGACATACCGGTGGGTCAAACTTAAAACCCCCTCGTGATTCGTCATCGGTGTTTCCACAGAGTATGGTTGGAGGCCGAAGGCGTCAATCTCTCGCTGTTCCATAGCCATTATGAAGTCGAATGCGATGCCTAGGGGGACCTGAACCGCCGTATCCGACACAAACTTGATGACGTGCTTCTTGATGGAGTCAAAACTGAGTGGTGCACTCAAATTGTCCTCCTGGCCTGTTAGGGTGATAAGAACTGGCAACTTCCCCAAATCTTTCATGCAAATATGAAAGTCATCTTCTAGTAGAATGATAGTCATTGCTTGAAATAGAGGCTGAAGGGTAAGGAATTGCTGATCTCGAAAGCATGGATCACTTGAGATCAGGGGAGTAACAGGAAGAGCGACAACCTCTTTTTGGTAGGAAAGAACTTGGCTGCAGATGCTCCCATGTAGCCTATTGACGAATGGTACCAGTGGCGTAGTATCGGGAGGTGTACATGGATAGAACTGTTTGGCAATGAATCGACAGTAAGCGATTTCGTTTCGATAGGGCCGATACCATTTTCGATACAGCCAGTTGTTCAATGCATATCCAATCAGTGGTCGACGGTATTGGCCACTAGGTATGAGATAGATAGGTACAGCCCTGTTGCAACAGTCCTCGGCATGCTCCGGAGGGATATCTGAGACGTTTTCGTGGGTACGTTGAGAACAAGAGCCTGTGTCAAGTGTGCAGGGTTCGAATGGGCGCGCAGCAGAGCGATGAGTGACAAGCTTCCGGTGTCCGTTTTCCATTTGTCCCCTCACCGCAGCCAAGACCTCATGGCGGGGTACATCAGTCCTCTTCCGTATTTCAACAAGATTGGTCATTCCGTACTAAACAATTGCTGAGGTTTTCGTTCCGGTTTCAAAGGGGAGTGGCCCTGCTTACTCGACAGGCAAATCGTAGAGATGTAAGGAAGAGGAAGCGAGAAGACTAGTGAAGGGTAAACGGCAAGTTTATATAGGCAGTTGCAGAGATATTAAGTTCTTTTACCCTACTCACTCATGTTAGAATACAGCCACAGAGCTTGTAGCGGGGAGATGAGTCAGAGATTTATGCTTTTCCTCATTCCCGGTTTAAGGTTTGGGTCACCTCCAATTACTGAGAATTATGAGAAGCGAATGTGTGTGTGTGTAATTGGGAGATAATAGCCGCCTCGCCTTTGTGCTAAGCCTCCACTACAGCGACCCCTCTGGCCAGATATACTCCGGCCACGTAAATTCCGGATTGTACCTCTGCTGCAAAATAACACTCCCTGGAGGAAACTCCTTCTTCTTCCCACCCCCAAGATCGATAGGTCTCGCATCGCTGGGAATAGTCCACCTACTCACCAATCCTACACCCTGCGCAATGTCCTCCTTCAGTCTTGCAACCTTCTCTGGGCGAGGCATGAAGTTATCCCGAAGTTTTGGATCGGTACTCTCCTCAAACTCTCCAGGCTCTGCCGTCGCCCACGTGTCTTGATGCCACTGCTGGTCTTCAAAATCAATGCCACCGCAGTCAAACAACTCAGGCTGGTTGAAGTCATTCGTGATTGGCATTTCCACGCTGCAATTGTCAAGATCCTCGGTGATGCTTGAGTTGGCAATGTCGTAGTTGACATGCGCAAGAGCAAATGCCTCAGTCTTGATAAGGATCTTCAACACCACATCGGTGCTCTCGGCTTCTCCGTCTTCAACTTCATCTTCGTCGAAGAATCGATCAATGTACCACATGCTACCCCTGGCTTTTGCTTCATCATCAATTAGGCCGAATGGGCCCTCTCTTCCAGCCTCGTCTTCTTGCGAGCGGATGTATTGGTGTGGCTGTCCCCAGTAGTCTTCTGGTGCCCGCAGTATTTTGAGTTGGAGAATTGGAGAGAATCGGGAGCAAGCCCCTAGTTCGAAGGCAGATTTGAATGCTTTGAGCTCGTTGTCGGTAAGTTCGGTGACAAGGTAGGCTGTGAGACAATCCTCGTTGCCACTGGGCGGCACGTAAACCATGCTGAATAATGAATACGGTAATGATATGGAACCTGCGAAATTGAATCAAGGTAGTTGATAGAAAGTTTGCAGAAGTCTCTATTTATGACTTCGAAATTCAAGACAGCCGTGACATTACATCACGGCTGCCTGGAAGGATTACCTAAACTAGATAGCCAATTGGGCCAGATAAGTTTGGCCGTATATCAAGTGGCGGCACCAAATACTGTACCCGTTTTATCTCGGCTCAAGCCAACCGGTAGGTCTAGGTTAGCACTGCCTCATTGTTGATTGGTGCCTAAGGACAAGGCAACAGCTTGTCACCTCAAAGGACA
Organism: Fusarium sp. PT; assembly: GCA_021020635.1. NCBI lineage: Eukaryota > Fungi > Ascomycota > Sordariomycetes > Hypocreales > Nectriaceae > Fusarium > Fusarium sp. PT. The sequence continues at coordinate 227,056 of JAHMRZ010000011.1, forward strand.
GGCACGGAGGCTGCCACCAAGCTACCTCAATAAGCAGGATAGCAAGCAGCTGGTGAATACATGATAATTGCCTATAAAAAGTATTATCTATTCCATAGACCTTCCTAGATTTATCATAAATTATGTTCTTGCCCTTTACTGCTGATCCTTGCCGTGTCTGACTCCATTACTTACCGCCTTCGCTCTTGCTAACATACATATTGTTATTCGGTGCATATATATAGTGGGCATATAAAAGTTCTATTAACCTTCTCTATTCTTTACTGATATTTATAATAATTTATCTAAGCTAGTATAACTTTCTTAGATTTTATTTAAATCTCAGGAAAATCTATCTAATTTAGAATAAACATTATATCAATTGTCTTATTTATTGCTTTGTTTCCATTCTAATGAAGCTTATTATTCTTCCTTAATACCAAATTTCTTTTTACGGGACCATATGGTAAATTTACGGGTAACATATAGTAGCGCCCTGCAGGTTACACAGCGGTCTGTCTTTGATAGATCATAGGTCACCTAATCAGTTAGTGAAATGCTACCATCACATGTAACTCATCTATTGAGATGCGTCTTGTCTGGAAATATGGGACAGCTGAAGGTTGAGGAGTATAGTACATTCGCTAGAAGACTGCTTTGATTAAACACAACGATGGACTAACAACTCATGACCTGGATCAAAACAATGTCCGCCGCGCGAAATGCATTCTGAACAAATACATAGAGCGACAGGGCCGTCCAAGCAAATATCACAAGTATAGAAGGGAGCCTTAGAAATGCCAAAACAGCAAATATCACAGTATGTGCCCCATGTCTCCGGCTCTTTTGCACATGAGTCTTCGTCGCGTCCAAAGGCCGAGTCTTCGTTCGGTAGAATACGTCGCAGAAGTATCGAGGGTTGTTGTTGTCTGCTTGCCCACCAGGCCAAAGACCTACCAAGGTCATCTTTTGACTTCAGGTCGACCAACTTTGTGGCCATGAGGGCTATGACAACGTCTTCATGTCCTCTTCTAACAGCCATGGAAAGAGGAGTTGATCCCCAGGCGTCTCTTCGATCTAGCAAGGCTTTAACGTCTTTAGATTGAATAAACAATCTTACTACGTCACCACGGCCTCCTTGACAAGCGTAGTGTAGCGGGCTGCGACGATAGTAGTCTGTGACTCTCAGGTCGTCGCTATATGTGGTAAGAAGAAGCTGGACAACTGACATACGGCCAGATTCGGATGCGTGGGATATTGGAGTGCGGCCATTGTAATCTCTGGACTTGGTGTCTGCCCCCTTTTCAACTAGGAGCTTGACAGTCCCGGCACGTCCAGCATATGCGGCGAGATGGATAGGTTGCCTGCCACAATTGTCCCTTGCTTCAATATTGGCACCCCTTTGAAGTAGCAATTTAGCAATGTGAGAGTGTTCGCTGACCGAAGCGTAATGTAGAGGCTTGCCCTGAGCGACATATACTTCCTCAGTCGAACAACCTTGGTCAAGAAGAAAGCTAACTGCCTCAAGATGCCCACCCAGTATCGCACTGTACAGGGGAGTGAGCTTGCGGCCTCCAGTGGTCCGTGACTTTATATCAGCGCCCCTGTTGACTAGTAACTTGATAAGTTCAAGAAAGCCTTCCTCGCAAGCTTCACAGAGAGCCCTCGACAGTTCGTCCGCGGCTGTATTAATATCCGCTCCTTGATCGGCTCCTCTATCAAGAAGCAGCTGAACCATGCTGATGTGGTTACCAATAGTAGCTGCCACGATGGGCGTATATCCATGGGCGCTTTTACTGCGCGGATCTGCACCTGCGTCCAGAAGCAGCCTGGCTACGTGGATGTGGCCGGTACTGGAAGCATAATGAAGCGGCGTCTGGTCAAGATAGGCTTTAGCGTGCACATTAGCGCCTCTTTCGATTAGAATGGCGACCATTTCTCCGTGGTCGAACATCGATGCAAGGTGAAGAGCGGTGTCACCACTCATGTTCACTGCATCAAGCTCTGCACCATTTTCAAGCAGTTGTGCAGCAACCTCCTTGCAACCGTGGAAGCAAGCTTGATGCAAGGCTGTGTCGCCATTCTGTAACCGATAGTTTGGGTCAGAATTTCCATCCTGTAACAAACGTGCGACGACGTGTGTCAGGTTCATAGATGCGGCCACATGTATTGCGCCATAGGCTTTCCATTCCCCGTCAGTGATTGTTGAACTTGGATCCCCCAGTAAGTAACGACTCCAGGTAGGCCAGATTGGTTTTCTCTTATCGAACAAAGCCCAGATTTCCTCGTTCAGATCGGAGTCAGGCCTCGCAACTAACTTATAGTGATGATGCCATTTCGTAGCGGCGTAGTATAAAAAGCGGGCATTGTAGTGCTTGTTTTGTTGTTCTGGAGATTCGTCCCAAACGCTTTTCAAGATGATGTAGCGAACACAACACTTCGCGAGAGCCATATGTTCCTGGCTTTCAACAAAGCTCCGAAGTTTCTCATTACCTAACGAACCTCCCATAGGAGAGAGTCTGAAAGAAGTGTACTCCTTTACTGAAAAGTGTGTCAGGTGCACCTTTTTGTCCCTGGGAGGTACCCCGAATCTGACGTCCTCGTTGTGGTTAGTTTCGGCGATATCATTAGAGTCAGAGTAGGTCGTATCTCTCAGTGACCGGTAGATGGCAGGCTGCTTTACCTCAAGTAGCGACCCACACAATCCAAGAATCATGCTCTCGATGTAATCCTCATCAATGCGTTCCGGGAAATCATCAACTGGTAGCTCTTGAGAATCTTCTGTAATGAGCACTGCCTCCGCGACCTCTCCCACTGTCAACGGACCCATAGCAAATGCAACCCATCGTAACAGAGACAAAGCCCTCTGTCTATCTGTATCTCCCATCGAATTAATCCTGTTCCATTCTCGATCATAAAGAGCATCGAGCCCAGGAGGTGTTTCATCAATCACTCTCTCGAGGCTTCTTCTGCCGAGCCCTTTCCTCAGGGAACTTTCTTGTAGTTTAATCCATTGAAACTGGCCCTCGCAGCGACTCTTCATTTTCTGGGCAATTGACAACTTCCACTCCTCGTCCTCTTTGGCAAGCTTCCGTTTAACAACATCTGATGCAAACGTAGCAAGGTCTGGCCCTACGTCGTCAAGTTCGATATTATAAACGCTGTAGCCTGGAAACAACGAAAGCCCCTGCTGAATCACTGCAGCGGGCCGACTGAGAATAAGAAGTCTGGTATTTGTGTCCAAAACAGCATTCCTGAGTTCTTTGAGAAAGTGTGTAACGGACTTGGTATCTGTGTCGACCATCCCAGTACATTCGTCAAGACCGTCCAGGATGAATGTGCAACCCGGAATGGCCATAGTCACCTCCCTGAAGAGTTGAACGATAGTTGATTGTGGTGCTCTTTGCTCATGCTGCGATAGACGTCGTTTACTGACGATGTCAAAGGCGACGGGGCTTTTCAAGACCAAAGATATTAACCACGATCTCATAGCTAAGAACGGGTTATCACGATCTTCAAAATTGGTAGACAAAAAGAAGTAAGCCATGGGTGCCGTGGCCGTTTCCTCGATCGCTTGCACCAGTTTAGCGCAGAGAATAGTTTTGCCAAAGCCCGCGGGGCCCTTGATCCAAAGGACCTTGGCTGTCGTTGCAGGAGCTTGCCATTCTAGAAACTTGTTGCGGTGAAAAATCCACTCGCAAGTCTCTTCTAGACGCTTCTCATTAGAGTCGTGATACAGATCATTGGGAGGTGGACTGCCAATCCAGGCACGCAGGTCCCTCAACTTCTGGGCTATAGACGTTAGTGGTGACCGAAGCACGCATGGAAGAGGCCCGACCTTTCGACTCTTCTTCATACTCTTGTAGCATCGCTCGCATCTCATCCTTGTACGGCTGTCTCTTCGCATGATCCTCTGACCTAGGATCCACGGCTGTATTGGATTGTCAATTAAAGGCTGCTCTGACAGAATGATCAAACAAACCTGTTTCATATACATTCACCAGGCCTTTTTCGTCGGATAGTGGGCGGTTGCCTCTCAGGACAGGGATATCTGGAGGCACGATGTCGTATAAAATTGAGACCAAAGGTTCCAACAATTGGACGTGATTGCTTTGTTTGAACTTTCCACGTAAGGCCCAAGTAACTTTCTCCAGTTTAGCAAGCTTCGAGGAGCTGAAAGATTGGTTGGTATCTATTCGAAAAGATGGCACGTTCTGTACAGTACTAAAGCTGTGATATTCGTTTGAAGATACCATGTACTCTTTGATAGTGCTCAGTACATCATTGATGAATCGAATAGTTTCTGGATCATCAAGTGCTGCATGGTGAAACTCGGACAATTCTCCATCCATAATGCCGACACTGTTTCCCCAATATTTGAGGCGGTGGATGACAGCCTGGATTTGGAGATCGAGTGAGCGTTTATCGCGACTTGCGGTTTTGTATGTGTCATATCTCTATATGAGGTCCAGGCAAGAAGTAAAGAGACCGACAAGACCGGAGAGGCCCACCGCGAAACTAGTTGGATCCATGAGAGTTTAGCGCAAGAGAAAACAGTGCGATCAATAGGAAGGGTTACGACTAAACGCAAGGAGGGATTCTCCGATTCCCAATATCCGGACTTGACCTAACATGTCAGCTGACGTGCGACAGCACATGCAACCAATAGAACAGGTTGAAACGGCAGCAAATTGAGCCATCTGCTCTCTTCAGCTGGAGGATGTAACGTTATTTCTCAAAGGCTCCAGCTGCTGTTGCCTGAGTCTTTTAGAGGAATGTCAGACGAAACTGTTTTGAAAGGCAGAAGGCCTGCACACAAGGCCCTAATTTCCAAACGACGGCATGTTGTTGGCGCTGTATTCCGACGATATGATGCGTTTCAACGAGGCCTCAATGCCACCATCAATCAACATCTTCTCTGTCGCTAGAGTAGGATTAGACACTGCGCTGTAACACATCAGCTCAACAACTGATCAATACGAAACCAGACCTGTCTATTTATTGTGATATTGATGACATGGTCTCTTTGAATAAGGTTATAACTAAAATTTAAATAATACCCTTTTCTATAGATTTAAGTATTATATTTTAATACCCCTAAAGATTATTATTCATTAGCTGTTATTCTTAATGATTATTAATAATTATACTTTAAATTATTAAAAAAATGTTTTATTCTTTATAGATAGTCTAGCTTTAAATTACTTTCAATATTAAGAAATTAAGTAATTATATTTTTATAATAATAACTTTATTTAAATATAAAGCTAATTTATATTATTATAAGAAATAGAAATAAATAAAAATTAATATCTATAAAAATAAAAACTAATTTTAAGTCTCAATTAAAGTAAAAACCATTAATAAAAAAGCTTTCTTTATTTTAAATAGGAATTTAAATTAATTAAATACTATAATATATTTATAAAGAAAAATAATTTAAAAGAAATAAAACTTAAAAATAAGGAACTAAAAATAAATTATAGAGATATATAATATATTAAAGGGGTTTTATTGAAATAATTAAAGATTATTCTATTAATAGAATTAAGATTCTAGAGATTAGCTTTTGGTTAATTTAAAAGCTTACTTCTCTGATGTAATTAAATATAGAGATATATTTATTTATACCTCATAATAGCATCTTGACCTCTAAGAGCCGACTTAAGGTCGTCATTATTGAATAAGTCCACCTTGACCGACTTGACGCCTTCAGGAACAGTCTTGACTGTATCCTTTCGCTGAACAGCAGTGGCCGTAAACCCAGTGTCCTTCAGCGCAGTGAGGATGTGAGATCCTAGTGTCCTTGTAGTCTGTAACTTGATTAGATATGTTTCGTATTGACAGGGACGGTGCCGGACTCCTAAAAGGGCTACGCTTTTCACAACTTCGGCCATATCGAATTGCAACAGTAGGTTGAGTGATGAAGAAGCAGTGGTTTGCAAAAGCATTCTACCCTTGTATATCTGATTATGGGCTTTCAGACTTTCTATATGAGTTAAGGAGCAGGGTGGGCACTTGCAATAACAAGTGGCTGACTAGATGACAAATTCGGTCTTTGCATGATCCGAAGTCGATGATAAACGCATACAAGTCGGTGTCCGACGACATAAAATCTGTGTCCAGAATATCACTCGGATGCAATCACATAACATGCCCTCGACTGCGGCACTTGCATGTCGGATGATTCAACCTCTAGAGTCTTGCAATTGCTTCATTTCTTCAGTGCGACTCTAAGGTTTAATATAACAACTACCTAGTCAAGCAAAATAAAGGAACCAGAGGAGCGTCCATTATCTGCTTTCGCAATAAACACAATAAGAAATTGATCCCTTGGGACCTTTGCCAAGGGGGGGTACCTGTCGTCACTCTTAGGCCGAGTGAGACGAGCCGTCCATACCCAGTCATTTCCTACCCACTTCACGGGAGATGTTGGCTCCCCATTGGCAAAAATTTCCAGGTTGATTGAAGACTCAGTTGAGCTTGCAAGGTGGCAGGTCCCTGCCACCTTGGCCATGCGAACATCGAAGCTAGGGGAATTCTCGCTCACAGCTGTTATCGATGCTATCTTCACAGTTGGTGTTATCATAGTAGGGATTGCAGGGCTGAAGTCAGAAAGTGCAATCTCGTCTGAAGGCAGCAACGGCGCCAAAGGTGGACTCTCCCGACGTTTCGACGCTGCCTCATAGGCAAAGGCATAGCTCAAGAGGCAGGAATCATCATACGCCCTTCCGCAGAAAGAGAGACCAACGGGCATCTTCTCCTCTGCAAGAGTTCCCATGGGTACGGTGATACAAGGAACTCCGAGATGCTTCAGGGATCGGCCACCATTTGCATACTTGACTCCGTCGCGTAGTGCATGGATCATCGAATTGTAGTTTTCATCCGAATCAGCCAACGCAATGTCGCCGTTGGTCGGAAACACCACAGCATCATACTTGTTCTCGGTCATCCAGTCCTCCAAATCCTTCTTTCGCATGGCCTCCAAGGCTTGGAGGGCATCCCGACATCCAGGCAGGTCGGCGAGACTGCTGTCTCCCCGGCTCTTCACCGCAGCAACCATATCCTCGTAGCGGACCTGATTCTGGGACTCAGTATGCTGAGATGGGTCATCCAATGGAGCAATGTGGGGGTGAATCTTGTCAAGCTCGACAGATGTGAAGTTTGATATATCTTTATCGCGATTGCTGCGGAGGAAGTTGTCCCAACTTAAGGCAATCATCTCACACCGCTCGCGTGCCGCCCATTCCTGAGATAGATTGGGAACATTCATGCTCTGACCAGGAAAGTCTTGCTTGGTGTAGTTCTCATAGAGCGGGAAGTCAGTTTCGATGACAGTGGCACCCAGCCTCTCAAGGTCGGCGCGCGCTCTCTTCCAGAGCGCCTGGACGCCTGGAGAGCACACGTTTTCAGGCTTGGCACCTTCAATTCCGATGAAGCATCGAGGGACAGCTAACCGCTTATTTTGAAGCGCATTTGGATTGCCGAGCACAAGATAGTCCACCGGTCGTACCTCGTTAACCTTTGGTAGTGATACATAGGGCTGTGAGCGCCAGAAATCAGCATCGCCGGCAGCATCATCATCAGCGACGACAATGTTGAGTACATGAAATAAATCCGCCATGGTCCTTGTGTGAGGAACGACTTGGTCGCAAGTTGGATATAAAGGCCATGATCCTCGGGGAGGAATAACACTGCGTGAAGGGGTGTAAGCGACCAGTGCATTGTTGGATGCTGGCGAGCGACCCGAAGTGACGGATTCCCCGGCAAAGCCAAAGGCAGCCAGGCTTGCTGCGGTAGACACACCACAGCCATAGGAAGAGCCAGAGGCGTAAGCAGTGCACATATATTTCTGATTGTACGGGCTCTCTGTCCGTCCGTATAAGCCACGTTGACAGCCGCCGTCTGCCATTGGTGGCATATTAGTCTTCCCAAGCACGACTGCTCCTGCTTTGCGAAGCAGCTCAACGATGGCCGCATCCGAGGTTGCTTCGAGCTTCGCAAAGGCAGGGGACGCAGCTGCGACTGTCATGCCCTTGACCTTGTAACTATCTTTGACAGTGAATGGAATACCTTCTAGAGGTCGTGGCTGCTTTCCGGAGGCACGGTAATCGTCCGAGGCTTTGGCTTCGGCGAACACCTCTGGGTTTATCAAACATATTGAGTTCAAACGCGGGCCTCGACAGTCATATTTGCCAATTCGATGCAGGTAGAGAGCGACAAGCTCAACGCTTGAGATGACTCGATCGTCTAGTATCTGCTTGAGATCGCTAATGCCGGCCTCGAGCAGCCTCAGGATTGGTTGGTTGGTCATGTTGAGCGAGGAAGAAGTGAGAGATGAAGTTTGAAATTCAGGATGTTTAGAAAGACTAAAATTGGATGATTGAGATGAAAGACATTACTTATAGGAATGCGGCAGTGGTATCGCCATTCGCCGTCGCTCCATCCCGCTTCGCCATGGTTTCCGATATTAAATTTACAGTCGCCTCGACCTGCCCTCCGAAATTGCATATACGGCGCTTCGACATTCTCTTCTGCCAAGTCAGCCTAGGAAAAGAAAAGTGGCGCAGAATTTCATTTTCCGAAGTTGTTAACCCCGAAAGGGAAGGTCGTTCCTAATACTTTATGGGTCGAGTGGCCGAATCACAAACGAGAATCGCACATTACCCCTCCGCGACTGCAGAGAATAACCATCTCTTCCTTTCAGTCAAGGTCAATCAATCACTGTTTCCGAACCTCGAAAAGTACCCTTTCATATTTCGGAGCTAGAGCAATTTTACGGGCAGAGGAGGTGAATTCCCTGTTCATTTCGCCACGGTGACCAACAATGATGGGGTCAAGGAAAGCGGCTTGCTGCTGGACATGCAAAATCAGGCACGTCAAATGCGACGGGGCACCAACGGCTTGTCTCCAATGTACCAGTAGGCAGGTTCATTGCCATGGCTATGGACCAATGCCATCGTGGATGGACCGAGGTCAAAATGAAAAGCAAGAGAAGCAGCGCATCAAACAAGCTGTAAACAAGAATTTCAAACAGAAAAAGAGGCTTCAGGCACATCAACGCATAGGCCTTAACCGAATGATACATCAAGGACGAAGCCTATCAAAGCTTGCTATAGAGGGCGTGCAACTCAGCGGAACTTCTCAGAGTAAGTGCTGGGTCATCATCGTAATGGATTCTTGCTCAACTTATCAGTACATGATGATTCGGGAATCACACCATCTCCAGTATTGACTCCTCAATCCTTGCAAAGCCGAGTACTCTCCGGACGGTCATTCGCCGCGCCCCTTCGATACGACGAAGCCAGTCTTCTGATGCACTATCTAGATCATGTCTTTCCCTACCAATACCCTTTTTTTGACAAAGAAAAGTGGTCTCGGGGTTGGCTTCTTTGGCTTCTGAGCAAAAACGGGCCTCTCTATCGAGCATCCATGGGTCTCGCAGCGTTGCATCAACGATCATTGCTTGGCGAGACAAATGACCACAACCTTGAACTTGAGTTCCATACCAAAGCGCTCAGGCAGCTCCAGGAGTTTCTTGCATCCATCAACATCAACGAACTTGGGCCCGAAAATGAGACTCTGGTCGAGATCATCACTTGTGGTATAACTCTTATTAGTTTTGAGGTTAGTATGGACATGGCCCATGGTAGAGACGCGAAAGCTGCCGTAACGAGTGCTGACGGACAACAGGTCCTTCGAGGAAGTGCTACTAACTGGCAACCGCATCTATGCGCCATGACCTCCATCGCAGTCACGATACATGATCAGCCTCAGCTTCTGCAATCCCTAGACCAGCTCCCGCCCCCTCTCTTTGAAAGCAGAGCTACCGCAGCTATGGCCTTCCACATCCCGGTCCTGCTCTGGATGGATTTGCTAGCCTGTGTAGCGACACGGGAGAAGCCAAAACTTCCATACGATGAATGGCTGGGACCCGGTTGCACCTTTCAGCTCGCACATATAATGGGATGCCACAACTCAGTCATGAAAGCCATAGGAGACTTGGCAGTTTTGAGTGAGTGGAAGGTTGCTTCTCTCGTCACAGATACTCTTGATCATGAGGAATTTCTGAAGAGAAGACAACAGATCGAGGATGAACTAGAGAACGCCATGGATGCGACGCCCATGGCCCCAATAGAATATCGAAGACTGCCAACCAGTTACTTGACGAGCCAAGCATCTGATCAAACGAGATCAGAGCAGCGACCCGATCAAAATTGCATCACTCGCATATTTGCTGCCGCAGCATTGGCTCAGCTTGCTGTTATGAGCGCTGAAGTCTCCAGGAATTCATTATTGACTCGAACGAGAAGAGCCGTGAGTCGAGTGATGCTGGAGATCAAAATGTCATGTCAAACGGTCTCTACTCGGCAACTGAGCTGGCCTATATGCGTTGCTGGCTGCATAGCTGATCAAGACCAGCAGCCATTCTTTGAAGCGTTACTGAACAGTGTACTGTGCGAAGGAGCCGGCATGATAGGAAACTGTGGGATAGTGCGGGACATCTTGCGAGCCTGTTGGAGAAACAAGATTGAGCAGCTAGATGAACAGTGGGACTGTGGTAGTACCATGAAGCAGATGGGCATCTGCGCCCTTCTGATATGAGAATGAAACAAGAAGGAGCAATCGAGGAGAAATCAATTCACCTGAGGACTGTCTAGAAGTTCAAATGCCGAGGTGTGGTTAATTTATTTATACTAGTACTTATCATATTGGTAAACAGCTCTATTTGTATTGAGTGCAGTAAGGATGAGTTTATCATCAAGTACACCATCCTACCCTAAAGCCTTTCTCTCACCAGAAATCTTTACCCAGTGGAGTATTTGTTACTTCAACCTGGAACCCGGCCTGCTTATGATGACACCTCGGGTTAAAGATCAGATTGCTAATGCGAGCATTTTCGGGTGGTTAAGTGGAGCAGCAAGAGACCCTCAAGTCTGTTCTGGTAATTGTCAGTGTTACAGTGGGTATGCAAAAGTTCTGACAACTTTCTATTTTCTACAAGTATTTTATATAATCTTATATAAATTATATTAAACTCTACTTAGTTTATATAATCTTAAATAATATCTTAATAATATTATATAAAAATTTATAATTTATTAATAACTTTTTAGATATATTATTATAAATTAGATACTTAGCTTATTGTCGGAACTTTTGCACAGAACTGTAACTCCGGGATTGATGTAGGAAATACGCTCTAAGACTCGGTGGAAGACATTCCTTACTAATACCCGGACCACAAATGTTGATGAGTTGAGGACTGTGAAACTGAGTAGAGACCTCAAAGACATAGTTGGTTCTGAAGGCCTGACCGGGAAAATAGTTCTATTGCCAGCGATCCTTGGCGGAACTGAACTTCTGCGTTAATATTGTGGAAATGAAAAGAAGGAATCTTGTGGACTTACTAGTTGCATCATCCTTCATAATGAGTTGAATGGTAACGAATCCAATAAGTAAGACGCCGAACAAGACGAACAGAACAATAATTCGTGTATCCGACCACTGGTACTTGACCCCTCCCCACTGAAGAGCGAGAAGGAGGCAAATAATGCCCGGTATGAAAACAGCAGTTCCAATGGGATCCAAGCGTTTGAGAACTTGGAGGAACGATCCTCGTTTTGGAGCCGGCCCGGATGGTAGTTTCAAAATGAGTAGGATGACAACTGCTGTTGCACCACCCAGAGGCAAGTTGATATAAAAACACCATCTCCATGTCGCATGGTCCGTAAAAGCTCCGCCTATCTATTCAGGAAGTCAGGATCATTTATTTCGGCAATTGAGGGCACAAACTTACCAAAGGTCCAGCGACGGATGCTATGCCATACATGCCGCCCAAAAGGCCGAAGAAGATAGGTCTCTTTTCCCGCGCAACTGTGTGAGCAATCGTGACGAGCGAACCGGTAAAAATGCCAGCACTGCCCAAGCCTGCGACTGCCCTACCGATGATGAGCGCAGTCGACGTTGGTGCAATGCCGCAAATCAGAGAACCAAGCTCGAACACAAATAGAGCCGAGAGAAAAACCATCTTGACATTGAAGAGGGCGTAAAGTTTGCCGAAAAGAAGTTGCAGAGCTAGGTCATTATATGAGTATTCCCGTCTGGTAAATCTTCTTTGGCGTTAACTTACCGCACGTCGTCAGTAGATAGGCTGAAGCATACCACCCTACATCATTGAGGTTGTGGAACTGATCTGTGATGTGCGGAATTGCCACAGCAATAATCTAGGATGCTCTAGTTAATAAGGGAGGAGAGCAATAGGACGAGTATAACTCACAGTGTTGTCTAAAGCTACACAAAAAACAGCCAGCATAAGACTTATTGTTATGAGAGTGAGCTTGATCCCCATGGGGTAGACAGCCGCCGCTTGGTCGTCCATGGTGTCGCTTGCTCCTTGATTGATCGAAGTCTCGGCTCCGGCACTTGAGTGCGTTCCCGGCGCGTTTTTGGGCACGTCGATCATTTTGAACAACTAGAGGTTCTGCTTGAGGAGAGAATGAAATAGAGCAAGAAAGATTAGAAGAAAGGAACGGTATTAAGAAGTGAAAACCTTGGCTTAAAGGAAAGAAAAAGCTGTCATTACTTGGTAAAAGATCGGAGGCAATTGTAGAGGGCAACATATAGTTTTATGATTTTATGAATAGACAAGACTGCTCTCGCTCCTTTATTGTTAGTGGTTGTTATTATTTATTTTATTATCTATATGTAAAAGATCGTCGTCGCAGGAATTGCCTTTCATTCTGGCTGGCCTTGGAACTTCGACTGGGCCAGTAGCGGGATAGATCGGACACCGACCGGTTATGATCTATAAGCATCCGACATCTATGCACTCTGAGTCTCTTATAAATTCACTTACCCTTGCCACCTTGACCTTATTTAGTATTCCCAGATCAGTCATTCTGTTTTCGGTCATTGTCGGATACCGGGTCGCTGTATCTTTATCGTTCGTTCGTAGCACTAGCTATTAAGTTAAAACTACTTGATAACATCATTCAGTACAATCTTTTAGCTAGTCGCATGGTTTACATCACGTCACAGTCAGGTGAACTTGACAGCGGTCCACGACAATAGTGAATCCCATCGCCAATCATGTCATCTCTTCATAAAAGGTAAACTGGTTCATCTCAAATCGCATAGTTCAACCAAGCTAATACTTGTAAATGGGTTGCCGCAGTTGTACATGTTGCTTCGCCCCCGGGGTACGGCGCCAGTACTGAGAGCATGATCACCGACGCGGTCGCTGGCACCATGAATAGATCAAGCTTCTTTAGTAATACTACCACATAAAGATTTCGAAATGTTAAGTATCTATTGAACCAGAGCTATCACATCATAACACAAAGAGCGGTTTGACCAATTAAACCTCTTTTCGAGAAAGAGCAAGTTATATAACCGGATGACACTCAATAGGGACTAGCATAGGCAAAGACCCAAGAGAGGGGAAACCATGCAAATTAGAGTAGATCAGTCAGAACATATTACATATAATAATTTGCCTTATTTACGGGGTTGACATTATCTACCTAGAACTTTCCTCTCACGGTCTAGGCTCTAATAAGCTAGCTCGAGAGAGACAAAGCTTACAAAAAAGAGAACATCGGTGTCCGACCAACACCGTATGTGCCGATCATCTATAACGTGCAGCTTAGCTCAATAGCTAACCAAAGCAGGCGTACCGCATATCCTCAGATAGGATGAGCACTTGAGGATATAAATACACACTTCAAACTCGGTTTAGTTGAATCTCACCAATTCTTTCTTCGTTATATCATTACTTTCCTTCCAACTCCTTCAAACCCTATTAACTACACCGATACGTATTACAATGTCGTCCCTTACCGTTGGCATCGCTGGCATCACAGGTAAATTTGGCCGTCTGGTTGCTTCAAAGCTGCTTCAGAACCCCAACATTAACCTCCGTGGCTATGCTCGCGACCCATCCAAGGTGATCCCCTCTATTGCTGAGTCGCCCCGTGTGAAGCTCTTCAAGGGTGAAGCCTTTGATGATGCGAGCATCAAGCCGTTTGTCACTGGTACCGATGTGATTATCTGCGCTTACCTTGGCGCTGATGATCTTATGATTGATGGTCAGAAGAAGCTTATCGATGTTTGTGATGAAGCTGGTGTACCGCGTTACATTGCCAGCGACTGGGCATTGGATTATACTAAGCTCAAGCTTGGCGAGCTTTTCCCTAAGGACCCCATGATCCACGTCAAGGCGTATCTCGAGACCAAGAAGACTACAAAGGGTGTTCATATCTTGGTCGGTGGCTTTATGGATCCTATCATGAGCCCTTTCTTCAACATTTGGGGCCCGCAAACACAGACCTTGCGCTATTGGGGTGAGGGTGACGAACCTTTCGAGAGTACGTCGTATGAGAATGCCGCCGAGTTTACTGCAGCCATTGTTGTTGACAAGTCTGCCGTCGGAATCAAGAAGTGTAAGACCAATTTTGACGCCGATAATTTTCCTGCTACCATTCACTGATATGACATGTTATAGACCTGGGCGATCGCAAATCTATAAAGGAGATTGCTGCGACTTTTGACAAGGTGTACGGCGTTAAGCCCAAGCTTGAGCGTCTTGGATTCCTAGAAGATCTAAAACTCAAGATGCATACTCTTCGGGAAAAGAACCCCGCCGAAATCTACAGTTACATGCCTCTGTAAGTCGTATATGTTTATGTCTGGTCCGGGGGTTTACAAACCATGTCGGAATAACACGGCACATGATGCTAATTCGTGGTGCAGGTTTTTTATGTACTACTGGATTAATGGTCAGACATTCGTCGGTCCCCACACTGACAACGAACAATATAAGGAAGTGAAGCCTGAAACCTGGGAGGAGTATCTGTCAAAGCGAAGTCTGGAGCAGCTTTCTCACGCCTACTTCTCACTAGCCAACTAATGAGTGGTAAATCCAGCAACAGCATGGCGAAACAGCAAGATTCGGCTATCGTGAAGGGAGAACACCGGAAGGGAGAATCTGCACGTTAGGCAACTGTGCAAATCTTGAGGTGAACATGTAATAAGCCGTGCCAACTGTGATGAATTGAAGGCTTTGAATTGGGTCCAGTGCGGACAGGGTTGTGGACGGTTAGCTCTGCGTGTATGTGTTTTGATCCTGTGATTAGTGTAACTTTGAAGCACTGGAAATGAACAAACTACAGTCCAGGGCTTTGCATGAATCTTGATTGATGTGAAAATGGGGTTCTGTGCTGAGAGTTTGAGCACCCCGCATCGGCTAACTGTTAAAACCTGATATGACTTGCTGTGCTAGTCTCCCGTATGAACCTGACGATGTCTCCATCACTCATCCTGAAAACTGCCATCGGCCGGTTGTAGCTGGTATTGACCAAGCAGCCTGTCTTTTTTGTGCTAGTAACAGATTCGCTGCAGTAGACCTTGGGACTGATGGACTTGGCCGGCTGGCGGTTGAAGCACAATCCGCCTCTGTAACCGCCGCGGAGTATCGCTTGTATCTGTTTGAAGTGGCCATCATCTAACCCTAGAGTTGCAGAATCCTCCAACTATCTAATAGTTGATTCATAGTAACATCCCAATGATAGCTACTTGAAGCTACGATATGCTCTATTAGTAGTTAACTTCAGTATCTTTCTTGCTCATCGGCTGTCTACTTCACCACTTTAAGACTTTAAATTCCGAGAAGCAGGAGATAAGGGGGGTGGGATCATTTAAGGGATTCAAGCCTGACGACCTTAGACGGACCCCGAGAAATGTAATATGAATTATGTCACCACCACATTTATTACTAATATTGACTTTTGTTAAATGATATGACTACTGTACCGAGATGAATGTAACTACCCGCTGTATGGACAATTGTAACAGTCAGCAAAGATCCAATTTTATCGAGGTCCGAGCTACACGGGGAAGGCGACTGAAATGGGATACATACGGATAATACTTAATACACTCAATGACGCTCGTGGCCATGTTGGCAGAGACTTTTTGCGTGACTTTTTCAACACCTAGAGAATAACAAAGACGATTTCGAAAGCGTATAATAGGGACCATTGACCTATCTAGCTAATCGTCTCATTGATTGTAGCGACTGCGAACATGACTTCTCAGCGATTCTATGCCGTTGTTGCTGGCGCCGGCTCTGGTACAGGTGAGAGTGTCCGCCGGCTTAATCTACGCCCAAATATAGCACTGGCCCATCCAGGTCGAGCGGTAGCAATCAGGTTCTCTAAGGCATATCCCGTCGTGCTGATGTCTCGAAAACCCGAGAGCTATGAATATATCATCAAGGACATCCAACATGCGGGAGGGCAGGCCTTCGGTGTTGCGATAGATGCCACAGACATTTCTTCCCTCGATTCAGCTTTCGAAACAATCCAAGAGGCACTGCCGGATCGCAAGCTTGCGGCAGCAGTGTACAATGTGAATGCGGGCTTCGCCAGAAAACCGTTTTTGGAAATGGGACTGGATGACCTCCAAACTGGATTGAACGGCGCAGTGTAAGTGAATGCCCCAACGCAATAATCGAGCTCTCGTCCTGACGATAAAACAAGTGGAGGGTTCTTCAATTCTGGCCAAAAGACTATCCCACTACTGCTCGATTCTGTCGCAAACTCACCATCCCCTCCCACTCTGATTATCACCGGTGCATCGGCATCTCTGAAAGCTTCGTCCCAGTTTTCATCATTTGCTGCCGGGAGATTTGCCATGCGAGCGTTGGGCCAGTCTTAAGCGCGGGAGTTTGGGCCTAGGGGCGTTCATGTAGCGCATGCAGTGATTGATGGCCTGATCGATACGCCTGCTTCTAGAGCGTGGAGTGGCGGCAGCAAGCCAGACAGTAAGATCTCGCCAGAATCGGTATGTAAATCTATGCCTTACTCTGCTATAACGGCTATGACTAATACCGCGTTCCCAAGATCGCCGAAACGTACTGGTACTTGCACATACAGCATAGGTCAGCATTCACTCAAGAGATTGACATTAGGCCCTACTCAGAGAACTTTTAGTACTTATATAGACAAGTATCCGAATCCTACCATCGATAAGATTATGAACCGAAGTGTCTTGGAGTTCGAGGATAGCTAGACCATGTAGCTGCGCCGAAGAATAAAAGGCTACATAACACAGACGCCCTACTTGCACGCAAGTGGACCAATACGTAAGATGACGGGAGAACATGTCTGCTTTGTCAAGATGCATTTGCTTTGTCATCTAGATCTGATAGCGGAGTATTGCCCAAAGGTCGTGCGTGAGTAATGACTGCGAGGGCGGCATTTGTCGGAGACCGACTTGATCTGTGCACTTTATTCACAAGGTGTCGGACCAGCATCAGCATAAGTAGGCCCCACTTATGGTTCCAGCTCTCGCATACTCTGTCTGTCTGTGTTCCTTAACAATGCCGCAGGTGCTAAAGTGCCAAATCTTGGCCGAGACTTTAAGTCGCTCTGACGACACTGCCTGTATCCAGACATCGGCAAGGCAGCATTCGCCAGGCCGAGCTGGCCCTCAGATGGAACCTTCCGATGTGAGTTGGCTCTGTAGTCCATATCATACCGAGATACTTGCTAATGTATGTGGTAGGCTTGCTTGCTTTGCAAGATCAAGAATGCCCGGCACTTACAGACTTATACGTGGTGATATTAATGATGTGGCCTTTTTAAATAAGGTTATAATTAACCTTTAAATAATGCCCTTTTCCATAGATTTAAGCATTATATTCTAATGCCCTTATAGATGCCTATTTTTAAGCTTTTTAGCCTTAATAGCCATAGAAGCTTATACCTTAAATCGCCGAAAATACCCTCTCTAGAGAAGTATAAGAAGAAGAGACCTTACTAAATAATCTAACCTAGAAAAATATAATATTATTATAATTATAACTTCTATTCTAGAAATTTATTTTCTTATTAGCTACCTTAATAGATAATTAATTAACTTTAAGGTCTATAGGACCTCTATTAAGATTAATACTTTTATCTTTAGTAATTTAAAAGTACTTTATATATATAATAGCTCTAAATAGCTCTATATAATTAAAATATTAAATAATAATTAAGCCTTTACTATAATAGTTTAGTTTAGATATAAAACTAGCCTATATTATTATAGTAAATATAATTAGGTTAAAACTAATATCTATAAATATAAGAACTAGTTCTAAGCCTTAGCTAAAGATAAGGCTATTAATAAAGAAGCTCTTTTTGCCTTAGAGAAGGATATAGACTAATTAAATACTATAGTAGGCTTATAGGAGAAAGTAAAGGAATATTAAGGTTAAGGACTAAGAATAAGTTATAAAGGTATATAATATATTAGAGGGGTTTTATTGAGGTAACTAAAGGTTATTTAATGGGGTTAAGGTTCTATAGATTAGCTTTCGGTTAATATAAAAGCTTGCTTTTCTATAATATAATTAAACATAGAGTTATAGACTTATACGAACGCGCCATGTGAGTCTGAACAGGGAGGATCAATACTCCTTATTGAGTCAGGAGGCACCCGAGAATCGGACTCAGAAAGGAACGAAGCGTACGTACGGCGTATCTGCACAATAATACATCTCGGAGATGCTAACATCACCTGTAGTTACTTGACATTCTTGCAGAACCGCGCAATGGAAGCCCAGCGGAGTGCTGTTCTTCACGCTCCAATTAGGCATAATCAAGTACGAAAGGATCAATAGCCTTATATATACACTATGCTACCTCTCAGGGTCCCGGGGAGTGGCATGGTCAATCTGAAGAGATTGATCACGCAGGAGTTTACGCTGGAAAAAGGCGTGATTGCAATCAAGGCAGCTGCTGACCCGAACAGCGGGTTAATCAAAGTTATCATCCGGCATTGAAGTTTTACACGAATCCAAGTTTAATACTACTATGCTTATTTCGCGTGTACAACTCAGAGATCTAGTCTGTGGCGATATGTGATGTGAGATGGACCTAATTCTGGTGTAGGAGGTTCGCAACCGTCAATCTAATCTAGGCTCTTTCCAGAGCATCTAAAGTGGACGAGAATGTTTGCCCCACTAGGGGTTTATTGGCCTGAACTTGAGCATTCATAATAGATGCTCGGAGATAGGCCATCTTTGTAAGTGCCTACTATACTGATCATTAGTTCTTTGTAGGTTGGATACCAGGTTGAACATGCAGTTTCAAAGAGCTAATCTAGTTTCTTATCACTTAAAACAAAATGAGTATGCTACTTCGTAAGCTGGGATGCATTAATCGGTGGTTGGAAGAATTTCCTTTCTACGACTACTACGAGAATGAACATGTGCCCCAGCGAAATTTCATCCACAGCTAGCATTGAATCGCTCATGGCCACCGTCCTAGTTTAGAAGGTGCGCGTTCTTGACCAAAAACTCCCTCCAAGAGACCGGTTTCAGGTTAATCTTGGAGAGTAAACCCAAAGATTCCTGCAGACTTCTACCAGCATAATAACCGGGGTCCTCAATGAAAAGATGATTTTCCAACATCTCATCTGCCATCGCTTCTGGCAGAAAGCTCTTGTACGTTTCAGGATCAAGCTGCATGTAACGAGTCTTGTGGCCTGTTACTTCCTCAAACTCAGAGAGGATCTGATCTGGGGTATAATAATCGGCAGCCGCAAGGACTTGCTTTCCGAGCACCTCTGACCGGTTACGCATAGCTGCCACGACGTATTTCCCTGTGAAGAACCATGCCTATTAGTCAACTGATCTTATATGCAAGATGAATAGAAATGAGAATGTACCAATGTCAGAGCTGATATCAACTAGAGGAAACTTGGCCCTGTTGCTGACGGGGTAGGCCAGGGAGAAGACCCCATCCTCTCCTTTTTTCAACATCTGCAGGGCAGTAAAGTTGGTCATGAAGTACCCCGGCAAAATGAATGTGCTTGGAATGTTCTTGGAACGGATGTAATGTTCCACATCGGCTTTCATGTCGAAATGCAATACATGCTTGAGTCGCCCGCTGGTCTCATCTGTCACATGCAGAAGAGACGAGAAGATGAGATGCTGTATTCCAGCTCCCTCTGCGGCGTCAGCGACATTCTTCCCGTGGTTGAATTCCTGGCTTGGGCCACCTGACATGAAGTCGGGTGTGGTGACCAAGAAAACAGCATGAGATCCCTCGATAGCTTTGGCGACAGAATCCTCGGAGCTCAGATCAGCCTATTAAGGTGGTTTTAGCTTATATGGCGGCAGATATATCATTGCCACTTACAACTTGAACGTCAATCCCCTTGGCGACGAGGGCTTGGGCTGTGGGCTTTGAAATATCCCGGGTGATTGCGCGGATCGAGAATTCTTTGGATAGGATGCTATCAGCAAGTACAGCTCGAATAACAGACCCTCCCTGGTTCCCCGTCGCGCCAAAAACTGTCAGAAGCTTGGACATGGTGATAGTTTTTCCGATATGTGCTGAGGTAGTTTAAAGAGAAAACAAGACGAGTTGTGTGTAAATAAGACCAGCTCTGATGAATAGATATGTTCATTATATACTTTTGAACTGTCAACAAGGTTCAGCGCTCAGGGTCGGCACTCATTGAATGCCGACAATATCTAAGCAGGTGGGTCGCTGACAGAAGCCCATCTCTGATAGTTGCCATTCCCCCACAAAAGGTAGTGTCGGTCTAGAGCAAATTTGATCTCTGCATATAAATGTAGGTTCCACCTAAATCAGTTGTTTATAGGAGTAGTTACGGGAATAAACCATAGAAGAAGATTTTACAAGGAAGTAATTCTCAGGCTATACTCAACTTAGTGTATCCACAGCCCCGTTCCATTTTGTAGAGAATATGGTAGATGAGTGTCTGTAACTTATGCTCTGTAATTTCGCGCTAAAGGGTCGGCGTCCATCGGGCACCGACATTGACAAAGATCCATTGCAAAACACCGACGCTATTGCAGAGCTGACAAAGAAATGCCTCGGACATGTGCGTCGGGGAGAGTCCCCTATACAAGATCAACTCCGCACAGTTGTGATGTGGCTTCTACTCAATTCTAATGCCCGCGTCTTCCTGCCCTATGCATTGCCTAACCTAGTCGTACAATTCTTCAGATGAAACATCTTCGGTCTAACCGCGGCGTGATTGAAATGGACTTTTATGGTCTATCTGTATAAACTATAAAGGCACACGCACCCGGCAACTTGACTGCTGTAACCCACCCACTTGTGTTCCTCATTACAGCCTCTCGCTGCTACTCTCCCTACTCTCAACCTCATACCTCCTTCTAGCGATGTCGCGCACTCTCCTCATCACTGGTGCTACTGGTAAACAAGGCGGTTCTGTGGTAGCTGCATTGCTTGCCGTCCAGGCTGATTTTGATATTCTCGCCCTTACACGAGATGTTACGTCACCCTCGGCGAAAAAGTTAGAAGCTAGATCCCCGAAGATCACACTTCTCGAAGGCAACTTGGATGATGTGGATACTATCTTTAAGAACGCCAGCAAGGTTGCAACTTCGCCTATATGGGGTGTTTTCAGCGTCCAAGTGAGTACATCTTGATTGCTCCTGAATACATGGCCATACTAACTGCTGTAATAGACCCCTGCAATGAACAAAACAGGACCGATTATCGAAGAGAAGCAAGGCAAAGATCTTGTGGATGCTGCTCTTGAAAACAAGGTTAAGCATTTCGTCTACTCGTCTGTCGACCGCAACGGAATTAAATCGATCGAAAATCCCACGAACATTCCCCACTTCATGAGCAAGCACAACATCGAGCACCATTTGTTACAAAGAACTAGCGGAACAGACATGGGCTGGACTATACTCCGCCCCGTCGCATTCATGGAGAACTTCGACGGTGGCCTCGTTGGCAAAATCTTTGCCTCCTGTTGGAGATCGGTTGTGAAATCTCGACCCCTTCAACTCATTGCGACAGCCGACATTGGAGTATTTGCAGCTAAAGCTTTCGTCGATACCCATCTATTCATTGGCAAAACCATCTCGCTCGCAGGAGATGAGGTGACGTACGATCAGATGGCTGCGGTATTCAAGGAGAAGACTGGGTCAGAGGTGCCCTTGGCCGGTGGCATCCTAGCAAGGATGACACTATGGCTGTCAAAAGAAATGGGCACGATGTTTGCGTTCTTTGAAAGAGAAGGGTATGGTGCCAATCTCGAAGAATTGCGGTGCATGCATCCAGAGCTTAAAAGTCTAGGCACTTCGTTGGAAGAAAGTGTATATATGAAGCGCCCCTAGTCAGTCTTGCTTTTTGTTCGCCTTGGACCATTCAACCACCCTGTGATTTTATTCCTTTAATACTGTTACTAGTACTAATACTATCTGAACTATTTACCTACTTATATAAAATAATTATGATATCATTTTGCAGTTCTCTAAGGTTATAAATCTTATCTCTCTAGTTATTATAGGAGTATTCTTTAGTACTATTTCGACAAGGATTCTCACAGTTATCCTCCCTGTGCTTCTCGTGTAGTAGGATTATTACACACTGTTGGTTATTGCTTTTTATAAATCGATAATTTCGGGATTAATCTAGGTATTATGTCGCTTGGGCGGGTTTCACTCTTTGACGCGGATGCAATTTAGTTGTTCAGGGCCACATATTAGCCCTAACCCACTCTTATCTAAGATTACAAGGAGGTGTTCTCTGGAACCCAGCTTTTGATGCCGAGGCCGCTTGCGTGTGTAATTATATAATAAATAAATCGATAGATGGGCCACATACATGATGATATTTGGGTTTGCACCAACACGGAAACTTTCGACTTGAACAAGAGGCTAAAATGACTAGTTTGGTTTGATGTGGAGCCAAAGCTGAATTATGCCACTCACGTGCCAGGGCGATGGCAAAATTGACAAGCTGGTCATTACAAGCCGCCTGATTCAAACTTGTCAAGCCTCTAGCTCCATATTCCCGATTTTTCGACTCGAGGCCATGCCTGTCAATCCGACACCACGTTTCTCTTGTCTTCCATGCAGGGAGAAGAAGCAAAGTTGTGATCGTGCATTACCCAAATGTCACCGATGTTCCAGGGGAGGCTATGATTGTAGCTACCCCGACAAGAGGAAAATAACAACAGGCAAGCGCAAACAAGTTCGCGATCTCGAAGCCAAATTAAGTAAGCATCTCACTCTTTTGGGCAGGGAAGGGAGCATTTGATCTCTGTGTGGCTGACGCACTATGTACGAACAGCGCTGTTGGAGGCTCGAGTCGATAGATCTCACTCACAGGCTGGCCACGCATCCGGTCGAGAAGCAAGTCCTGACGTCGGAGACGAATCACTACCGCCAGTATCAGAGACTTGCTTGACACCAGGCGGTGGAAGACCTTTGCCTTTAGGAAGCCTACAGGACGATTCTACTCGGGAGGATGCTCTACCATCAGATGAAGCTGCAGCTATTGACGCCATCGTTGGTCATCCTCGAATGGCTTCCGAAATGTGGGTTATATCGTGGTCCCTGTCAAATGTTGAAATCTAATTCCTGACGGCCAGGATAAAATTGTATTTCGAAAACGTGGACCATGCAACACCTATGATTCATCGACCGCGCTACGAAACGTGTGTGGAATCGTCTGATGCAAACCATCCGCCAATGTGCCTGCAGTATATTATCTTCGCCACAGGGGCAGGCTATGGATTGACTTACCAGCCTTTAGCCATGCCACTCTACCGACAGGCTAGGAAATTTGCGGAAGCTGACGAGATGGATGTATAGTTGAATTCCATCCTCATATCCAAGTTTGATCGGAACTAATATGAAACGTAGGACGAAGGTCAAGTTTCTTTTGACCTAGCTCATGTCCACGCTTGGCTCTTAATGGCAAACTTCGAGGCGCGCAAGGGTCTTTTCTCACGAGCAGCAATTAGCCTGACTCGGAGTATACGCATGGCTCAAATGCTAAATCTGCATCGGGAAAGAAAGAATGACGATGTAGAGAACCTCCCTATTCGCGGTTTCGGCTCATCTTGCGACTGGATTGTACTAGAGGAATGTCGCAGGACTTGGTGGTGTTTATATGTTTCGGACCGGCTTGTCTTCGCAACTTCGGACCTGCCTTCAGTCATTGATAGTACGCAGGTAAGTTATTACGTTTTATCGAACTAGTCTTCGGCTCTCATATTGTATAAACAGGTACAAGCTTCCCTCCCAGCTTCTGATCAGGCGTTTCAGAGTGGACGTCCAGAAGAAACAAGTACGCTGCAATGCGTGCTGCATGACCAAGATCGGATATATTCGATCCTGACCTTGAGAGTACTAGCGGCGTCTCTGTTCTATCGTGCTGTCTATCTTTCCGGCTCAAGGAAAACAGAGATTAACGAGCATGATGATACAAATGATGAAGCCTACTGGAGTTCCCATAAGACTATTGAGAACGAGCTAATATCCTTACAATCTGCTATACCCGAAAGCTTCCAACTACAGCACGGCCTCAAATGTCAACAGTCTGTTTTCATACATGTTTTGATACAGATGACCATACTTTACCTTTACAAATCAACGATGCAGAGCATTCAAGGCGGCAATGGAGGCAGCTCATTTGATATCGCCAGCCGAAGCTGTAGGCATGTGGAGAATGCAGTATTGCACATTGTTAACATCTTCAAATCAATGGAGGATATTAATATGGCCCTGCAGAATCCTATACAGGACTACGCTGTATATACAGTCGCCTTGGTCTTCTTATCTGGTGCGGAAATTAGTCTAGACGAAGCATCAAAGGTCGCCAATGCTAGATTCCTACAACGATCTTTACAGCAAGCTGGTGAAACTCAGCCTGTCGCACTTTCGTTAAGTGAGCAGCTAGAAGTGAAGCTCACAGGGAGAGATGGCCTGACTGAATAATGGAGTCAGGTAAGGCTTTAGCCAATTGTGTTCTGAATAACCGCATACATAGCTAATATGCTGTCTTAAGGGACAAATTATACTATTTACTTCGTCTAATAATGGCGAGGTTTTAGAAGGTATAGCAAGAAGCCAAATTAGGGTTAGAAAAGGTTTATCCCTCTTCTTAATTAAATATTGCTTTAGTTTTTCTAAATAGATTTATCTTATCTTTAAAGCCCTAAACTTATTTAAACTATCTAAAATCATGCTAGTCACTTTAAATATGATCAACAATCTAGCGGCTGTCTAGAAAGATGCCAGAGTCTAGTCACGAGTAGGCAAGTAAGCTTGACAATGCTTCTATAAGCTCTTCGGCCTCTATTATGCGGCTTGAATTGAGTCAAAGGCGTGTGTTCACGCGGCTCGAACCCCAAATGGCCTCATGTATACAAGACTCTGGCGATATTTAGATGGATCAATTCATCAAGATTAGGTCCGCAATGATGTATGCACCTGCCAGAAATTGAAAAGCATTTAATTCAGTGCTATTTGCTATCAGAAGACAATTTCGAATCCAAACTGCAATTTTCCGTGCATACACTCAGGCAGTCAACAACGGAGACGCAATATACATGTTCATAAAACCCTTCTTCAGTCTCTCTGGAATTCCAGCAATGCTCTTCAACTGGCTCACATCACCCCATCCCAAGCCCTGGGCCAAGGCGCCTACAAAGTCTTGCTGGCCCTTTTCTTCCAGCGCAGGACTTACCCAAGAATCATAAACGTCTTCATATCTCTGCTTGACATCATCATTCGGCTTGACTGGAGCCCATGCATCCTCAGCCGTAACCATACCAGGGAAACTCCGTTCGGCAGTCAGCTCCTGGAGGTCTGCATCCGCAACCTTGTAGGCTGGGAATGGGTCTGGAGACATGGTTGGCTTGGGTGCTGTGACTCTCACGCCCGTCATGAGAGAGGGGCTACCGTTATTGGTGTTAAGCAAGTCGCCGACGTTGTTTCCACTTTGGCGTGGATCAGTTCGGCGGTCATCTGAGAAAGGTTAGCTAGAGACTCAAAGACGATACAGAAAACTTACATCTTTCCCACAGAGCGCTCGGAAGCATCTGAGTATATCTCTCAAACTGCCAATCCTCTTCAGGATTACTTCCATCCTCATGAATGACTTGAATCTGTAGAGTTGAAGTCATAGGCGTTATCATTCCCATTGGCTTGCTAAAAACGTCATTCCCCTGGAGGATTGAAGCACCGTTTCCACTTGTTGTAACAGAGCTTATGGCCATCTTGCACTCCGCAACAAACACAAATGTACCAGCCCGGACGGTCCAAGGGTCTTCCTGTCCTCGCTCTGGTTGGTCATCAGGGTTTAGGAGTCCAGACTCAGCGAGGAAGTTGTGTGCTTCATTCTTTTTCCTACTCGACGTCGACGCTGCAATGACCTCCTGTTGCCGCTTGCCTGTAATCAGAGAAGTGGCAGACGTAAAGGAAGACGCAGGCGAGTCCTGAAGTACAAGCTCGTAGAACTCGGACAAACTGACAGGGTCGATCTTGGGATGGTGATCGCCAAAGTTGATATCGAAAGCGACGATCCAGAAGTCAACATGTAGGCGGCCTGCGACTGGAGGACCCCAGAGGTATAGCTCAGCACCAATTTGGACTGATATACGAATATGGATGAACCAAAATTGGATGCTGAATCCGACTCCGACAGACACACCAGCTGACATGTCAAAGTAAAAAGGTCGGTAATTAATTAGGAAATTTGCAAAGGCGTCGAACCATGCAGAGAGCGGTCCTGCTTTAAACGCGGCATGGAGACGGCCACCAGCCATGCATGCCTTGGTAGTGATGGCGAAATATGCTTCTCCAGAGATTGACAGACCACCGCCCAAGTCCCAGCTAATACCCAGTCGAGGGGGGTTAGGGTAGCCAACAGGAACGCGGAAAGCTTGATGGTACCCGCCCAAGGTGAAGACAAAGTCTCCGATTCTGTCTCTATCGGCGAGAGGCGCATCGAACCAGTAGCAGAGCGCAAAGCCGCCGGTCAGATGACAGTTAGGACTCAGGATATAAGAGCGAGGTGATAGCTGCGCCTCGATCTTGAGGAAACCATAGTCAAAGTCCAAGACAGCGGCGATCCCCAACTCAGCATGGGCAAGCTTAAGTCGCGAATTAGATGAAGGAATGTCACAGACCGCTACTGCGAAGATGCCCAGCTTCACCGAGTCACCAAATTGCACTGCAACCACAGCATCAACGCTCAGCATACGGAATGCAGATAGTTTCATACCGATGGCACCCCAGTAGGTGCTGTCAAGAGGCTGAAACCATCCTCCAGCTGAGGGGTCAACAAGATCAATGAGCACTTGCTGCGCATTCTCGTTGTTGCTGAGGCGGCTGCTGTTAATGAAGGGGAAGTCCGACACTTGGTCTATAGAAGGCAAGCGAACGCTACTGTTGTAGCCGAAACCACCACAAATACCGCTGATCTCAGCAAAAGCAAGCGTCATGAGGGGGCCGTTCAGCTTCGCGAAGACAAACACGCTCTGGAAGCTGTTGCTGCTGTTCGCAAGGGTGATCACTCCGTAGAAGCCAGCGGCTTGGAATTGATAGGGACGGAAGCCGATGATAAGACCACCAGCATAATAGTCCATGGCGCCGTCATTGCCATGGACGATGACACCAGCGATTGTCAGCGGGCGTCTGTCAAAGGATGCTGCCAGTCCGTCAATGTTAACGCTGATTGTTGGCAGCTCATCTAGGCTCTTGAACCGGGTGTTGAGGGTGAAGCCAAGAAGCGAGAACCCAATCGGTCCAAGCTGGAAGGTCGCATCAAAGACGATCGACAGTGTCTTGGCCTTATACTTCAGCCCAACGTTGCTGATGGCAATAGGTCCTGTATCCCTTTTGAATGGCGCTTGGGCACTAGGACCTCCATCGTCCATCTCCTCTTCGGTGCGTCTTCTTCCTTCTCCCTCAGCACCAGAAACTAGTGCTTGAGATGACGAAGGCTGGGGCTTCATGAAGCCATAACTTAGCAGACACACGCGCTCACCCTTGGCAATGTTGCGTATGATGACAGCAAAATGACAACCAGAGGGGACCAGAAGATCTGTCGGCTGTGCACTGTCTGGCTTGATCTTATCCGCTACAAGCAGCTGATCGCTCTGCAAGACACCGCTGTTGAGGAGACCGATATCCTCTCGTGTGAGCCCCGTGACTTGTCCAGGTCTATTTGGCGGCTTGGGATCCTGGACGAAGAGGAAGTACAGCTCATCAAGTGGCTGGTACAATGTGCCGACGAGGGGAATCTCAAGTTCCATGTCGCCGAAGCCATTGATGGCTGCTTTGAACACTCTCTTGGACGGATCTCTGGGTCCCCAATTGGTGCTGTGTAGCTGCGAGAATAGGAACTGTAGATTTCCAATGTTGAGACTGGCAAGGAATTGGAATGACTCGACGTTAGAAGCATCTTTCATCTTCTGGATATCAATGCGGAACGCGTCCTCGTTATCACCGACTATCAGAGTGTCGTACACAAAGTCAGGTATGTCAAATGAAGAACCAAGAAGATCTGTCAAGATATCTCCAATAGTGGCATTTCTGTCAGCTGGGTTAAGCGCCGCCGAGAAGGTAAAGCCACTGGACGTGTATCTGAAGTCGAGGTTTAGTCTTAGCCCCGCAATGATCAAGTCACCCGAGATAGCGAAGGTGCTTCCAACTGATTTGGCATTACTGTCACTCTGTTTCTCGTACGTATACTTGACAGACAAAGTGTTGATGGCAATGGAGTTGATCAGCGGTCCAACGTGATCCTTCTCATCATCATGGAAGAACTCGGCTAGCACAGCGGCATGCAAGCCATTGATAGAAGCCATGAACTCCCAAGACTTCTTATAAGAGTCGTAGCCGAGAATTCCAACAAAAGCAGCAGGGAGATCAAACTCAGAATCCTCTGGTGGGTCAATCAGGACGGATATCCCGACGTCAAATGTGAAGACTGAGCTGCTGCCCCAGTTGAAGTACGTAGCGAGAACAACCTCGCCGAGATAGGGTTGCGGGGCTGAGCCTAGGGATGGCGGGATTGCAGTCGCTTGACAACGAAGGAAGAATGATTCTTGGGACAACTCGATAGATGCAAGAGTTATCTGAGAGGGTAGAGTGTCGGGGATATCGACCACTGTCTGGCCTGGGATCAGAGTGGCGATGTCGATGGATGCCGCAGGGGAAGCTGTCAAGGGCTTCAAGATAGCCCACTTCTCACCCTCTGGCTCAAGGTCAAGGTCATCAGATGTGTTGAAGTCTGTGTATGGCTTCAATCAGTAAAGGTCACAGAAAGCGCGCAGGATCATGAAATCACTCACCGTTCCACAACTGTCCAGACAGAGTGCCATAAGTCCCGATGGACCGGTTCCAATTGTACGTGATTAGGAAAACAGGAGTATCCTTGCTGTCTCCACGACCAAAGTTCGCAGTGACCTCGATATCAAAAGAAAAGGAACCGAGTCGGGGATTTTGCGGGTCCTTTCTTGTGTCAAGCCCAATGCGCAATCTTCGCAGATTTGCAGCAGGCAGAACCTTTTTTCCATCTTCTTCCTTACCAAGAATGTCATTGACGAATGTCTCAACTTCTTCATCGTCCGCAAGACCAGCTAGCCATCGCAGTATTCCGGCAAGAGGGTCTGGGGACAGGAACATGAAGGTAAAGTCAATGGTAGTAGGGGTGAACTCAACGCCAGCGAGCATGGAGACTGTACTCTCAGCACTGTTGAGAGAGCATTCGATGCTAAAAGTCACTTGACCGTCGAAGAGAGGCATCTCGCCGTTTTCTGTCAAGGCCAATTGCATCTTGCTTTTGTAGACGATGTCTGCGCTAACAATGACGAGACCGTTCAGAGCAATTGAGAATAGCTCCTGCAATGCCTCGAAGTCTGAAAGTTGGAACTGTAGCCGAGTCTCAAGCCGTTTATCGGCTGATGGGACGAACCATAGAGCGTTCCTCATGGGTGGCGCATCAGCGGGTGGCTTGTTCAGCGTCACTTGGAGGGCAAGGACCGCAAGAGGGATGAAGTCTGTCATGCCTTCTCGATTGGCATTCTTGAAGACGTCCTTCACGGTGACACCAGCAATGTCTTTCATGTTGGCAAAGTCAAGACCGCAAGTCAACATGTTGCCAGTCGGATCAATGCCCGGTGCTTCAATGCGGGATCCTGTCTCATCACCGCCAAGAAGGCCGGTTGAGCCGAATGTAAAGAGCAGGACATCGCTAGCTGAGCTAAACTCAAGCGGCCAGGGCTGAGAAAGGGAAAATTGGAAGCTTTCGATGTTCTTTGCTGCCGAACCATCGACGGTGACGGAGCCACTGGCAGCCGGGTCAATGTTCTGGAACCATTTTATGGTCTCGTCAGAGTCGTGGAAATTGGCAGTTGGGTCTGGGTTTTTGGATAATATGATGACTTTGTTGGAGTTCAAGCCAGCCACGAACTTATTCAGGTTTGTTCCTGCTGCTAGAACTTGGATGTTTTCACCGGGACGTTGGCCTGCGGAGCTGGCATAGATGCTGTAGGTTGCATCCGACGTTCTGTTCGAGCTGTCGCCATTGTTGGGGTCTGAAGACACTGTCATCTTGGTTGTCAAGGGAGAAAGAATGAGTCAGAGAGGAGTTTCTGGGCCTGAAAGAACAAGGTGTTGAGTGCTTGTACCGTACCTCCGACCCCGGGAGATTGGGTAGAGGGGAGGGATAATGGTAGCAAGCTGTGTATTGGAACGGCAGGAAGCGAATTGACAGCTGAGCTTGCAAGCGGAAGACAAGGAGTAAATGAGTCAGATCTTAGAGAAAGCAAAGAAAGGGAGATTTCTGTCGCAGCTCAATGCTGGCTGGGGATCATGATAGACCCCCAAAAGAATGCTCCCAAGTAGACTATGCTCTTCAGCAAGACAACATCTTGGTGTTGCAATCAGAACATTCGGTTAGATGCATGCTGATCAATTGATGTGCACTCAATTCGAGCGGGGGTGTGAGACGAGTACAAGTTGCTGTCTCACGGCACCTCCATTTCACCTGCAAAAGACCCCCACCTCTCGTTTGTTGGACAGGTTGCGATACAAGAATGCAGGTAGATCTGGATCCGCTGTCGTGCGTCCGGGACGGGCCGTGTTGTCTTGGCTCAGAGAGAGAAAAGAGGGGGAGGAAAGATGAGCGACATTGAGAAATCAAGGTACGGTGAGGAGGCATGTGAAACCGCCAGTACCTGCCAAGTTGGCTCCGCTTTGGTTTGCGAGCCTGATGAGCTAAGTTGAGTTGTCTTCTGATCCATCGTATCTCGGTTCCCAGCACAAGGTGCAGTAGTTGAAGCATCGAATCTTCCTCATTGAAGCCTTCGTATCATTATCTTCGCCAAGTCTAGACTCAATCTTTGCTATTCTTACAAGTTTCTTCCTCCAATTGACAACAATGAGTCAAGACACTAGAATTGATGACTTTGAAGTCGCTCTGGTGCCTATGCAACTAGATGCCTTCGTCCTCAATCCAGCTGTATGCGGTACAGGCAATGATCAAGATACTACAGCTCGCATCTGCCCCATCACTCAACCCAACTACACCTTCTTGAGACTTGATAGCTTTCTTCTCCAAAGCGATGTCCAGAACCACGTCGCTCTGCACAACACCGCCCCAGCATCTATCAACTCACGCTTGACCGACCTAGGCGGTCGTCCGGAGCCCAAACCACTCCGCCATCGTCATGGCGTCTATGTCCATTGGACACTTCCCCGATTCTACAGATCGGGAGTCTCTTCAACTGGCTCTGTACCAGAGTCGAGAAGAAGAGAAGAGAGAATGCGCCGTGGGCTTGATGCCGCACCCACTACGACTTCTAATACTTCCCATCCAACACCGGACTTTCTGCAGCCGCCAACGCGCTGGATTGTCATCAGAAAGCTTGAGTTGGATAGTATCCAGCCAGCCAGCGCGAAAGACGCCTTCAAGGACCGCGAGTATGAAGCTTGGGTCGTTGAGAGCGACTATGTCTGGTCCTTGGAAGATATCCCCATCCAGGCAGATCTACAGACTGATGTAGCGCCATTCGTCCTTGGACATGCTGGCACTGATGTCAACATCAACGAGCAAGCTGAGGTCTTCATCGGGCGTAAGACCCCGCTTGCTGAGTGGACTGAGAATCCAAACCCAGCTGTTGAGCCTCCAGATATCAGTCTCCTTCGAAGTGGAAACCAACTCTTTGCTGACTTCCAGATGCACAATGCCAACGTCTTCAGCATCTTGGATAATTTTGAGTATGGCGATACAGAGAATCCATCGTATCTCGACTACGCCAAGGCAAGCTATTACGTCCTCGGATGGCATTGGAAAGACACAGTTGATCCCCTCTTCAAGGCGGGGGCCAACTTCACTCATGGAGAGAACCTGCAGTCGCTCTTCATGACCCTTCAAGGAACGGACCAAGCGAATCCTGATCCATGGATGGATCTTAAGAGTCAGATCCGCATCCTCTGTCATGGAAGCATGTACGAAGTAGCCTGGGACCACGAAAACAAGCCCAAGACAGTCCCAGCCGACGGCTTCAACGATCGTCTTCGCGATCAAAAACAAGCTGCTGTCGCAGTTGGAACAACTCCAATGGACGCATTGCTCGCATACTGTCACGCGCGTAATGACGCCAGCGGCAATTCAGAGGACGTCGCCAAACTAGAGGAAGATATTCTAGCTCTTGAATCTCTCCTACAGTCTCGTGACGATGGTGTCGAGGGCCAGCGAGAAGCCAAAGACTCAGTCTACAACTGGTCTTACGATCGTTCTCCAGGCGGCACGCGATATTTCTTCGCCGAGGCTGATGACACGAGCACCAACCAGCCCAAAGAACCTGAACCAGCTGCCATTCAGAGGATCAACGAGTTGAACCTCTCCCAGGCCCTGTTGGACTCCTGCAATAGAGCGATGCTGCAGTATCGCTGGGACATGTTTTCTCTCTGGTGGAAATATGCCAGCGATTTGGGTCAGAGCGATAATCAGGGCAATGACCACAATGAAGCGTTCAAGGCTGACGCTGGACGGATCTCGAGCCGTATCAGTGGCCTCCAAACGCGCATCACAAGTCTTGAAGGGCAGGTCAAGACTATGTTGGGTAATAGCCTCTTGGCCACGGTCGAATCGACAAGTGAGCCTGTCTTCTACGGCGGAAATGATCCTACCGTGCTTATTGGTGGTATTCCGTCTGGCTGGGCGCTTGACTATCTCGATAATCTCTCTATTCGGGCGCCATACCAGGCCATTACAAACGATCAACCTCTACCCAGCAATCTCAGCGCCATCTCGGGTCTGATTGAGAACAAGCTGCCGACTGTCTTGACAACAGCTACCAAAGCGCTCATCACAGAGTTCCACGCCCTCCGACCTGGCGGCAATGATTCTGGTACGCCAGCAGCCGGCAAATTTTACCCTCAATTCCACGATCAATTGACTACCGACAAGCGCTGGCGTGACCAGTGGGGCGATAGACAGCCATGGTTTCCTCTCTATGCTGAGTGGGAAGTGGAATACACCCATATCCCATTTGAGTTTTGGAGCTTAGATGAACACACCGCCCGCCACTCGGAGAACAAACTGGTCAGATATGGCATTACAGTTCCATCTGACAGTGAGACTCCTTCGCCACTATGGGAAGCTCTTCCTAGATGGCAAGGCGATAAGAAGCAGGACATTCGCGTCTTGTCTGGCCGTGTCCTGATTCTGCCTCAGCCCAGCTTTGCTCTCGGTGCCAAGATCAAGCAGCTTTTCCAAAACACACCTCCCAGCATCCTCGACGAGTATCTCCCCGAAGAGGATCGAGAGACTCTCCTCGCCAACATCAGTGAACTCTCTTATCTTTCTTCTCCATTGTCCGGCTTCACCAGCGGTCTCGTCACCCAAGCAGAGGGCAGCCATCTCAAGCCCGAAAACAAAGTCGTCGACTCACACGGAGAGTCCAGCTCTGTCCTCACCGCCGCAACATTTGACCCCGCTGGCCTGACACGGGATAAACTCGAGCTCATCGACGGCAACTCAGCGCTTACCCCGTACGCCGCACTGGTCAACTTCACCGACAGTGAGCACTGCCCCTTCAAGCCCGTTACACACGGCCAGTTCCGGTTCCGCAAGTTCAACGTCATCGACAAGTTCGGCCAATCCCTCATGGCCATTGATCAGCGGCCGCGAAGGGATGGTCCACCACCTATCTACCCCTGCATAAGCAACTTTTATGCTCCACAGGAGGTCGCACTAGATGGGCAGAAGTACGCCAACACAGTGATTAAGGATAATCCGGAGCAGTCTGAGTTTCTGCAGTTACCCCCGCAGATGAATCAGCCGGCACGCATCAATGCCAAGTTTGTCAGACGTATTTCTGACGACCCAAGTGGCACTCCGGGGCCTGCGACGTGGCGGCCTGTTACGGAATGGGAGACGCCGATATGGGGATGGGTCATTACCAACTATGCCGACTACGGCATTCAGATCTTTCTCCCTGATGGGACATTCTACCGTGAGGTTCGTGTCGGTGGGCCATTGGGTACTCTGCAGTCACCCAAGTGGCTACCCTTCAGTCCTGAAACCGATGCACAGCCCACGCCTGATACTCGTGAGCTTGACATTCTCATCTCCAAGCTAGCTGATCCGAAATACCTCCTCGGTTTCTGGGGTATGATCACGACGGCGCAGCAGAAACTGCCTCCAGCCCCTGATTCCTACGCGCAGTTCCTCAACTCTATCGTAGGGAAGCCACTTGCACTCGTCAACACGGGCTGGTCAGTTGAACTAAGCGGGCCGCCTCTTGATATCCAGAGCACCCAAGTCAAGGTGGTTGATCCCGAGCGCACACTACTGAAGCCCTCGAATCCTGATGACAAGACTCCGTACTATGAGCTTCAGTTACGCCTCGGTAATGAAGAGGCTGGCTACGATGGACTTGTCGGTTACTTTGACACCACGGATCCTGGGTCTGATGTGTTGAACTACGATAAGATCAAGACCTTCTTCGTTCCAGATGGTAATCCAACTGAGCCCTTGGTCCGTCTTGATACAGACCAGTATCCTATCTTCAGTCCCTTCTGGCAGCCCCCATTCACTGATTCCTCCCCTACCGTTGAACCTCAAGCTTATGAGAGCCAACGCAACGCTCAGATGTCAATCTTCGGCGCCATCCTAGATCCCTTCACACCCGTCCACGCATATTCATCCTTCCTACCCGCAGCAGAGCTTCTCCTCCCACCATGGACGTGGCAAAAGGCCATGGACACCATGACAGCTTTCTTCCACGCGGGACCCTTGACAATGCCCGTCAACGACGTCCCTGGATATCTTGAAGCTGAGAAGCTTACTACCAAGACCGCTCGGGACATGCCGAAACGCAATTTGCTGCTGCCTTCTCTTGGGGGAGGGGATTGGAGCTGGTTTCAGCCGTATGCTGAGGGGCAAGCTGCAGCGGGAGATGAGGATCCTGGGGCTGTTTATAATGCGTTTGGTATCGAGAAGAAGGGTGATTTGATCAAGCCTGGGTTTCAGGATGGACCGTATGCTGCTGTTGAAGGGTTCTTGCAGTTGAGAAACCCCATCGTTGCTCCGAGCAATCCTCAGAATGCATGAATTTTGTTTTCTATTTACTTCTAGTTCGGCAAGTTAGGACTAAAATGGAATATGTCTCTTATAATTATATCGAAGATGAGAATGTCTGCGAACAGCTTCATGTATGAATGTTCCTATCGTTGTACGTTACATTTAATGCCTCGTATGTGATAGGTCTCCCAATTACAGAATACGCTCTAGGTCCTCACCAAGTTCTCTGTGCTGATTTAAGCTCTCCGTCATAGGTCGCAACTGTAAATGACACATCTCTCAGTAGATTCACATATCTAGCTACGTCAACTAATTAATCTCGTCCGGATAGTGCACAAAGTATTCGTCCTCATCCTCATTCTGATCTCTCGCTACAAAGAACAAATGGTTAATACCATTAGCCCGCACCACAGTAAGCTGGCTATCCTGAGAAATAGAACGACTGTCAACAGGCGTAGAATTACCCCAACGACCGTCCGTTTTGATAGTGCGCCAAATGCCACCAGCAGCACCTCTGCCGCAGTAGTAAAGAAAGACTTTGCCATTCTCGAATACAACGCCCACTGGTGTATTTCGTTGCATGTCAGATGCTGGCTGTATTGCCGCGGCAGCTGTACAATATTGAGCAGAGTTCATTGAAGCATGGAGATGGAATACTAACGTTGGTCACTGCCGACAACAAACTCTACAAGGGAGCTTGTCTCGTAGATAAGGCATCTCCTATCAGTGGTGGGATCGTACCAAGCAGCGGCGAAGGAATTGATCCAGAGACCAAAGGTCCCAATGAGGTCAGTTCTCTGTGAAGTCAGGAGGTTCAATTCCACAAAGCATCTGCCGCTACCGTAGGTTCTGAAGGTTGTTAGCTACCTTGCCCCCGACTTCCCACCACCCATATCGATGCATTACTAACCTGCTGTAGTAGACCCAGGCATTGTCTCCATTTCTACAGGCAGCGAGCGTGGTGTTTCCAATTGCCACGCTGGCCAGAGCCTTCTGCTTTGATTCAGAAATCTCTGAGAGATTGTAAAAGTCATTCGGTGTGATTTTGAACGGGTTGTCTGTTGTAAGGGCAAAGACTCTCTCTACACCTTGGGAGTTGATACTCGCCATCTGAGACGGGTTGAGGATGTATTGGCCATTACCGACGTCCTGGGGAGGTTGAATGGGGTTTTCAGGATCTGCATCTTTTGTACCTGACCATAACGCCAGACCGAGCTGAGCTTTTCCGGTGGCATAGAAAAGCTTTACGACGCTATCGTTGGCGGTGGTCTTGTCGATGATGGCAGTGATGGGTGCCATGGTTTACTTGATTTCGTGTCAACCTAGAAAGAGTAGCTTCAAGTTCGAGGAGAACTGATGAGCCTTCCTGCAAATCCAGGTGGGTAGTCCAACAAACCCCTTCTTCTTCCCTCTTCCCTCATCGCCATTCATCCTTTTCGTCATGGTCTTTGATCTTCTCTTAGGATGCATGCTTCGTAACCGGCCGCCAAAGCACAGCGTTGGCACTGCATGAGCTGAGCAACCTTGACTCTTGAAATGGCTTCACCCCGCTCCTGAGTTACTCCAAAGGCCTGTCAACTACTTAGCGTCAATACCTTATGTAGCTTGAGTGCAGTGACTATGGCATGTGAAACGTGCCGCAGCAAACCGTTTGCTGCGTCACGTCGGACCGAATGGACCGTGACGCATGTTTCACTTGACAAGTCCCGTTTGTGTCTCTTGCAAATCAGATCAGGTCATATTGCTATGGCTCAATTAGGAATCGGTTACATATCTCGAGCTCGGGCCGCATCTGTCAGCCGGGAAGTTGTTCGTGTTATGCAAGTCATATCTTTGGGGCTGTCATCCGATAGGTTAGCTACAGAGACACCCCTCTTGTATGAGAGGTTATCATCACAGAATCTGTGACGATGCGCATCAAGTCTCCACTTGCTGTATGCACGAGACGGATCGGGCTGCAATGCCATTGACATGCTTTTCGGCACCTACGCCCCGTTAATTGGATTGGAGCAATGCAGAATATGCCTGAAACGGGTCAATTATTCTTCGCAGATGTAGCCACCGCTGCCTCGATGGGTGAAAGCAGCTAATGCGCAAAAGAGGTTTTCTTGACCAGGAACGAGTAACCAGTATCCGCCATTTTCATCGCCCACTTTCGTCTCAATCATACTGTCTACTCCTCCAGCTCTCTTACTCGATCCTATGTAAAAAGGCTTTTTTCAATAATTCCACTATAGATAAACCCACTCACAACTGAGTGTCAAAGCATCATGGGTATCTATCCTGGAGGCAAGAGTACACGCATAGATTCTCCTCGTCATCTGACGATACGGCACTCTCGTCGCGTCGTCGCTGCTAGCCGCCCTGATACCCGTCTCAGCGCCACTCAATCTGTGACCGTCCTCGCAGATGGCAGAGTCGTCGAGGATAAGATTGAACCATTGCCCCCAGGCGAGCAAAAGCTCAATTCATTCTGGGCCCCAGGAATCGAAGCAGGTCCCAAGCACATCATCTCTGTGAAGCAAAACATCCAAGCAAATGGTGAACAGCTTAACTTGGAGGCGGAGCAGCCTTTCTATGTTGATGCACCGCAGTTCTCCCTGCCCGATGGAAGCATTCACTCTACGTATCCTCCAGCGGGGTATAGTGATGATCATAGAATCCTGCCGCATGTCGTTTTGACGGATCCGCATCTGCCGTGGGAGAGACTGGGTAGTCCAAAGGGCGGGAGCAACAAGACGCTCAAGACTCAGATGAAGAGAGTAGCCTTGGGCGCGGAGAAGGCGAGCAGCATCCCACGCAATCGTGTACCTTGGCTCGTTGTTCTTGCATTTGCCCAAGACGAGCTCCGACTACCCCCAGAGGATCTCGATGGCACAGGCAGTCTCTTTAGCAATACCAGCAATGGTGTTCTCAAGCCTGTCAAGCAATCATCTACCATGACAGTCAACATGGGCATAGATGACTTATGGAAGTTGAAATCCGACGTCACAACGCCCGTCACGAGTAGTCTCGGCCCAGCTTCTATGAAAGATAGCCGTGGTGACTTCATCTTTGTGCAGCCAGAACTGTTCACCAGTCTCTTCTCGACCTTTGACGATAAAGGTAATCGTGTCAAGGGCAGTGGACCAGACACATCTCAGTACAAGTACCTTTCCCACGTGCGCAAGATCAACGGCTCTGGAATGGCTCTCGCTGGTGTTGAGGACACAGCCGTCTTCAGCATCGTCGTCGGCAACAGATCTGGCCCACTTGACAATGTCGTTCCAACCACCATGAGCGCACATCTAGTCTCAATTGAAGGCGTGGAAGCCATGAGCTATCCGAGCCAGAACCACAAATACGTGGCTCTCTGTTCTCTATACAGTTGGAACTATACTGTCCTCCCGCCAAATACCCTCAACGTTCCAGATGCCTTTGAGAACCTCGGTCGCACACTCAATGTACTGCGAGCTCCAGATGATATCATAGAGCCTCTCAAAGCGTCTAACGACAAGGCCCAGCAACTTGTTGGCCGTCGTCTGAGCGATGGGTATACCTTGATCAAATACCGCGTTCAAACAGGCGAGGCAACTGTGGCGCTGTATCGAGGTCCATTTACTCCCACGTATGTACCTACCTTGGAGCATCTGACCAAATGCTCAACCTCAGGCGTGGATTTGCAGATTCTTGATAAGAATTTGGGCATCAATGATGTGACGTACTCTGTTGCCTGGCAAGTTGGCCGTACAATGGCTCTCGGCGATCAAGCATTTGTAGCTGCGCTGGGACGCGTCAGAACTGCAGTACATGCCGCCGCAGCGAAACAAGTCAAGATCAACGCTGTCAAGGATGTTAAAGACACTGCCTTTCGCACTCAGGAAGATCTCCTCAAGGACCTTGCGTCCATGGTCAAAGGCCTTGCTGACATCCATCTTCAAAACCGTGGTTCAGAGCCTCAAGAACCCGGGGGCGCTCCTGACAGAAGACAGCCTGGCAGACCTGTATTCAGGCATGGAGGAGCTAAGAAGCGATGGCATCACAAGAAGCTCCAGCGTCGTGATCGACCGACGCTCTCGTTTGCTTCGCCTCTCTTTGAGGACAAATACCCGGCCGCCGCCCTAGAATCTGTTCGCAGACTGGCTTCAAGTCGATCTGGTGATCCATACGATGAGACCAATGATCCACAATCTTCAGACTGGATGACTGTTCTCTCCTGGCTGATCGATCGTATGTTTCTCGCGGGTGTACCATCACATTATCTCATCCCTGATCCAAGTTACCTACCACCAGAGAACCTGCGCTTCTTCCACATTGACAAGAACTGGGTAGACGCCCTCATCGACGGTGCCTTGTCCCTCGGTAACCATTTTGGCACCGATGAGGACCGAGTGGCTATCAAAAAAGCACTCAATGACTACATCGGCCGTACACCAGATGGAATGGATCATCGCGTCCAGATACCCGCCTACGGCTTCTATCTCCGCTCAGACCTGGTGACCATGTTCCCAGATCTTCGAGTCGAGGTCCTATCCAATGATAGCGCCCTCAGGGCGGATGGTCAAAACCCTCCTGCGGGGGCACCTCTCCTACGGCATGAGATTGTCGCAGATGGTGTCATGGTGGCGTTTATGGACCGCGTTCCCGGCTCTGCGCAGTTTTCGTCTCTTGTGTTTACACAACCAGCGCACCAGCAGCGTTTCGCTGTTGCTCGTGGTCTTGACACAGCTGAGGTCAAGGTCAATATCAGACGGCAGTATACTGTTGATCAAGCCACCAGAGAGACAGACAAGGATAGACACAAGGCGCTCAAGGAAGTCGTATATACTCCAACCACAGAGAAGAACATTTTCATATGGAACTCTGTTCCCAGTCAAAGTCACAGCGACTTGCGCATAGTGCGCCTTCCCGCGTTTGCGGACTTACAGCTTGAGGTGCTGCAAGATATGATGGGAAAGCAAGCAGGAACTGGTACCGCTTACTTTGCGGATGACGCTTCAACTTCTGCTCTGTTTGCCACGCAGCTCAACGATCCCATTTATAACTTGACCATCAACATGGCTGAGCGCGTGACGTCTGCGCAGGCGATAGCTGGCTTGGCTCCTCCTGACATGGGAGACGGTAGCCCGGAGTTGAGAACCATCAACATGATGGAAGCCGTTAGGATCAAGAAGCTCTCTGCTTTCGGAACTGAAGTCTCTGCAGCTCCTGTTGAGAACGATCCACGTGATAAGGATGAACACAGCGATCCAAGCCATGAAGATAGCTTCGTGAGAGCCGAAGACTACGTTTCTCCACTGGGCGTGCTCTCAAACTATCTCTCACCTCACGTTAGAGCAATGCCACTTCATCGAGGGGCAAGTGTCAGCAACCCAGATAACATCCCCATCATCAACGCCCAAAGAAGCGAAGTTGAGCCCCGTCCCTTCAAAGACAAACCACCTGGTTCTGAGCCAGCATCAGCCCCAAGATTCCTCATGCGAATCAGCGGCAACTTGGCCGACAATCACAGCCAAGTCGTCCTAGACAGATTCAATCTTCCCCAAGATCTCATTTTCTCCATCGTCCTCAAGCAGAGCGAGATCAACCAGTACCTTCTCATGGAAGTCACCATCGACATCACACTAGGCTCACCCAGCGATGCTACATACGCTTTGATGTCGAACTACACTGGTCCCGGTGCCCATATGCTGACGAACCTACGTTTCAATGTGGTTCCAACGACATTTCATGACCAGAACCAGGACAGGTATTACTTGCGTATTCGTCTACTTCCTAGGGCTGAGAAGGGTTGGGTCATGGCGCCGGCTGTGCCTGAGTTGAGCTTTCTACTTGGCTTGGCTAGTATTAATTCTCCTGGCTTTGGAACTAAAACTGCGGTTGTTCAGTCTCGGGCAAGATATTGTAGGAATCCTGCACTTCAGTTGGTGGAGCCCAATGTGATGATAGTGGAAAATCCCCCTCTTTCTGTAGAGGTAGTCATGCATTAGGTTTCCTTGGGCATGGAGTTGTAGTTTACACTATGAAGAAAGATTTTGTCGCCATATTTTCACTATCTAATCTAGAGACGGGTTTCTATGAACTTCTGGTCTTTCCTTACATGATAAAATGTGAGTCGTATGAAGCATTAATTTGAGACGAGGACTGCAACTAGCTAAGTTGTAACTAGTTGCCTGGCTCTCTTGGGAGGCCTATCAATAGACACGAGACTGAACCCAAACAGACCACTTGCATCATAATTGGAGGTTCTCTCCTCTCTCTTCTCTCTGCTTCTGGCCTTACGCATGCCTTTGGCTCCAAGAACTGGTGAACCCCGTTTAAAAGATGAGCCGCCGTTTGCATATAATGATATCTGGTACGAGCACTTATGCAGTGTGCCAGGTGTGTCACGTCTGCAGAAGGCGTTTGCCATTTTTGATCTACTGAATACAGCCCCCAAGGGTAATAAACGTGAGCGAGACTACATATGCGACAAGGTGTAAAGAAGTTCGCTGCATATATCTCTCATAGACAATTAGGTGAGAGTGACAGCGGAATATACCCACGCTGCCGCGGAAGTTCACGTTTATTACCCCTGGGGGCTGTAACACTTTCCTGTCGTCGACTTGCAGCTGTCACATGTCACTTTTAGGCGTTTACACTTATGATGTTATTGCAAGTTGCAGATCCCCCACGGCCCGAATGAATGCAAGAGCCCGAGCTCAGCCGCATCGATTATGCGTTGTATTTCTTTCAAATGCACGCTAGGTCGGTGTTCTTAATGGAGCAATGAATAATTGACAGTGCATATGCGGGGGAAGTTGGTGACTGTGCCTCTTCTCGAGTAACTCTAATTAGTGCAACACGGCAAATATTTTGCTTCCTGTCTCAGCCATTGATCGGCAGTATGTGCTATCACCTCGTGTTACACAAGACGTACCTCATTGCCGTGTTCCTAATTCAACCGCACCGACCTTTCAATAGCCGGAATTGACCGATTGCAGCTTAATGACGACTTGGGCCAGGAGCATGCCAAGATCGATGCATGGAACCTTTTCTATGCAGACATTGCATTTGTGATAGGCATTCCCAGACCGGGCAGTGTAACATAAGAATTTGTCACAGAATACGAAGTCTAACCGTTTATCGCATCCTATTATTGCTCTTTATGGTCTTTCCAGCTCCATACAGCCAGCACAATCCTTAATCATCGAACGAAGTTGGAGGCAACAACGTCAACTCCACCTTTCCACGGCCCGCGGGCTTACGCATCTCGGCAAGAATAGTATCCCGATTCGCGGGCGACGTGTACTTGTACACCTCGTCCGTGGGCATGCTCCACAGGTAAATCCCATTTGCGTCCTGGAACATGTAGCCGTCTCCCCCGGCTCCCCTCTCTTTGATCATGAGAGCTACGGGGTTGGTGATACCGACGGACTCTGCAGCCAACCGACCGCTGCCGTCTTCCCCCCAGTAGAGCTCCGTCCTCATCTCCTCGGGATCAGTAGTCCAATTATCGGGGACTTGATTTGCGGGGATAGACTGTTGCATTGGTCAGTGGATGCAGAGTGCCAAGAATAATGACGGAGAATCGACCGGTACATACCATGGTGTTGATGTGAGGGGGCTGGAATTGGTCCAAGCAGTTGGTCTTTCTCCTATGGGATTGGGATGGGAGAGAGGTGTGACGTGGGTTAAGGTACTTGGAAGAGGAGAGTTGAATCTGAACGGCGGGGATTAGTAGCCTGAATTTATGTACAAAGCTTTGTCACGTGCGTCGACCGAACAAGGGGGGGCACAATACTACGCAGTAGTTCTTAAAAGCGTAACTTCTTTCTGTGAGCTGTATCTCCGTGAACGTCTGTCTGTTTTCTTGATTATCGAGCCTCGTCTCACTCCGATCGAGGCACGATCAAGAACGTCAACCATGTCTGACACAGAGACCGTTCTTTTGGAGCCTTCTTGGGCAAAGCCGGGGGACAAATGGTTCCGTACAGCGTATAAATGGAAAAGAGATCAGGTATGTACCCAGGGCTAGCAGTATATACGAACTCAAGTTCATCCATCCTGCGTGCCATTCAAGTCAACCGGAGGCTAATGC
Source organism: Fusarium sp. PT (assembly GCA_021020635.1). Lineage (NCBI taxonomy): Eukaryota > Fungi > Ascomycota > Sordariomycetes > Hypocreales > Nectriaceae > Fusarium > Fusarium sp. PT. The sequence continues at coordinate 270,487 of JAHMRZ010000011.1, forward strand.
AGTGGTAGATATTTGACTGGATGGACGAGATCGCCGCAGCTGCTGCACCTGAAGGCCAAGAGCCGCGCGTTCTCTTCACAGCAATCCGCAGTCGTTTGGTCAATCTTTCGTAAGTTTCACATGAGAATTCGTACATTTTCATTCCCAACTCTCAGCGACTGACCAATGCAATAGCCTCCCGGCAGGAAGCCTATTCAAGGACAAAACAAGGCGACCAGACTCACATATTTCACGAAACGTGAACCAAGATTGGAAGAGAGAAGATGACACACAATCAAGATTTAATGTCAGCCCCATGCCCTTTAGTCAAATTATCAAGACCTTCACAGCCCCAGTACCAGACTGGTGGTGCCCCTATGATCTCCTTGGTCTCTTCCTCAGCCTCCTGGGACCAGCACCTTCCACTGCTACCAGGTACAACTTCTACCTTCCCCTCACAGCCGTGTACGGTCGTTGGTGCGCACGTATCGCTGGTAAACCAGAGAGAAGCTGGAAGTGGAAGCCGGATTTCAAAGGCGAAGGCACTTTGCCATGGGTTTTCCAATGCACATGGAGCCTTGAAGCAGATGGTAAGCAACATAGGGGCAGATACTTCCTTGGAGCATCCACTGCAGGTGACAGGTGGGAGTGGAAGATAACAGAAAAGAATCCCAAATCTCCCACATACACTGGCGCTTGGAGAGAACGTGTGGGAGAGGCTCGCTTCGATATGTTATTCAGATGTCAGAAAATAGGTATGGTAAACGAAAGCGCCTACAGAGACAAAAGCGCCCCCAGTCAGACTGACCCCAATGGCACTATGACGGCTTACGGAAACTGTGCCGAAACTTACCCATTTGTAATGATATTCTCGAGGTATGCTTATCATCGCAGCTCTGGGATATGTTTCAATTACTAATTTGATCCCACGCGTGGTTATAGCAACGCGACACAGAACTCAAACTCGATGTCAGGTCTTGCTCTCCAAAAGAACTTCTTGGGAGATGGAGAATGGGCCGAGTATACAGCAGTCCGTGATACTGCCATTTGGAAGAATTTAATGGCTCCTTGTCCCAATTGTGAGAAGCTTATTGGACAGGCCAGGGCTACTTTGTCGAAGTTCGACATAGAGGTAGGCCAGGGGACGCCTCCAAAACCACCACAGGAATCGATGCTAGCAGCCCGGGAACTGTCAGTAGAGGCTTGAACTTTGTGGAAGTTTTTTCGGACGCCTGGAGAACAGATATCACGTACTCTGCCACTGAATATGGCGTTGGGACTATTGGAAGTTCCATCGCTGCTTGGCTTTGTAGGTGTTTAGGTGAGGATCATCAGTTGCTTGGAATGACTGAAGGTTGGTAGAGAGGGAAAACAAGTCCAAGTTATAAACTGAACCTTGAATCTTTCGCGTTTGCAAGAGTACTGCTACTTAATAAGCCGACTCACCATTCCTGATCTATACATTCGCCATGCCTAATCAATGGATTTAGAGCCAATGATTACCCTTGCGTTTCATAGCTACGAAATCTCGAGGTTTTTCGGTTCTCGGTTCTCGCCTGTCGCTTGGAGTGGGTACTGTAACATGGGTCAGGCAACCTAGACTTAGTACAGTCTAATTAAGTGGTGATGGGCCTCTGTAGGCTGCCTTGGTTGCGACAACGTCACAACGCTAAGATCTGTAACTTAGTACGGTCAGCGGAATTGCAATTATAGAGTTCACTGATACGATAGTTGGGCAGAGATTGCAGAATCTGCATCGACCATTATTCAGGATACTACGGACTTAGAGATCAACACCACATAGTCATCGCGTTAATTTACCAGACTTTAACACCAGGGATTATACCTAGGTAATCTTTTTACGTGTTCACTTTACAACTTATTACTTAAACGAGCATCGAACAGACGACTTGAAGAAAAAGTTGATGATGCGAAAACAAAGGTGAATTAGAACTGAGGTGATAGACAAGAGAACCTATCATGTACAAGATAAAGCAATTTGAAATGTAACCTGCTTTCCAGCATCCACGCTAAGCATAGGAGATCCAGAGCCATACGTCAACGCATATGTGTAGCTGGCCACTCCTGCTTTCTGTGCTCGTAGTACCATGGCGAAGATCCCCCTCACAATCACGGTTGTAGGTTGCATAGATAGCTTTGCGGTCTGAGCTAGTCGTGTTGGCGCCACTGCGATGAGCCAGATAGGCAGTAAAGATGAGTAACTCGCCTTAGAGTTCGTTAGTTCATGGTACTACAAATACAGAACATGGGTGACTTACCAGCTTCTAGTTCAACAGGAGTCCAGGTTTGAGAGTCAACCCAAGTCGACGCAATGCAGTTGGTGGCCTTGTTGATAGGAACATCTATCTCATGGCTTCCATCAACTACCTCAAGCCCTCCATTGCGGATATTGGAAGGATCAACACTGAGAAGAATCGTCAAGTGCTTGACACCTTTGATGTGCGTGTAGGCACCAGCGTCGATGTGAGGTGCGAAGCCGCCTGGAAAGTTGTCAGTTCCAGCCAATGATTGGCATGTGTCAATAGGCAGATTGCTTACCGCTCCCAGCGAGTTTGTAATTGATCTTCTCCTTGCCTTGAACAAAAACATAGAGTCCTCTGCAAGATCATTCAGAAGATCAAGCAGCTTTGGGCTTCGGATCAGATTGCTAAAGCCGCTGTGGCAGTCAGCAAAGTTCTCGGTTCGGCAAAGAACAGTTTCATCTTTGTCATCGACCTCTTGATCCACATTAGCTCTTATCCCTCAAGTCAACTCGATTTCGGGGTATGCCAAACCTCGTAGGGGCATGAACTCCGAGTCTTCAGTAGGTTTCCAGATTCTGACTTCCTCGGCCCATGATTGGAGGCCTTTGACTTGCTCGGGCTACAGCAAGTCGCGGACAATCAAGTAGCCGTTCTTCTTAAAGAAGGAGATCTGATCATCGGTGGCCACCATCTTGAAAAGTTGTGCGTGATGAGTGCTAGCGAAAAGTCTGAATGGGAACAACAAAGCCTTGAGTGTATGCAGCGAATTGATTACTTTGGCCAGGTTTTGTCGACAGCTATATTTATCATCGCGTTTCAAAATCTTTCGGCCTTCAAGTCGCAATTAATCACATGTCTCGTGAGCTCTATACGCATTCTCATTTGACATCAGCAAGAAAAATATGCAACTGTGGCATGCCGAGTAACCGAGACTAATGCTTTCTTATGCTCGCATTCGACTTGATACAGCAGTATGGCCCACGTCAGATCAGACCTACAGGAGCCAAACTAAAGCCTAGTGCGAGCAGACGGGAATCACGAAGGATTTCCAGCCTAAAACATGGAGGCACATACAAGGGTAGACGGCAAGTCCTTCTCGAGCCATCGGCAACGATTTGACTATATGAAGGCCATCAAACCCAACCAAACTCAACAACGCTGCCCATGTGAATTCATTGAGCTATTGGCTATTGAATAAGATAAAAAAATTCATATGAACATCCAATACTGTTCTACAATCAGGGCACGCGAGAGTCTGTCTTTGACCAAAGTTGTACCTCAAAATATGCAAGAAGAAGGGTGTCGCAAAGTGAGGATATTCTTAGTCTAACTCATACATATATATAAGTGAAGAGCCTCTCAAGCATGTTATGAGATAGAAACTTCCAAGAAAGATCATTCCAATACTATCCGTTCCAAGATCAGTATCATGGATAACAAGGCTTCGCCAGACACGCCTATTCCAAAAGGCCACCAAGACGATGAATCCTTCAAAAACGACGCTGTTGTCAATGCCACAGATATCGGAATCCCTACCAAGTCTCGCATATCAACCATCACAGCAATGCTAACAAGTGGCCTCGCTCTTTTCTCCGATGGATTCAACGCACAGATCCTCGGATACATGAATCCGGTCTTTACCAAATTATACCCCGACAGTTTCTCTAGCTCGATCAAGACTCGACTCTCCAATACATTCTCATCGGCGAGGTCCTTGACATGCTTTTCTTTGGCCATGCCATTGATAGGCTTGGTAGACGGACTGGTATTGTGTTTGCTACCTTGTTCTTGGTTCTGGGTATCATACTCGCTACTGCAGCGCATGGCGAGACTGAACTGGGCATGTTTTGGATGATGATTGTTGGACGAGGTGTTGCAGGATTTGGTGCTGGTGGTAAGGACCGAGAAGGACCTGATTTAAGAAAAGGGTTCAACTGATGGCTTTGGCAGGTGAATATCCCACTTGCAGCACAGGAGGTACTGAGGCTTCAGACGAAACCTCATTTGTGAGACGCCAACGTGGACTACTGGTCGCTGCTGCAACAGACTTCTCCATTGATCTTGGCTTTGTTATGGCAGGTATTGTAGCATTGACTGTGCTCGCAGCGTACCATCAACATGTCGGGGATGGTGTCTGGCGGATCAACTTTGGCATCGGATTCATTCTGCCAGTAGCTCTTCTGTTTCTTCGACTTCGTCAGTTGGACTCGACGCAATATAAGAAGCATGCGATTAAGCAGGACATACCATATCTGCATGTGATCAAGAGATATTGGAAGCCCATGCTTGGGACATCACTGGCCTGGTTTTTCTATGACTTTGTGGTGAGTATAACGGTTGATTCAATGACCGAATTCCACTATTTCGTATGTTTGCTGATGCCGTTTACAGACATACCCTTTCGGAATCTTCAGCTCGACAATTATCGCCACCTTGAATCCAGAGGACACCCTTCAACAGATTATTGGATTTTGCACTGTTGTCAACTGCGTTTACCTCCCCGGCTGCGTCGTTGGGGGACTTCTCATGGATCGCATTGGCCGCAGACAAACCATGACTCTGGGTTTCCTCGGATGGACGATCCTAGGCTTCATTATTGGCGGCGCTCTTTCTCCGATCCAGTCCGTCTTCCCTTTGTTCATCGTTCTGTATGGCATCTTCAACGCGCTCGGAGAGATGGGTCCTGGCGTAAGTACTGACTATCGATCCGCAACCTAACTACTTACTGACTTCGACAGGTCACCACATTCCTCTGTGCTGCAGAATCCTTCCCAACACCTCTACGAGGCCACTTCTTGGGGTTCGCGGCAGCAGTGGGCAAGGCTGGTGCGGCGATTGGAACACAAACATTTACACCTATCCAAGACTCTTTCTCGGATAAACAGCAAGGCATTCAAGCCGTATTTCTTACCGGAGCTGCGTTTGCTGCAGTAGGTGGACTTGTGGCATGGTTTCTCATCCTAGATAAGGACAAAGAGCTCGAGAGCGAAGACGCGCAATTCCGGCTATACCTGGAGCAGAATGGTTACAAGGGATCATTTGGTGAAGCATCGACGGACTGGAGTGGCATCTTCGGTTGCCAAGCTGCAATGATGGCTTTGCCAACGTACAGGTCTATTTAATGAGCTTCCGCCTGTTCAACGACTAACCACATAGCCAGGAAGAATACGAATGAAGATGAAAGCACTACTTATTACAAGCTTACTTTTTGAATTAATTTCTTATTTTAAATATTGAGCCAGCGATGAAGCTGGGAACCTCATTGGTCCATCTAAGGGGGATCTCAACGCTATCGGTGCGCTATTGGATGCCACACGCTAGGTCACCAATAGTTATGTGTATCCCCCTGAGCCACTCTCTAGTTGTCTGCTGAAATAAAACTGGTTGATGTCCTGTTTTTCTTCATTTTGTTGCCTCCCCTTTGCTTCATTTTTACAAACCCACCACAGTCGTTTCCGTTGTTTTCTGCCTTCGTTTTCGAAAGCCTGCCAAAATGGTTTCCAATAAGCTAATTGCCGCTGCGTTTGCAAATCTGGCCTTCTTGGCTTCTGTTAATGCAGGTCCGTGTAAGCCCCAGAGCATCGCGACTTCTACTGCTACCATCGCTGTTAGCGAGAGTAAGACAGTCGCCAGTAGTAGCGACACTACAATAGTCATCAGCAGTGAGGCTACTACAGCACCAACCACCACAGAAGGCACAACGACCGTAGCCGAGAGTGCTACAACCACTACAACCGCCGAAGCAGAACCAACAGAACTTCTCATCAACGGCAACTTCGATCTCGGAACAGTAAGCCCCTGGCTATCAGACAACGAACCCATCCAACTTAGCTCCACCTCACCCTACGAAGGTCCAGCTTACGCCCTCCTTCAATTCGGAATCTCCGATGAGGGCGAGTCAGTCAACAACAGAGTCTACCAAAAGATCGACAAGTCGCTTCTCAAAGCGGTCACCTATCGTCTCACCGCTCAGCTCCGCGTCGATGGTGCGAGCGATAACATGTTCAACGATGGGTGCAATGCAATGGCTGTCGGGTGTTACTACGGGGATCCTAGTAACATTGTTCCCGTCCGAGGTGGCTCGAACACAGTCAGCGCTGATGCTGCTGTTAATCAATGGACACCTCTGGATATTACCTGTTCACTTACGCAGGATAAACTGGACCAGTATGGCTATCTTAGTGTTTCTATTGGATTCAGCTGTGTGAATGCTGAGGGTAACGTTGATGCGGTGACATTCGAGGAAGTTATTCTTTAGTGTTACTGCTAGGCCATTGTACAACACTTATATTTAATATATACAAACCCAATACGTTTAAATGGAACCTATCGAAACCTTTGCAAGGCTCACAAGTCGGTGACATGGTTGACACACTACACAACAAAAGTATCTTCGTTGTTGAAAATGCCAAGTGTCCAGATAGGTTACATGATAGATTCTCAGTTCATATCCCACTGTATTTAAGGATATTCCACATCCTCCATACCATAGTATATATATCATGACAACGCTCAGCAGCCACTGCCGCATGACCAGTAGTGATCATAGCAGCTTCCAAATTTAGTAGTCTTCCTGCACTGAACACCGCTAGTTCCGATAGCAGAGCACGAGTTGCCACCATTCTGCAGAGCAGCGAGGAAGTTGTTTCGGGCCAGGTTGGCGGAGATGCTCGAGCAGACTTGGGTGCAGGTGTAGCTACAAGTGGTGCTGGTGGCTCCTGAGGCAGTGCAGGTCCTTTTGCAGGCCTGTACGCCTGAGACGGCGGCGAAGGCGTAGATAACGTAGGATAGGCTGACCATGGTGACGGTAGTATCTTTCAAGATGTTAGGACTGTGTTTCAATGATAGACTCGGTTGTTGTGGATAAACTCACCAAAGGTTGGATTGATTCGGCGAGCTACAGAAGTTGGTTGATGTGGGCGCGAGTGAGTTCTTGATGGATATTCTTACAACAACGACAGAGAGAGGGCTTCTTATACTTCAGAGACGTATCAGAGAGCATCGACGATTTACTGTTGAGGAAGACACTCCTGCCAACCCGCCGTCTAGATTTCAAACAACAGCTCACTGTCACTGCATCTCGCTGCTTCCAAGATGCATGTAACACCAGTGCATACAAACTATTGAACCTTCTTATTTCCTCAAAAGGCTTTTCGTGTAAGTACGTGAGTGATACCAACACGTTCTGTCTCACCCAGCTGAAACATGAACGACCTAGTGCTACTACTCAAAGCGAAATCTCCAACCTCATCCAATCGCTTTGTTTTCCCCGCCCTTTTGCAGTACGCGGGGAGTTTTAGGCGATGTAATTTCGTATTTGACGTTACATTGTATTTTCAGCTGCGGGTGGTCGGCATGTTTATTGACTCTCCAACAGTTTACACCTTCCCTTTTCATGCTATCGGAAGGCTTTAGGCCGGGTGATCGCCAACGGACCGGTGGCCTGCATACCCGGCCTGGGCCAGACTGTTCCAGATAGAGTCCAGACCACATAAGTGGTACTTTTACCAAGAGGCACATCTCCGTAGCAGTCTATCTTGAGAAATATGAAAAATATGAAAAATCACCTCTTTATACCATTGTGTTTTTGTGTAGAGGTGAACTTATTCGCGAGCATTATATATCATGCCCTATTGTGTAGAAGAAAGTTTTAGTCCTTTTTTACCTGTGAAACTTCAACCTATCTCGGCGAGATGTTGAGTAAAGTTAACATTAATAAAACCTAGAAACCCTTGGGTACCCATCGGGTCACGGGGCATTTTCATCCTGCCACGGGGTACAATACAAAGTGTAGTTCCCAATTAGGCAACTAGCGGTGATAAAGCTTTGGCCCGAATATTATCTAAATACCTCTAACAGTAGCTTCTTCAACAGAAGCTTCTTCAACATCATCCTCTCTCAATAGTCTCTCTAGCGGGCTTCATAGCAAGCTTCCTAGTGGACTCCAGGAGATCTATATAGGTCCCAGATAGAGTTCTCATATAACCAATTTCCTCTTCAGGTTATTTTAAAGCTCTACCTCATGACAGTATGAAATCACCTTATGTCCCGCTACTGACGGTTGTGTAATTGTTTTCTTATCGATAAGAAATAGTAACCTAAAGAAGCTAAAAGAAGATTCTTTAGTTACCCCTCTTATTTTCCCCTCTGTGGCTATATTTAAAGTTTCTCCCACTTTCAATCTAGCCTATCTCAGTGAGTCTTTCACTATTTAAGCTATAAGTAGATCCACTAAAGCCGCAAGAAGATGACGAGTCTAATGATACTACCTATATAATCATCAGGGTACCATAGCCCCCACAATCTACTATAAGAAGACTAGCTTCCCTCCTTAGAATACCATTTCCTCACTTCCTTCTTATTACCATCAATCCAATAGCTATTACTTCAACAATAGTATCATTCTAACCCACTTTTCTGCTCCACCCAACAGCACTACTTTTGTCCGACTAAATAGCTAGAAAGATGGAATATCTTATAATCTAGATCTTTATCCATCCTGATCCAACAAGCACCAATCCACCGATCCAAGCCATTTTTCCTTCGACTTATATCGAGTTTTTTGGCTGTTTTATTCCGACCTTAGCACAAACATAGCCATTCAGTACATACAAAGATGTTTTTTCTCAATATGATCTTGAGCTTCGTGATGGTTGCATCCGCCAATACGCCACTTAGCCGTGTAACCAACTTCGGCACCAACCCAGCCGGAATCAATATGTACATAGACGCAACAAGCGCGGCTTGGACTAATGCTCCCATCATCGTTGGGGTGAGTATATTCAACATCTGTTCTGCTTTTCAGCTATGTCTGACAAGTACAAAGCTTCATGATTGCAATGGAACGGCCCAGGACTACTATCTCGATAGTGGCTTGACATCTCTAGCCAAAAAGAAAGGCGTCATTCTTATCTACCCGTCTTTAACCCATGACCGCCAATGCTGGGATGCTGGATCAAGTATCAGCTTAAAGCGAGATGGGGGAGGTGATCCCACTAGTATTGTCCAAATGGTCTGTTCATGATGCCTGGATGCCGTTCACTGTGACTGACAAACGTGTGTAGGTGAAGTATACTATCAAACGACACAAGGCCAACAAGAAGCGTGTGTTTATTGTTGGTACTGGATCTGGTGCTATGTTGGGTAACGTTCTCGCCGCTATCTACCCCGATGTTTTCGCTGCAGTTTCTGTATACTCTGGTGTCGCAGCAGGATGTATGGCTGTACCAGATGGGACTCCCCCGAATCCGTATGACACGTGTGAAAAGGGACGTATCACCAGGTCTCCCAAACACTGGGGAGATATTGCCCGTGGTTACTTCCCTGGATACACTGGCAAGTATCCTCGAATGGAGATCTGGCATGGAACATCAGATGATATCGTTGCTTATCACAACTTTGGAGAGCAGCTCAAACAGTGGACCAATCTTCATGGTGTTCGTCGCATAATCAACATTACAAATCACCCCGAGTACGGATGGACTGAGATGACTTACGGAAAACACCGTATGGTTGGATATAGTGCGAAAGGTGTTGGTCATGTTGTGCCTCACCACACTGAACGAACTTTGGAATGGTTTGGTCTTCATAAAATTCGGGACTAGTTATATCAGGCTTGTGAGCTTATCAGTTGTTATGAAGGCACTTATGTCTTTATCTACGAAATAGGCTCTATTGAGAGAACTAGACAGTTCCCATACTTTTCTGGGCTGGAAGGCTGTGTAGTAAGCACAAATCACAATACACAAACCCAGAACATTTCGTCAGCTATGGAGCGATCAAAGTGGACTATGGATCAAAGTAACAATATTGATTCAACTATATCCGAGCCCTATTCATAGGATGCCAACTATTCCTCCCTCAGTGAATCTCTTGTAGAGTCCAGCTAGGAAATGTTCAAGGGAGCCAAGTAGATAGCAAACTTGGCAGAGTCAGGCCAAGGCTTGCTCTGTCCCGGGTACAAAATGAACTCAACCTGCTGAAGTTCCTGGTAGATACCGCTTGAGCTACCCTGAGCTGTCTGCCACGCCTCTCGAATCTCGTTGATAAAGGCATTGTCCGGATCGGCAACGATGAGACCACCCTGGCCGATATCGTTTCCGGTGACCACTTCACCGTCTCGGAAGACGCCACCAGTTCCTGTGATGCGTGTAGCTGAGATCTCAATCGCTGCGCCGGTGCCGCTGATTCTGGCGGCAAAGACGGGGGCGAGGAGGCTGCCCAGGACGAATAGGTTGAGTTTGCCGAACATGATGGATGTGAGTAAGTGGTTTCTGTTGGTGTGCATTAGTGGACTGTTGAACAATTCAGTGGGGTTGACATACTGATTTGAGTGGTGGGTTTTGCGATGCTGGTAGTTTGAGAGCTTGATGGTTTGAGATGTGAAGTGAAGTTGTGATGATAGAATGGATGGTAATCAGGAACATGAGACGCTTTATATATCCAACTAGCCTCACCATCAGCACCATTCAGGTTATTGCCTTGTAAATGATGTCAATACTTTAGGTCATAGCGGTGAGTCTGAATGACAAATACTCAGGCATAGCCTTCAAGGAGGATCGAGCTACGGAGTTCCACGTGTAGATCGCATGTCTATCACAATGGCCACCCTGCTCTCCCAGGGGTGAAAACTAGCGGTGATGAGAATCCTGAAGGATTCTGCCTGGTACTCCGAAAAGGATTCTCTTTAGGTATCTGGACGATCACATCGGCGATCAACTACGTCAATTATCTCCAGGAACTTGTATATGCCGGTAGTGCAGGATCATCGCGGATCATGATATCCGTAGGACAGTCCGTACGGGCTGAGCTTCTCAAGCATGAACTGACGGCAGAGAAGAAGAAGATAGACTCTTTGTCGAACATATCTTAGTTTCGGTTCGACTGTAGAATCTTGTAAATATAGTTCTATACCGATGAATGGGAGTGGTGTTTTTAACATGGTCACTAAGACTAGCTACGCGAAGGGGTGGCCAAAGAGCTCCAAGCAACTTATAGTTTATCAATCAACAGGTCTTAAAGCGAAACAAAAGCTATCTGAATCATCCCAAGTGCACAATCATGTATCTCACTGAATATCCTTATCAAAACACTGGTGTGTCGAATCCGCTTGACACTCCCCGTCATTACCCAGAGTATACGAGAATTCCAACTGTCCAGACTCAGTCTCGCCGCTGCTTCCAGTTACTTCAGTATCCGCAACACCTCCACCATCTGGACAAGCATTCTGAACAGCATTGAACATATCGTGACACACACCAGCAATGTCGTCAGCCGTAGGGAAGAGATGGAAGAAGTCGAAGACGCTCTTCAGACCAAGCCTGCAGAACGTTCCGTTGTCGCAAACAAGGCGCGTGACGTCAAGCTCCATGTCTCTGGCCATCATGTTGCCAGCATTCTTGATGAAGTCGTCGCAGAAATGCGCTTCTGCTCTATCAAGCAGGTCTTTGCTCCCGGTCACGGTAGAGCAGGCCACATTCTTCAAGGTCACCTTCCATTGACCACCGTCTCTAACTAGCATTACGCTTGAGTCGGTGATGTTGGGCCGGAAGAGGTGACCTTCCTCAACCATGTGGTCGATCCATTGATCAAAGTTCAAATCGCTCTGGCCGAAGTTTTCCAACAACTTGCCAGAGGATGGTGGAATGGCGAGATCTCCCGCTTTGGCGCCTGGTGCTTGGTGAGGAGTCGCCAATGCCTATAGCTTGTTAGTAACGGTGATTTCAGGCAGATATCAAGAGCGACATACCTCGACACTGACGGCGGCCAGAAGAAGTGAACGTAGTTTGAAGTACATGATACTGGTGGAAACGAGTAACTGCAAAGGTTTGATAGTATGAAATATTTGCTTTCCAAGCGAGGGTCCTTCGGTGGTGGAAAGGAGTCTTACATTTAGCCATCTACTTTTTATCAATCTAAGTGCTTTCGGCATCTGTATTTACCGACGTCATTATTCTCTTCACCGTGATCGACAGATATAATTTGGAATACCGTTCAGCTGAGGCGGCCGCTGCAGTGCAAGGTTAAGAATCCTCCGCAAGTACCGTGCATGACCCGCCCTGACTATCCCTGCACACTTCCTAATTCCGGTTAACATGTTTCGGAGGATAAATATTAGTCCCACCTTATTTTACAGCAGTCCGGGTGGCTGAGCTGTCACAGGGTTAATACAAGGGTTGACTTCCTTGGCAATTAAGGTCACGGCTCATCCCGATTGCCTATGGACTTGACGATCTAATCAACTTCGGAGATGTGGAAACCCCGTCACTTGGCAGGGGCTGGATCCTTCAGGTAAGGCAATAGTCTAATGACAAATAATAAATCTCTATCGTGAGCGATCTCAATTGTTGTGACATCAGAAGCAATCCAAAGTTTGCTGGCAGTTCTCGGCATATTTCGAAGGATCAATTGATCATCATTTTAGGCATATTCAGTGTTTCGTTGCGTTGTAGAGGAGCAAATCCTACAGCCAGTTCATCACGCTTGGTGGAAAGTGAGGCTACCTAGCTAGGTCGTCTTTACGATCGTCGTTGAAGTGATTCTCTCAGCGGCTCACAGTTCACTATCCTGGAACTTATCTGTTGGCAAATAAATTTTACAAGCAATGTTAGATAGTTCGGGCAATATGTACATAGACTGTTTGTTTGAAGAAGCGTAATGATTCCAGTGGTATGTGTGGTATAACTTTTATCCTATGATTTTACTAGGTAGTGGCACATTGCGAACATCTGACTCATAATGAAATCAATGAATGAAAAATGGTTCAGCAAATCCTAACTTGCATTCTCTGTAGTAATAATAACGACCGGGCAACTATTGTATCTAACATCACCAACTACTAGCATTTCCTTCTCCTTCCTCCGTAACGTACTATCTCTCCCCTTACTCCGATAGACAATTCTAGTTATCCTTGTTACACTGTCCAGCATTGGGATCGGCACTAAGAGAAAGGCATCAGTCATCAATATCATAAACCTCTACCAAGCAAGCTAGGAAAAGCTGCATACCTGTACTTCCAGTTGGTGTAAGAGCTAGTGCCACCATGAGCACAGCTGTTAATCTCCTTTTGGAGACCATCGTAGCACTCGTCGACTTTGATCTCTCTTTCCTCGGTTTCGGTGCTGATTCGCTCAAGGACCAAGTCAATTTTCTTGGTGCTATCCAAGTTGTAGCAGGCTCCAAGAGCCTCGCCGGGTGACCATTTGTTGATGGAGAACTTGAGCTCACAAGCCTCGCGGGCCTTGCCAAGGGCAAAGGTCTTTTGCGTGGCATATTCAATACCACTCTCGTGGCATGCGGCGTGAGCCAAGGCAAGGGTAGAGAAGAGGACGGCGAAAGAACGCATTTTGAGAGTGAGGAAAAGGTTTTGTGGGGAATTGGTTCTGGTATTGATGTGTGTGTTTTTGAATGAGATGGGAGTTTGTGATAAGTCTTCGAAGGGTGCTTGCCCATCTATCTATACTTGCTTCCTCCTCTACGTCCATCTCGAGACGTCTCTACAGCCTCCTCAACTCCTCCTCGCATACGTAACAGAACATAATCGGTGACGTATTGATCATTTGTAATATGAGACCGAAGAGATCATCATCGCGAGAATCCTTCCATGAGGTCGAATTTGATCCTTTTCCTTGGTTAGTTCTGATGAAGCGAGCTGAGGCTTTCGATGTACGGATACGGCTTCATTATCCGTAGGACGGATAGTTCCGCACGGGAGCTGAGAACAAGGTTCGGATCCATGTTGCATTTTGTGTTTGTGGAGTCGGACGATCGGTGGCTTAGACTTCATCCTTTTCGATCTACTCTTTAATCCTTGACATTTCAACGCTACCTAAGCGCCTTGGTCTAAGCGCCTCGGGTTGTGGGTTACCATCCTGCGGATACTCCATCTATCGGTGTGTTTGCCAGTGGGCTTCTGCGCCAGTATGTCTTCGATTGTTTTTCATCTCCTATTCAGGCTTCAACCCCATTATGTCATTATGTACAGGCGGCCGACCTTCGACGATCCCACTTACTAGGCTCACGAGGATTCGGAACAGGATTCTCCTTGGCATCAACCCATGACCGACTGACGAAGATAGAGATAGATACTCCGGTGCTGAGTAGTCCTTCCTGTGGGGCCATCGGAAGAAGATTTGGAATTCTGAGATGAAGCATAGTCCATCAGATACTGCTCAGAACTCACTCCAGGTATCCATAAGTATCCAGCCCTTCCCGTCGGTCCATAGAAGAACCAACAAACATTATTTCCTCATTACAACAACAATATCAAACAACTTCACAAGCAATATCTCAAGATGCAGCTCCTCTCCTTCTCCTTCGTATTGCTGGCGGCATTGGGTGCTCAGGCCATGCCTGCTAAGCAAGGCACTGCTGGAATACTCGCACTAGGTGTATGTATCATGTCCGATATGTTACTCCCATGACTTTATGCTAATCATCATCATCTGAACAGCAATGCACTGCCTTTGAAGGTCAGTGTCTTGTCAACGGCCGTCGCGAAATCTGCAATATCGGAAAGGTACGTTACTTTCAATCCACTTATCACAAAAAGGTCACTGACAATCATAGTGCTCCGGTGTTAACACCAACTGCGACAATGATGGTGGTGTTGTTAGTTGCAGCTAAAGGATAGCTGTAATGTAGTTGGATGTGGACTCTTCTCAAGTTTTTCCATAGCTGTATAGATATCAAAGAGAAAGTTACTCGAAATCGATACAACTTTCACCGTTTACAAAAGCTCGCCTTATCTTAGACGAAAGGAAGGCTGTAATTCGACAGCACATGTGACACTTCCGAGTCGATTGTCGACTTTGCTTCCAGACAGAAAAAAACACAACCAAGCATTTTTAGATCTGTGGCATCCACTGGGAGTCGAAGCTGGGGGCGCCGTAGCCGATATAATCAACAGGCAGCACGCCGAGAGGGTTAAAGCCCAGTTGTTCAAAGTCGACTTGACTGAAGTCGAGCATGTTATCAAAATTTGTGTCTTCGAACGACCAAGAGTGCAGCTCCAGAGATTGGGCTGACATGTCAAGAGATGGGCCTGCTGAATTCCACACTTGACTTTGACCTGTCACTTCTTTGCCCTCCTGTAGATAAACTTTGGAACTTGCGGTGGTATCTCCATCTTGAGAATTATGTCGATCTCCCAGCACTCGCGATAACGTTTGCCAGTACCGTTTCGCAGGAGCCCACGACTCAGCTAGTTCGCCTAATGTCAACAAGCAGCAATCTAGATCCCCGCGGCTGCCCTTCCCGAGAAACATAACCATGAGTGTAGCCGTCAGGGTGCAGTGCGTTGCTGTTATCGGACTCCGACGAAAGCTTCCAAATGCCGTGCGATAGCGGCTACCGAGGTGACAAATGTCTTTCGCCGCCTGCCTACAAGCTTCCATAGCAAGATTTGAATCAGACGAGTTCGTGTCCTTTGACAGAAATGGTTTTGCCAAGAGAATGATGCATGTGTGGAAGCACATGTGGAGGATATACAGATGCGGTGACGCGTTCGGCTGATCAGGGTCGATTTTGAGTTCCTTTGGGAGGGCGAACAGCCAGTTCTGAAGGTCTAGGAAGCAGCTATCAAAGAAGGATTGTCTTTTCTGGGTCGTCTCGGGTCCTTTCGGGGCGTACCTGGTCAAGGAAGAGTGTTTGATCAGACGTGGACTTGGTACTTTATAGGATCCTGGGCAAGCTTACAGGTTGGTCAGAATTCTCTCCAATATCTGACACTGCGTGCTCATATACCGCAAGAACATAGGCAACAGCGGTCTTTCATATCCATTCGTTGCCACAGAATCGCTCGGGTTGCTGTTGGTTGAGAAGTTTTCCATTAAGGGCACGGAGCCTTGTGAGTCCTGCCAACCAATTTGTCAACTTGAATCACGGTAATATTGCATAGAACCTGTTAGATGACTCACCAGCATAGTGCATACTCTTCCGGTATAGCTAGCCCAGAGTTTATCTGTACAATATAACGCCCAATAGATTTGCCGCCGAAGCTGCACCTCGGCAATAGTCAGACGGTCTAGGCCGACATCTGCAGTGGTATCGAGGTTGAAGCCCATGTCAAGAACAAGCCGGATTGCCATCCCGTGATGCAGCCAACCCGCAGCATCAGATCCTACAGCCTATTGATGATCAGCAACAAAGTCCACAAAAAGCACTTACTGGTGCGTACCACATAAAAAATAGCCATGATAGCGAGCGACTGCACTGTCGTGATAGTGGGCCACTTGAGTTCGGCCTGGAGGCGCACTTCAGCCGATTGCATAAAGGTCATTCCAGCTGTGTTGGAGTCTCGGGGATCGGACCGGACGTCTGGCCTGTCGGAGTAGCGAGATGCAAGCGCCATCATACAGTCGAGCAGAAGAGCGCTGTGGTAGCGGCCGTTGCTCCGTAGGCTGTCTTTGAATAGAGTCTCGTCTATTACTTGTAGCCAGGGCTGTTCCCATTCGAAGAAAAGGTGTATGAGATTTTCTTCTAGTTCTGCGGACGTGTTTGAGCATAGGGCTAGAGGCTGGTTATCGGGAGGGAAGAGTCCTTGAAGTTGGTTTGGTGGGATCTTATCTTTAGGGCGTGAGATATGCGGGTTGCTGTTATTTGATGGGAGTGTAATATTTGGTTTGGTCGGTAGTTCCAAACGTCCACTCGTTGCTCCCAAGAACGGTTCATCACGGTCACGGCGTTGCGAAACATCCTGCGAATCCTTCTGACACTCTACGTCTGGGGACGGCAATCCAGCTTCTGACTCGTGCTTCTGCGCTGTTATACGAGCGATCGAAGCGTCGATATCAATCTCATGAAGTTGAAGCACTTGCTCAAGAAGAGCAATGCGAGCCTGCAGAAGGGAAACATGTGACCTTGGCGCCGAACCACGGTGATCAATGTTAGTAGAGAAGACACAGCTCAGCCCTCGAGCGAGGCACCTAGAGCACGATGGTCTCTGTCCATCGCACTGAAATCGTCAATATAAAAGAGACTGCAGAAATGGGTGGACATGTCGCACTTTGGCTCGTCGGCGTTGGCATTCCTGACAAGCACGAAGGACGTATTTGCTCCGTGGGGCCCGTATCCTGGGTGTTGCCCGCTGAGAACCTGGGAGTTTCTGTGGAACTGGGTTCGGCATCTGAGAGAGTGGCTTTGCGGATTGGACATGATAGGTTTGAGAAGCATGGAGATTACGCAGTGCCAAGAAGTCAAGATGCGGCGGAATGCAAATTCCGCTCTGGAAATACGCTAAAATTGGAGTTAGTCCATGACACCACCAAAAAGAAACGGGTCACCACTGCGATATGAAGTTATAAAAAGGATGAATATTAAAAAATCTCACCTAAAATCAATTTGTTCCCTCATTTTACACAAAAGATTCATCATCTCAGGCAAACCCGCATTCACCATGTCGCATCTTAAATACTATGCCTATAAAGACCACGGCGTTAGACAGAGAAACAATTTCTCTTACAACCAAGCCGTTCGTGTCGGAGACAGAATCGAATGCTCAGGCCAAGGTAACCACATCCTTAATCTCACTCTCATATTATACTAACCAGGGACAGGTGGCTGGGATCCCAAAACAGGCGAATTCGAGAAGGAGATCAACGCCCAGATTGACCTCGCCTTTGCCAATGTCGAGAGGTGTCTGAAGGATGCTGGCGGCAAGGGCTGGACCCAGGTCTTTCGCGTTAATTCGTATCATGTCCCCATCAACAATGAGGCACTAGATGCGATGGTGCGTAACTTCAAGAAATGGATGCCGGACCATCAACCGTTGTGGACTTGTGTTGGTGTAACACGTTTGGGGGAAGATGATATGCGTGTTGAGATTGAGGTTGTGGCACACGATCCTGAGGGGGCTAAGACAGCGTAAATAGAAGTTTGATAATGAGAAGATCAGGAACGCAGTCTCCTTTTATGTTAAACTCTTTAATAACACGAAGCAAATTCGCTACCTGGCAGTGCCCAATTGGCCATCTGTCAATGAGATATCGAATAAGACTATTCAATAATTATTATCACGATTGCGGATGCGGCAAGTCACGAACATATCACCCCCAGATATGATAAGAAGCGGCATATAACTATTAAAGGCCGAGTGTGTATCTGCAGAATAAGCCGAAACGCGAAAATGTGTAAAAGCCGACGATTTATCATCATTCTATCCAAGTTGCAACTTGATTGGTTCTCGCGCAAGCTGCGCCGCTTACTCCACACGAAGCAGTCGGGCAATCCTTCGCTCGGTGTTCCGAATATTACCACGAATCTGTTGAAACGCGAATGTAATTATAAATCAGAAGGAGACGGAATCTCACATCTGCTTCGTACTAGTATATAGACTTAGATAAATATCGCATGGCTTACCTCAATTTAGGAAGAATTCTTAATACCATATTCTCTTCATCAAACCAGCATCTACGTTTAAACATACACGGACCACAACTGATTCCAACAAACCTCACCACAAAAAAATAACCCAAAGCATCAGAATGGCCCACCCCATCATCTTCAACGGCAGCCTAGGTCTAGGTCTAATGCTCATCGGTCTCGGCCTAAACGCCAGCTTCCGCCCAGACGCACACCTCCAAAACCTCGAGTTCCCCGTGCCCACCGAGCCGCTGGCCAAGAAGTTCAGCCACGCCCTCATGCGCATCTGGGGCATCCGCAACATCTCTGTCGGTCTGTTGATCTCCACTATTTGGGCCACGGGCGATGAGAACCTCATGGCTAAGGCGCTGGGTATTTCTCTGGCTTTGCCGATTACGGATGGGTTTGTGAGTAGGATTGTTATTGGGGGTGGTGAGGCGCAGCATTGGATGTTTCCGCCTGTTCTTGTTGTTATGAGCGCTGGTTTGTTTGGGTGGTTTTAGATGGGTTGATGAGGATACGTAAGATTTCAAGAATTCCTAAGTTGGTATATACGAGTTTCATTGTTCTTTGTTTGGTTGTCGTTATCATAGTATTAATGTGTTGTTCATTATAGAAGCAATAGCAGCTTCAGTCATAATACAGATCCCCCTAATTTACAAATATCCCGGATTAAAAGTAATCCCATCAGATAATAAGCCCATCTCTTGCGCAAAATACAACGACTGGTCATTCTGAGCCCAGTTCGCCGCACTCTGAAGACGCTGTAGCAGATCCTCAGTCGTCTCCGGCATGGCTACCGACTCGCAAACTTGCAATTCCTCGGATGCTGGCGAGGTTTCCTCTGTACTGTCTGAATAGGCCTTTTGTGCCCTTTCCGTAACCTCGCGAACCACCAAAGGCTGCGGTCCAACATCGATGCCCATCTGCAGAGCAAACCCCACCGATGGGTCGTCTTCCATCCATCGAGAGAAACTTCTCGCGTATGTCGCAGGCGATAAAGGCCGGGGCAATGCTATCTGTTTCGTCATGGGCATTGGTATACTCGGTTGGCCGAATAACATTGGCATGAGGTTTTGATTCCGGTTGAAGAAACGTCTCAAGGCAGCTGGGAAGTCACTATCCTGCGCGAGTCGATCTTGGCTAAGACACACATCGATTGTCAAAGCCAGTCGCAAATATTGGGTGGGGCTTCGAGCCAAGACATCGGCATGGTCGTTTGTGAGTAAGTTCTGTTCAGGCTCAGTATAACTGCCCATGAAGTATCGAATCGTCTTTGATATAGAATGTACGCCGTCGTATTTTGGATGAAGCTCCCTGAAGACTTGGATGAGGACATTGAGCCGCGATTGCTTCGATGCTACCTCTGGACGCGCCCAGATCTCGGCGGCTGAAGAAGCAGAAGACATCTTGATATCGACCATATGCATCGCAAGTGGAAGTGCCGTGCACGCTACTGCGCTACTCGGTAACCAACGTGTTAAACGGCGGGGATGGAGTCTGGCGAAGCATTCCGCTATGCTTTTCGTGGCACTTCTTAAATCTCTTCGGTTGTTTTTAAGGAATTGTGTCTCCTGGGCAGATGTCGCTGCTTGTGTGATTATTCCTAGCACAAGGCCAAGGTGTAGCTCGTAATTGGATAATGCTACTTGGCTGGCACTACAGATACTATTAGTAACTTGGACCGACTTCGCAAATTCTATAAACTTACTGGAAATAAATCCAGACCAGGTTAGTAAACAGCACGGCAGAATCTTCAAATGGTCCCGCATTCGGTGAAAGATCTTGAAGTGCAAGCGGTGGTCTAGTAGCCGCTGCCCAACTTCTGAGTGACCTTTTATGTTCTTGGACTTGCGCATAAGCCGTTGAGTGTGCTTCAGCGTCGAGAATTGGCAGCGTCTCGGTAGGATACACCAAACCCAGAACTTCCGTCAAGGTGACGCAAAGCTCTGTAAGTCGCTCAAGCGCGAGAATAAGTTTGTGCTTAGTGGCGATGTTATAAACGCGTGATGACTCAAGCTCATCGACCAAATCATCATATCCCAACGGCGTGCAAAAAGCAAAGTCGAACTGAGCATTTGTGATTTGTATGTTTCGTCGCACGCAAAGCGGCATAATGCGGTCGCGAATAATACAGCACCACCAGATTCGCTTGAGTACGTTTCTTCTCTTCATATCTTGCTGCGACACGTGCAGTCCATAGGAGGGGTTGTCGTATTTATCGGCGTCGCATGACTTGGCGTGTTGGATAGCTATCCTGAGCCATCTACTATTTGGCATTCGGGGTCCGGAGCGGAAAGTCGGACACCAATAAGTTAATAGTGTGGCCGCTTGTGCTATTGAGATAGGATCTGGATCGGTGGAAAAGTCGTATAAAAGCTGGGACACATTAGAGATGATGCGACGCAGGGTTGGGACGTCCTACCTTAGCCTTGGTGTAAAACGACTCTTTTGCTTCGAGAATAGTCGCATAGCCAAGAGTTTGCAAGCTCTCTTTTGGTACAAACTGCGATTGTTAGAATGGCCATCATCAAGACCGCATCAACTTACGGTACAAGAGGCAAACATCATAGACTGCAAGAGCAGCATCGAAACGGGTGTGCCAGGATTGGCGGTATTTGATGGTATAGGATCGTACGCGTTCCAGAAGTCGGCTTCATTCAGGAGGGGCAGCAGCGGATGGATATAGAGGAAATAATGTCGAATGAACTCGTCAAGAATTGGCTTGGAAGGGACGCGCAAACAACCTTGGGCATGGAGGTGATTAAAGTCGCAGTCGCGCATATTAAGTGTCCTCAGGAATGGCATCGACGAGTATAGGGCTTTGAGTTCGGATCGCACGGGTTCGCTCGGTTCCTCGAACGGCGGAGGTATATATTCTTCAATCACTTCGATCTCTTCGATATCATCATCGGGTATCGCGGACGGCGACTCGAGGTCCGCCCGCTCCTGGTGTTCAATGGAGGCGTACTCTGACTCCTCTAATGTGTGTAACGTGGTCGACGCGTCTTCGATGGGACTCTGCGGGGCATCATGGCTGGAGGAGGGCGACGTCGATGACGCGACGGCTTCGCAATCGCGTAGGATATCATTGGAGACGATGGATGAAGATCGATTGGGGATAGGGCTACGACATAATAGATCAGTATATAGAAGATGTTATAGACGACAAGGCCACATACAGGGCATCCGCGCGACGGGCGACGACACATTCAGTGCCATCGAGTCGACAGTTGGTACAGGGCGTCGAGGTGCGAGTGACATCACACCTGACCTTTCTCTTGCGGCACTTGAGACAGGCCTTGGTCGCCCTTTTCCGCGAAACAGGCTTCTTGGCGAAGCGCACAGGTTGCTGAGTGTTATTCATCCTGGCAGAGCAGAAGCGGAGACAAAGTAAGGAAAGGTGGTAATGCAAGTGCACCCGAGGTTGTAAAGAGGAGAGATTGAGGAGCCAAACCCCAGATTTACCCCAACTATTCGCCCCTGGTAAGGGGGCTAAGCGCCTAGTCCCACGGCAGTCAACCTCGGGATCTCGGCCACGGGGATTGTGCCCCCGTGGGGAAATTTATGTTGCTTGCATTGGTTGTGCGATGTGGTGAGATGGATTAAATGGTTATATAATGGGGTCTGTAATTGTGTCAGATTTTTCCATGCTTAATTACGTTGTGTGCTTAACTCAACGGTGAGAAGCTGACCTCATGTGACATGCTGATCCCTGCGAAGGATCGTGTAAAGTGCCGGAAGGACGAAAGCCGGTAAAATTCCTTTCTCACTGTTATTATCTGGAATACATACTGGTATGATTATCTACGTTGTCTGTAGTTTCCACTATTCTCAATTGAGCAGCAGTAAATTCACCCGTTTTTGATAGACGTCGTGGTTGGATTGGTTCATGGTCATGAATGAGGCGAACGTGGATATCTCCACTGGCAATGGTTGACAAGAATCTACATTCATCGTTGCCTTGGGCAAACACGTCGTTCTCGTTCCTCTTTATGCTCATTGTAAGAAATAATACTCAACCACAAACCAACTCGATACTTATTCTTCAAACACCGTTTACAGACATGTTTCATTTGGTGGTTCAGATAGGATGCTGACTACAGGGTAAGCACTACGTCACTACCCTGTCGGTTCCTTCGCAACCTTATCTCTAGGTACCCGAATGCGAAACCCAAAGCCCCCAAAAACAAGCCACGATGGATTGAACTCGCAACAATCCTTAGAATCCCTAAATCCTACGGAGAGATCCCACGACAATCTTAAATACTCTTCCCCTCTGTCCTCTACGTCACCCGCGGCAAAATCCTACGGCTTTTAGACCCTAATTGCGCTCAACACGCGCTTCGTAACCCAAACGGCCGGGCCGATAGCGTCTAAATAGCTAGTCCGCTGGTGCTTTTATTTTTATTTTTGGCTCGTATTAGTGGGTGGTGCCAGTGGCTGTGCACTACAGTACCAAATAACACGCGACTACCAGGGATAGCATGTTAACGTCACCATCACAAGCCCTTATTTCCTTTCTTTATTTGTAGCTTTTTTCAAGGGAGTCGCCGATGGTGCCTTGTGGGATGGTCGTCGGACTCTCTTAGTTACGAGGCCTTGGTGGCTGGAATGCGACGCGGAGTCGCTGTCTAATTACAGTGCGGTGCCATCATTCTTTTTAGTTGTGGGCTCCCTTGGGCAATGTTTTGTTGTCTTATTATAATCTCAATCGAATGCTATTTGTTTTCCTTCGATTTACTTTTTGCATTTATTGACAAACACCACCTGCTTCTCTATCTTTTCACGTTGTTGTGTTTATTTTATTGACTCTATTCATCATGGTCAAACGATTCAATGGCTTCGACTTTTGGGAACAGCGCTTCAGGGCTCAGCAATCGCTAAGCTCCGGCTCCAGCTCCGACTCCGACTCCAATTCTGACAGCGGGAGCGAATGCTCACCTGTGGAAACCCCAGATGTCTCCACTATCGACGAGATATCACTGGTGACAGAACAAAGTCCATGTCTACAAGATAATAAATCGACACATCAAATCACCCGATCACAACCCATACTCATAAAAACTGTCGATGCAGTTCGCGACGTTCGCAATTCATTATCCTTCTCGCCTTCGTTGGACCATCATAGCCAGTCGGCGTCTGTGTTACTTTCCAATAGCTATGATGAGAAGGAGGAATTCCTCACAGTTATCAAGAGAGACGACTCTCAAAACAAAAGAAACACACAAACAATTGACGCCAGGCGGTCAAGATCTGGCACAACACTAAGACGGCGATCACCTCTGAGAATCGACACCACCAACCTCTCCGCAGGGCCACGCCGCCAGATCCAACAAAGACATTCTACGCTCCCAAAACTACCTTTTTCCGACAACTACACCATCACACCAGTGCACAGACACGCATTCAATGCATCTGCAGACTGTACAACATGCCTTACCCAAGAGACAGACAAGGCATTCGAAGCCCTCGCCGATGCCCTTCGTGAGAAGCGACGAGACCCGATAACACCTACAATCTACCTCATATCAGGCAAAGATTTTGATGTCCCAGCCATCAGATCACCAAAGCCAATCCGACCAAAAATCATATCACATCTCGAGAGGGCGCAGCTATGGGCAGAGAGCCAAGAGGATTTTGACAGCTCAACAGTGAGCTCTTTGTCAAGTCCCATGAGCCCCATGATGCCCATCAGCTTTTCAGGTGATGCTGAGAAGAGCCCAGTAGGGTCTGAGATAATCCCCATGGGGTGTAATTTGGATCATGACTTGGATGACTTTTTGAAGTGGGAGGCGAAGCACGTTTGTGCGTATGGATATGGCACGAATGGGTATGCTATCTCGCCTTTGTGAGTTTGATGCGAAGGCTATTTGAGACGAGAACATGAATTATATATATCACAGACTTTGAATCTTTCATATTAATACCATACATCTCGGAGACGAGACTTGAGCACACCAAAATACATTTTCACTTTTAGAGCTGAGCTCGTGAATGTATGAACGAGAGGTCATTGCACGAACGGTCTAGCAGTACTGGCCTCGAGACTAACTTGCCTCGATATATATAACTGGAAGACAACAAACAAGCAGAGTCCTCTATTGATAAAGCGCATGCCATTTATAAAATTTGAAGAGACCAAGAGCGCTAAAGTATTTCATAGAGAACAAGCAACATATGATTGCTTTATTTTAATTGCTATTTTACTCGCTTCTAGGAATCAGACTTAGCTAACCCCCCAACCTGGACCTTGATGGCGTGAATGTTATGACTTACAGACCTGCCCTTGCGGATATACTATTGTATTTTCTGGCGACTCCGTCCAGCTCCCACTAGTGAGAAGAAGATTAGATGATGGTAACCTGAAGTTCTGTTCCGACTCCAAGACATGGAATCAGGCGAAATGGCACATCGTCAACCTGACTAGGAGCTGCTGCTGGACATTTTCTCTTAGAAGTGTTCTAGACTATCATTTCAAAAAAGAGGCCAATTTTGTAAAATCAGGCTCGCCTAGGCCAGTCGCAGCATCCCACCCAGCAAGAGCCTCCCAGCCTGTTTCAAAAAAGTTACCATCCGCGCAGCCTCTCGTTTCACTACCATCTTTGACATCACGAAAAACCGAACTCGCTTTTTCGGAATATAGCAAAGTATTCAGAAATCCCAATGCCGGTTTCTTCGCCCTGAGACGCATGTCGTTGACAAGCGCAATCATGGCTGCAAATACAGGAGCGGATGCGCTCGTGCCGTCGTGAGTCGAAGGGTAGCCCCCAGTTAGCGTGAGATAATCATCACCCAGAAGGCTCACGTCCGGTTGTGCACGACCGCTGACGTTGTAGAATCCCTTGTGCTTCCCTTTCAAAGCTTTGATGTAGCCGGAGACTGCCTTGTCTTGCCAAGAAGCACGCTTGAAGACGTTTGACATGCCCCCAGAGCTAAACGAAGCCGCACCGCCATACGCTGCTGTGGCACCTACGGAAGTCATCCAAGGGCAGCTCGATGGAAATGTTGGTACAAAGAGTCTCTTCTTGCCGGAAACCCCAAGGCAGGTATTGTCGCCACCCACTCCTGCCGCTCCTCCGTCTCCTGAAGATCCTATGATAGATATTCCGCGAGCAGCAGCTTTTGCAAAAAGATCGCAGACATGTCTCGCATATGCAACCGGTACATTCTTCTCGTCGTCGTTATAAGATATAGATATAACTTTGGGGGGATCTTTCAAACCGAGCACATACTCGAAGAATTCGGCATATGGCTCGTTGTCGTCTGGTGAGATGGGTCTGTTCGGGGCTTGGCCGATCTTGGGAGCATGACCACCTACGGAGTAGAACGTGACGGGGAGCGGACCAGTGAAGGCCATTGAGTAGTCCAGGTCAAGTTCAGCCTCGACTGTGAGTGAGCCTCCGTCCGCTGGGGGTTTCAGAGTACCCTTGTTGACAGAAACGACGTTGACGGGGGGAATAGATTTCGCACTTCTCTTATCATATTTTGCTAGGAAGGCTTTGACATCTGTGATGTTGGGGAAGTTGTTCAGAAAGCCAGCTATAGCAATTGTGCTACCAGACTTGCTGTCAGGAGGATTGTAATTAATATTGTACTTGGTGCGCAGCTGAGAAGGACACACGCTGTTCGAACAATTGCTGGGTCCAGTGGGTACATGCTGTCTTTTTTGAATCGTTTTGGGATTGGGTGCCAATCGGAAGAAGTGTATCGTGGGATATACATAACTGATGGCGTCTTTCTGCGTGCTTGGAATGCTATACTCGGTCGTCCGAATCACAATCCGGCCAGTAGCACTGTGTTGAAACTGGTGAAAGGTGGTGTTCAAGACCCGGTTCCAGTTGGCAATAGCTGTGGTGACATCAACATGATCGGGACTTGTCGTGTAGTTGGATAAACCCTCATCTTGAAGCCAGCCCGTCACCTTTCTCGAGATGAGATGTTTGTCAGGCAAAATCGCTCGCAATTCGTGCGCTCCCAGATAATGACCATACTGATCAGAATTGGGATCGGACACTTCATGGGCCACTTTGAGATAAGGCTTGTCCAGCTCTGCGAGATGAATTCTCAAAGACAGTATTTCATCTTGCGGTGCTGGTTTCAGTTGTACGTAGCCACTCGGTAGAAGTTGGAGGGACTCGTGACTGTGAGCAGTGCAAAATGGGGAGAGCAACAATGAGCAAGCAAAGTAACTGCGTCGCATGTTGGGCAACATTGAGCTATTGGTCTATGAAGAGCCCTGTCTACAGCGAGGGCAAGGCCTCTAGTTATTATAATACCTTAGATATTGCCATATGTACAGAAGGGACCACCAATCGTCTGGCGAGAAAAAGGTCCGGGACATGTAAATGACAAGACGGCTTGAGCTAAGAGACCGAATTGGATTGATTGATGTATCTGGCATTTCCGAGCCACGTCGGGACACCTTGCTCCTCGTATAGACAACTCGTTGATCTAGAATATCATCGATTCCTGATTGGCGAAAGATAGCGCCTTTCAAAGGTTCCTGCTCAGGGGCGCGGATGGTATCATGACCTAGCTTCAGGAATTTATTTATATGCCGTGTCACGAGATGAAGGAAGAGTGCATGATTGGGCCGGAAAAGGCCAATACGAGTTTTTCCCGCTGCTACACCACGAGAAGACTACTACGTAGTATGTCCAGGAATCTACAGTATCGACGGCCTGCTTGATGTCCCGAGGTCTAGCGCGATTTTGGCCTATTTGCATTCTGGTTGATCACAAATACGAGATCTTAAACGAAACTAAAACACATTCCAGGGGTCTATTGCACCTTAGCTTCGGCACTCGGCACGAGTCCACAGGGGATCTACAAACTGACCGAAAGTGTATTTCATGCCATGGTTAATCTTTATCACTGATGCATATCCCTCGTATAGACTGTTCAGTATTTAAATTCAACAATAATTATATGCTTTGCGTCTTGTAGCCTGCTGAATTATACCTCATTCACTTCTTGTAGGCCGCAATGTTACTCACCATCAGTTTTCTCGCAATCGCATCAGTGCAGGGGGCAACTGCTGCCGCTGCACCATCACAACCGCAGCCTCCAATCATTCCTATTTCGTACAGCTACGGCGGTTATCCTCGGTGAGTTTTGCTAACTTAGTCTCCCTTGAACCTTGGAGCTGAGCAGGAACTTATACTTACATCGCATCGCAGTGTCCAAGCCGACATCAAATGGGGTACACCAGGACAATCCCCTGTCCCGACAATTTTCGACACCGGCTCCCCCAGCTTCTGGGTTTTTGGTCCCAACTCAATCATCAATGATGGCACCAACGCGCATTACGTACCAGGTCCCTGCAACAAGACTGTCAAAACGTTCTACAATTGGCCAAAATCAACTTCGCATTCCAAAGGAGGCGCTACCAAGCCCAAAGGCGGACCTCTGGGCTATGCTTACGGCGGCAATGGGAAGCTTATACAAGCACCGGCTATCATCAACGACACATTCTCCTTCTCTAATTCAAAGTTTCCAGCGTTGACCAATAACCAAGTGGCGTTGGCGAATTATGCACAGGTTGCTCAACTCGACGATAAATGCAAGATCCCAGAAAGTGATTTTGATCACAGCATCCTTGGCTTGGCACCTCTCCCGTCGGGCTTCGTTGGACCGTCTTTCCGAGACAACTTGTATCGTAACGGGAAAACGCGTTCCTCTTCTTTCACTATGTGGTTTGACAAGCAACCCAAGTCCATCAAGTCCCCATACTCAGGCGCTGCTGTCTTTGGCGCTGCACCTTCAGCGAAGAAGTATGCCGGCGAGCTCGTACGCATCAAGCAGGATTATCCTGAGGATGCCTATGTGGGATACTATGCGGCGCTGCCGGGGCTGACTGCCACCTCGATTCGCAAACCGGGCAAGCCCGTCAAGATTGGTCTGGCCGATTCTTCGGTGAAGCGATGTCTGCTTGATTCCGGTACAGGCGGAGATAGTGTGCCCTTCAGCGAGAAGGAAATTATGAAGGCAACGGGACTTATTCGGTTGGAAAGTCCTTACGCAATGGCTTGGAACGGGAGTTGTGAGTCCATCCCACCCACTGCCACGCTCAACTTTACCTTTGCCGGTGCTACGAAGGGCAAGAGCGTCACCGTCGCTGTTCCTATTCGCAGCTACGCCCGTGGTGTATACGACGAGGTACCTGGCTATGACGCTTCGAAGTTTTGTGCTTTGAGCCTTTCTGGTGACGAGTATGGCGGCTGTGTCTTTGGCGCTCCCTTCTTCACGGCTGCTTACGCCGTCTTCCACGATGATAAGAAACAAATTGCTCTTGCTCAAGGTGGTGTTTCCATTGGGTCAGCTGATGGTGTAGCCGGGGTTGGTCAGCTCACTCCCATTCTCCCAGGATCAAACATTCAGAATTCTGTTTAGATAGTTGTCCCTGCGCTTAAGACGAGGGTCATTAGAGTAAGCGGTTTGCTTGAGTTTTGTCTCATAATACCATCTTACTCAGTGGATCACTCTTGATAACTTGGCCAGAAGGTATGATGAATGCAAGAAGGAAATAAATAGGATACCATTCGTTGAAATAATCGTCAGTCTCTAGTCTTATGCTAGTTCAAGGGAGTGGAATGGAAATATAATAATTGTATAGATAATCCACAAAGTCATAATAACGTTAGCTGTCTATATTCAATACGGTGAAGAGACCACAGGCCCAAGTGACTAATCCGGGTTTTGTGAACATATTGGGCCTAGCCTGCATGGTCTCTCATCCAATGACGTCTAACACCCGCTCGTCATTCGGACCAAGGGATTCATCCAGACCTCATGCTTGGTCATCGACTCTCTTTCTAAGAGGATAACAAGTGTTTCTAGACCGTTGATCACGTCAGTTAATCATCGGGTCTATTTCCAATTACGTGGTTAAACCGATAATTCGACTTTGTGGCGGGGACATCGCCAAGTTTGGTGCATTACTCTAGTGAGGGGTCAACATGAATCACTAAAATCTGCTGCTACTACCAAACATATAAAGGACTGGATTAGCACCAAAAGCTTGCACCATTACAATCCATTCTCAAAACTTAAACATGGCTTCCGCAACATCTTTCCGTGAGATCATCGGCGTTCAGCCCTCCTCTGCAAGCCCCTCCGACAGCGTCCTCATCATCATCGATGCCCAAAATGAGTACGCCGAGGGAAAACTCCAAGTAACCAACGTCGCCGAATCGCGCAAGGTCATCGCCGCGCTTCTAGAAAAGTACCGCTCTGCAAACGGGGATATCGTGCACGTCGTGCATGCTACTCCAGAGGGCGCCCCGGTCTTCACTACTGGAACCAAACTCGCGGAGGAGTTTGACGAGCTTAAGCCCAAGGATGGCGAGGCTGTTATCCAGAAGCAATTCGCTGGTTCTTTCGCAAAGACGGATCTGCAGGATGTGTTGGATAAGACTGGCAAGAAGAAGGTTGTCCTCACGGGATACATGGTGAGTGAAATAAAGTGTTGACGTGATTTATGCTAATGATTTAACTAGGCGCATGTTTGTGTCTCAACCACCGCGCGACAGGCTGCTGAGCGTGGATTCGATGTTTTGATCCCTGAGGATGCTGTTGGTGATCGTAACATTCCTGGAGTTGACGCCGATCAGTTGGTCAAGGTTGCACTGAGTGAGATTGGCGATGCTTTTGGAACAATCATCAAGAGCAGCAGCATTGCTTAGACACTATACAGGGATATAACAAACAAGACAAAGTGCAAGGTTCTAATTATTATTTATGATCTACGTTTACTTTTCTGAAAATTCTGGCTGTACCAGGTCCCTTCTTGTGAACCTAACATTAAAGTCAGTCTGCTTGACGAACCAGGCGTTAATGATCTTCCACTCCTTGGTAGGGTCTTCAAAATCGATCTGTACTCTATTAGCTTCTCATTCTTGTCGACTTTCGCCAGGAAAAACATACCTCGAATCTTCTTAGCAGACTCGGCACAACCTTGTAAATCTCCAACAAACTGATGTTCTTGCCAATGCATGTTCGGCTACCCATACCAAACTGGAACATCATGCCGGTCATCTTCTTGATGCGCTTCTCCTCTTCATCGACATTCAGCTTAGGATCCGGCAGCCATCGCTCAGGGCGGTATTGGTTGGTATCAGGGCCGAAGATCTCCTGGCGATGATGGATCAACCAAGCTGAGACGCCGACAATAGTGCCACCTTTGATGAACTCTCCGCCGATTTCTATTCCTTGAGGAGGCACGATTCTCTCGAGAGGAAGACCGGGGGCAGGATGCATACGGAAAGCTTCTTGGACACAAGCATGCAGGTAGGGGAACCTTTGGGCCTCAGCAAACGTGACCAGACCAGTCTCGTAGTCAGAGAAAGTTCCAGCCTTGGCAGCTTCATCGAGTTCCTGCTTGAGCTTCTCGTAGCAGGCTGGGTTTCGGAGCAGATAGTAAAATACCGCAGATAGGGAGATGGCTGTTGTTTCTGAACCGGCGAATGCCATCGAAACAGCCATGGTCTGCACAAGTGTGTCGGTCATGAAATCAGGGCGTGATTCACGGGCAGCGATGAACTTGGATAGAAGGTCCTGACCGAGAGGTTGCTTCTTGATGTTAGCAAGTGGAAGGCTATCGCCGGCGTGGAGCTCGGGAATAAGTCGCTCGGCCATGCGAGCACGCGCGAAGCGTGCAACAGGGAATGTAGAGTCAAACAGACCCCATTGGGAGAGTTTGAGGTAGATGGGATTCTTGAGGAAGAGTAGATCGAGGAATGGGATTTGTCCAACCTGAAATACAGTTAGTTGTGAACAAGTCAATTGAAACGAGAGGTTGACTTACAGGTGCGACATAGAGGAATAGCTTAGAGAGGTACGCAACAATACCCTCGACATCTTCATTCTTCTCAATGAAACCATGTCTCTTGCTATAGGTGATCTCTCCAATGACATCAAAGGCGTAGAACTGAAGCCACTCCGTAAAGTTGCAGACATCAGGCTTCTTAACAAAGAGGTTCTCAGTTTGGTCTAAGAATAGCTTGGTGGTGTTGTCGACGAAAGGCTCGTACTGAACGAGTGCGCTCATGGAGAAGGCAGAGTTGACACTTCTGCGGAATTGCGAGTGGAAATCATTGTCTGTTGTGCTGAAGAGGGATGCAAGACGGTGGCCCTGGACGACGGATTGTTGTACAATGTAGAAGTCAGACTGTAGAGACGTAAGTATAGGGCTATGATGGCGAGTGGACGAGGACATACCTTGACATAACCCTTGCTGAGTCCATAGATAGACTTGAGCACAGCAGGGTTGGAAAAGGATAGAGTGTTGGGTCCAATTCGTACAATATCTCCATGCTTGGCGTGGAGTTTCTGGAGGGTAACTTCAGGTCGCTGGCCATAAACATCAAAGAAGCGCCACCAATCTGTCAAAGACGCTAGAAGAGGTCCAGGATACTTGTTCAGACCATGGTGATATCTGTTCTTCACCAACCACGTGACGGTTATTGTTGTAAGTACCAACGCCCAGTGCTGGACGAGAGCACTGAGGAGGGTTTCGATCAAGCCGCTGTGCATGTTGAAGGCACGAGAAATGGCAAGATGAGAAGAATTGTTGAAAAGAATACTGTAGTGGTTTATTTTTCTATTTTCTAATCTAACGACATTCTCTTCTTATATCACTTTTCACTTAGACAAAATCTTGCTGCTGTTTCGGTGTTCGGCTACTCCAGATTCACCCCCACAGCCTGACCTGGGGTAGTTTGGGAGAGGATATCCACTATTTTCGGCAACTGAGCACGGCAAGTGTGTTTGATGCAGCTACTGAAGCTGAAAAGCATGCTTATTGTTATAAATGCTGACATACATATGCTACTAATGAGCAATATTGGAGTATCGAGGCGAGGAGGCTATTGCCTCGACGTAATCTGCAACCTGCCAACGTTGGAGCTAGCAACTGTTGTCGGCAGATGTGAACGGGAGCAATGATAAGAGGCAGAATGGTAAGCAGATAATATCGATAAGGTCTTATCATTCGTACATTGGGATTTGATGGCCGGAATCTGCGGAAGATTTGTGTTTCAACGTCGTCATCTTTGTTTAAAGTGGTATATTTCATGAAAGCCGAGCTATGAGGTTTTTACTTTGGTTATGGTTTGGTCGTCGGCAGATGCTGTATCCATCTCCAGTCACTATGAGCGTCCTGGATCTGAAGATATGAGGACTTTATGCCACTCTGACTTATCTATGCTTGCGTCAACAAGCGTCAGTCTAACGTGTTGAGATGTCTCATCCATCTGTGTATTTCAACACAACGAACCACAACCCTACAAAAACCCTCCTGAGTGTCAATCGGATAGTATCTGATGGCATTCCGTTCTACTATATTGTTAGTTAAAACCATACAAAGACATCATGCGCGCTCCCTCTTACCTTCTCCTACCTTATCAGCACAAATGATATTCCCGTTCCATTTCCTCTTGTCAGTTTGACTCTACAGTCAAGTCGTAGACTATTACTATGTATGTGTAGCACTCGGTCCTCTAGCACTTTCCTATCCAGTCTATCCAAGAGACTACTGAACTTTAGCCCTGTCATCAATTTCAAATGCCATGTGCATGTATATTGATAGCCCACGAGTCTTCCAAGCAGACGAGGTGCTCATCTTGCCGGTAACTTTATGATTAAGACATGCTTCAGGATCACTCCAGTTTCTTTATTTCTATCTTAAAGTTTAATATAGATGGTTTTCATTTGGGATTGTCTCTTCTTTTGTTGTCGCAACGTCGTGGTAAATACAACTGCGGATATTACGAACTCAGAAGGATGAAAGCCTTCCAGCAGAAACGGAATTTTGAAAAACTGATAAGCGCGTCAAGTCTTCCTCCCCTGGACTGATTTTTCCAATGCTATCAAATATCTTAGTCTGTAGTAGCGGCGGTGACCGGTATTTATTGTAGGAAACTCGTTAATTCCTATGGCCTCTTTTTGGCGGCCATGATTTTCCCTCCCTGCTCCGAACCAGGTGTCTTATTTTTGGGCGGTCATGGATCTCCAACCGGGAACTGCTGGAGTGACGTGGCATGCACCAAATGGCTTTACGACAGCGCTCATTGGGTACTTCAACATGAGGATTATTTACATTTCTAGTTTAATGCAATTCCTTCCCACTGCCACTGCCTATGATCGCCCAAAAGGGCTCGCGTCATGATCTTGGCGAGGTGGTATTGCAGGGTTTATGTTGTCAGACCCAGTAATGGCGTTTCCACACTGTAACCTCGTTGCGCTGTCAAATACTGACTGTTTATCCAAACTTTTGATCCTCAAAAACTACCCTCTCGTGAAGAATTGCTTTGAGGATCTTGTCGACATGGTAGACCACCAAGAAGAAACCTCGCAGAGGGCGTCGGAGTCTGCGCCCTCGCCCGCAGCATCCCCACCAGCTGAGCAAACCCCTGCTGAAGCTCCTGGGCCTGTTGAAGAATTTCACGACCCTCAGCACTGGGCCCATATCGCAGGCAGAGTATGCAAAAGTCGACAGCGCCATTTGATAAAGCTGACGATTGGCAGGATGAACCCGGAGACGACGATGCGGACTCAGCAGTTGGAGATGATGTAGCGAGCTCAACAGAGTCAATCTCATCAAGCATTCTTCATTACCGCACTATTCACGGAAGAACGTACCACTCCGAGCGGGGAAATGCTCAGTACTGGTACGGGATCATTCACAGAAATAAGTTTAATAGCTGACGTTTCAAAGGACACCGAATGATGAACATCACAATGAATCTATGGATATTAAGTAGGTTATGTCATTTAATCTTGGAACAGTACACTTACCGATGCAGCCATCATCTCCTATCACTGTCACTGGAAGGTAAACTTCACCTTGCTCCGCTAAAGAAAGACGATGTCCAAGTACGTATAAAGCCCTAAGGAATTAGGAACAGAATACTCACACTGGTCTAGAAAGTCTTGGACATTGGAACTGGAACTGGTATGTCCTTGAAAGTTGTGACATGAAATCTCGAAACTAATTCGTCTGGCAGGTATCTGGGCTATGTAAATGAGACCGTCAGAAAACTTGAGAATCGTATTAACATGGCAACAGAGATTTTGCCGATGAGTATCCCAACGCCGAAGTCACTGGCACGGATATCTCGCCCATCCAGCCAGACTGGGTTCCACCTAACTTGAAGTTGTAAGTAATTTCACACACTGACCCAACCATCCAGGACTAACATGAATAGTGAAATCGAAGACTGCACCCAAGAGTGGACCTTCAACCCGAACTCATTCGATTACGTGCACATGCGCTACCTATACGGAAGCATCAGTGACTGGTCTGCTTTATTCAAGGAAGCATTTACAGTATGCAAACCCGGTGGTTGGGTCGAAAGCTACGAGGCGTCTCCTAGAATGGAAAGCGACGATGGCACCGTGACCGAGACTTGTGCTATCAACGAATGGGGTAAATTCTTCATCGAGGGCGGCAGAAAGCTTAACCGCACTTTTGAAATCATCGATAAAGATCTTCAGAAGAAGGGTATGGAAGAAGCAGGCTTTGTTGATGTGCAAGTTTGGGACTTCAAGGTAAGCACCGTATTCTTAGTCACAAGTCCACGAGATATTTACAATGATACAGGCACCTATTGGAGGCTGGGCCAAAGATCCTCGGCTGAAGCAGATTGGCCAGTTCGCTCAAGCTGCGCTTGAACAAGACTACGAGGGCTACGTTCTCTATATGGCTAATATGGTTCTCGGTTGGTCGAAAGAAGAGGTTTCTCTTTACTGT
Source organism: Fusarium sp. PT (assembly GCA_021020635.1). Classification (NCBI taxonomy): domain Eukaryota; kingdom Fungi; phylum Ascomycota; class Sordariomycetes; order Hypocreales; family Nectriaceae; genus Fusarium; species Fusarium sp. PT. Next base: position 305,842 of record JAHMRZ010000011.1, read on the forward strand.
GCGCAGTTGCGACGTGAGATTCGATCGGGGAAATTCCATCCTTATTATCGGCAGCGGGTTGTCTATGGTAGGAAGCCCGAATAAATATAGTAGCTATATTGGCCTCTAAATATGGATATTCTTTCAAAAACTGTTGCATATATGCCTTATCATTGTCATCACGAAAAATTTATCGTCAGTGCAAACGAATTCTATTCTCATACGACGACGAATACCGTGACGATTGTTCTGAACAATGGCGGAATGGTTGCACGCCTGTTCACGTGTATATCTTGCAAAACTCTTACCTCGGGACGGCATTCGTGATAAGTCTTGGCTTGCATATCACGAGCTTCTAAGCGCGACTCCAGAGCGAAGTCGAAAGGTCGGTAATCACAAGACTGAGTCGTCCGTCAACTGATTCTACCAACCCTATACCAACTCGTTAACGAGGAGTGGGTTTGTCCATCAATTCCTGTTGAGACATCACCCCAACAAAAAAAACAAGACAAAAAGCACGAGCTTTCTCTTGAGCAAAAAAAGCTATGACCATCACATGGATTTTACTCGGCCTCATTTACAAGGAGCGTAATGCCTTTAACGAACTAAGTTAGGCAATGGACTCCGAACTAAATCCACGTGGTAATGCTGCCCTGCAAGCTTGTAAGGGTGCAGAATGACAGTGGCAGACCGAACTGGCGGGTGCAGGACCAGGGGGAATAACTTGAGGGATTACGGTGAATGGCCCTTGCTTCTTCTTTCGGTAATAAGTGGGATGATCGTCAGGTCGACGCCGCAGGAACCCGGTGTTTGACTGCTGTTAAACTGATAGTGGCAGGCGGTGGCAAAATTAAATGGCAGAATTAGTGAAGTTGATTTCAAGACACAAGTATTTATCAAGTAGTGCTGAATAGACGATCGCCCTGTCTTGGGGTCAATTGATGATTGTGGTCAGACTCTTTGTGATCAAGCTATAACGCATGTGGAAAAAGATAGCTAAATCTGAATCAGTGAGGCTAAACAGCCAATCTCCAGTCTCACCACAGCATCACCATGGGCTACCACCAACAGATCGGCACATCCTCATTACTCTTCTGATTGGCAGCGACACCACTTTTTTCCATTCCCAAAATTTAGAGCAAACATCCATCCATCAATAAGGGACCCTCTTTCTGCGGACCTAATATCAGCCGCCTGCCCCTTTTCCCCTTTCAGCCGCCCCCGTCACTTTCCCTAAAGATATCGATTAAATTTCAAGTGTTTCGCACTACGGAGTACTCCCTCTGCACAATTCATATTTTCGTTTTCGTAACGGTGCAAAAGAGAGTTTCTGCAAACACCAACGTCATGCGTCAACCGATAGCCACACAACAGACTCCCGAGGGCGACGAATGGTGTACGTACTCGTAAAAGCTTTACTGGGTGGTTTTGGTACTAAGACTTTGAATTTAGACCTTCCCGACAAGATGCTTGCACGTGCGTGAATCGATGCTTCTGGATGACTGCGGACTAACCATGAGCTTTCAGGACACCCCAGCAAGCCTCATATCGGCAGTAAGTTATATCCCCGAAAAATGAAATATTCAAGATTACTCATACTCATGTCTTTGCAGGCTTGGAGGAGTACCAGCAGATGCACCAGCTTTCCATCAGTGAGCCCGATGCTTTCTGGGGAAGTCTGGCCCGCGAGCTTCTCACCTGGGAGCGTGATTTCCACACCGTCAAGACCGGTTCTCTGGTCGAGGGGAACGCCTCTTGGTTCCTCGGCGGAAAGCTCAATGCTTGTTTCAACTGCGTGGATCGCCATGCGCTCAAGGACCCTAGCAAGGTTGCTATCATTCACGAGACTGATGACGGCAATGATGGACAGTCCATCACATACGGAGAGCTGCTGAAACAGGTGTGCAAGGTTTCTTGGGCTCTGAAGGACCTCGGTGTGCGAAAGGGCGACACAGTCGCTATTTACATGCCTATGGTTCCTGAAGCTCTGGTTGCTATTCTTGCCTGTACCCGTATCGGCGCTGTTCACTCTGTTGTTTTCGCTGGTTTCTCAGCTGGTTCTCTCAGGGATCGCGTCGTCAACGCCAAGAGCAAGGTTGTCATTACCGCCGACGAGAGCCAGCGAGGTGGCAGGACAATTGGCATCAAGAAGATCGTCGACGAAGCCCTGAGCCCTCTAGAGGGTGTCCAGACTCTTGTTTTCAAGAGGACCGGGGCCAAGGTTGCCTGGACTGAGGGACAGGATCACTGGTGGCACGAGGAGGTCGCCAAGTGGCCCAGCTATATCGCTCCTGAGGCAATGGACGCTGAGGATCCTTTGTTTCTGCTGTACACCTCCGGATCGACGGGCAAGCCAAAGGGTGTGCTGCATACTACCGGTGGTTTCCTGGTAGGAGCTGCTGCAACTGGCAAGTATGTGTTTGATATTCACGAGAACGATCGATACTTCTGCGCCGGCGACGTTGGATGGATCACAGGCCATACTTACGTTGTCTACGCCCCTCTTCTTTTGGGCGTCTCTACTGTTGTTTTCGAGGGTACACCCACATTCCCCAACGCGTCTCGTTTCTGGGATATCATCGCCAACCATCAGATCACACACTTCTACGTCGCTCCTACCGCTCTTCGTCTGCTGAAGAGAGCTGGCTCTGACCCTGTTGACCACGATACCAAGAGCCTTCGAGTTCTCGGTTCCGTTGGTGAACCTATTGCTCCTGAGATTTGGAAGTGGTACTACGACGTTATCGGCAAGGGAGACTGCCATATCGTTGATGTGAGTCTTTCATCTAGAAGGGATTGTTGGAATGGAAAAGGCTGACTTTATAGACCTACTGGCAAACCGAAACTGGCTCCCACGTCATCACTCCTCTGGCTGGTGTCACACCCACCAAGCCCGGATCCGCATGCCTGCCATTCTTCGGCATCGACACAGTCCTCATCGACCCCGTTTCAGGCGTCGAGATCCAAGGAAACGGCGTAGAGGGCGTTCTTGCTTTCAAGTCTTCGTGGCCCAGCATGGCGCGAACTGTCTATGGCGATCACCAGAGATTCGAGGAGACATACCTCAAGGTGTATCCCGGATATTACGTAAGTTGTTTGTGAATGTTAAGAAGGGAGAATACTTGCTGATATTTATGCAGTTCACCGGTGATGGAGCCGCTCGTGATCAAGATGGCTTCTACTGGATCCGCGGCCGCGTCGACGACGTAATCAACGTCAGCGGCCACCGCCTCTCAACCGCCGAAATCGAAGCCGCCATGGTCGAGCACTCAGCCGTCGCCGAGTCCGCAGTCGTCGGCGTCTCAGACGAAGTCACAGGCCAATCCGTCATCGCCTTCGTCTGCCTAAAGGAAGCCTTCCGCGCCTCCGAGACCGAGGTGCACGCCGAGCTGCGTCTGCAGGTGCGCAACAGCATCGGGCCGTTTGCCGCGCCAAAGAAGATCTTCATGGTTGTTGATCTGCCCAAGACGCGCTCTGGAAAGATCATGCGGCGGGTGTTACGCAAGGTGGTTATGGGTGAGCAGGATCAGCTGGGTGATATCTCCACGCTGTCTGATCCTTCGGTTGTGGCTAAGATTATTGAGGTTGTTGAGAAGAGTGGTTAGAGACTTGCAATGAGAGAATGGAAATGGAAATGAAAATATAGAATTAGTTGTATTGGTTTTAATTAGAAGATTTCTTTTCGCTTAGCTAAATAGGCTGCACCACTTTAACCGTTCCGACTTGGCTTTGTGTGATAAGATGGTGCTATATATGTAGTTAGTTGAGCTGAGCGCTCTTTCAGTTTGCCAACTTGAACTGAAATTTTCTATTAAAACTGCTCTAGTTATGATATCTAGTCTCACGAGTGGTAGGGGGTATAACATGTTAATATGGTTTGAAAAGTATTCATAGCTACACCATTGGCTGGCTAATAATATGCAATTTTTGAGAGGCGAGTGGCGGGGGAAAAGTTATGTTCAAAGTTATATTCTACACGCAAAAATATCCAATTAATTCTATCCTCACTATGTGTCTTGTCCTTGTTCGTTACATATCCAAATGTGCATCTTTAAGTCATGTGAATCGATCATTATTCTCCCGGCTTATCATTAATCACTTCTCACTCACAGGAGAATGCTCCGCCTCCTCTTCATGGGCCGCTGCACCAAGCTTGGCCTCAACATCACCCTGCTCAGCCTTGGTAGTAAGATGGGTAGCAACGCTGGTCTTCCAAGCTAGAGTACCAATGTACTTGACACCGTTAGGATCCTCAAACATGTCTGCAGTTTCCTCAAGAGTCTTTCCAGCTGTCTCAGGGAACATGAAGAAAACATGGACGAACATGGCCACGTTGAATACACCAAAGATGATGTAGCTCTTCCATGTGATGTTCTCGAAAGCCACAGGGGTGAACATTCCGAGGGCAGTGTTGAAAGCCCAGTTGGATGAGGTAGCGAAAGCGACACCCTTTCCACGGAGTCGGAGAGGGAAGAGCTCGGGAGGATATGTCCACGATGCGGGACCCCAGGTTGGGGCGTAGGATGCAACGAAGAGGTATGTGCATGCGATAAGGCCCTTGGCGGCTCCTCCACCAACGCTCATGGAGACTTGAGGTGAGTCACGCTCGTCTTTGGGAATTTCGGTGCCGTGAGCAGCGAGAATTCCTGCGTTGACGAACATCCATGTGCACATGAGAGCAGCACCGATGAGGAATGTAGGACGACGTCCCCACTTGTCCATCCAGAGAAGCGCGGGGATGGTCATGATAACGTTGATGATGTACTGGATAGAAGAGGCGAGGAGGTTGGCGTTGCCCTTGTAGCCGGCCATGGAGAAGACGTAGGAGATGTAGTACACTATGTTTAGTCAGTATTGTGGTTTCTACACCCTAGCGTTAGGAGGTAACTTACTCATGACGTTCATACCGGTCAGCTGAGACCAGATCTGGCAAAAGATTCCAATAACAGTTCGGTTGAGCATGTTGGGCTTGAAGAGATCAAGATACGTGACATCAGCGATTGAAGCCTCGAAAGCACACATCTCCTTGATATCCTGCAACTCAAGCGCCACAAACGGATGGTCAGGATCTCCATGGCCGTGCACAAGAGTGAGTACATTATGGCACTCTTCCCAACGATCCTTCCGCGCCAACCATCGAGGGGATTCGGGGAGTAGCATCATCATGAAGAAGAGGAAGACTGCGGGAACCATCTGAAGACCCCAGGGAACTCGGAACGCAGCAGTTGAGTAGTCGTGGGAGTGGCGTCCGCCGATCATGGCGCATCCGTAGGAGATGTAGTACATGATGAGGATGCCCCAGGTGATGGCCCATTGCTGCATGCCGATGAAGCGGCCGCGTTTGGAGGGGGGTGAGATTTCGGCGATGTAGACGGGGACTTGGGCGGATTCGATACCGACTGCGAGACCGTTGATGATACGACCGACAACCAGCATTCCGATGTTTTGAGAAGCGCAGGAGATGATAGAGCCAATTATCCTAGCCAAACATGTTAATGATACCCTCTGCACAGTCGAGAAGAGACTTACCAGATAATACAACCAACCATGATAGAATACTTCCGCCCAAGGCGATCACTAATAATTCCAGAGATCAACGCACCCAACCACGACCCAGCAGCCATACTAGCAGTAATGCCTCCCTGGTTCAGCGACGTCGGACCACTGCAGTCCTCATCGTCGTCAAACGGCGGACCCTTGGGACCCTGGTTGAAATAGCATTTATAAGAGTTCTCTCCCAACTGGGCAGAGATGGATGAGATGTCGAAGCCAAAGAGGGCTCCGCCGACGACCGCCACTCCGGCGATCACGTAGATATTGCCAATGGCCATGTTGTTGTGTATGCAGTACAAGTCAAGTTTCTGTGTGAACCATACTGAAAAAAAAGAGAGGATAATGATGGCGGGTGTGGGCATGTGTTTTATATGCTCTGGATGGCGGGTTACACAGCGTACGGGACACAGCGTATGGGTAACAGCTTGAGCCTCGGTGTTACGGTTATTGTGGACTTTGTGCTAGGAAGAGAAGCAGCAGATCTTTCTGCTGTGACTGAACGAACTCCTGATGTTGGAGATCCTTGCTGTTGCAGTGTAGGTCTCCACTGGCCACGGGGATAACGGTCTGGGGTTATGGACGGTGGAGCTTGGGATGAGGAAGGAATTGGGATTTGGGAATGGTGCTTTATGATATGACGTAGATTTTCTTGTCGAGCTTTTGTGGTAGCTGTGTTGTTTACCTCTGTGGTATCGTGAGATGGTAGATAAGTTTATGTTACTTGGGGAAGCTCAATTGCAGTGCTGCCGTCACTCATAGAACATTTCCAGCTGTCAAAAATCGCATTCTTGACCCAATTCTATCCCCATATTCCTCCATTCTCCAGAACAAACTCCATACCCACCAAGACTCAACCCTCCATCACTGGAGCTCCTCGGCGACGTTACATACCGAGTACTCAGTTATGCGCGTACCGGGAAATATTCTCGCATCCTCCCGGCACCAAGTTGCCGTCAGTGGTATCATCCAAAACCTTGCAGCCAGTATACAGACCCGACATTTCCCATCCTAATCTCTGAGAAAACGAAAAAAAACAAAAAAAAGAAGTCGGGTGTTCCCCAGATCTCCACACGTATAATAGGTCCGAATAGAGAGAAGCCCCCCTCGATAAGCGCTGCAATGAGATGGCTTTGTTTGCTGGGTCTACGGGGAAATCTGGAGTGAGCTGCTTTTGTCACATGTTCGCTTGTGTTTTGACGTGACTGGGATTGTGTCAAACCACATTTTGGGTCCTGTGATGAGATGGAGTAATCGACTTTTTTAATTGTCGTGATTCCGGCTAAATGGATTTTTCTTTTTCTTTTTATCCGTCTTTTTCGTCGTCTGTGGAAGATGTTCGTTGATCAGGTGCGCGTTTGGTGAGCAGTTCCCAGCGTAATGTGCCTGGAACGTGATCGCGACATCATATCATAAAAGTCTTCAGCATGCGATGATTACAAAGTGGACATCGTATTGTTCTCAACTGTCAACTCGTTGATCATCCTTAGTATTAAAACGGTGATCTCTTGTGCCTGGCTTGTTAACCTGGGCCTACCCTGTGCAACGTTCCATCACAGGCTGTGAAATCTGGGACATGCAGTGACGTCCCTGTGGAGTGTCGCATTCGGTGGATTTGTCTTAGATTGACATTTAAGAATTTTCGGGATAGGTCACGGGGTATTTTTGTATGTCGCTTTCGTCTAGACATTTGGCAAACTGATGTTATCCGCGAAGCTTCGGATCAGGGCTGTTATTCTCGTGCCAAAATGCGTCGCATTTCATAGTCGCTTGTCCAGCCCAGCCGAGCGGTGTAATTTTACAATCCATACTCCGTACACGAAATTTTACAATAACCGAGGTTAAGCATCGCCAATTTAAACAACACAGCATTTCACCATCCCCATACGACGCCCAAATGCTCTACTAAATCGACTCTTGGCTGACGGAAGAATAACATCTCGAAGCTGTTCCCGCGCTTGGCGTGCCGCGCCGCATGCCGTGCATTGCCGGAGCTAACTTAACACCTACCGGTAGCGCGTCTCCTTTGAGGTTGGTCTTGATGAGGCTCTTGTCAATTGCCAAGGATTCATTGACGCGACATACCCGCGTAGCAAAAGATTAACACTGTTGCCAAGTAAACACACGGTTGATCAGCTAGAAGTAAAATATATAGTATCAATTACTCGTTAAACGTGAGTTAAGGCTTCCTCAACTGCAGGATATGCATGCTTCCCCCCCCAAACTCCCCGTGTGCTCTTTAAAAGCCCACAACGCTACCAGTAAAAACAAATGCTTCATGCTTCATGCCTCATGCTTCATGCTCAAGCTCATGCCATGCTTCATGCTCAAGCTCATGCCATGCTCGCTATGCCCCAAACTCCTCAATCACACTCCTCGCCTCCGTAAAGTCATTATCCACCCCCGTATACGGCATCTTCAGCCCAAAACCCTCCGGCCCGCCGACCTTCATCCCCTTATCCGTCTTCCACAGCGGATGCGCCGGCAGCGCGACCACGTTAACGCGTAGTCCGTAACGAAGATCCTGCGAGCCGACGCCCTCGCCGTCTTGGCCCAGGATCGAGATCAGGTCGGGTACCGTGCAGACTACCTTTTGCGAAGCTTCGGAACCGTCTGCGTCGCTGAGGGCTGCGTATAGGTACTCGTTCTGGAAAGGGATTACCATGTGCTCGGTGCTGGGGACGGTTTGTTTGCTGGAGCCGTGGGACTCGCGCTCGTCTTCGGTTAGCGGTGCGATTACCACGGAGCCCATCGTGTAGCCGCCTCCGATGTAGCGACGGACGTCGACGATTTTGCCAGTGAAGAGGAGCTTTCCAGCGCAGACGTCGAACTAGTCTTGTTAGCGAGGTGTGTTGATGGGTGTCGCCAAGGTTACTTACAATCGCATCTACGTAGCTGTTCTTCTTGCGTCGAGCGTTGTGTACAGCGCGACCGAGATACCACGCCTGGGACACGGTGTTGGGCACGCCGTGGGACTTGATGACCGAGCCTGGTAGAGGATTGGCGCAGACTGCACAGCCCAGACCGAGTTCGATGACTGTAGTTCGGAGAAGACTCTCAAGACGGATGGGGCTATCGGTGCTCTGCTTGGGTTAGTATAGTGAGTTGAAGGGGTGGTTGGGTTGCTTACCATGACTACGCTGGTGTTTCCTCGGGCGTCGGAGAGAACACAGGGTGTTAGAGAGTGGCCGTATACACTAAATGTGGCTGGGCAAGTTAGATGGTGTTTTTGTGAGGGTGTTAGAATGGACTTACCGTGGTACATGGTAGGGTAGGCTCGGCCCATGGCATCGCCGTCAACGACGGGGACGTCGAAGTGAACAGCTGGTGGGAATGCACTCATACCATTTCCGCCGCCACTATACTCATTAGCAGTTACTCTCATTAAGAACCAGGGCAAGTGACTTACATCTCATCAATGTACATGCCATCAAAAGTCGTGTTGCCAACAACTTTGTTAACAGCATTGATACCCGTGACAATCTCATTCCCTCCAGCAATACGCTCGTTGATAACGCTAGGACTGCCATACCACGAGCCAAAGCAAACCGTCGCATCGTCCTTGAGTGACTTGGGCGAAATAACCCTCATCTTCTTCTTGTCATTCTTCCTCAATGCGTCTAAGCCTTTGAGGTACTCATGATGAGTCGGTCCGCCTCCACCTGTTCCCAACACACCACAGCCAGTAGCGATCATCTCGAGATCAACCTCGGAGAGATACCACGTTCCGTCCTGGACATCAGGTCTGTAGGCATCCAGATCGACGTGGAGAGATGGTTTGTATGTTGGTGTGAGGGCGTCAGGAACGCTGACCTTTTCACCTTCGTCATCCTCCGTCTCGTGCACACTTATCACAGGCGGTGAAGGCGGGGGAGTCAGTTCTTCGGGGATGGCCAGTTGGCCAACAGCGCGGACTTGGATGCGCATGGCGCCGTTGGACATGTACTGCAGCGGCATCTTGTTGATCTCGACAATCTTGACGTCGTTCTTGGCTGCGCCCTTGGAGATAGCCAGATCGATCGCTTTGGCGCACGCCGCGTCCACAATGGTCTTTTCTGACCGGCCTTCGGGGATCTCGACAATGTCAATCTCGCCAGAGACTTTTGCGATGGCTGCGCCGACGGCGTTGGCTGCGCCTTGATGGATGGGCACTATGCACTTGTCCACGCCGTCGAGGTCTTCTGTCACGAGGAGAGCGCCGCCTCCAACGAGTAAAACGTGGACAGGCGCTGAAGATACCTTCATCTGCTCTACGACGCTCTCGATCATCCTCTTGAGCTCCTTTCGTCCATTCTCTACCACGGATGCAGGGACATCCTCCACAAGAGATGCATCGCCGAGATTGGCCTTGCCCAGCGCAACGACGATATCACTCGCCGTTAGGGTCTTGCCGCCAAAGATCTTTGCTTCTTGCTGGATGCAGTGACCGACTGAGCCAGGACCGATAGTGACCGCTTCTGTAACCGGGTCGACTTGCACTTTGCTACCGCCGCCGAGACCAATGGATACAACTTCAGGCATGGAGAATGCGGTGCGCACTCCGCCGACTTCGACGAAGCCTGGTGCTTGACGGGGGAACCCAGAGGGGAGCAGGGCGCATACATCAGTAGTTGTGCCGCCGATGTCGACGACGAGCACCTGCGGTTCCTCCTCATCGGCGTTAGCTGCCTTCTTGTGATCCAGCCCAGCGAGGAACGCAGCGCCGGTCATGCTGTTGGTAGGACCGCTGGCGAATGTCTTGATGGGATACTCGGCGGCGGTGTCAGCATCAATAAGCGTGCCATCGTTCTGCGACAGGAACAGCGGACATGTCAATTGCAGACGGTGCATGGCATGCTTAAAGCCCTTCTTTACGCGGTGTCCAGTGCGCAGAATAGAAGCATTCAGAATGGTGGCATTTTCCCGCTCTAGAAATCCTGTCGGCCCAATATCGTGAGAGCACACGACTTCAAGACCGGGCGCTTCCTGCAGAATTATTTTCCTGCACTGCTCCTCGTGCAGACCATCGTGGTCCAGCGGGGAGAATACTCCCACGAGAGCAATGACGCTCACGCCAGAGGCGACGATGTCCCGCGCTGCCTGTCTGATCTGCTCGTGGTCCAGGGGCAATATCTCGCGGCCGTCAATCTCAAGACCGCCGTCGAGGTAGTACACGCCTCCGTCGAGGATGGTGCGCAGGCCGACAGGGAAGTCCGAGAAGGGCGGCAGTTGTCTAGTGAAGGGCCCGCAGAGCCTCACGACGGCCACGCGGTCTAGTCTGCGGGCATCTGCTTCTACGAGGGCGTTGATGAAGTGGGTGGTGCCTATTGTGACGCTGAGGACGCAGCTCTGGTCGACGTTTGAGTCGCGCAGAACAGCCCTGATGGCAGACTCTATGCCGCTGGTGATGTCCCTTGTGGTGGACGCCTTGTGGGAGGCCAGGACGCCACGACCAGGGTTGGTGTTGGTGTTGGCTCGGACGTCGAGGATTGCCGCGTCCGTGTTGGTACCGCCCACGTCGACTCCTATTCGGTACAGAGACATGTTTGCTGTAGAGCGTCGAGAGTCTGGGCGAGATTGAGTTGGGACCCTTGCGCTGGCGCCTGATAGCAGTAGCATACTAGGGAGAGCGGGGGGGAGAAGAAGAGGCGATAGTCTTATGTATTCGTATATCCATAGTCTCTTTTTTTTTTCCTGCTCGATCTCTTTCTTCCTTTTCTAGAATAATGACTTGAACTTCAACTGCTGGCTCTGAGCTTCCAGTGCCCCCCCCCCCCTGGTCTCCAATGTTTTTGGGTCTCTGCAGCGAGGGGGCAAAGGTTGGCCGACGCCAAGCGAAGTTCAGAGTTGGCCGATCGGAGGTGACCGAAAACGGAATACTACAGCAAGGTTGGTCTTATCACATCTCTGCTCACAAGTACCAACAACTGCCGATCTCGCATGTCTGCATCTCACTGTCCACTGTCTGGGTACTTGACTGCCATTGGCCACATGGTTTCCCTTGGGCGACGGGGTTTGCCATTCCATAATCTGGGGAAACAATTGTTGGTTCGTGCAAGATTACGGTAGAGATAAGGCTGAGTAGAGAGAGAGAAAAGCTTTAAAGGATGTAGATCAAATACCAGTGGGAAAACACACAAAGCTAAGGCCCCCCCCCTTTTGTGTTCGGCCTTCTAACTAATTAGACCACCCCCTCCCCCAGAAAAGGAACCGGCACATATCCTCCACCTCCAAGCTACTGCGCACACTATCGATTTTTCGGAGACTTCGGACTCTAATTAAGCGGCCAGCAAAGAAAGGGCAGCATAACAAAACTCATCGTGAACTATTTCGCGACTGCAATGACGGTCTCTGGTATTCTCCAGCGCATAGAGCTACCGCGTGGCTCGCGCTTCATCGTATGATCTCTCTCTCTCGCTGTCTCTCGCCTTGACGCGTCGAATTTTGTCATGAACCCCCTGATGCTGACGTGCAGCACAGAACGAGGATGTCAGACCAGTTGGGACTGAAAGACGAACGTGGACGTTTCTTACGTTCCACAACTTCTGTATGTTATACTTACCCCAGATATATATCCAATTGAAAGGATTGCTAATTGGGGACGGATGTAGGGCTGTTGATCAATTGCAATATTGCGACGTATCTAACCGGCAGCGCTCTCATCCCGCTGGGCTTGACGTGGTGGCAGGCCATCATCGCTATTATTCTGGGCAACATACTCGCGACTGCTGCGCTGATTCTGGCTTCGTTGGCGGGTGCTTACTATCACAGTATGTGTATCGCTTCTGTGCGTGTGGTCAATTGTGCTGATGGTTGTATAGTTGGCTTCCCCGTGTTTAGTCGGGCTGTCTGGGGAATCTGGGGTTCTCAATTCGTCATCTGGAACCGCATCTTCCTCTCACTCGGTAAGCACAGCACTCTCTACTCTGATGTGTAGAAACTCAATTAACTCGTGCAGTCTGGTATGGCTTCCAGTCATGGGTCGGCGGACAATGCGTCTACCTCATGCTCCTGTCGTGGGATCCCTCCCTCGAGCAACACGTCCCCAACACGATCCCCGCCTCGACCGGCATGACGTCTGCCCAGTTCCTCTCGTACTTCATCTTCTGCGTCGTCACGCTGCCCTTCCTCTGGATCCGACCGCACCGCATACAGAACTTCTTCTACGTCGCCAGCTCCATCACCCTGGTCTTCTTCCTCGTCCTGCTGATATGGGCTCTTGCGACCATGGGCAAAGACGGCTTCGGCGATACCCTCAGCGACAGCACGCCGCTTCCTACAACCGGTGGGCCCCAGAGCACCACCTGGCTTATGATCTCGGGCATCATGTCGACGATTGGCGGTATCGCGGCTGGAATCCTCAACCAGAATGACTACGCGCGTCTTGCTCGCAAGCCAGGCGATGCTATCTGGGGTCAGACTTTTGCTTTCCCTCTCTACAGCGTCGGCGCTTCTGTCATTGGTATTTTGGTCACGGCTGCTACGCAGAAGCGAATGGGCGAACCTATCTGGAATCCTCCTACGCTCTTTGCCGCCATACTGGCCAAGGATCCTACCTCCGGCACGCGAGCTGCCGTCTTCTTCGCCGGCCTCGCCCTGTCCATCTCGCAGATGGGTAGTAATCTTCCGGGCAATGCGCTCGCGGGAGGAATCGACCTGGCGTCTGTGTTCCCCAAGTACATCAACATCCGTCGCGGCGCGTACCTCATGGCTCTTCTCAGCCCCGTCGTCAACCCCTGGCGCCTCGTCAATACAGCTACCATCTTCCTTACTGTTCTGTCGGGATACAGTGTTTTCCTGGCCCCCATGACCGGCCTCATGGTGGCCCACTACAATCTCGTGGCAAAGGCAAAGGTCAATGTGGACGATCTATTTGTGGGTAACAAGGAGAGCATCTACTGGTACACCATGGGCATTAATTGGCGCGCTTTTGTCGCGGTAAGTCAGTCTCTCTTTTCACACGACCTATTGCTGACTCGTTTTAATAGTGGATTGTTGGTGTTGCGCCCACAATGCCTGGTTTCATCGCTGCCGTCAATCCGTCTGTGCAGATCTCCAATGGCGCGATTAATCTCTACCAGCTGAATTACCTCTTTGGGTTTGTCGTCAGCGCGTTTGTTTACTACACACTTCACAGATTTGTTCCTGACGAGCGATTTAATGCTTTTGTCAAGGGAGGCGATACGGCCAAGGATGTGCAGCAGGTGTACGAGGAGCGCTGGGATATGACTTATACCGACACTGATGGCGAGCCTGGGAGCGAGTCGCATTCGATACAGCGCAACAAAGGACCTGGATCCGTGGCTACGTCTGTTTAATTGTTGTGTTGGTTGATTGTTCAATTGTTTCACGCGGAGGCATCGTATATCAGATTGTAGTGTAAGCACACTCATGTAAATTAATTACTGTTTACCTGCCTGTTAGTTCGGGACTTGTCCTGCAACGTTACCACGGTAGACCCTGTATTGAGATCTTCATTGGCAACGGGGTCACCTCCACCAAACTCCAATTAATCTCGATACCGGCATTTCGAATCGCGTATTTGGAAGGGGGTCAAAACACACGAAACCAACAGCCATTCTACATGTTACCGGTTGACTGCCGGGACTTATCGAATTAGTCAGAACTCTCAGATCTCTTTCAATCTTTGTTCCGAGACACTAATACGTAATGAGATGCGTCCAATGCCGACTCCATCATGGGCCAAACCCCATGCGTCCAAGCCTGAAGCCCCCTTGTCGGCCAACTTATCTTTCCCGCTGTCCCCCTCCCTCACAGGCCTTTCTCTTTCGCCGACAAACTCCCCCCTTCCTTCGCTCGCTTCGCCTCGTGTTGTTTTGATCATATTCCTGTTTTTTGTGCTGTACAGCAGTTCTTACCCTTTTTTTTGCACGTGGAGACTACGCTCGCTGGTCACACCACAGTGACAACATCCTCACGCGCGGCTACTGACGGATACGGGGTAACGTGTACCTGGCCCGCTTCGCTACCATGGAGATGGATCACTCTGGTGCTTCCACTGGCGGCGGTGGTGGTATTCCTGGCGGTGTCACTGCTGGTGCTGGTGATTCTACGGATAGGGCAACTTCTTCGTCCACTCCCCGCAAATTCAGCATTCGCAGTAACTTTGGTAAAGCCCGACAGCCCAGAAGTCGCAAGAACAGGCCCTGTGACGCGTGCCGTCGCCGTAAGACTGCTTGTGTCATTACTTCGGAGCCCCCATGTGAGAAATGCGCCTCTTTCAGTCATTTGTTTCCATATTCCACACACACACACACACACACCTCTGCTGTCCCAGTCCAGCGGTACACTCACTCACACTCACACTCACACTCACACTCACACTCACACTTGCACTTGCACTTACACGACCTCTCCACTTCTTGTTCACCTTGAAACTTGACACTTTCGCACTAGTCCTCGTCGCCCCAATTGCTTATACTGACCAATTGCTTCAATTGTAACTCAGGTCTGTTCTGTAAGAGCAGAGGCTTGGTATGTCAGTCTGTCCCTGAAACCGACGCTCTCGTCCCCCGGCCACCGTCTGGGCCAGAGTCTTCTAGAGGTTATGATGCCACAAGTCCAGCTTCGGCGTCTGCCTCAGTCTCTGCATCTGCCACTTCGGCCATCTCTCCCTCGGCTGCATCAGATGCCACGCGCCACCACAGATCCGAATCGGCAGCCGTTGTGCACAACGGTCTCTCACGCTATCCTATCCCCGTCCCTGGAGAAGACCCTCCGGTCCATGCCCTCAGCCTTGATCCACCCCGTCTAGAGCCTAATCAAGAAGCTGTCTATGCCATTGAAGATGTCCCCGGTAGGACGGCCCATGCCATGGCGTTAGCCTCCGAGCAGGACCCCTACTTCCTCGATGCCTTTAGATCTGTTCTGCTCAGCGAGCGCGAGGGCATCGACGCCAACTTTGTCCAGGTTCATCATGGGGGTCCCGATCAGGATGATTACCCGATGCACTTCCTGCTGCTGCTGGATGAGTTCCCCGATCATAAGAATGAGGCCAGACAACAAGCTTCCGACGCCATAGAACGCATCGTCTGGCCCCACGGCCCGGCCCTTGTCCGTCTTTATTTCCGCCACGTGCATGTAGGATTCCCCGTTATTCACAAGACTCGCTTCCTACGTCAGTATGCAACGGCCAAGCTCGACATCCCCTCGTCACTCAGGGGAGCCGTCTACGCACTGGCCTGCGTGTTCTGGTCCCAGGATGCATCGCTCGCTGGAATCCCATGTCCCTTTGCGCAGCATGAACTGACCAACAATGCCCAAGAGGCTTTGCGCCGGGAACTCGATGCGCCTAACCTCTCCAGGCTAATGTCAGCCCTATTGCTAATGCATATGATTCCTCCCGAGATCGACAGCGTCGAGACGCCTTATGTCTGGGTGATGGCATGCCAGGCTACTGCGACAGCTCAGATGCTCGGCCTTCACCAAGACCCTGAGAAATGGAACATTGCGCCCTGGGAGAAGAGGCTGCGCAAGAAGCTCTGGTGGGCCGTCTTTTACACGGATTGTTGGTCGGCCGTTAGCCATGGTAATCCCCCGCATATTAGCTACGAGTCCTTCACAACCACACCCCCGGACATGGATGATCTGCGGTCTGGCGAGGACATCCCTGCCGAGCTCCGCTATATGATCGACCCTGAGGATGCCACATTTCGAGTGTCTGACGGCGCCCGTTTCCTCGAGATGATCACCGTGTCTCGGGAGATGCGTGCCATCCTTGACTGCAGCTAGTAAGTCTCATCCCCCTTCGCCTATTTACGCCTTGCAGCATGGCTTACATGAAGTAGTGGTGTGAGATCCAACATGCAGACGCGCACCCAATTGATACCTATCCGAGATACACTCAAGGAATGGCCTAGTCTCATCCCGAGCTGTTTGGCCGTGAGACCTTATGCCCACAATGGTATGTTGACTCAAAAGTTGGCCGATCAAGACTAACAATGACCAGGACCTCTTCACATATCCTTCTTCGCGACACAAGTGCTGTTATTCCGGGGACTCATGTACCCAGCCACAAGAGCCTCAAAAATAACCCCCGGCTCAAATCTCCAGCGATGGCTGTCCACCGCACTAGCAGAGTTCGAGCTATTCACCACCTTCATGGCGTACATTACCGAAGAAGAGCTCACCAGTTTCTGGGGTCGGTGTAAGTTTGCCGATCATGCAGTTGACACTATTTTCCTTGCTAATGCGTTCCAGTTGCCCGATCGCAACTTATCCTTTGCGGTAACTTCCTGATATACCTCTTTCTGCTTGCAAGCGAACCGCGAGACATCGAGGCAGCTTATCGGCTGTTGGAAAAGTTCCACCAGTCGTTGCAGAGGCTGGGTGATACGGAGGATGTAGCTGCAAAGGTGTTCCTGCGGCCTGTTATTCTGAGGATTGATTCGTTCTTTATGCAGGCTACGGAGTTGATTAAACATGGGAGAACTGTGGTTCTTGAGCCACCTATCATGACAGTTCCGCGAGGTGAATGATACGTTAGTAGGGATAATGGACTGGAACTGGGACGAAAAGCATTGTTTTAGCGGTATATAACGAAGTAATGATGGATCCAATCATGATGAAATAATAACAGCTTCATTCTCGCTACTTCACCGTTTAGATCTTAATTAACCTATCAAACCAATTAAAATAAACACCCCGATCAAAGCTTGAATACAATCAAGTCTCGGCAAAGCTAACATGTACTATACTAGCAGCGGGTAGACTATCGAATTCGCTGCAAGCCATGCATGCTGACATCGGCGAACCTCTCCATCGAGATAGACTACGGTTCCGCAAGGGGGGGCCTTGTCACTTGCGTCAGATCGGCGAGCTGGCTAGCATCGGGGACTTACTCCACCTCAGAATTGTTCGCCGATGATATGAGCTGGGGGTGGTCGTGATGCATCAAAACATCTTCCTGCATTAGTTTTCGGTGTTATTATTCTGAGGTTCCCCGAATATATCACATGGTTGTTAGACACGTGTTACGTTGTCCAGAATAGGAAACTTTGTGAGTTTGTAGTCAGTGTAGAGAATCACCTCTCAATACTCTGTACAACGTGCATCATCCTTGACGTACGACAATTGATTTTTTCCTGACAATAGCAATTCGGCTAATCCTTAGTAACTCACAATCGATAGTATACTGCTATACCCTATCTCTTCAACCATTTCAACACCTCAGCCATGAATTGTTCAAACCCGTCAACAAACGAAACATGTCCTGCATTCTTAATAACAACCAGGTCAATCTTGTTACCCTTCCCAGCCGCCTCAAACCCCTCTTGAATCCTGTCTCGCATATCCGCCATAGTCTGGGGTAGATTCGCATCATTCTCGCCCACAATACAAACAGCATCATCGACACTTTCGCCAATCTTACCAAACCGCGGTCGAAGATCGAAAGTCTCGCTTCGCAGGGCATTGCAACATGCTTCGAAGCCATCAATCGTAGTCCCCGACATGACAGTTCGCATACGTTCAGTCTCTTCTGGGTTACTGGCCAGCCAGTCTTTGCCGAACCATCGCTCCAGTGTGCTTTGGATGGTCGGGTCTAGGGTTCCGGCTTCTCGCGCGGCGGCCACACGGGGACCGAATGCATCTTCTGTGCCGGCGTTGACGGGCGATGAAGAGATGGTGTCGCAGATGGCGAGTTTGCTGACGATGTTGGGGAATTTGGTGGTGAAGTAGATACCGGCTGATGCACCCATTGATACTCCGATCCATGAGTAGACTTTGCTGATCTCAAGCATCGTGAGAAGGTATTCTACATCCTCGGCCATGGAGTCAAACGTAGGGCTTAGGTTTTCTGGGGCGGATGAACCACCATGGCCTGGTTGATCATATCGTAGAGTCCGATAGCCGTTTCTGTTGAGAGTCTTGACGACGTGGTCCCATACTGATAGAGGTGCAGTGAGGGAGTTGGAGAGGATGATGATCGGCCCGTCTTTTGGCGTAGAGTCCAAAGCGTATGCCAAGGTTCTCGAGTCTGGGAGAGTCAAAGTGCTAGCCATTCTGCTGTAATTCCTCGTCACAACGTAAGGTGATTTAGGGTATCTAACAACTAACGGAATGATACGACGAAGTAACATGTTAATCTAGATAGACAACTTAGCACAACCAAACCCCTCTTGAAGCTGTAGCGGCTTTTAGTTTCTCCATAATTCCTGTCAGTCACCTTTCCCCTCAATGTTTCATCAGTGGCTTTTCCCTCTCTGACGCCATCTACGTCTACCACCGGCCGGAAGCATGCATCCGCAGTCCCCTCCTCGACAGGGATTATTTCCCAAAGGCGCAACAGCACCTGGAAGCATCGAATCGATGAATCCTCCTCCTCAACCATGTCCGAATCATCGTCAGCCGCGAAACGTCGCTTGCGGCGCATACCTGACGAATCTCGTAAGCGGAATGCTCAGAGCTGTGACCGTTGTCGCAAGGTGAGCTCTTTTTTTGAAACTGCCCTGACTCGTGTGTTTTTTTCTTCTTCTTTCTTTCTTTTATATATACAATGTTCACAATTGCTTGGTGACTCCGCTGGGAAAATGGAGGATACTACTCTTGGCACCGGGAGATCTGTGATATGTGGATTGGATTGGATCGGCTAACCTGAGTGAAGCGCCGATGCAAGTGCGTGCCCGCTCCGTCTGGCACGGGCTGCGTGAACTGTCTCGAACATAACGTCACTTGTTCGTACACGGCGCCTCGCAAGACGCGCTTCTACGGCAGCGTTGATGACCTAAGCGATCGGTCTGTAGTCGCTCATTCCGTGTAGCACAGGCGTACGTGTGTTGACGTTGTACCAGGTACCGCTGTCTCGAGGCCATCGTCAAGGGAGCCTTTCCCGACGAGACCCTTGATAATGTCAGCGATCTTGCGCAATTCGGTCAGAGGATGGGCTACAAAATGCCGGATATCTCTGACCCTAATCGGACACACATGAGAGTCGAGGAGTTGGTGCAGAGTCCCCCTAACAAAGAGCGTACACCATCGACGGGGCCTGAGATTATTACCGCGGATACAAGTGCTGCAGAGACATCTTCAAATACAAAGTCGCAAAGTGACGAGCCTCAAGCGTCACTAGTTAAAGACAACTCTGGCCATGAGCACTACATCGGACCGTCAGGCACTCTCAACTTCTGGAATCAATTGCGAAACCTCGTCGATACTAACAATAGTCCGTACTCGGTGCCTACCAAGTTTACTCAAGACAACACAAGTCGACTTCTCGAGGCCGATGGCCAGGAAGACGATGATCAACCACAGCGCGCTGAGGGACCGCCCCAAGATGGCCCATCGCCTGGATCCATAACATCTGCCATCGCGCGCGACTTTACACGCCTTCCAACCGCAGATATGGACGAAATCCTCGGCCAGTTCCCCACAAACACGGTTCTAGAGCAACTCATCCAGTCGTATTTCAAGAACGTCCACGATAACTTTCCTCTCTTCCACCGTGCCACCTTTGAGGATGAGTATGAACTCTTCATTGTGCAAGCCCGTCGCAAACCTCATCTTTCTGCTTCGAGGCCCCTCCGTTTGCCGGACTGGGGCTGGATCGGGTGTTTGCACATGATTGTTGTGTTTGGCTCCATTGCTGATCGGACAATTCCTAACATCGACCATTCTGCCCTACGGCGCACGTCTGTCAAGGTGGCTAGAGCGCTGCTGCCTCAGTTTATATCCAAATGCTCACTCACTAATGTTCGAGTTTTGCTACTGCTGGCGCTTTTCTTGCACAATAACAATGAGAGAAACGCCGCGTGGAACATTGCAGGAACGGCAACGCGTATCTCTTTCGCCCTTGGTCTCCATCGATCTGACATGAGCTCTTCTTTCAGACCGCTCGAGAGAGAAGTCCGCAAATGGGTCTTCTGCACCCTCTACTCATTCGAGCAGTTCCTCGCCTCGAGTCTAGGCCGACCTAGTGGGTTGCAGGAACTCGACGTTGAGGTTGTTCCGCCGAGGGAAGATTTTGTCGAGGGCGGTATTGGCACTGATGCCAGACTGGTGTCGTGGTCTGTTAAACTCCAAGCCATCCTCGCGCGAACTAGGCTTTTGCACGTGGGTATGAATCGAAGTTCAGGACCGACGTTGGACGAGATTATGAATGCGCTGAGTGGTTGGAAGAGGGATATCGGAAAAGCACCTGGGTTGGATGTCTCTTGGATCAAGATGGAGGGACCTGCGTTGCAATCTATCGATGATGATGGCGCTGTGGATATGGAGGAGCTCAAGGTCTCGCTGGCGTGGAAGACGCGTGCTCAACTCCGTGCCGTCCTGCTACTCCATATCCAGTTCCATTACATCGCCATCGTCGCTACACGACCGCTTTTGCTCCGCGACGTAGGGCTGACACGCAAGGCAGATGCCGAAGCAGCGAAAACTCCAGTCCCTGCACACGCCGCGCAGTGTGTCAAGCACGCGTGCCAACTGAGTTATCTGATGATTCTCCTAGACCACTTCGACGTTATAAACGGTCTTTCCGGCCTGGACATCTTCTACGCTTACTGCTCAGCTATGATCCTCATCCTCCGACTACTCCGTCTACGACCAGGCGAGGGCGCAGCGAGCGTTGGACATGACGAAGTAGCGCTGCAGACAAAGATCCGACGGCTGGTAGCAACCCTGCGCAACGTGATCAACCACACAGACAAGTGCGGCTCGATGAAGAGATTGGCCCACGTAGTCGACACCTTCTCCGAGTGCGCCAACAACCCAAGCGATCCTCCAGGCTTGGCGAACCTACCTCCGCAGGGTATAAACGTGAACGGCCCGCCGTATCCCGCCGGGTGGTCGGCAGAGCAGCAGGGTCAGGGTGTGGCCTCGATGGAGGGTCTTTTAGACTTTTTGCCCTTTCCAGGATTTGGGACGATTGAAGGGTCTGTGGCGCAGTTTATGCCGGGGGGTGAGATGGAGATGGCGGGATGGTCTGATATGGAGTTTCTTATGGAAGGGTATGGGGATCATGGTCGATCGGGGTATTAGAGGGCTTTTGTGCCAGATAGAAGTGGGATTAATGGGGCTTATGTGGTAATGAAACTATTCCTGGTACTACTTAACTTGGTATTGTTAATGTTAGGCTGGGTATGAAGTCAACCAAGTCTAAGTAAATGCTGCCTATGCTTCTAGCCAGGTTGATGTTGTACATCTACTGCGAGAAGCAGATACTATTGTAGACGGTTTATCTCGACTGCAATAAAAGTCAACCTGAAAAAGCCGTTATATCAAGTGGTAAAAGGTAAATCAATATTTATAATTGTTTATCCCATTGAACAGATCAACTTGGTGGGAAACAGCGTCAAAACACCCAAGTGAGGGTGAGCTTTCGAATGATGTTATTAACGTAATACCTACAACATTACTTTAGGTCAATTATACGAGGTAACCTCGTCCCAAAAAAGTCCTACAACCACTTCTTGGCAATAATCTGACAGGTATCCCACTGACACTTGTCCTCTATCTGCACGACGTTTTATCTTCCCACCTATCATCAACCCTGTTTAGTGCTTACGGCCTCGTTCCACGTTCTCCCACACGCATGATAACAGCATCCCCTTTTTTTCCCACTCTTTGAATGCCACATACCTGCGCACGAGCAAAAAAGTGAAAGCCATGAATAATCACGCTACTGATGCTGCAGAGGAAAAGGCTGTCAAAGTCCGCCAGCGCCGCGCCCATACGCGGAGCAGGGCCGGCTGCGCCGAGTGCCGTACCCGTCGGGTGAGATGTGGCGAGCAGCGTCCCACATGGTATGAGGCTGACGAAAAAACGTGGCTGTCTTATAAGAAGAAGAAAAAACTAACTGTTGGATAGTCTGAACTGTGTCAAGAGTAAGAGAGTGTGCGAGTATCTGCCTGCTAAGATCCCGCTGAGGGAGCGGAGGGCTCTGGAGCGTGGTGGGGAGACTCAGCCGTGGGAACAGTCGCCGTGGGAGGTTTCCAAGGGTTCTAAACGGACTGGCGTGCCTAGTTCGAATACGTTAGCTCGACAGCTTGTTCTGTCTGGTTCTACGAAGACGTTCAATGTGGCTATCGATATGCCCCTCAGATCGCAAGAGCTGTTCCATTATTGTGAGATATATCATTCATATCTGAAGCATTTCAATATATTGCTGATATATCTTTCCTGTAGTCTACGAAACGGGTCACAAATTTGGCGCATATCCAGACCCTAATAAAGACAGGTATGTTCTTTTCTTGGCCATGCCTTATATCAAGTCTAACGTCCTATAGTCTGCGGTATATCATCTCAGACCCTGACGCACTTCGAACTGCGGTTCTGATCGCTGGTACTCATTTTGCTTTCAATGTCGGCAGTCTCCAAGCCTTTGAGCCAACGTTTTTGTTTCACAAGATTGAGACGCTGCGTAATGTTAAGAACTGGGTTTCTGGCGGAGATCCCAAGTTGATTGCAAGCATCACCAAACAAGTCGCTACATTGGCTTACACAGAGGTATGTTGGCTATTAGAACCTTCAGTCGAGATCATGTCAAGGTACTAACCCCACTAGGTTTGCCGTGGCGACATATTGATGGCAGAGACACATTTGACCGTTATCTATTCTGTTTCAAATAACCATAAAGATGAAATGATTGGCAAGTGCAAAACTCTCGATCAAGAACTCTCGGATCGTTACTTTCTTCTGTGCGTAACCTCATATTCCACCATCAACTATAGCAGCTAACATATTCAAGAACATCCACCTTCATCCACGGTTTGAAATCTATTCTCAAAGCAGTTCTTCGCTACGAAGGTCTGTCCGCCGATACAGCCCGCCTCGATGCTTCCAATACCCTCGGCCTTATTCACAGATGGCATGTGACCGAAGGCAAACACTCGCAGTTACTCAAACTCAAAGCCCTTAGATTATTTCCTGCGTTCTTTGCCACACCGCACAGCGGGGCGACGTTGCTTAACGTGAACAGCAAGTCTGTTATTGGAGACCTTCGCGAAGCTACACAGCGCTTTGGGGTCGATGAGTATAGGAAGTATACGAAAGGTCCACATTTTATGGAGGATGAGTTTTGGCTGCAGAACCCGGCGTCGGTCTTCTACGATAAAATCATCATGGAGCATCTGAATTCTATATCGTACGGCGACTCCGATCATTCCGATTCCAGCAGCACTGACGAAACCGACGACAAGACTTCGTGGTGTGCACTGATAGTTGGGTCACAGCTCTACATCGAACAAGTCCTGCCCCTCTGGCACCCTTTCAAGAAGGAGATATATCTCTATAGCATACGAATGCTGCAACGCGAGATCAACTACGCCCTGAGGAAACCACAAACAGCTTACCAAGCAGATTTGACGTTCTGGGAGTCGTTCTTGGGCTTGATGAGTATCTACGCGCACGAGAAGCTGGGAGAGTTGGATGGCGAGCCTGGTTTCCGGCCGTTTTTTGAAACGACTGTGAGGGAGCAGAGCAGATTTTTGGGACTTTGTACGTGGGCGGACGCGAGGGCGGTGCTGTCGAGAGTTGTGTGGTCTGTTGCGTTTGCTGGGGATGGGTATGTTAGGTGGATATGGGAGGCGGCTATGATGGAGGAGGTTGTTTCTGATGGGGGGTCGTGGTGATGATAGAGCCTGGATAGATGGGATTGCGCTGAATTCATTATTATGTAGTAATGAAGTCAGTGATATGCATTGTATGTTCAAATAATCGACTGTGATAATCTTATCACCCCGCAGGCTACATCTTTCTAGGTAGATTAACCAGCGGCTGCTAGACTTTTGATGTTGAGCTTGCATAATCATTCCTATCTTTCATAATAACGGCTGCAGCACACGCTAGCAAGCGATCAGCCCAGTTGAATGAAATGGCCGGCAATCCCCTTCGGACTCTCTTCCTTCGTTCTGACTTTACAAGTCAGAACAGCAGGTGACACATAACGCATCACGCGACAACAATCATCAAGTCAACTCGGAAGGCCAGCGCGAAATCATGTTCCTTTTGAGCTCAACCCACACTAAACTGGTTTCCCCCAGATAACAAACTTACCCCAGATGCTCTTTTGGAAATGGCAGACTAGCGATTCGCTCCACCTTGTCGAGATAGGCATGCATCCGCGAGGTGGCCAATCAGCAGTGATGCTTAGTCTGATATCGCTAGACGGACAACTACCTTTAAATTCGTGGTTCTTAAAAGCATAGCTGTCTTTGGTACTGTTTTGATCTCTATTATAATCTGAATTTGATATCCTACGATTTGGCATATTTGTACAAGATGGCAAATACTGTTGTTGTTATCGGGTGAGTACCCTATCTACGAATCAAGACAAATTGACTTACATATCTGCAGCGCTGGTGTTATTGGCCTCACATCGGCTTTATTGCTAGCCAAGGCTGGCAACAAAGTCACCGTTGTAGGAAAACACATGCCAGGTGATTACGACGCTGAGTATGCTTCACCATGGGCCGGAGCAAACGTCATCCCGTAAGTAAATCAGATGTTTTAATTCAGTACAAGATCTAACTTTGTCGGTAACAGTCTATCTCCGAAGGAAGCAAGTCGCTGGGAACGAAGAACTTGGATAGCTTTGAAGAAGCTTGTCGAAGAAAGCCCAGAGGCGGGTATTCACTTTCAGAGTAAGTAACTAATTTAATTTGTTCCTCGAGCCACCATGACTGACACATTCAGCAACGCACGTCCTTCGTCGAAACAAGGACACAGAATCTGCCAAGTCTGGCTTCTCTGCACATTTCTACGCCGCCAACCCCTGGTTCAAGGAAATATTCAACGACTTCAGAGACAACCACTCCTCCGAAATGGCAGCTGGTTATGACTCGGGTTTCCAGTACCAGGGAGTCTGCATCAACGTAGCCATATACCTTCCCTGGCTTCTCGGTCAATGTCTCAAGTACGGCGTTGTAGTCAAGCGCGCCATTCTCACCAACATCAACGAGGCCAAGTATCTTAGCCACACTGGGCAGAAAGCCAACATCGTCGTTAACGCAACTGGTCTTGGCTCTTTGAAGCTTGGAGGCGTGGAGGATACCACTGTGGCTCCGGCCCGAGGACAAGTCGTCGTTGTGCGCAATGAAACACCAAGTAACTTACCGCTTTTCATGTGTTCGAGCGCACTAGACGAGAGCGGTGAGGAAATCTACGCCATGCAGAGAGCTGCCGGTGGTGGAACTGTCCTAGGCGGTACCTATCAGATCGGAAACTGGGACACGCAGCCTGATCCCAACACGGCAAATCGGATCATGCAGCGGATCGTCGATCTATGTCCTGAGATTGCGGGCGGCAAGGGTATCCCGGGGCTGAGTATCATCAGACACGGTGTTGGATTCCGTCCTTACAGAAAGGGAGGCATGAGGCTTGAGGAGGAGAAGCTGGACGATGAGACTTGGGTTATTCATAATTATGGTCATTCTGGTTGGGGGTATATGGGGTCGTATGGTTGTGCTGAGGGGGTGGTTGAATTGGTTGGGAAGGTGACTGATAAGAATCGGGCGAAGCTGTAAGGTTGGTTTCTTGAATTAGCATAGCATGTTGCCCATGAGTTGGGTCTGAAACTCAGATGTTTCTGTTATTTGAGTATGGGTTTATAAAATGAGTTTGTTTATCATGGTTATCTTTGCGGAACTAGAGGTGGGCAATAAAGACACGCAAGACCTTCGATCCCAAGCAACTTTCTTATCATAAAACCTTACGAACCATCAATTAAGAAATTCTATCAGACTACGGCAGCCTGCAGTTTTAGACACACATGTTTGTAGTTGTCGAAACGGTCAACAAAAGCATATCCTTCCAACATAAGCGCCGAGGCTTACAAGTAACCACTCATAATAAATATTTGTTATTTGTGTTTGCATATTTCTATAGCAGGAACCCCGTTGGGAACGGATCCTCTGGATCAAGATGCACATTCTTCTCCCCCGTAATCCAAGCCCTCCCCTTAATCGTCGGCAGCACCGCATCCAGCTCCCCAACCTTGGTGGTACCTCTGATCTTCCCCACAAACTCCGTGTTGATAATACTCCTAAACGTAACCGACTCTCCCTCCTCGATAAGCCCTCTCGCGTGCAGAATAGCAAGACGTGACGAACTTCCTGTTCCGCATGGACTCCTATCTAGACGTCCTGGTGTCACGATGACGGTGTGCTTGACCACCTTGCCGTTGGGGCCGTCTTCCATGGGCTCGGTGATGATGGTGTTGTTGATGCCGCAGATGGCGGGGTTCTCGGGATGTGTGGGCATGCAGTTCGCCAGCACGGCTTCTTTTAATCTCTTGCCGAAATCAATGAGACGATCTGCGTTGACTGTTTCCACGCGGAGTCCTAGTGCTTCTGCTTTCACCAGCACATACCACTGTCCTCCGTATGCGATGTCCACGGTGATTGTGCCCAGTCCAGGAACTTCGATTTCTTTATCGAGAGCGTAGACAAACGCGGGGACGTTGTCGAATGAAACTGATTTGCATTTTCCATTTTGACACTCTGCAGTTGCCACGACCAGACCCGCAGCGGTGTCCAACCTCACTGTGGTGACGGGCTCTATCATCGGTACAAGACCAGTCTCGAGAAGGACTGTAGTTGTGCACACGCAGTTGGATCCAGACATAGGAACCCAGTCTCCAGGAGCCATGATGAGGAATCCAGCGTCTGCATCAGGTCGACATGGCGGCACCACTAAATTCACACTCATCTCCAACCGCCCTCGAGGTTCTTGTAGCAGTAGCTTTCGTAGGTCGTCCTTCTCGGCCATGTAGTGCACTAGCTTATCGTGCATGGTCTTGGCTGGGACGTCCAGGACGCCGCCGATAATGACATCGCCAACTTCGCCTTCTGCATGGCAGGTGACGATAGAGATGACTCGTTTTGACCGCATGTTAAGTTGTGAATAGATAGATTGAATTTCGATACGTTGTCAGATGGGAAAGGGAGGGGATGTCTTCTTTAGGGTCACATTATTACGCTTTTATCTATCGTATTAGGCTGTTACACTTGATTGGCTTCTAGGTTTGGTGCCTCGATTTGTTTGGGCGGTTCGCGGAGGGTTTCCATATGTGGAATTAGGCTAGAGATCCCGAGCGCTCCAATCTAGAAGGCATGGCAAACAAAGGACTGAGGGCACTAAACAGCTGGATCAAGCAAGTAAACTTATTTAATTGGATTAGTAGCTGTTCTTTATGATTGGTGGCGAGGATATGTTCTTTGGATTGTTCTCTGGGAGTGTTTGGCTCATGCTGTTTGTCAGCTGCCAGCACTAGTTTAATACCTAAATGAATATAGTCTGGTACATACATCTTTCTTCTTCTTAGTATTATTACTATCAGTATTCCATGCTTTAAACTAAGAGCGTACTCATCATATATTCCATTCGAAGCCGAGCCTCAGGGATATGATTTAACACCAAAACCACATCCATACAGAAGGCTTCTGAAAGGATTGCAGCATTGTTGGCATATTCTTGACGACTGACATTTAAGACGTAAGAACAAGCTGAAATAGAAACTACAAATGTCAGAGAACGCACTGCGAAATAATTAGCTGCGAATCGTCATACTATCAAGTGTGGTTTGCAAATGAGTTTCAGTAAGATAGAAAAGAACAGCAGATCTACCACGCATACACAATCACACACTATCATACCGAAAAGTTATCAACTGAATAAATCTCAGGTCTATTTCCGGGTTTTTGTATATATGTACAAGCTACGAATGTAATACTGAGTCTACCCTGTCACAAGCACTACAGGCCGTGACTTAGGCAGAACGAGCCATGCGAGCCTTGGACTTCCATCCCCAAGCAGTAACATCCCGCTTGCTCATAGCAGCAACACTCTCGTTGTAATCGCTAGTACCGTTGGAAGGATCAGCATCCTGCGCCTCACACTGAGGGCCTGCGTTAGAAGCTCCAAGGGCACCGTTGACAGCGCTGAAGTGTTGCTTCTCCTGAGTGGTGGCAATCATGTTGGTAGCAGCCTCCTCAGTCCAGCCGTTGATGAAATCGCCGTGGGAGCACCATGCGTCGCCGCACGCAAGCTTGAAGGGGGCTTCTCCGCTCCAGCCGTTGGGGAGAACCTTGCGCAGATCGTAGCGGATGCTGAAGCGCAGCTGGGGCATCGACTTGCTGCCCTCGGGACAGTAGTTGGCAGTGCCGTAGTCGCGAGACTTGTAGGCCGTCTCGAGGGTCTCCTCGTTGACGCACTGAGGGAAGTAGAGGAGCTGTTGCAGATGGGTGCCGCAGGTTGAGGTGGGGAAGCCGTTGGTGCCGATGGGGGTGGACTCGCTCTCGCAAGCCCACTCGGCCTTGGCATCGGCTGGCATATCAGCTTGGGTCTTGGCGGTTGCACTTCCAGCGACCATCTTCAGGTTCTGGGGAATGGCGATCTCAGCGGGTGTCTCGCCGAGGTTGTAGTAAGCGCTGAAGCGCATAACAGGGATAGGCTCGAAGTTTGTTCCATCGGAAGTGTACAGAGGCGTGGGGATCCAGTAGACAGACAGATCGTTGGGGTTCTCGGCGTTGGTGCAGCCCTTCTGAAGCTCGGCGCTAGTCTTGGTGTCGACGGTGACGGCGTCGGAGCCGAAGAACGAGTGCAGATGGGACTTGCCATGCTGGCCGGGGAAGACAATAGGATCGATGTTCTTGAGCATGAAGGGGGTGGCAACGTTGACCTGGGTGTAAGCCTGAGCGGCACCGACAAGGAGGCCGGCGGCGAAAAGAATGGAAGAAGACATCTTTGGGTCTTGAGTTTGGGATTATAAAAAAAGTCTTGAAAAAGAATAATACAGTTGAAATTTAGTGACAGTCAATGCCAGTGAACGAAAGGATAGGTTAGGAGAAAAGAAACGAATGTAGTTGTCTGGGATATCGCCGATCAAGGACGAATGCTCATTGTTTTAATACTTTCCTTGATGCCAAGCCACTCCTAGAGAAACACACAGATCAGAGGTCCTTTTTCTGAGTATTAATTCCCGATAATGTTTCGCGCAGATAGTTAAGCTTGGCGAGTCTTAACCACCGTTCTATGACCAGTCCAGATCCGGGACGAACTAGAGCTGTCATTTGCGGAAGAATTCGATCTGTAACGACAAGGGAAAACGAGATGAAAGACGATTGGTCACTACGCTTGACGCTTAAAACATTGAAACGTTAGGCCCTGTCCAGTGTTCGCTTCGGACGTTTTGAAACAAGGAGTGGCTTCTATATCTGGTGGTTTCCGCGTTTCAGTTTCCGGGACGTTTTCACTAAAAGAGAGATACGAGTATTAATAGTCTCCTAATTTTGAGATACGCGCTTTTCTTTTTACTTTCACGCGTATATGCGCGTACTCTTGCTGCATCTCGCTTCTATCTTATCGCTGGCGATGGCTCGATTATTATGTTGTTCTAATCGCGGGAACCTAGTCGTACCAATGGAATAGATTCCGTGGTCGATTATGCATAAAAGGCGATCATAAGAAACATTACCTTGCCCGCGGAATATTCACTGTCGGTGATTCCTTCACGCCCCTTGTCCTCTTATAGGAATGCCCCGGCGTTAAACAACACAAACTGTCGGTGATTCTTAGAGGCTTGCGTGTGGCTGTGCAGGCAATCTCACGTTGACTATTCGCGACTTGCTGATAACAGTCCCTCCAAATCCTATCTGCAAAAACACAACGCCATCGCAATCATGGCGCCAATCGAAAGCATCCGCCGGGCGCCACATCGAGATCAGCCTCTTCAACAAGAGTCAGATTGTTCGCGACATCACTAAATCTCCTCAAAGGTCTACGTAATTGTGTTCTACAGCATTTGTCACTCACTGTTGCGTTGTGTAGCAAGTTTAACAAGATCACCAATCTCGTACTGGTTTATCACCAGGGTGACATGCGAGGGTCTACTTGGTCCAATTGCTATATAAATCCTTTATCCGCCTCGCGATTCAATCGTTGAAGCCGCTAGATCTCAAGATAACAAAAGGAGAAGTTGATCTAGCAACACCAGAAGCCCGGAGATTTTACGTCACATGAATTCTTGGTGTGTTGCAGAGAATTCTCCAATCAGTGGGTCGTCAGTCTCAGATCAGCTCTGAAAACCCAGTTTTTTAAGATTAAAGTAAGCTTACAAGTGGGATGTTATCCAACGTCGCAGAAAGAGTGCTATTTCCGGGTGGTACTAGCGGACCGAGTTTTTGCTTATTGTGAAACAGAGCTATGAAACCGGCAAGTGCAAAGAATTCTCATCAATCTGAAATGATGGGCTCTTGAGAGATACCGGAGCGTCACTTTTAGTGATGGAAGAAGGAATCAAGCGCGAGTGTTCTGTGATAGAAACGACCTTTGAATCAGAAAGAATGGCATGTGTGACTGGATACTAATGGATGCAACCTGAGTGAGTGAACCAGAACAGCCGATCAAGTCTTGGCTACCAAGACAGCCAGCCTTACAACACGCCTTGCAAGTTACAGCTTATCCTTATAAATGAACTACCAACGTCAAATTCGAAACCATATTCTAGTATCACATTACCTTGAACCTCCAACACTTCCGGTCTTTTTCAAGCCTTTGTCAAAAAGCTTGAAAATTCTAAGCGAATATTATTATGGACCTCAGACCCCAAAAATGACCAACGTCTCCTGATGATCTGCATCTCGATACTGGAAAAGGCTGCGTCATCTTTATGATCTCCACTTGTTGGATGTTGCTGTTATTTCCACGCGCAGGTCTCTTCTTCTGCACAGTGCTGTAGAAAAGGGCTGCTCGTGTCTTGTCAGTTGGGTCGTTGGTATTGTGGTTGTTCTACTTGACTCAGAATCCTTTAAAGTTGAGTCTACGGACTATTTGGATCGGTAGGGCTGGCGACGGCACTTCCAAGACCGCCCTAAGAATAAGAAAACAAGGATGGATGTTAGGGGACCTGGGACTGCCGAGGCGATGAGCCGCGTCACGACCTGGAATTCAATGTCTGCTCTACAGTACGTGCTTCTCAACCTGCAGCGCACTGCCCACTAGATAGACAATTCACGCTCCATAGAAGGATGTTGCACCGTTGCATTCATGGACCCCAAGTCCCTGTTTATTCCTTGAAATGGAAGATCCAACACATCAAGTCAGCCAACCATCTTGGTGGTTGTTTGTATCAGGGAAGATCTTTTGCGGATCAGGAACCACTTTATTGAACTCGATTTGCTTTAAAGATACAGTATCCGAACCCTAATAATTCCACTCGTTGGACTGTGATCTCGTCTGTCTTTTCTCTCTCTCACATGTCAGATCATCATGGCTGTCACAGTCGCTCGTCCTGCGCTGAGGATATGGATTGTTGCTGGTTCAATCATTCTTTCATTTGTCATTCTTTTTACCTTTTCTGCGGACTCTGTGAGATATCCCGTTGAATTCGCTCACCAAAAGGCACAACAGTACTGTGGCTACCAGTCGTAAGTATCTTAGATCTGCAACATGGGCTTGACACTAACATAGTCTTCAGAGAACCTTCTTTTACACCAGTTCCCACCCCTGACACTACACCTACACCAGAATCTACACCGGATCCTACACCTGAAGCTACTCGCAACTGCGAAGATCCGTATCGACGCCCAGGATATCTCCATATACCCAAGAACCCGGAGGACTACCGACAGACACAATGGATCCCATTCACTGAAAACTACCTCAACTCAGAACCGCCCGAGTATGCAACATATCCGCCCAAGCACGAGCTTGTTTTCAATGACACCGCTGTTGAGCCCGAGTTCCTCAACGCTGAAGACAACCCTCAGCAATGGATGCGTATGGCCGTTCATGAGAACCGACGCCGTAACGAACAAGCACTAGTTCCATCCACAAGAAATGCAACCGTCGATGACTTCACCGATATGAAAGACGACGGTGGCCTTGGCTGGCTATGGGGTAGGCGTGTCGTCATGTTTGGAGACTCAGTTGATCGTTACATGACAACTTACTTCTGTAACGAGTTCGGCCTCCAACCAGAGTTCCCCATCAAGGACAAGTCAGGTAGACAAGCCAAAGTCGTCTGCGAAGTCCCATCTTTCAACTTCACAATGGTGTACTTCCACTCCGTGGGATCATTCACATACCGACCTGACTGGTGGTGGATCGAGAACATCGAGAATGTCGCATGGGAAGAACGATGGGACATCCTCTGGAAACCACATGAAGCATCTATCCAAGGCCCTAACGGCCGTCCTGATCTAGTTCTCTGGCAGAACGGACTCTGGGACCAGCGATCTTTCTGGGAGGGTGGCGCGGCTATGCACAACGAGGGCGATAAGCCCATGACTTTGAAACATAGACAAATGGCCTGGGAGGAAGTCCGTTTCGTCACAGCGCGTATCAAGAAGATCGCCAACCGACTAAACGACGAATTCGACGGTGCACCTATTATGTTCAGAGCTTTGACGCTTCATAGACAGAGCGGTATGGGAGATGCCATAATGATGGAGATGGACCGTTTGGGCAGAGCCGTGGCGGAACAAGCCGGACATGAGATGTTCGAGTGGGCTAGGTTGTTCCATCTTCTCGGTGATCTATATCAGGATGGTATGCATCCTGGCAGGGGACCTGCAAGTTGGCTGTGGGGGAATGTAATGTTGGAGTATATTGCTAGATCTGCTGGGTCAGAGGTTGGAGGCGAGGCTAGGTCGCCGTATTTCAGTGGCTGGGATGCATGTCATAAGGAGTTATCTGGCTGGGGAGGGAGGTGAAATGCCGTCTTGGATATTATTTTATGCGATGCCTTTACTGATAGATATAGACCATTACAAATCTACCACACTACTTAAAACTATTCTGTCAATGAGAGGTGCAGTGCATCCTGTGAACAGAGAAATACACGACCTATCAAGTTTCCTCCGATGTATTATTGATTTAAAACCTCCTGTTTCCTATCTCGACGACACAGGTCAAGATTGTACAGATAAAAGAAAAGATAAAAATGGTATCATCTTACACATATCTTCATGTTCGTCGCTAGATGTAATTCATACTCTCTAGGCTATTTGTCCTAGCTATCGACAGTACTAATCACATCGACCGCTATCTATACATCTCCTGGACAATCTCATATCGTCGGCGGGTACGTCGTGAATATATAGCAAAAACATATCATGTTGGCTTGTTTTCTCAGATTTCGTCCAATTGTAATCCCTTTAGCGTTTCTTAACTGCCGTGAAATCCTAAGTCATGGGCTTGTCGTAATTTTCTGGAATCTGACGGCTTGTTAGAGATCTCCAGGTATTAAAGGCTCGAGTGACAGGAGGTGGTTAGATTCTCGGTGGCAATGGGATTCCCGGATGTCTTGCCGCGGTCGATTGATGTCTTGGACTGAGATGTCGACGTTGTTCTCAGCCTTATCAACTAGAACACTGCCTGAAAAAGGCCAGCCTTGCCAATATTGTGAGTACCTTTTTCAGGCAACAAGAACTACTACAGATCAATGCTGGTTAATAATAACCGGACTGTCTCAAAGTTTGTATTACTACCCTGGCACTTCTAGGACCATACTTTGTGTTCATCAGATAACTTTACAGTCATATAATATCTAATACTATGTCAGTATTATCATTGAAGCTGTGAGTATCCAATGAACATGTAATCGGTAAGTTACGTGGACATCGTTTCGGGCCTTGTCGCTCTTTAAGTAACTAATTAATGATTGGAAAATGTAAATGGAAATGGAAATACAACGTCAATTTCTATAACGAACAAATCAGGGCAAACCTCTATTTCAAAAAGAGAAAATTCAAAATCAAACCAGAAGAATCCTTCCCGTACTCCTACTATAATACATACCGATAGTCTCAACTGAACACTCCTTACTTACCGGAGGCTTGACCCTCATCGGAACCGTGGCAGTTCTTGGAAATGCCAGCTGAGCTCTCCTCATCATTGCCCGAAAGAGTTCAGAACTTGTTCTCTTTGAGCTTCAGCTCGGGATCAGGCTTGGCCTGTCCCCAATCCATGATTCCCGCTTTCCGATTCCACCCACCGCTTTTCCATGAGGTCCAAATACTCGTCGTAATCCGAGCCATGCCAGGTGGGGAGGCCCCTTTGCAGTTCCTCAATCGATTCCGTTTCAGGACCAGATCTGTAGATTTCGTGAGAGAGGGAAAGTTTGTATTCTACTTCGTCGAGTATACGGCCCCATTCAGTATCTTCCCACACTCCATTGGCTCTTCTCTTCAAGACTGTCTTGTGAAACCATGGGCGGTTCACCTTTTCTCTGGTCGTAGGGTTCTGTAACTCGTGGTTATACCATGTGGCGTAGGGGTTCCAGTTGTCGGTAATCATGAACCGATGGACGCGTCGGGATTCCTCGTTTCTGGTGTTGTGTTCAGTGAAGTCTGCTTCTCCTCCAAATCCTTCATCAGCTCCCCAAGGGCGTAGAGAATCAACCAACATTTGCCAGCATTCCTTTCCGTCATGCTCGATATCCAGCCCCCCTCGAGACTCGGCCAAGCTAGTAATGTCACGCAAGGCCCCAAGCACGCTCCGCAAAGCTTGCTCTTCAACCATGTCAACCACTTGGTATCCGACTAGTAGGTTGACCTTTTTCTCGAAGATATCAGTAATTTCGCCGTTGTACTCTTCAGCCCAGCCTATCGATTGATGCATCAGATCCATGAAGAGATCCCAGACCAAGGGCCCCAAATCAGTGTTTTGCCACCAACGCCGCTCCTTGAATGGGAACAAACCCTTGATGAGAACGTATCCTGCCCATTCCTTCATTTCCTCTGGACACTCTTCGTGGAAGACTTTGACATCGACATTGTTCGATTCATACCCTATGAGTACGGTCTCGAGGAATTGCAGGGGACAATGAGATCGCAACGCCACATCCATTGGCTTACGAATCAGTCCAGGTCCGAGGCCGAGGGAGAAAACATCAAAGAAGCAGTTGAAATATGTGTGGGCGTTCATGTTGAAAGGCAGAGAGTATCCGTAGCGTTGAAGAAGTCGAACCATTTGGCAAATACCCTCTGTGCGAGTTCGATCCGTACTTTTGTTCAAGAGCTTGATAAGGTACTCGGGCATGCAAGCAAGGCCGTCTTTGTTCTCCGGGGTGGCACAGATGGGTTGGTCCATCTGTTCTCCGATGGGGAAGTTCTTTTCCAATAGCCAGTGCAGGGCGTCTACGACCTTGTCGATAGACACAGAGCCAATTTTGACGCATTCAAGCAAAGCATCCATCGGCTCATGAGTTGAATGTGGCATCTCAGCCTGACATTGGCAGCTTTCAACAAGCCTCCAGGGGTGGTCAGGCAAGGCGTTAAGCTCGCTGCATCGTTTCATGACTTCGAGATCGGCGTTCTTTAGAGCAGACTTGAAGACGCCGCAGTCATCGGCGAGATAGTACATTCGTCCGGCATAATCGAACAGGTCTGAGCAGCTCAGGGCCAAGGCTTTGAATTCCTTTGCAGAGAGAGCGTCTTCATCCTTACCGGGCTCGCCTGTGATCATGAGGAGGATTTCCGCGGGTAGAAGAGCCAACTTGCCTGTCTGTTGAGACCTAGTCGTGGTGATTTCAAGGGCTGAGAGAGCCTGGGATGCTTCGTTGAGATGATGGTCGTTTGACATGTTTGCGGTGTTGTTTTGATGAATTTTGTGTGTGAGTTTGTAGTCGTGATGATGAGATGTGAATGTGTAAATGTAATTGCTGTTAGCTGTTTGCTGTTCGGTAGTGATGGAAAATTATTTCGAGCCATGAAGACGATTACTTATACTCGGTTGCAGGTTTCCTACACGACCGCGGAACTCGCCTTTCTCTGGCTGTTCGTCGAACTGGACAAAAAGATACATTGTATTCCCGAAGGCTAAGTTCTATGTTCCTCGAACAAAGTACTCAGACAAGGAGTTTTGGATGCCAAGCCACAAAAAGACATGGACTTGAGAAGTCGGACAAGCAGGCACGCCTTTGTGACAGTACAACTTAGATCAGCCTACAAGTCGACTAAGACAAAAGATACTGTCAAATCGAACTTACATGGTAGTAGTCTAAACTACAAATTCATACTAGCGTCTCTGAGCCTCAGTATGACATATCTCACTGATTACCGGATGTAATTTCTCTGTAAAATGACACTTGTAAGCTCAGGATTTGACTTGAATGGGGTCAAAACAGCATTGACATGCGCAACACTTATTATCATATTATTTAAATTTTTGTTCTATCTATATGGCATGAGGTCAAGAGCTATCTGATCAGTTAGGAACACTCTTCATTTAAAATGCCATCAAATCTAGGTGTAGAATCTTGGGTAGTAGCTATAGTTTCAATTATAGAACTCAACTATAACTAGTCTTATGTCTTGATAACTTTCTTGGATGGTGTTAGACTCAGTAGATAACGGTTGAGGTGGTATCAGAGGGGTTGTTGTACCACCATTTCTTCAAGCCATCAGCGCAACTGTGCGGTGCTTTCTAGAGTACTGTCGGCCAACCTGTTAAAACAAAACGGCTTGCAACTCCTTCAGTTCAAAAGGTTTCCTCAGTTCCAACAATGATTACTTGAACAATGCTCTCTTCTTTGTCATACGGTAAAGTTGATGAACACACTATACTTGATCTGCCGGTATGCCTACTGTTCAGTCTACCTAGCCTGTTCATGGCCATGTTCAGATAGATAGGTAAACTTGGAACAAGAACACATGTGCTTAGACTCTCTCCCGCTGTAAATGTAACTTTGTCCAAAGCCATGGCACTGAGACAGTCACTTCCTTATCCCTGGGTATTTCTTCCTACCATTCCTCCTCCTCCAAACCTCATCTAACCCTCACAAAAACCCCATGTCAAAAGAAAGCAACATGACATCTTCACACGTCCCTCCTCACAGCCTCGAGACTCTCCCAGCAGAGATCCTCCTCAATATCGTCCCTTATCTTCTCTTCTCCCACACATCCGCCCTAGCCCGAACTTCAAAGACTCTCTACGCCATCTTTAACCACGAGCTTTACAAGCAGTGCAAGCACATCAATTGGCATCCTCTCTTCAGCACCACAAACACCCAGACCCTGCAGCGCTGTCTTGAAGTCAACGCACCTATTGACTTCCACTGGCCTGACGGCATCGACAGCGGTACACTTTATCTTGCTCCGGGTTGGCGTCCGCTACGCCAAGCCATCGACGAGTATCGGGTTGATGTCGTCAAGTGGCTTTTGGCCCATGGCGCTGATCCCAATGAGACGTCTGAGGAGAGGCGGCTGATGAGCTTTCGTGAACCGCCGCTGGCGTTGGCGTTTCGTCGTGGTTATGGCTCCATCGAGAAGGCTCTGCCGGCGCGTCAAATGCTTTTTGCTCTCTGCGAGGCCGGTGCTGATTTGACAAAGGTCGAACTGGGCGCGGCTGAGGAGATTGAAGCCATGCGATCCGGTGAACATTATATCAGCCTGTATTGGTGGGTGTGAGACAAAAAGTTTGTTCCGAGTATCCTGTTGTTGTATAAGTGCACAGTCAATGGAAAAGCATTCGTGGACTCGGGAATGAAGTTGACAGATCTCTATTACTCATGTACTGTCTTGTAAAGAAAAGAAAACGCAAATTTTGTGGCTAGTCTAGTCCGGAACAAATATTAAGTTTAATGTAAACCGCTCTCTCCTGTCCTCGCCATGTGCTGTTGGCACTTGATCATGATATTAAGCTGGTCGCTAACATCCTGGAGCCGGCCCAGAACCTTGCGGTTTCCGTCGGTGAAGTTGTAAATGGAGTAAGGAACGCCAGTGTCGTTGCAGAATTCGCGGATGAGGAACTGCACCTTGCGGAGGTTGTGGCGAGGCACTCGGGGAAAGAGATGGTGGACAGCCTGGAACTGAAGACCGCCGTGGATGAAATCGAGCCAGGCAGGGCAGTCGACGTCCATGGTGGTTCGGAGCTGACGCTGGGCGAAGGACTCGGTCTCGCCAAGGTCGACGGTGGACATTCCCCAGTGAGACAGGGTGATCTGGATGTGCAGAGGCATGGTGATGATGTGAGAAACGAGAACGAAGGCGACGCGGGTGGGCCAGTCGGGGAGAGTGCGCCAGAGGAGGCAGTAGCCGAAGAGGAACCAGTAGCAACACATGAAGGCGATCTCGGTAGGGCGAATCCACCAGGCTCGGCTCTTTCCAAGCTGCGAGGACTTCTCGGAGAGGACGTGGAGCCACGACAGGAGGTAGAGGTTGAATCGAGCGATGCCCATGATGGGGTAGTAGGTGAATCGCTGGTAGGGCACGAGGAAGTCGGCGACGCCGTCCCAGACGAAGGTGAAGTTGTTGTAGTAGGTTGAGCGAAGAGACTTGAAGAACGAAGGGCAGGTGGCGAAGATGGGAACGTTCTGGATATCAGGGTCGTGTTCAGGCATGTTGGTCACAAGGTGGTGCACGTTGTGACTGCTCTTCCACCATCCGATAGAAAGACCACAGCAGAAATCGGCAACAAACATTCCGATAAGAGTGTCGACAACGAAGTTGGATGTAATGGCAAGATGGCCAGCGTCGTGGGCAGTAAACATGATTTGATGCTGCGCTTGTTAGTCGATAGTTTGGAACAAGGGACAGAAATACATACCCAGAACAGGCCCAGGAACAGAGCAGATGTGAGGTACCACTCGTTGTAGATGCCGAGGGCAAAGAGCGAGAACAGGGTGGTGTAACGAGCCAACTCCTTGCCGTACTCGATGTAGGCACAGTTGTAGAGACCCATATCGTGGACCTTCTGGTGAAGAACCTGGTACTTGCGCGCAATGTCGTGCTGCACTCCGGCATCAAGCGGCGAAGGGTACGTCTCCAGATCGTGCTGGATCTCGCGAGCAACACCTGCGTTGGCGACGCTCAGCGTGGCAGTTCGCTTCCTGTTCTCCTCGGTCTTGGCGCCGCGCTGCTTCAGGCCCTCGGCGCCCTTGACATCAACGCCGGTGGTGCTGCCGGCCTCGGACGCGGAGCTAACGGCGTCGTCGAGGCTGCTGGTCTCGTCGGCATCGGCATCGGAGGCGACGCTGGAGTCGGACAGCTCGATCTCCTTCTCGTCGGGGGCGTCTTTGCAAAAGATGCCGCCTCTAATTGGTGGTGTGCGGTTTACCCAAGATCCTTGCTTCCGGCCGATCCGATAGGCCTTCATGGTTCGTAGGGTAGCTTCCGAGTGATAACTAGATCCGGAAAGAGAAACACGTTAATAATCTGCATCTTGCATTCGATCTGATCTGATCTGATCTAAATCTGACGTTTATCTCGACAGAGGTTGGCTTGGGTTTCCCCACAAGCATTACATATGCACTCAGGGTTCGTCTGACAGGAACAGGCCAATGGGGTGTTGTTGAGATTGTGGCATCTTGCTCTTTTTGGTGTAGTGTCATGTGTATAGCTTCAACCTCAAGCTCAACCTCGAGCTTAAACGTCGACTCATTCCTGGAATTTAAACGTACGCTTTCATTTCGTCGGTCGCATCTCTGCCCACCATGTGCAGGACCGCCAGTCGTCCACCAGGATGTCTATCCATCCAGCCATCCAGCCTCAGGACGGAATCTTCGTAGACGACAATAGTTTGACCATCGGCGATCAGCCTCTCAACCGCGGGTGCGGTCAAGATGTTGTCGCGGCTCATTTTGTGGTATCGGTATCGGTTCGTGTGTTGTGGTTTGGAAGGAATGTCGAGGTTGAGTATTAATAGAAAGGGTCGTGAATGGTAGGTCGTGGAAGAAGGAAGAGAGTGTATAGCTGTAACCCGATTAAAAGAGAGAGTGCGGATGGATGAGAACAAAACAGAGCAGAAAGAAAAGCCAAAAGCACAAACGGCCGAGGCAGCACAGGAAATAAGTAGTTTGTTTGGCTTTAGGGACTTTGGGTTCATCAGGGGCACAGCTCGACCTTGACCGTTGTCCCTTTTGCTTTCAATCTGAGGAGCCCATATTAATTGGCTTGGATGGATCTACGTGCTACCAATGGCGCAGCACATGGCTGCACAAGCTACACAAGCTCCCGTTTTTGTGAACCTACCCCAAGGGGCCAAAAGCAAGCAAGACTTGTCTGGTCCGAGAACGAAGAATGGGCCAGGTCCCTTAGTTTGACGTGCCCCGGTACAAGGTTTAACTCACCCAGAAGTCAAACTAAAAACCCCCCTCCCAGCGCGGGCCAAAGCCCCTCGAAAGATTGACACATGCTCCATAGCGAGTTGCAGTTGCAGCAAGAGTGAACTCAATTACGAATAGAAGCGCTATTTTACCCCCCGGTTTTTTCGAGCTGCAGAAGCTTGGTTGCTGGGGTTTGGGGGGGCGTCCACGAAGAAAGGCGAAAAAAGGTAGAAAGGAGTAGGTCGGAGGCGAAAAAGAGAGCGAGAAAAAGAGATGAGCATCGTCAACAACCCTTGTCTAAGGCGTTGAGCTAGCGATGTTGCCAAGTTTTACGCGGACCACATATTAAAAATGGTCTTTAGCCACCTCAGCCCCAGAACAGCTCCAGTTGCCTCTTTGGCTCTGGGCTTGAAACAATTGAGAGCGACCTTGCGACCAGATGATCTAGACCGTGTGGCTGCCAACCTTGATTTTTGCTAGGCCACGCGTGCTCTATGGTGACAGTGGCTGACATTCGGTTACCGTTAAAAGACAGGTTCTAGAAAGATAGCTTAATGCAACCCATGACTCTGTCGTATTTTGTTTTTCTCTCTCTCTCAGCTGCGTATGTTCCATCGGCCGTGTGGACATACATGCCTGCTGCGTGCACTGAGATCTGACAAGCGTTTGAGATTAAAAAAAGAGCGGGAAAGAGCCAATCTGACCAACTGACCCTTCTTCTCGCCTCCTACACGTACCACTTTCCCCCCCTCTCTCTCGGTCTTCAAAACACCTGTAGGACCAGGGATAATTCACCTACCTACGCGTAATCGGATCAACATCCCCCCTCCTCCTCTGGGATACGAAAAATCCCTCCCCCGTCGGAAAACTACAGGCGCAGCTGGCTGCATCGGGCGTCCAATTTGCGCTCTGCGCCACCCCCCGGAGCGGGGCCGCTACGTACCTACCTCGGTGCAGCGCTAATACCCCCTTGGTGGAGTG
This sequence comes from Fusarium sp. PT, assembly GCA_021020635.1. Classification (NCBI taxonomy): domain Eukaryota; kingdom Fungi; phylum Ascomycota; class Sordariomycetes; order Hypocreales; family Nectriaceae; genus Fusarium; species Fusarium sp. PT. Next base: position 347,330 of record JAHMRZ010000011.1, read on the forward strand.
GACGGGGACACAGGGGCGTGGGCGTTACAGTGCAATGGAAGACCCTGAATTTCCAGCTTGCATTTTTACCTTGTGGCTCTGGAGCTCTCTGGGGGCTGGGGTTGCTAAGGGGCCTGTTCCACTCCCGCGGACAGCGAGTTTTGACCAACGCCCGCGTATTTGGGATTGGGTGGATTGGATTGGATATTTCAGGTCCTTCCCCCCTCCCCCCGGCGGTGGTCCGGTCCGTATTCAAAATGTCCGTCTCCGTACGCGTAACTAAAAAGTTAAGTAAAGTCACAAGCTAAAAGGGGGTCAAGCAATTCCGGTTTCTAGAAATAATATCGCCAAACGTGAGATAACATGGTGCTTAATTCAACTCAGCTCGGTATTTGCCGCATTCCTCATCATTGCGTCGATATCTGGCCATTCAATCTGCACGTGTGTCATTTCTGTTTTGACGTCGCTTCCGAAATTCCCAGCACGGTAAGTAAAAAGGGGGCTTTGATATGGTCGATCGATAGTTAGTTGAACATCCCACGAATCGAACCATCAATTAAAAGTAGCGGTCCATCACCTTGTTTTTAAACTGCGTAGCTTATTCTTGGCTAACCCTCCCGCACGATTAATCCTCGTGGATAAAGTCCTGTTTGTTGGAATCCCGCCGCCAGTTTCAAATGGCACAGCAAAAAGCGGGTGTGCATGCGGTCTTTTTTCTTCAATTTTACGAAAAAGGGAAAAAAGAGAGAAAAGGGGGCGTTTTCTTTCGTTCCTCGTTCGTTCCTCGTTCCTTGGCTGAACGGTTAGAGGAAAGCTAAGCTTTTTCATGCGACCCCTGCGCGAGAGATTAGACGTGAACTCCTTAGGACCTAGTGGGCGTCCAATCCCATGGCGAAAAATTAACGTGTCAAGATTAACTTCTACAAGGCACATCCGCACCTGCATGCGCCCAGATCCGCGTCATAGCGCCAAAGCAGCCCCCACGTTTTGTATGGCTGTGCCGCTGTGCTTTTCTTATCTTATCGCTCTGGCCTCGGGTTGTGGGTTGTCGCGGAAAGTTGCTGTTGACTCTAGGGTAGTTTTGATGTCGTTTTGTGACGGGAGGCTTTCTACACGAGTCACCGGTGAACGGCAGCGGAGATGCACATGCATACAGTGTATTTGATGTCTTGTCTGTACCAATAGATGTAAACCCTCTGCCTGTTCTGAGAATTTACAGCATCTGCATACTCAATCCTTTGGCTTGCCCAAACATACAACATCTCGCATGCCATCTCCTTCATTTCAAGTAGTCTCCATCGCCAACCTCTTCTCTAAAAGAGTGACGACTCAACTGTAGACGTCCAATTTATCGACCCGCAACCCACTAATAACCACCTCCCACAATGGGTGTTTGATGACCTCATGCGACATATTGGCCACACTCCTTTCTTCCTCTGCGCAACCCAAAGTAAACAACGGCATAACCACAGTGTTATGTTAGTCGACTCTATGCCGCAGGTCCTAATAATACTCCGTACGGAATTCGTCGGAGGTATGATTTACCCTAAGCCGGTTGAGCTTGCGACGGAGCCTAGGAAGCTCACAAATGCTCCCGAGGATTCATCTCATGATTGGCTGAGAAGTGATGCTACCAAGATGTTGGGTCTCACGTGTACTCAGCTTGTAGACATTTTCTCCAGACAACCGGATATACCAGCTACCCAAACCCTCAAAGAATCCCAGCACAGGCACAAACAAATAGTCTCCATCTTGAATTCTTGCCGCTGATATCGAAAACGTGTTTGAGACCACTGCAAAGTTGCAGTACACTGTGTTCTTTCTTCCCTTCAAGCGAGAAATGGTCCCCTGTTGAAGACGGGCAAAGTCAGGCGTCAAAGTCACCAGCTGACCAGTTTAAAAAGCTTAAACGTGACGATAAAGCCGGCTAGGACAGCTCATTGATGTTAAAGGAAGTACAATACTTGAAGTGAGACAAAACTGAATACAAATATTCCGAGTCATCGAAAATGGGCGGATATTTTATTCGAGGCATCGGAACATTTAGCAGATGTGTACTACCAACCATATATTCTGTTTGCTAAGCGGTCTTACATGTGAACTTGAAGCGACCCGTCATGAGGCTCATGATACACCCGCAGATCCTCAGCCGTAGTGTTCCAAGCCACGCCATGACATAAGTCTCCGAGAACCTTCCGCACAATCATATAAAGTTCCGAATGCATGACTGAACCTTCACTCTCGTCAACCTCATCTCACACCTGATTGAACCTGACAGCATCTCAAGATGACACTTGACTTACCCCCACGCAAGACATTTACCGCCGGTAGCGGCAACACATACTCTTATGTATCCGTCCAGCCAACATCACGCACCACAACGCTTCTCTTTCTTCACGGCTTTCCGTCAACTCTGCATGACTGGGTTCACCAAATTCGGTATTTCGCTTCGGAGGGATATGGGGTACTGGCTCTTGATCTGCTCGGATATGGTGCAAGCGACAAGCCGGACGATGTTGATGCGTACCGGTTGAAACCCATGAGCGATGAAGTTGTCGAACTTCTCGACCATCTCAGTCTCAAAACCGTCGTTGGAGTAGGCCACGATTTTGGCGCGACGCTGTTGTCCCGCCTAGCAGCTTATTATCCAACGCGCTGGGAATCTCTCATCTTTCTCGCTGTCGGACCGCCGAAACTCGGAACGCCTTTTGATGTTGACATGATCAACCAGATGACCAAACAATTGCTAGGCTACGAGCTGCTCGGATACATCCCATGGCTAGCTGATCTTAGTTCCCAGTCTACTTTGGAGAAGCACGCCGAAGCAGCGATGAGTTTGCTGTTCTGTCGCGATCGCAAGGCGTGGGAGGAATGGTTCCATCCTCTTGGAAAGATGAGTGAGTTTGTGCGCGACGATCGCAGGGTTCCTATTGGGTTGTGGTATACCAAAGGCCTCCAAGAAGCACATCTGGAAGCTTTCGGTTCATCCGATGGATACAAGGGGGTTTGTCGATGGTATCGCATGTGGAAGGATAATCTCGGCGCAGCAGATGAAAAGGGGTTTGAAGAGTTTGAGACTTCACGACCCGTCCTCTTCATCGTACCATCTGAACCAGAGCAATCCATGACACAACAGCAACAAATGCTATCATCCTGGGCTCCAAATCTCCAAACTGTCAAGTTGGACACCGGTCACTGGGTCCATCTCGAGCGCCCGGAAGAGACCAACACTACCATCCAAGACTTCCTAAACAGCAGGCATGCTTAGTTGCTCTGGACGCAACCAGTCAAATGTATCTAAAAGATCAAAATTGAAGTCCAGCTGTGTCGGGATATCCCAATCGAGCGTGTCCAACGCCCCGCCGCCTGCTATCGGGGCATTGAGGTTGTGATCGAGAACACCCTGTATGACAGCCTTGCAGTCTGCACAGAGATCCGCGTTAGGCGCGGGCGGTCGCACCCAGTCGAGGAAGCCGATTAGAAGACTTAGTTTTTGTATAATAGCGGATCGACTCAATTTTGGGCAATCGGGATGCGTGCCACGGAAGGTCGGTCGTAGAAGTTCGAGACAGAGAATACCTCCTCCTGGCGCAGCGAAGGCCATCAACTATGTTTTGTTAGCAAGACTCGATGTCGTTGATTGCATGACTTACAAGCCATTCAAAATCTCGCCTCATGCCAGAAAAGCGATCCTGATGTGTCCAAAACAAGAGCGTCAATGTTACCATCTCGAAACTAATTGGCAGCAGACAATTCTCGTCGACATGTCCCAGGCGAAGTAGCTGCCTCTCGGCAAAGAAAAGATTCTGCAGATGCTCCAACCGGATCAGAATCTTGCAGTAGACTCTTTCCACATCGCAATTCGGATCATCAAGATCGTCGGATTGGTAGAGAAGATTCGGGGGGAAGCGGCCGTACGTCTTGACGGAACGAGCCTTGAGTTCGCTACTCTCGTTAGCAGAAAACGATGCAACAGCTGCGCAACAACTTACGTGAGGCTCCCAAATGTCGTTTTCACACTGCTAGCAAGCGCCATCTCGAGAAGTTCTTCCTTGATATATGCAAGTTGCGCCCGTGCCCGCACAAGCCCTGCGCCGAGTACATCGCCATCAGGAGCAAATCCATTCGCATCCAGTGCCTGCACCGCACGCTTTATGGCATCACCGCCGGCCATAAGATCTTCGTCGGTTATGTCTAGTGGAAGAGGGCGTGAGAAGTATCGACGACTGAGCATGGGCGGTCGTCCAGTAAAGGAGACCATGACTTTGTCAATGTTGTAGAAACGTGCTGTCAAGCGTCGCTTGTGTTCGGAGCATAGTGAGGGAACGTAGTTTGTGTCTTCTGAGCCGACGTGAAGACCGAGAAATGTCAAGAGTGCCACAGCGTCTGAGAAGTATCGCCAACAAGTCAAGCCTGCAAGTGTTAGTGTTGATAGGTTGTGTTACAGAGATACATACTAGCATCGCCTGTGACGAGAGACTCGATGGTAGCTTTTCGGTAGCAAAGATATAGAAGAATGTCGTTTCCAGACGTGAAATGGCGAACGAGGTCAACGCAAGATCCTAAACACTTGCCCACCACAGGAGCATCAAAGCCTGGAGCCCCTCCCCAGTACGTCCAGATCAATCCGATAGATTCCCATCGGATGTTACTCCCAGTGAACTGATCAGTCCATGCTTTCGCACTCGAATGATCGTCCTGAATAGGCCGCGAAGTATTGTTGCTGATATATAAACCCAGCTCTTCAAGCTGGTTATCATGTCGGGTAGTGAGATACTCACCCCAATCTCGGTGCAGAGTATTGATAATTTCCTCAACCACGCTCACAATCCACTCGTCAGCCCGACAGTGAAGCCTATGTGCCGCAACGTCGTCATGAGCTCCAGGAAGACTACGAAGGACAAAGAGACACATATCACGGAGATGCGGCGGTATCTCAACAACAGAGGCCTTCGCCCTCGGCGGCCTTCTCGGGCTCGGCTCGATCTCTAAGGCAGGGCCATGAACAAGCGACAGACTATTCCGGGTCTCCTCAAAAACAGCATTGTGACTGGTGAAGCCGAGATACCCTGGCGCAACCGAGGGCGACGGAGTCGCGGTAGACTCTGTGGCAGCGCGGCTGGGAGACCGAAGCCGCTGCTTCTTGGTCTTTGGCTCCGAGACGGTGTAGACGCAGACTTCTCCCCGTTTCCTGCACCGAGAACAAGTGGGCTGGCCGTGATCGCAGGCTACTTTCCGCGCTCGGCATGGATCGCAGGCTTGCGGGCGACCGTTCAGACGTCGGAGAAGAGGGGCGTCGGCCATGGCGCCATTGATTGATGATGCAGCTGATAAATCCAAGCCGAAGTGATGATGATAAATCGTGCGTATCGGCTTGGAAAAGGATTCGGCTTCAGGTTTCGGCTTGGAAAATCAACGGGCTCGGGAGCGGCTTCAGTTAGGAATATGACCCATGTCAATCAGCTCGGCTTGGAAATTAGCGGGCTCGGGAGTAGCTAACGCTGGTTGACGATACCCCAAGGTTGAGCTCGGCTTGAAGATTAACGGTCTCGGCTTGAAAATTACTGGACTCGGCTGCAGCTAATGCTTGAAACTCGGCTTAAATTAGGAACATGCCCCACATGGTTCAGCTCGGCTTGCAGGGGGGCTTACTTCATTTGGCACGCCGTGAATGCTAAAACGCTGGTTTTTAGTGTTGCGCGGAATGTGTCACTCGGAGACGGGGCTCTTGAAGCTGCAGGGCTGACAAGATGTGATCCATTCTAAGGGCGCTGGCTTGACATTTGCATAGTCTGTGAGTCAAAGCCGGCGGATCAGAAAATATGGAGGGTAGAGTCAGCTTGTTTGAGTATAAGTACAAGCAGACTCCCCCGAGATCTGAAGAGGGAACAAACAATTCGATAACACATTCACATCTTCAGTCTACATACAAGACAACCTACTTTGACACTTGATACCCCACATCTACTTCCAAAGCAACACTCAAACAATACTTCACGATGTCGCATCTCTCAGCTACTTACAAGACTGCCAACGTCTCCGACACCACACTCGTTGACACAACCAAGCCTTCCACAAGTTCAAAGCCTGGTACGTTCCAAACATCTTCTATCAAGCATCAACATCTAACAAACCCAGGTCTCGAAACAACATACAAGCCGACCCTCAAGGAGAAGATCCAGAGGAAGTTGTCTGGGTCTGTTGATCCCAAGAAGAAGCCCGCCGATCCATACAAGTCTTGGGAAGCACGATCAGGTGAGTCACGCAATCACGGACATCAGAAGGATCGAGACTAATTCTTGTCAAGTAGCTTTGCTATAAAGATGGATGGAAGCATGACAACGTGGACTTGGTTAGAGATTTGGGTTTAAGGGCGCACGCAATGCTTTCTTTTGTGCTATTAATGTTGGCTGACACCTTGATGATGAGCTATAAGATATACCCTTCAGAATGGACTTGACTTTTTTAACTCGACGATATAAGACGCTGGTGCTTATTTCTGATTCTATGATCCTTCGGTAGTGCTGAATCCATGCTCACCAACGTCAGCCTTTTAGCCTTCCCTGGTTAACTCAACCACACTGTTGCTCCGATTACTCCAGTTGCCGCGCGTGTTGACCGGCAGATGCGGGCGTAGTCAGGTAAGCGCGCGTCATTTGTCTTTTGTAATGTCCGGGTTTGCCTCTTTACATGCCTGAATTTGTGGCCTTCGCTGGCATGTCTGGCTCATCCTTCGTGGCGATCTTCTCCAGTTTGTATTCCGGTCTCCTTTGTACTTCTTCTTCCGCACCACGAAGCTCGCCCCGGCTATAGACTTGACTCTGGCCCTTCCAGAAAGTAACTCTGCTGCCGAAAAACCTCCTGGCGATGCTGGCTATTGCATGGACGATATTGAGCGCGTCTGCATTAAGAGCATCGTTCGAGCGGAAGCTGAGGAAGCAGTCGCAATTGTCTCCAAATGGGATGTTGGGCAGCCCGGGGATCAGAAAGTGGATGAAATTTTTGCTGAGTACCTCTGGGAAGTCGGCATCGGTAGGAAAGACGAGACAGAACTGCTTTTTGTCGAGGGTTGACACTTTGCGAAGAAATCTTCTGTATGCGATTTTGTTTTCCTCGTTAGGAACGAGGTGCGGGAAAATGTCGAAACCGCAGTCGAAGGCCATGATGAAGACGGTCGTGTAGTGATGGTTGGGTGAGTGAGAAGAGAAGATAGTGTTGTTGAGATAGAGAAAGACCTTAAGAAGGATCAGAAATAAATGCTGGAGGCAGTAACGGAAGGTGCGTTGATGCTCTGCCTGATTGATGTTGCGTTGACACTGGCTTACACTGATGTTTGTTTGACCCGCACCAGTTCAGAGAAAGAAAAGCTCCCGTCACAATTATCGGGCAGTGCCTACCAGCGAAGGAGTTGCTTTAACGAGACACTGGCCCGACCTAGCATTGATGTTGACTGCTGAAGTTTGCGCAAACTCAATCATATTTGCCAAGCAACGATTAGCAAACAAGAACAACCCAAAAGTCCCGCGCTGATCAAGTTGACCTCAAATTATGGCGGTTGCGTGGGTCACATTCGACAAACAATGTGGAACAAAAGGCCAAACGAATCCAAGGTGTAGAACCCAGGCTTCGGATAGGGTGTGGTAATTTCACGTACGCTGCTAAATACCTCAAGACTTTACCAGGACAGAAACAAAGAGTTCGGCTTTATTAACATCCCACCGTTCTATACACCCTTTGACCCCTGACTTTCTGTACCAGAGACGCCGAGAGGGCCATGGAAATGAAGGACGACACCAACCACCCCTTCGCCACAAGAGATGACGAAGTCCAGCTTTGAAGAGGTACCGCAGTTTCTGTACAGCATAATGTCGAACGCAGTTGAAGGGAAAAATCGAGATGGACTGGGCTTTTCGGCAAAACGGGTTGGTTCCAAGACGAAACAAACCCAACCGGAAGTGTCAGGAGCTTTTGATGTTGGAACTCTGGTATATCAACACATTTCCATCGTTCACAACGAAAAAATTGGTCAAGATACGGTCTATTGTCTATGGGTATGTCTAGGGCTCTTCAAATCTAGGAAACGACGCAACTATCAGATGACAGGTAAAGACAGTCAAACACCAACTCATGCAATTATGCCACCCTCCTGCCTCTTCATACCAGGCCCAATCAGAGACAACTTCCTCACCTCTGCCTCCACCTTCTCAATATCCCTGGGCGTATAAAAGCCCCTCTGCTTTTTGGACAAGGTCCTGTTCAACCCATGCCAAAAAGTCAATTTCGCCGAGTCTCCAAAGCACTCCTTGGCAAAAACATACACCTCTTTCACATAATCCTCCACATCTTTCCTCTTTAGACCAATACCAGGGTTGAAGTCGAGACTGAAGCTCAGGAACCGGTCGCAGTGTTTCGGATTGGCGGGGAGTTTGGGCTGGCCGGGGAGCATGAAGCAGTAGAAAGCCGCGGTGGTGTCCTCACTCACTGAGGCCGGGTCGGCGCGCGGGGTGGAGGGCGTGATGAGGATTTTCTTGTCGGCGCTGAGAGCGTATGCATTTGTGCGGCCGCTGAATAAGGAGACGAGACGGGCGAGGAAGATCGAGTACTTTTTCATGTTTTCGGTGGTGGGCTTCAGGGCAGGGAAGACGCTGAACCCGCATTTGAAGCTGAGGACCCTCATGGCGAAGGCTGGGATGTCAGTAATGGCAATCGGACAAGGGACGACTGTCTATGTAAGACAACAGGGTAGTGATAGGTCTATTATGAGAGGATGATAGACAAGCTAGCAGGAGATACTGGGTTGGTGTTGAAGGATGAAGTAGTGCGTTACGTCGGGCACGGGGTTGATGACAACTCACAAGATTGCTGAACTTTCTGAAGAAAGGTAGAGTATTCAAGTGATGTTAAAGTCTTGAGTTCTTGGGTCGTTCAGAGAGTGACTGATGTGCGTCGATACGGCGGTGATGAGAGTGCAATGAGAAAATACTGGTACTACTGAGGCTGGAAGGGACAGTGTTTTTATATTCAATTCCTGCATCCTCATTTCCCTCATGTTCCTCATATTTCTGCAGGAAAATTAACTTACAAGAAAGACACAATGAAGAAGGCCTAACGGTTGTAATACCGGACGCCTCCGGTGAAAGGTAGTATGATGGGGTGTGTCAATGTCTTTGTTCATAGAAAGGTACCACTTGCCTTTTGCTAGATATGAGTATACTTTAGTTTACACTACAGACTCAACGCTGTAGCAAGTCACCGTCCAACATTTGGTCACGTTCTCATGTCGGCAAACTACCAAGGCTGAATTGAGTTCAGCATGCCTTGTACTCTAATCATGTTAAAGTTGTGTTTATTTTAATGATCATTAGGTATCAGTGCGGGGGGTTATATCTTTAATCCAACGAGGAGAAGTTGCAGTTGAACATGCTTTGCATCTCGGCTCTATCCTCTCTTACGCATTCTCCTTTCCTGACCAGCGTTTAAGCATACGCGCCCGATTGCTATAAGTTCACGAACCAGCTGCTTCCCTGCATCTTGAAGCTTTTACACCAGAAGTTTCTAGAGGAAGAACGAAGCTCTAGCGTATTCTTTTGCAGCGAGCTATGAGAGCCAAAACCGCAGAGCTTGCCGGAGACAGGCCCTTGATTCGACAAATATCAGGTGCTCGGTGGTTCTCTCAACAACTGGATACATGAACAAAACCAAAACTTATGCATTACGCCAGCTGGGTAGTTCGAGACTCGGCATTGTCACTGTCACGTCAAACGTGCTGCAGCATGGACGTGTAGTTAAGTCGACAAAAATAGTGGAGGGGGGTTGAACTATGCGCGACCCCACAGCTCCCGACACTCCGGTAGCTGGTACCTTTTTACTGGATGTCACGTTTTACATGTGCATTGAGGATCAGGCTGTGGAAGCCACGTGAACGAAGCGCTTCTGTTCATATCTACGCATGGTCACGTTCTCAGGCAGAAGCTTAATTTATCGTCTGTCATGACGTGCCTTGCTCAAAATACGGTGTCGCCTAGGGACATGAACTCGGAAGGTCGTCAGTTGCGCCCTACCGCACTAGAATGACATGTGTGGGAACATGTGCGTTATCAGCTCATGTTGTATTGCAATAGTACCTTGCCAAGATCCGATCTCTGTTTCAGGAAGAACATCATTCTTTTGATCGTTCCGAGACCAAAAAAGGAAGTGGCTGTCTTACATTGCAAAAAGTCTTGATGTTGAAGACTTGTTACCTGCATTAGTAGATCAGATCAGCCGATGACGTTGAATCTGATAAGATCATCTCGCCATGAGCGATTTTCACCGACCCATTCTTTGCACGTGGCAACCAATGAAAAGCGAGAGCGATGACGGTAGTTTTCAAGGGTCCCCACGACTTGTCGCCGGTTACGGCATCCGAGTGGAGATCAATCTCAAACCCGAGGTTGAATATTTGTTCATCTCGTCTCAAAATCTGACAATATTTCAGTTTTAAAGCAGCTGAACGAAGGTCTAGACAAGCCAGGTCAACATCACAAATATGAGGCCCTCTAATGCAAAGGGTCTGCAGCTTTTCTGGCCAATGCAGGGCCTCTTCGTCCCGCGTTTGCAGGAAAACTCCTCCCCACCAGCACGGCGATAGGCAGCCCGCTTTAGTGGCTCCGGCGTGCATGGGACACGGAATGGGTATAAGTACCCAATGAGCTGCCAAACTCCCCTTGGCTGAAAAAAAAAACACCTTTATTTGTTCACGACTTATTCACTCTTACCATGACGCTCTTCATCAATGGCAAGATCCTCTCGAGGACTGTCGCCAGCTTGGCTGATGAGCCCACCTTTGCTGAGAGCATGTATGTGAAGGACGGTATCATCCAGGCCGTCGGTACAAAGGAGGATGTCGCGGCGCAAATCAAGACTGAGGATGTCACCACGCAGGATCTACGCGGTCGGACAGTTCTGCCAGGGTTCGTCGACGGCCATATGCATCTTTTGCTGCTGGGTCAGTCGTTGCGGAAGATTGCCCTGGAGCACTGCAAGACCCTAGACGATATCCTCCACGAACTGCGCACCTATGCAAAGGCTAATCCTGATGTACCGAGGATTATGGCCAAGGGATGGATGCACTCGATGACTCCCGACGGTGTCACGGCTAAGATTCTGGATGAGATCGACTCGCGCCCTATCTACGTCGACACAAAGGATATGCACTCAACGTGGTGCAATACTGCTGGTCTCGCAGAGATGAAGATTGCAGACATGGCTGATCCCCCGGGCGGAATCATCGAGAGGGATGAGAACGGTCGTCCATCTGGTGTTCTCAGTGAAGCTTCCATCCTCACTATCGTGTGGCCCACGCTTGCGCAACTTGCTACGAATGAGGAGCGCATCGAGTGCATGCTCGCTGCTTTCCAAGCCTACCATGCCTCCGGCTACACGGGGATCATCGAAATGGCAATGGACGAGTATTCGTGGGAATCTCTCGTTGAGCTCAAGAGACGGAACCCTGAAGTAGCCATGCGCGTCACAGCTTACTGGATCATCAAGCCCGCTGACTCTCTCGAGGAGCGTCAACGGCAGGTATCGCGGGCTATTGAGCTAGCGAAGCAATATAGCAAAGAGAACTCTCCTGATCTACGCATCGCCGGTATTAAGATCATCTGCGACGGCATCATCGATGCCTGCACGGCGTACCTCTCAGAACCATACTCCGCAGCTCCTTCACCGCCGCCGTTTTGGTCAAGGGAGGATCTTGAACCTGTGGTCAAGCAGGCTTCTGAAGCAGGCATCCAAATAGCACTTCATGCCATTGGAGATGCTGCTATCACCATGGCAGTCGACATGCTTGAGAAGTACGGCAAGCCTGGCGCGCGACACAGAATCGAACATCTCGAGGTCTCGTCACCGGAAGATGCGAAGCGCCTGGGTAAACTAGGCCTCACAGCTTCCATCCAGCCCGTCCACGCAGATCCCGCAATCCTTCGCGCCTGGCCACGCCTCATCGGCGACCGTCGCGACCGCGCATTCGCATACCGCGAGTTCGCCGACTCAGGCGCCCTCCTCGCCCTGGGAAGCGACAGTCCCACCGCGCCGTGGAACCCTCTTCACAACGTCTACGTCGCCTCGACACGTCGGTCGGCGCGCGAGCCCGACTGCGAGGAGGTTGTCAACGAGCACTTCAAGCTGGGCGTGTGCGAGGCCATCGTGGCTGGGTCGCAGGGCGCGGCGAAGAGTGTCTTCCAGGACGATCGTGTGGGCAGTCTCGAGGTGGGCAAGTTTGCGGATGTGGTTATTGCGGATATGGAGTGGGATGCGAAGACGTTGCTCAAGGCCGAGATTAAGGAGACGTGGTTTGCTGGGAGGAGGGTTTGGAGCGCGAGTGAGGGGAAGGCGATGCTGTGAATGTTGGGTTGCTGGGTGTAGTGTTTCGGGGAGTCTAAAATGTGAGATAGTATAGTATAATGGTTGCGTTGCTAAAGTTGTCTGGTCAATTCTCTGTTCGAGGTCAAGTCTTGTCTCCCAAACAGCTCATCCTCGTTCCTTGTGATAGTCCAGAGACTGAAAATTACTCAAACGACAACAACAATCACCATGACGCATCCCAAGCCACTATCCTTATCATCTGACCATTGATCTCGTTCCAGCTCAAGCCTCTATCTTGATATATGACGCCAAGTTATCTCAACCATCGCATACTATCTCCAAACCTAGCATCCTATCTCACATCTCGCACTTAAATCTAGCCTCCGCGCCCAAGTTCCCCGCGGGAAAAACAAAGCACAAGTCCACTCAATCGGCAAACCTCACCCGGTAGATAACACTCTACGCCTAAGCTACTCTCTCCCCCCCAGCACCCTTGCTATCGCTTCCCCCTCCCCCAAATCCTAGTCTAGCGGTATCTATCCAAACCTCATATTCTCCACTCAGACTTATCATGACTTTTCTCCACCTGCACACCCTAGCGCTTCCCCGGATATCCCAGAAACTAGGTAGAGAGAGGGCCATGAATCGCTCCCATGGGTCGATTGCCGCCCCCCTCTCGTTAGTATGACGGAGAGAAGCTCAAAAGGGCTCCATGTCGCTGTTGGTTTTTTTGTGAAATGGCAGGAAGATATTCTTTTCTGAAATCATCTCTCCCCCCCCTGCTTAAATATACATCTTCATCATGGCAGACAATAAGACTCACGACATCGAGGTTGAGAAGAAGTCTCAGCCTTGCGACATCAACGATGATGTCGAGGCCGACATCAAGAACGGCACCGTCACTGACCTCGACGAGGCAGAGCTTTTCCTTCAACAACATGGAATCTCACACACTCGCCTCAACGAGCTCATGTCCGATGAGACGGCGCTTAAGAAACTCCGTCGGAAAGTAGACTGGAGTTTGATGCCGTTGCTGTGCGGCACTTATCTCCTTCAGTATGTCGACAAGCAGGCTCTGGGCTACTCAGCTGTCTTTGACCTGTTCACCACAACCGGAATGACGCCGGACGAATACTCGTGGATGGCGTCTATCTTTTACTTCGCCTACCTCGTCGCAGAGTGGCCCGCCTCGTATCTCACACAGCATTACCCCACCGGCAAAATCGTGAGCAGCTTCGTCATCATCTGGGGCTCCATCCTCTGCCTCACAGCCGCCTGCAGCAACTTCGCCGGCCTTGCAGCATGCCGCTTCCTCCTCGGAGCCTTCGAGGCCGTCATCACACCCGCCTTCATGCTCATCGTGTCGCAATGGTTCCGCCGCGAGACCCAGCCCTCCCGCGCCGGTCTGTTCTACTGCTTCAATGGTTTCGGCGCCATGTTCGGCGGCATCATGTTCTACGGCGTTGGCCAGGCCAAGGGCTGGGATGTGTGGCGTACCATCTACGTCCTCTGCGGTGGCATGACCATCTGCTGGGGCGTTGTGCTGTACTTCTTCCTCCCCAACAACATCCTCACCGCGAAGCGCTACACCGTCGAGGAGCGCGCCATGCTCATCGCCCAGAGCGCGCGTAACAAGACGGGTGTGTTCAACCGCAAGATCAAGTGGAACCAGATCCGCGAGGTTTTCACCGACGCGCAGATCTGGCTGCTCTTCTTCTTTGTGCTCCTTAACGAGGTCATCAACGGTGGTATTGCCAACTTCTCCAAGCTTATCGTCAAGGGATTCACCAAGGACGCTCTCCTCACAACGGCGTATGGTATTCCTTACGGTGCTTGCAATGCCATCTTCATGTTCACTGGTCCTTATGTGGCGTCCAAGTTCAAGAACGTTCGAACAATCGTCATGTGTGTCTGGCTTATCCCTACACTCATTGCCGTGACTCTCTTCTGGCAGCTTCCCCGAACCAACAAGGGTGGTCTGCTCGCTGGCTACTACATGGTATGTTCCTAAGAAAGGACTCTCCTTGACACACCTTACTAATATCCTCATAGTGCGCATCTTTCGTCGGTGCTCTCATCGTCGCTCTTCAAATGCCCGCCTCCAACGTCGGTGGCTACACCAAGCGAACCACAGCCACAGCCTTTGTCTTCCTCGCCTACTGTATCGGCAACATCATCGGTCCCCACGGCTTCATCGGCTCCGAGGCACCCATCTACCAGACCGGCTGCAAGCTCATCATTGGCTGCGTCGCCGGCCAAGTTGCCCTCGCGATTGCTCTCCGTTTCGTGCTCATCCGCCGAAACCGTCTCCGTGATGCGCAGGGACCTGTCGTTGAGGATGAGAACGCCGTGTTGCAGGATCTCACAGACTTTGAGAACCCCAACTTCCGATACTCTTATTAGTTAGCGTTTTATAATGATGTCATGTAGTTAGCAATTGATCTTATTAAGTCATACCATGTCCCCCGTCGTGATCGTGGACCCTTACTATGTACACAGGCTATATACCCCAGATTCGGCGGTTCGGGAACCTGTGCTTCAAAATCCGGGGATTCCACTTTCGTACTTGGTTTTACGTAAAGGAATTTGACTAAACGAACATGCAACACAACTAGTTAGTGATTCGGGAGTTTAGTGAATCCTACTCTTCTTGGCAAGCTGGAGTAATTAAGAGCTAGTAAGGACTAGAATCGTTTCTCCGGACATAAGATTTCATTGCTATTGCTTTGGACCTGTCTTCTGGGCTATAGATCATCTATCCAATGGTATTATCTCTTTTAGTCCTCCCACTTAGAGGACACCCTCCACCAAAACTCACACTGCTCATCCCCCCACGTAAAGTCAAGCAACTCCGCCGGCTTTCCAACCCCTGTTCCTCCAGCTCTCTCATCATTTCCTCTCCCCAACAGCATCGTCTTCCCCTTCCCATTCTCAAAAGATGTCCACTGCGGACGATATGAGAATTTCCCCTTGATAGCGTTTGGATCGCCTTTAGTGATAAAGCTGGTGCAGTACGCGTGGAACTGCCCGGATACTTCTCTTTGCGCCGGGGAAATCTCACGGACTTCCTTGTTGAATGTTTGATAACGCATCTGATCTCCATGGTTCGCCCCAAACAGGGCGGTTTTGTTCAGTGCCCAGTGGTATAGATACGCAGGTTGAGGAGATTCGTGGAAGGTTGCCCAGATGACGGTTTGTCGTACTGGGCATGTGTACGCGTAGTGGCCATAGGCAGTCTCAAGTCGTCGGTATTGAGAACCAACCCCCGGAATGTTACAGGTATCAAGGTGAGGTGAATCTGGGTGAGTGGATGGATCAGGATATAGCTTCTCAAGCTCTGCAACCTCCGAGGCCGTAAGATGCGGTAAAAGGCTGCGGAAGAAATTGGTAAAGTCTTGAGGTCTATCCGCAGTTTGAGGAACATAATACGCGCCCTCATTCGCCGCAGAGCCAGTCAGAATAGGAACTCTATGGAACTTGCCAGACTTCCAGGCCTCCAGCGGGCGTCGAGAAATAACATCCCCATCGATCACAGGCTGCCATGCCCAGCGGATCGAAGGGTCGGAGCGAGCAAACACCTCTTTACCCGCGTTGTCTACTGTTTCGGAGGGTAGACCACGAAGACAGGTTAGGATCTTGGGGTCTTTGAGATTCTTGAAGTTTGAGCAGGGCGTTAGGTCGAGGAGCTCGCGGAAGTGCTGGGTGTTGAGGGCTGCATCTGGAGGATGGACTGCACGAGCTGTATGAGCTCCAGAATCCATGATGGCTTTGTGGAAGAGCTTCTTAGGCTGGTTGATATCCATAATGAGATGTCCAATCTGTACATGTTAGCGGCGAATCTCATAGTAGGTCAAAGACCACTTACACCGTGAGCTGCAGCACTTAAACCCATGATAGTAACATCATCAGGATCGCCACCAAACGCTCCAATGTTCTCTTGAACCCACTCAAGCGCAACATACATATCCTTTAATCCAAGGTTCAGTACACCCTCTTTCGCAGTCAACTCTGTATTTAGCCCGCCAAATACTCCAATGCGGTATTGCATGCTAACAGCGATGTATGGCTCCTCTGAGAAAGCAAGCATAGTATGCGAGTTGTGCATTCGTGCAGCACCACGATTGAATGCTCCTCCTGGGATCAGAACAGCAACAGGGAGTTTTCCCTTGCTGGGAGAATGGCCCTTCTTGCGCCAGACATTGATGGTGAGGCAATCTTCTGATTCATAGTCAGGTCCAAGAATGGGATCCTTGAGGAAGGGAACGAGTTGTTTGCCAGGACATCTTCAAAGATTAGCATTTCATTGGAATGATATTATTGAAACATACCTGGGGCCAAGATAGTAAGCCTCGATCGTCTCATTACTGGCAGCTACAGGCTCAGCTGGTCGAAATCGTCGCTCACCTACTGGGGGAACTGCATATGGAATTCCCATAAAGCCCTCCAGCGGTTGCGGAAATGTTCCATCATCAACAAATTTCCCAATTACCGTCCCTTGCTTGATAGTCACAGACGGCGCAGGTTCAAGCTCAGACGATGATCGAAATACATCAGGATATGCTGTAAAGACAGCAGCGAGGATAACAGGCAGTGCGGCCAACCACGTCAACGACACGCCTTTAGAGCGAGTTTGTTCAGCCATTGCGATTAATTGATAGCATCTTGACCAACTAACCCAGACATATTCACGACTATACTATTTAGATAAGGAGCCAAGAACCAGCAGTCACGACACTTCTCCGGCTTTCCGTACATGTCATCTTGACTAGTTCCCCGAAGCTGTACCTATCACTCCCAGCTTGGTAATTATAAGCCCCCAATGTGGGACCTGCAGCGTTAGGCTCAGACTACGGTCGTTGATTTGGGACCCGCGAGGGACGATCGGGGGTCAAGCTTAGGACCGAGAGACATGGTTGCCCTATCAAATGAGGGGAACTTGTCCGCGGGAAACTCGTCTGCGGCGCATAACGCTTGGTGGCTGCATGAGCTTGCTTGAAAATCCGGGGTAGCTTGTCGGATGCATGTAGGCTTACGATAGGAGCTTGGACGACAGATACACAAGGCGCAAGCTATGGGGTGCCGGTAGACTAGAGAGCGCTAGGATATTGAACAGATGATATCAAAAAGACTATGCTATGACAAGAAAAGCACATGCTAAAGCAGTATTCCTTCCCAACCCACGTATGCTATCTATCCCTGGAAAACGCCGTGCCAATGCCTAAATGACAATTCCGCGCTGGGCCCATCCCCCTCTGCCCTTCCAAGCCCAGATCAACAATCCCACCGCAATCCACACCGTGACCGTCTCAGCCCAGTACGTTGGAGCATAACACTGCTCGCCATAGCAGAACAAATCACCCTGCTCTCCGTCGTCGGGGGCCGCCTTTGAGTTGTTGGCTCCGTTCTGATATGTCGCCGAGTAGATGAGACCCCAAAAGGTCGAGCCAGCCGCAGGAAGCATGCCGATGAGGCCGTAGTTGGTAGCAAAGTTCTCCACGCCCCAGATGATCGTCACGATCAAGGGCGTGAGGCTGAAGATTGCTCCGTAGCCGGCGCCGACAAGGCCCGAGACCAGCCAGAAGCGCTCGGCGTGGTTCTGGACTAATCCAGATGCCAGGATCAAAAGTCCTAAAGAAAGAAGAGATGCGAAAAACGCCATGAATGCTACTCGGGAGATGGAGAACCGACTGCTCACTGCAGAGCGGGTCTGTGGCCCTTGGACATGTTGTGTTTGGGGATACGGAGCCAGCAAGTCAGTCAGAGTGCCAATAAAGATACGTGAAGCAGTATTGGTGACACCAAAGATGGACACATGCGTCGCTGCTGAGGTGCGGTGACTCAAACCCTCCATCTCGGGTGGCGTAAGTGTACCGATAATTGTTCCGAGATTGTTTATAAAAGCCTCGCCTGGACCGACGATCAGAAGGAACGCCAGAGCAAACGGCCACATGGTCCGATCAGCCAGGAACGAACGCGTTTCAGCATTGAGAACCCAGTTCTTCTTCCACTTGGCCGTATCTTTCGACGGGTCAAGCAGCGCCGAGTTCTCCGTATCCTCGCCGATCGCACCGTAGCTGCGCTCGAGCAGGGAACTTCCGTCGAGCAGCCCGCTTTGCTCCAGCTCCTCGATCGCCTCGTCGATGAGGTCGTCCTCGTCTACGACTCGCAACGTGAATGTTCCGAGAAGACCCATGGCGGCCGTGAGGACCGCCAGGAAGATAAAGAAGCGGAACACATCCAAGTCGCCCTTGGATCCATCTGGTCGTGTCTCAGAGAACAGACGGGTCCCCGCTTGACTCAGCCACATGGGACTCAAGCCGAAACAAGTAATCGGCGTAGCGAGCGCCAGACCTCGGTATCGACCTTTTCCAAAGTTCTTTGCGCACGACGACACGGCGGCCATGTATAGAGAGCAGGTCGCGACACCGACGCAGACAAACGCGAACATCATGAAGGGCAGCGACCAGTCACCATTTACCCGATGGTGCGGATGACTGCGAAATTCGAGATCCAGCTTCCTATACACGCCCGCCGCGAGACCATATCCGGTGCCAAACAGGATTCCTCCCGTGAGAGCCAGCGGCTTGAGACCGACGCGATCGCAGATATATCCGATGAGCGAAATAGGCAGGTACAGCGCGACAGAGCCAGCAATAGCGACGGCGTTGACCTGGAACTGGGTATAGTGCAGACGAGACTGTAGAAGCGGCGCATAGAGGGAGAAGACGACGATGGAGCCGCACGCAAGGGCGATGATGTTCGCCGATACGAAGGCGGTCAGTCGGATAGCATGTTTTTCTTTCCGTCGTCGTTCGCGGGTTTCGGCGATGGAGTCGCTGTCGCTTTCAGAGGCGTAGACTGAACTGCGCGTGGAGATTTGGTCAGCGTCGGGGCGCGAGGCGTCGTCCAGCGCGGGGGACGACATGGCGAGGGTTGTAGGGGTTTGGGAAAGAGATTTAGGTCGAGATCATGGCGAGAAAAGAGATTTAAAGAGAGAATGAGGCTGTGAATCACATCAAACTGAGTAGCTCCATCGCAATCGCACGTCATGGGTCATGCTTCGAATCTTACCCCACAATTTACCTCCGAGGCCGGTCGGACAAAATTCTGAATTCAGTCACAGTCAGTCACGCAGTGGTCAATCTGATTGCTAGTTATTGCTGCTTGTTTGAAGTAACAAAGAGTCTGATATGTTTGAGTGTGAATCATATTTACTCTCAATAACTTAGTATACGAGACTATAACTTACACAATAAATGCCACGTTTGCACCGAATCCTAGATTACAGCTCATCTAAGGAATATACTGAAACTACAACGCGCGACTCTCATTCGTTTGGTGCATCTTACGAGACTCAAATTAAGTAACGCACAGTTTGTCGCCATTCTTCATGAACACGCCAGTAGAAAGCAATACAGCAAGCAACTTGAAAACTACCAAGAATCTCAAATCACGCCATCATCATGGATCAACAACCGTCGGTTCCGGAAACTGCCGTCCCTCGACTTGATGGTCTTCTTTTTAACCTAACGCTGGAAGACATGCTATATCTGCGCGACAGGATCGATGATATAATAGCCAACAAACCACGTCTAGAAGACTTCCCAGTAGAGATCATCAGCAACATCCTCTCCAACCTCGACTACGATACGTATCTAAGCTGCACCCGTACATCCAAAGGATGGAGAGATGCCTGGACACACAAAGACCTTTGGGCTGACGTGCTGAAATATTTCTTTCCGGGTCTACAGGAACTACATCCAAATGAAACGTCTCACAAGCTCTATTCGATGGCAAGACAGATGCATGTCAAGTGGCGACAGCCCTACTACAGCTACGTCTGGAAGATGTGGAGTTCAATTACACCCGAAGGCTTGACTCGGGCTGTCACATATCCCTTTCTGTACAACAAGGGAAAGTTCGTCTGGCAACAGGGGCCGTTCACATTCAACGTTGAAAATTTGCGTACAGAAGAGTGGCAGCAATTCTTGCCACCTAGGGCTGTGATGCAAGGCGACAAATACCAAGCTGCGGCTGTTAGCGACCAGCTCCTTGTCTTGTACATGGTCGCCGGACAGATGGGCACGGTGTGAGTGCAGTTTACCATTCTGTTCTAATATCCACATGCTGATAAGTCTAGGTCTATTGTTCACTTCGATACTAGGGAATGGAAAAAGCTCTTTCTGCCCGCGCCGCTCCACCATGCGTATGTGGACTCCAAGACTGTCACCTTTGTGATTCGAACTGGCAAGATCTTACAGTTCACCTGGGAGGGGAACTTGGTAGAACTTGACTTGACGGATGTGAATCACTCTCTTCATGAGTCTGATGCTATGTTTGGAGGCCTGCCCAAGATTTTACCTCATCCCACGAAAGATAACGTCATGTTCGCAGTTTGGGCGTTCTCCCATAGTTCGCAAGGTCAGCCCATCAAGTGATAATACTGAGATATGTAAAGGCTGATTTCAGTAGACAAGCGATTGTTCAGCTTCGTACTGGTCAAGTTTGAAGATGGCAAAAGTGTGTGGAATACCAGTAAATCGATATCGCTCCCAAACCCTTTGCAAAACCCACAACCGGGCTGTCAAGACTTCTCTTGGACCGCACTGTCCTTCACATGTCGAAAGTCCGACAATCACGGCACATTCTGTCTCGGTTTATATCGATACCAAGGCGTTGAGACAGGCAAACTTGTGTTATGTCCTTGTTGTCAACCGCGGGAGAGGAGAGGAGAATGGGGAGCTATAACGTTCAATGTCTTGACAGAGACCTTTGATCATCACGAATACTGCTCGCCGTGGCCTAGCGTTCTTTGGGACGGCGGGTTTTATCCTCAACTTAAAAAACGATTCGAGACAAGATTGGTGGACGCACATCTCTGGAATAACGACCTGGTACTATCTCTGAGTCACCCAGGCTCCGAAATAAGAGACCATGAATTGGATATCTTGGATATACAGGCGTTGCACCCGATCGGGAGTCATCAGGCACCCTCATTGCGGTTCAAGACTAGGCGACTGTCAAGCTTCGCGCAACAATTCAAGACTCAAGTCTTCCAGGATGATGACTACATTATTGTACCTTTAGTTGGTGGTGTGGCTGTTTGCACGCCTTCTGAGACACCAACAGACGTCATGTTCGATTCTACTGTGCCAACAGACCAGGATGAAAGCCGTCCGCTTTCCTACTGTGCGTGGGAAATGACAGAAATGATCGAGCTGAAGCATGACAATGCGGGTAGTGGGTTGGATGGCCGGCTAGAGAAACGGCGACAGGAAAGACAGTATGAGCGGACGGTGGTCCCTGTTTGAGAGTTTTTCAATATGGTCCCTTGGTATTGAGGGTATGCTGTGATTAATGAAAGTTATGATAATGAGATACGCGAATTGGCTGGCTGGAAACAAGATTATGGTACTTATGGAGCATACGGCTGAGCACCATCAAAAGGATATTCGAAGATAAGAGACAGTAAAAACACAGCAAAGACTGATTTAACCTCCTGTTTGTGTAATCTGGGTCACTTCAGACCACCATGCCCTGATTCCTTCCACATCACACCAATTCAACTCCACCGGATTCTCAAACCACCACCGTCCGTTCTTGCGATCACTCTCATACTTCTTCAAACTCCCACCATCAAAACGGTGGTTCTTAACTCCCACAAGCAGAACTGCACTTCCAAGCTGCGGATTGAACTGCTCGGGTTCGAGAAACACAGTTAAATGCACCTGCTTGGCCGTGGACGGGTCAGCGAGCCGCGCTGTCCTCTGTCTGTAGGGTGGCAGGTTTGAGGGCTCCACATCTGAGAGGGACGCGACGATGGCGAGGACGTTGCAGGACCAGTTTTGCTTGTATGGTAGGTGCGGGATTGATCGTAGAGTGGTGAGCTTGAGAGGCGTTTGGGGATTGTGCCAATCGCGCGGAAGGGCAATTGGTTGGTTGGATGTTGGCGTCTTTTGTGGTGTCTTGGGTTTTGGGGCATGCATCAGAGTTTCGAACGCCTCGAAAGCTTCCTCGGCGGCTTCTTCGTCGTCGTCAAAGTCCGAATCTTGCTGGGGCTTGGGGGGTTCTTCTGTTTTCTCTTCCAGTTGCTCCAGTGCATTTTGTGTTGGCTCGGCATCTTGATCATGTTGAGTTGCTGGGTCTGGGTATTGCTGCGTCATGAGTTCGTCTTCCTCCTGAAGCACTCGATACGATTCGTTCCAGCCGATAGTAATCAGATCATCCACGACCAAGGTCACCATAGTTTGTCCGCCGACATCCTGCCACTTGGCGTGGAATGTCTTGCAGCGAACATACGCTCCTAGAGCAATATCTCCCGTCTGAACAAATCGATGCATGTCGCTCCCCAGAAGGGCCTGGATGCACAGAACTCCATCACCAAGGACAAGTCGAATAGCCTGCCATCTTCCTGAGCGCGAGACGGAAACTCGATCAATACCCTCAACGAGAAAGATGGTCTCGGGGACACAATAGCGCGTGCGAAGGATGTCGCGCACGACTGGTACAAACTCAAAGGGTTCGCCCAAAAAAGTGATGGCGGTAGGGTCGAGCCTCACCAATTCGTCAGGCATGTGCGATGATCCATTTGATGTTGTGTTAGTGTTAAGCACCAACAGAAGGGAAGCCATCTCACGAATCGTGAATGAAGTCACTATGCATTTATCCACTATTCACTTAAAGCGGGGTTTGTCCCACGATGAATTATCCTGTCTTTCCAACACCAGCTCAAAATGGACAGTCCGTATGCACGAGAGCTCACTGTAGCAATTGGGGCCTTACAAAAGGCGGCTCAGTTGAGTCAGTCCATCGTTGCAGACAAAGACAAGGGCGCGATTGAGAAGGATGATCTGAGCCCTGTGACGGTCGCCGATTTCGCTGTGCAAGCGCTGCTTACGGCGACTATCAAACATGCCTTTCCTGAAGATCGGGTAGTTGGCGAGGAAGATGCTTCGGACCTTAGGCAGAATACTGCTCTGATGGAGCGTGTTTGGGGGCTTCTTGGTCGTATCGCGGAGGATGAGGATACGCCTTCTCTGTGCAAGCTGCCAGCTACTCGAGAGCAGATGTGCGATCTTATTGATGAGTGCGGAGCTAGTAGCCCTGCCTCAACTGGACGAACATGGATCTTTGATCCTATTGATGGCACCAAGACGTATCTTCTTGGCCAGCTTTACGCTATCAACATGGGTCTTCTGGAAGATGGTGAACAGGTTGCTGGTATTGTTGGGGCACCTAATCTGTCTATCGACGCGAAAGCACCTCTCAAGAATGAAGATATTGATCCTACCGGAGAGGGATGCATCTTCTTCGCCGTCAAGGGCCACGGTGCTTTCATCAGGCCTCTGCGCTCTGATCAACCCAGGCGACTGTCCACTCAAGGTGCCAACCAAGGAATCAGCTTCGTCACCAGCGCCACCATTGTCGACTCAGCCCTCAACGGCATCCACGACGTCGTCGCCTCACGTCTCAACGCCCCCTATCCAGGCAGCGATCTCGTACCTTGGGTTCTTCGGTGGGCTGTTCTGGCCATGGGTCTCGGCAACACCACGGTCTGGGTGTACAAACGCCGAGATCGCTACGCCAAGGCTTGGGATCATGCTGGAGCTATGCTATTGTTTGAGGAGGCTGGTGGGAAGGTTACGGATGTGCACGGGAAGAAGATTGATTTGACTGCTGGGAGGAAGATTAGTGCTAACTTTGGGTTTGTGGCCGCCCCGAAGGACATTCATGGACGGGTGCTGGAGACGGTGCATGAAGTTCTGAGGGAGAAGGGTAAGGGGGAGTTCTTAGAGTAGTGGACAATCATGTGAGAAGTCAAGAGAGGGATTGAAGTTGGGTGTAACAAAATAAATAAATTACGTTTTGGGTGGTTCGTTGGCCAGTTGATGCTTCACCAGTTCAACACGTGGCATTGTCTATATCTTTGAACCATGTCCCAAATATCACCACATCTGTCTGAGTGAGTCGACGAACCCTCAATACTCATGAGGTAGACCCGCTCAATCGTTGAAACCCACCCTCACAGAGAGACAAGTGTTTACATGGCGTTTGCAATGCCCAAATCGAACTCCAAACGCGCATATACAACCCGGAGACACTGCAACACTGTCCATGCACGAATCAATGTGCAAACGTCCTTCTTCTGTTCGTTTGCGCATGCTATCATGGGATGTAAAAGAGTTCCTCTTTTCTCGAAGACATGACTACATCTTCTTTCTCTCTACCTTTATCAACGAAGCTTGATAACATATAACCAAGTGTCGATCCAACCCAAGCTCAAAGGCTCATATCTCTACCAAGATATCTACTTTGCGAATCACCACGACCATGCCGTCCAACAAGTCTACCGCCGAAAAGGTTCGTGAGGAGCGTGAGCTTGTTCGCAAGAATCGTAAGTTCTGCATCATCAAAGCGTCTCAATCTTTTCGTAGGTTAATCAGCTTTAGTTCCTCCTGTTCGCTACGACATGTCTCTTGTTCGCAAGGCTGTCAACGCCAACAGCAAGGCGAATGCCGACGAGGCCAATGAGCCCGTCCAGTCTTTCTTTGACTCGGAGACAGATGACGAAAGTGAAGGAAATGGGTCTCATGGAGGTTCTGCCGGATATGTCAAGTCCGTTTGATCTTGCTTTGCTCTCTGGGGGGTGTTGGTTGAATGGCATGGTCATGGAGGGAGAGTTGAAGCAACTAGTTGACCTGCTCATCTCACACCTGGCAAGTGACAATCAGACCTCGAGCATGGTTCAGAAGCCTCACATGCAAGGCACTCGGAGGATAAATACAGATGTACACCTTCTTGATCACATTTGAGTGTTCTTCTACTGCCTTTGACTTTATTCGCGAGTATCTCATGTTGGGTTGGCCACCAGCGAATTACACATCCTGTTGTAACATTGCAATCAACATCTTACATCACTTGTAGCCTAGGAAAGAGGTGAAAGTATCGAAGACAAACAGATACCTGACCGTATCAATGACATTCCACGACCTGTGTAAAGTCATTTGTGCATGAGCTGACTTCCTACTCACCAGCTACTTTGAAGATCTTTGACTACCAACACTCTCCGTATCAGGTATCTTTCTATGCCTTAATCAGGGGACTGGACCATCCATATCATGACCATTAGCAGGGAGGAACTGCCCACTGGCTAACCCGAGGCTGAGCACTGGCGAGCAGCTGCTCTGGAAGGAGCTAGAAGTGGCCACTTACCTTCCCCGGGATTCTATCAAACGGGCACTGGTGATTGCAGTGACGTACTGCGGGTGGGTCAGATTCTTTTGTTTATCTCTTCCATTCTCTCTTGCCTAAGCTCGCGAACCTTTTCATCCTCATCTCCCATCATCTGCCCCCAAAGAATATTTTTATCATCCTCACTCCTGGTCGGACTGCAGTCAAGTTTCGCCAGCACTGTCCCCAAAATCGTGGGGAAGGGTCATCTGAACTTGATCTTCCCTATCGACGATCTACATAGCTTCTTGAGAAAGTATCGTTCTGCTTCCTTCGCAACCCCATCACCAATCCGAGACATTTAGCTGATGGAGAAAAAGCATCTCTTCACCATACCCTCTTTAATCCTCCCATCTCGTCTGCGAAACATCGTGCACATTCTTTCCCCCGCTTCAGGCTCCCTCTGGTATGTCCTCCCATGAATATTTTCCAACAAGCAACCATGAAAGCGAGGCTCAATTCTCCAAATCACTTTGCGGCATTCTCATCGACCCTATGCCCCAACTTCTGAAGCTCGGCACTGCTTAACAGAATCCTCTCTAGAGATCGAATACAACAGCAGAGAGTCCTTTTGCTAACTCCGTGGTTCCAGGCGAGAGAAGATGTGCCAAACTTCTTGCCATCACAGCAGTCAAGCAGCGAACACTGCCATTTCTAGGAGGAGCTTTTTGTCTTCAGTCACTGGAACTTCCGTACTCATTTTCCGCCATCGGATAATGTCTGAGACTTCTTTTGCAAGCCATTCTCGATGAGGGAGAATTGGAGCGCCTCAAGCCATGATAAGGAGATCTAGGGAGGCTGTGACACACCGATCCCCTAGGTCGGCGTCTTCCTTTTGCTAAATGGATGTGCTCTTCAAGAAACAGATACGTATCTTGAACGTTGGGGATGCTGTTATGGGTGGCAGAACTAGCTCAACCCGGCATAGAAGAGCAACATGCCATCCGTCGAGGTAAAACTCTTCAGCTATCAAGAAGATGAATGTTTACTAACAGTCACAGCTCATGGTTGATGTAGCGGGTGAGAAGGCCGGATATGAAAGAGCGAAACAAGAAAAACTTCATTGGCGAAGGCTATATAGGAGGATGTTGCTTTGATATCAAAAGCCAAAAATTCGACTTCCATCACAGACTCGCAAAGATTAGTGCTCTGCATACTGCCACAGCGGCGAAAGCACTGTTGCTACCGTTGCAATAAGAGCGGCGGTTCGTTCGAGGTCATAAGCGGGGTGCTGTTACGGATGCAATGAAAGTCAGACCTTTGTGCTGGGACGAGGGCTAGCAGGCGGGGTTGAGGGAGTTTATTGTTGGCATGTCTCTTTGGATACGTGGGTGTCGACTGTTGCTACCGTTGCAATCGAAGCAACGTTTGATTCTTGGACATTCTTCTGACTATTGCTACCGTTGCAATAAGAGACGCGGTTCGTTCGAGGTCATAAGCGGGCTGCTGCTATGGGTGCAATGAAGACTTCAGGATCTGCGAGGGGTGTGAAAGTCGATGCAGACGACAGCGACGGCAATATCCCCTGAACAACTCAAGCGCCGACGAAACATACTTTAATACAGAAGGAGAGACAAAAGACGAACGAGAAGAGGTATGACAGTACGACATTGAAGACCATACCAGACATACGTCCCGCCTGCGACTGTGGCACCAGATGTTTACCATAGGCTGGTGTACACGGTGTTCGAGTCTCAAACAAGGGAGTGGAAGAAGCAGCTCAGTCCCATTGTACCTGAAGATCAGGGAAACACTACCTCATCGATATCGCATGGGTTGTGTAAGGTCTTGCAGGAGGGGAACCCCGCTGGTTTGAGTCTTTGCTTCAACCCGAAGGCTACATCCTTCCAAGCTCTCGCCAACCTGTGCATACCTGGAAGGATGGGGGAAATTGGTTATGTGGTCTTGTGTTTAGCATTACTCTTTTGGCGTTTAGAACTGCCAGTATTGTGTACATCTGTCCCATGAAAGCCCAAGTATAACCTGGACAGTCGGACATCAATGCTAGTCATGAAGAATTTGTTCCATAGACGCAAATTGAGTGGACTATGAAGCAAACATACGAGCCTTTACTCTAACCATGGAGAATATACTACAAGCTACTGGTCAGGTTGAGCATAATTTGAAGCTTAATTATTTGCCAGCTTCAATACATTTCTAAAAAGTTACGCATTGGTATTGTTACTTGGTAAATTGCTATGTCTACTTAGAACTACTAAGAAGTTTTGCCGTGGGATAATTGGTCGTTTCATTAAGGATGAACCTGCTCTTGGGTGTCTTTCGCAGCGCCATTTACCTTGACGCCGACCTCGATCTCGATCTCGATCTCGACCTGGACCACGCCCACGATCGATTAGCCTCTGCTGCTACTACCTCTGTCTCTATCACCACATTGCAACCAATTCCCACCGCCGTCCGTAATATTGCCCCTTATAGCACACTTGGTGTTTACTAGAGGTGCTACCACTATCGCCGAGACATGTTTAGCCCTTTGTCTCCTGAGATATGGAGCAAAAGCATACTGGAGAGCCTCAATGGCGCTGTCGAAACCTGCACCAAAGAGATAACAGCGCGATCACTATCCCGCCCGAACAAGACCAAGTTCATGGGCTGGCAAGTCTTATTGCAGCCAAAGACACCCCCAAAACCACTACAAAGCCATTCAACAAGCATCGAAGAGTGTCAATCGGCCCCTGTGGAGAAATAGGCACGTAAGGATAGTCATGTGGTTGAGATTGATTAGCTCTGGGCAAAAGAGGACGGATTCCCCTTTTCCAAGTCCGGTGACTGTAGTGAACCAAGGTACAACTTGAAAGCATCCATACTTAGCTTTGATATTGTATAAAGTTTGGAATATGATTATGATAAATTATATAAACTTAGAAGAGTTTGGTATAATTTATATAAAATTATCAAAACGAACTTGAGATGGGGAAGCAGCCTTGGGAATATCTACGGTATTCTTACTTGAATATATCTTTTATTAATTATGGCAGTAACCAATTTTCCGCGTAGTTGCTTCAACTTCTTCCCTGCTATTTGGAGGATCATCTGCCTTGTTATCGAACCTTGGAAAGCTGTGATTGTGTCGAACTTCGATGTAAGCTTCTGAAGACTGACGGGTGTTTCTTATCATTATCGCGGACTTGACCCATGAGGCAAAAGTGCAAAGGGAGATATTTCAGAAGCCCAAGGTTATATGATATTTAAGTGAGTTCCATTGCGCGTTGTAGAACCACCTGCTAGAGGTCTACCTAATATAGGAGGCCCCGCGGGAACGTATCCCTGGGTCCAGCGACTTCGTGGGTCGCCTCCGACTTGCCCAACCATGCGGCGAGTGCCTTTATGCACTAGATCCTGCGATCCAGTGCACTCCACCAGGCACATCTCCTGAAGGTTGGGCAAGTCATCGCCCACGTCACAAACAATCGCGCCGAGAACCTCACTGAGGTCCTCGCGCTCTTGTGTACCGGGTCCCAGATCCTGGTCCGAGGTCCAATCAAGGATCTCCGGCGCGAATTCGATCGCCACCCACCTCCCGGACGATCATCTCAAGACTATTGTTAAGGTGTCTGACGGTTGTCCATATATGTATATATCCAATAATCCCTTTGTTTATATATAGAGCGTTGAGATGAAGGTCACTCGGGTGCACTGGGCACGTTTCTGATGGCATTGCCTTTGCTATTGAGATACATGTATCGCTGAATTTCGGAATATTTATTGGTGACGATCCTTGAACACTATACAGGGGTGCAATGTGATGCAATTATCATCTTCTCTCCTGCTGATAAGTGTCGCCTGGCTTACTCCGAGGATAGATATCAAATCACTAGTCAGATGGATACGGCGATGGGCTCGCTTGAGTGAAAGCACTGCCGGTTCGTGTGACATCGCTTGACGACAGGAGTACGGTTTACATTGAACTACTCTCAAGTTCAAGCAGAAGTTGAACATTTGGTATATAATGATCTCGCACGGTGAGCAGATCAAAGAGATAAGCGGGTAGGATCCAGTAATCGTACCCCGTCATAGCCAGCTTGGTGGTTTTTGGTCCCATTCCTCTCTACCGTACAACTCAAGGCTAATTTAGGAGACCCCGGGGGAACGTATCTCCAGAACCAGCAATCTCTCTGCTTGTTTTGACCATGATGAGCTCTTCAGTCCAGATACCCCTGTGTACCAGAGGTCGCCCATGGTACAGATCGGTGTGCTCGACAAGGCACATCTCAGACAGCTCGAGGGTGCTCGTCAGATCTTCCAGAATAGATTCACAAGTAATGTTGAGGTCTCCGCGTTCCTCAGTGCCCTCTTGGAGGTCCCAGTCCACAGTCCACACAAGAATGCGAGGCGAGAATTCAATGGCTAGGCGGCGTAGGTTCCCCAAAGTCTTCAAACTGCGCATGAATTCTTCCACCTTATTAGCGAAATGTTCCTCGCTTCGCACTGAGCTGTGACGGATGTGTGAACGCGGATTTCCCTCAGCCAGTATCAGGCATTCCAGGTTTGCGAAGTCTCGGAAACACACTTGGTCATCCTGGAGTACGTTGTTGGGTGTGAACTTCCAGCAGTCAAGCACGGGGTCGCGCATTCTGACCCGAAGTCTTTGGATGTTGGGCAGATGATGACCTAACAGGTTCAGATGCCGGTCTTTGAGATCGGTGTTCACGTCAACTGCCCGGATGTTCGCTACTTGTAGACTTGTTTGAAGCAGTTGTTGGAAGACCGGATTGGTGAGGTTAACCCTCAAGTGCGTGACCGCAGTCCAACCACGTGCGGTCTTTGCTTGGATCTGGAGAGCTTTCCGCTCATTGCTCGACAAGCCCTGCAATTCAAGCCCCAGAGCATAAGCCTTAGGGAATTTGTGAAGCACAGAAAGAACGAGGGAAGGAATCAGGCCGTCATCCTCTTGATGATCAGTGGCGGTCGTGTCGGCCAAGATGATGAAGGAAACTGAGCTATGAACCGAATCAGTTGCCGACCGAGTCATTCAAAGGGCGTTGTACCTACCGAGCACGTCTTTTGATTTCCTGGATTCTCGGGGTGTTGTTGTTCGCCAGGAAATTGAGTAACATCGCTGAGACTTGCTGTCGATCACCCTTGAAATTGATTGAATGGAACATATGTCGCGCAAAGGCGAACCAGATTGGATATGATGCCTGCGAGGCATGGACTAGGTCTCGCACGCTCAAGTACGAGCCTATGCGGTCGAGGATTTCCGGGGGCATGCTTTTCATGGTTGATAGCCGTTTTTGGGGGGGTTGATAATGAGGATGAGGGATGGAACTAGGACCATGAGTAAAGGTGAACAAGTGAAAGTCTAATAGAACGCAGACTCCGGCTCTGCCTAAGTGAATGAACAGAAAGGTACGTGCTTGGCAGTGAAGGTCAGATACTGTTGACAGTGCTTGACAGTGTTCAACGCTGCCACACATATCTTCGACTTAACTATTGCAAAAGTGACGAGCAACCCTGGAATTCTGTTTCTTCTTCTTCTTCTTAATAAGAGTAGTGACTGATTAATATGGCCAAGTGCTATGTCCGCTTTATGTAGACCTACATTGTATATCCACCATGAGGTCCTGACGGACCAGGCTTTCGCAATCTATTATGTTATAATATATCATATAGCATGTCACCCAGTCCCATCGTATCCTTGGGTTCGGGTTGTTTACTAGTGGATTATAGCCATGTGTTCGGTAACTATAAGACGTTGCTATAAGATTCTCTACTGAGATACGCCGAAAATGCCATCGGTAGCTGGTAGAGAGGGCGAGGATCAGACCCATCTTTGCTCGCTTGCACTATTCCTAACTGTGATTGTTGTAAAAGTACTTAAAAGTAAATTGGTATGTTGGTAGCCTGCTGACAGTAGCAGAAACGGGGGCATCTGTACCCAAAGGAGCGTCACCGAGTTTGGGGTGAATGAATGAGTCGTCGTGTTCTTGCTGCTCAATAAGCGGCGTGACTGACGTTATACATGTCTGTGGATCTTGGGCTTCCAAGAATCTTGTCTGTTGTAGAATGGAAATAGGTCACTTGTGCCTCGTCTACCTGATCCTCATCTGTGATGAGATCTTCCGGAATTGGGATTATTATTTATATAGCCGACTTCTAGGGAGGAAAACTGTAAATCTTGTGGAGTTGCTGCGGAGATGACATAGCGGTCTTGAAAAGACGATGCCTCCACTTTCCTTGATACTGGATGAATAGATTGGGCAAAGCTAAAAATGTGGTTAAATTCTTTCTTCTTCGTGGAGTATCGCATTGTTCATTCGAGTAGCTAACGTTTCGCACTCAAATAAGGAATGGCTTAACGGTAGCTGGCGACTTGTCCCCGAGCACCACTGGCCATCCCAAATTATATAGGTCTTGCAAACAGGTTTGTAACCCACATGGAGGCTTGAGTGATCGCTGCAGAGTTCACTGGATGTGCTGTGTTCGGGATGTGTCAGGTTCGCCTCATCTAGGGCGAAACGCCGGGAAATATATATCGTTGGTGGTTATTTTCATCTGATAAAATGATTAGTGACTGAAACGTTCGTCCAAGGTGAGACGCTGATGTGGACGTACTGAGTAAAAAGTTGTAGCGTTCTTTTTGTATATATGGGATATTTGAAGTCAGTATGAACAGTGGTGTTTCTTGCGATGAGTTCGAGTTGCCCGGAACGATTCTTATTCTGTCCTTGAATACCAAATATACTTGCTGATTCCTTTAGGCATCGCACTGCAAATGATGCCGGTTCAAAACCCGAGTGAACGTAATCGCCTGGATGTCCAAGTACAATCAGCTTGAGGTTTCGTTGACTTCGATATCTGAACAAGAAATATCAGATTTGACTGTCGAGTGAAAGACTGCAGGGTCCTACCTTGTGATAGGTAATGGAAACCATGCGACGGCTTGAGCCGGATGCACAGTGAATACCTTTATATAATGGGGAAGCCGATGATATAAAAGCGTGCCTCTATAGCGCGTAGATTTGTGCACACCTATGTTCTAATGTCGCAGTCTTAGATGAACGCGCTGGTGAGCCTTCTATGGCCCTTCATATAACACGGCGTGAGGGCCATTTGTAGAGAAAGATACTTTGGCGTCCCAAGTGCTGTTCTTTCTTGGAACGATGACAGGCTGTTGTGGTTGAGAAAGTCTACGGCTTTAAGTCTTGCCATTCTAGCGGATATCAGCTCTGACAGGAACTTGTACCTTTGATACTTGGCAAATATCACACTTACTGTCACATTGGTCGAATATATATAGTACCAACTTGTTGTTCGACACAGATAGGGAGCCCCGATGATGACTTTTCGTGGTTAACTGCAAAAGGGGCAAGAGATCGAGTGGGAATGGGAGGTCTTTATAGAAAAAGACGGGCCATTTGCTGGTCTTTGCCGGGGCGGGCGTTATGTAACATGATGGCTGGCTTTGTCGATTTGCTCCTGGGGTTTTGTTCGCTGAGTGCTTACTTGATTGCAGCAACCATGCCAGTCTCAAAACAACACGCAGTCGTTTTGAAGGTATTTTGTCAAAACATGTATGGCTACGCTTTCTTCACTTATTGTTGGTGCCGCAATCATATGGTGGAACACCAGAACGGCAGCACGATGGTCAAACAAGCTCGGTCCATGGCGGAGACGATTTGATGGGCCAATCTATATACTTTTGCGGATTGCTTCCATGCTATTCTGTTTATGTGATTGATCGATGGTGACGGAATCAATCGGTCGAGCAACAAGCGTTGAGATGAAGTGACGAAGGAATAGACAAGATCTTGCTTATTGCCCGCGGCCGAGTCAGGCACTTTGGAGGTTGGTGTTGAGGAACACGAGTCAGACTGAGGATGAGAACAAACTGGAAAAAGCAATACATAGGAGATTATATGATAATTATTCACCGCTTAAAGCTTTCGGTCAGTCAGCAAGACGTGTATTTGTTTCTCATTTGTGGCCGCAATTACCAGATAGTGCGTGATTGTAAGATTGCACGATCAGAGGTCTTGAACAACTCCTGAATAGATTTCATAGAGCTTTCTCTACAGCCCATCTTTGTCTGTTTGTGTAATAGATGTCTCCGTCTTATTTGGTTAAACACGCGCTTGCCACCGTCAACCTAATTCATCTCTGGGCTTGCCATTTTTCTCCTCCACGAGGGGAGAGTCTGTACACAACTTATATGTTTCTGCGAATGATATGTCACCTTTCGTAATCATCGTCTTCTCTATAGGCTACACAACGTTCCTGAAGTTTTGGCTGGAGTCTATTAATGTCTTTGAAGGTAGTGTCAGAAAGTATCCCTAAAAAGTACCTGATTCCGCATATTTTATCACCACAGAGAACGGAACTCAAATTGCCGACGACGCCTGAGAAATAAGGGTTTTCCGTACAAAACAAAGTTTTTACACTGCGGGTATAAAATGCTGTCTTTGGTGCCAGATCAAAACATAAATCTTTCCTCTACAGATGCGGTTCTTGTACAAACCGAATGTCGCTGCTACAAGTATGGTTCATAGAATCAAGCGCCAACGATGGCTGCTATGATTTTGGATAACAGGGGGATAGAACAATGATGATGAACCAATCCCTTGGTTAGAGGTACTTTTCCTCTTCTTGGAATAAGATTGGAGATACTGAGTTCGAGATGTTTTTCTTTTTCCCTCTTCCTTCTTTTTTTTCTCTTCATGTTTTGCTACAAACTCCTTTCATGTGTTTGATACCAGTCACCGTTATTGATTCATGCCATTACTGTCGGGAAGGTCTTCGTGCAAAAAGCCGATGTCTAGTCTTTCATATCATGTTCATAACTGCTCTAAAGAATTCTACCCTTGCGAAAAATCACCATTAAACATA
This sequence comes from Fusarium sp. PT, assembly GCA_021020635.1. Lineage (NCBI taxonomy): Eukaryota > Fungi > Ascomycota > Sordariomycetes > Hypocreales > Nectriaceae > Fusarium > Fusarium sp. PT. Next base: position 381,731 of record JAHMRZ010000011.1, read on the forward strand.
GGAAAGTCATTAATTGCGCAATTTTACCCCCGCATCTTTGGCAAGCTTCAAGATCTCATGTGTCACAGCCTCAACATCGTGACTCTTGATTGGTATCCGGTGCCCACCATCCCATTCTACCAGACTTGTTGTACCAGCTTCGCAGTACCTTTCCAAGAGTATTCTATGCTGCTCCATCCCTGGGTCTCGAATCCCATGGACGTGTAATGTTGGGATGCTCAAGACGTGTTCGCCCTCGTTCGACTCGGGCCAGTCTTTGAACTCGGAACTCAACAGCGCTGCGTCGACGATTGGTGGTGGATGCTCGAGGCGATGGTCCAATGTGATTAAAGGCGCTCTTCCAGCCATAAGGATTCCAAACTTGAATTGTGTCAAAGCTTCTTGTGCTCCAAACTGCTCTGTCACTTTCTGCTGCGTCCACAGTAAGCTCGCCGCGATTTTCGCACCCTGAGAAAAGCCCATGATGCCTATCCACTCTCCAGTGCCGGGATCGCTTTCCATCGCCCGACGAGTCTGATTCCGGAGCGTCTCGGTGGCAACCTCGGCCTCAATCTCTGGGTGGTCAGGCTCCCAACGAAGCCATCGTCGGAAGGGTCCAAGTTCGCCGTAGACAGTTACGATGTCGGGATGAGGAGCTGAGATAAACGGTGCTTGCATGAATACGAGACGTAGAGAGTGTTTGAGATGCCTGATGAGAGCGCGACATTGGAGCTCGAACACTTGAGCGTTGACACCACCGCCATGAAGACAAAGAATGCGGGGGAGAGGGAGAGTCTCCGGATTGTTGAAGAGCTCTGTTTGTGTCATCTTCAGATCGAAAGATTCCCCGAGAATATTAAAGAAGAAACTACGAGTTGCACTATGTTAAATGAGTGAATGCGATGCGAGTTTGAAAAGCAACCTTTTGCTTGGTATGTAAGCCAGAATCACGGGCTTCGGGTAAGCTTCACGTCCTTTCCCCGGATACCCGCTCGGGTTCCGAAATCCTGCGATAAGGTTGACAACTGTGCATCATCAATACGCGAGAGAATAGTACAAAATATCATAGATATCACCACCATTACCAGGAAAATGTTTACATATATTCACATGCCAACAACACCGTGATTTCCCAACAATTTTCCGTCCTTCTTCACGGTGGAGATTTCTTATTGGTGGTTGAAGTGGCTGTGCAGGACCCTTAAATCAGCCACGCAATCGTACTCGGCCAAGCCACTGTGATGACATCAATCCGAATGGCGAGCTGTCGCAAGTCGCGGTTCCTTGCAGTTATGGAACCGGTTTCGCATTGATTCACGCCACTCTTAGAGCTCTTCAGTGACGAGGCCTCTCGTAACAATAGTTAGAGCATTCTCTCGTCTTCCTGTTTTTCTATTAAAACCATCTCTAGATCCAAGAATTCAACGACGACTTTTCTTCCCCATTTCCTAGCTCTTACACCACCTACGAAGCTACCCCGCCATCAACACCTCCACAACCTTAACCTTACAACTACCACTACGACCACTCATAACATCAAACCAATGTCTAATCCTGAGAAAGCTCCCCAGTACTCGGCTGGCGACCAGCACGGAAGTGGTCTCCTACCTACCGCTCAGCCTGGCCAGCAGTATCCCCCTTCAGCAAACGAATCCCACGCCCCTCCTGCGTACGAGCAAGGATCGGCTGAACTTCCTGGAGACGAGAAGCCGCGTGCACCTCCAGCTACTCAACAAGATCATGCTCAATTTGCTGGAGCCCAGCAACAACCCCCTCAGTTTGCACCTCCGCCCGTAGGCGAATCGCAACAACAACCGCTGGCCGGAGACGAGAAGCGCAAGCTGGAACAACAATATTTCCCTCCCCCTCCTCCTGGACCTCCTCCTTCGCAGGATCAACATCAACAATCTGCATCTCACCCCAATCCTCTACAGGGAAATCCGATCACTGCGCCTCAACAGCACCAGGAGAGTCACCAGCCCTTTGACGCACAGCACACCCAACAGGGCCAGCAGGGCCAGCAGAACTACGCTATCCCACAATACGACCCTGCCCATCCTACCTTTGCTCCCCCTCCTACGGGCGAGCCGGTTCAGTCGGGTACAACTGTACCTGACCCTAGTTATAGCCAAGGCCATGTTCAAGGCCACGATCACAACCTAGGCCACACTCAAGGCCACGTTCAAGGCCATGTTCAAGGCCACGATCAAGGCCACGATCATAACCTAGGTCACGGCCAGGGCCAGGGCCAGGGCCATGTCTCCGATACTGGCAATGTTTCAACATTTGTGCCTCCCGAGGAGCACAAGAAGCCTGGCTGGAGCGAGCGTTTTAGCCAGCTTGGTATCAAGGCTGCAGCACCCATCAACAGCTTAGCGCACAAGTTTGGCAGTCAAAGTTTCCTTCCCGAGACTATTGATAAAGAGTGCGACAAGGCTGCTTCTATTCTCAAGTCATTCTGCAGTAAGTTGTCCCATTTAGCTCATATAACATAAACTCACACAATCTAGAAAACGGTGTCTACGCCGACCCTAGCTCAAGCCAGGTTCCCACCTCAACCGACCCCAAGGCGCACGAGACAAACGACGAGATCATTGACCCTACCAAGGAGAAGCCCAAGCAGCGAGTTCTTGTCAACATCCCTCCCAAGGTCATTGCCAAGGCACAAGGTCTTGCCATCTTTACAACCCTTCGTGCAGGCTACGCCTTTTCTGGTGCCACTGGTTCGGGTATCCTGATCTCTCGTCTTCCCGACGGATCATGGGGTCCTCCCTCCGGTATCCAGGTGCACTCTGTTGGTGCGGGCTTCATGATTGGTCTTGATATTTACGACTGCGTCTGTGTCATCAACAGCCGGGAGGCACTTAACGCATTTGCCAAGACACGTGTTGCTCTCGGCAGCGACCTTGCTGTAGTTGCTGGTCCTTACGGTGCTGGAGGCGCTGTTGAGATCGGCACTGCCATGGATGGAAAGAAGTCCAAGGAAACCAAGGATGAGGAGGCTCCTCCCAAGCCTCCCAGGCCCACTGAGGACAGCCAAAACTTGAAGCCCGAGACAGACAAGAAGAAGAACCGTCGCAGTCTCAGCGCTAGCGGCTTCAAGCCTGTCTTTTCTTACGTCAAGTCTCGCGGATTTTACGCAGGTATTCAAGTCGACGGTACCGTTGTGGTTGAGCGCAAGGATGCCAATGCTGCTTTCTACGGCGAGCGTGTCTCCGTTGAGCAGATCATCAGGGGAGAGGTTCCCCGCCAAGGACCCAACAGCATGTGGCCTGCCGGTGCTCGCAACCTTCTTGAGATTCTCAAGGGAGCTGAAGTAGGCTCTCTCAAAGTCAAGCAAGGAAAGGATTCAGTGTCTCCGACCGCCCCCACATTCGGCGGACCTTCTGCCGACCCTTCCATACCGGCGGCGTCTGGAGGTATAGGTACTGACGCGGCGCGCGCCGGGCAGACTCACCCCCCAGGCTACGTGGATGATGGAGTTCACCGACCTGATGTTGGTGATGTTAAGTACCGTTGAGGGATTTGAGTTGTTGAGTTACGAGATACCACCTGAAAACAGAGTTTGTATGGTTTGATGAGTCCATAGCTATGAGTTTTAGAAAGTGTTAGCCTAAATCACAATTGTTGTATTTGACATTTGCAACCACAAACTGCAGAATATTTGCCGTTGTGGCAATAGGACTGGTTGTAAGAAAGACTCCTTCATTCGGTAAAATTGTACTCGTATTATCTTTGTTTGAAGTGAACTAACAAATCCTCAAAGACGTCTAGGGTAGTCCGCCTACAAGATATGAGCTGCGCCACAGGCGCGTCATTGCCCCTCGAACGTGGCGTCCCCACAGCTCTAAATGAAGTCATTGCAACTAGCAAAACAGCGAACTTGGCAAAAAGCTACCATACACCCAGGTCCAGGAACCCATCAGTGAGGTTCGCAATCGTAGCCATGTCTTCGTGAGATATCCAAACTATGATCTGACCCTTGCCCCTGGTTACTAACATTTGTTCTCTTTAGAAATATCCTCTATCTCCCATTTCGCAAGTCGGCCCAGCTCTCGCTTGCTTCGACGATACGACAGTATATCAACACCAAATATGATCAGCACCCGGATATGTTCAAGCACGACCTCGAGGTCATTGATGCACTTCGTCGCGATGCCGTCAACGTCAGAGAACCGCACCCAAGTGGCATTAAGAAGCTACAGGCGTACGCTGGTCAGCTCGTTTGGGTTGGCGGCAAATTTCCCATAGATGTTAGTATCACGCGATGGGAGCTAACAGCAGAAACTGACAGTACTGGCAGATCGGCGCGGAGTTCTCATGGTATCCTGCCCTCGGCTACAACACGGAACGTCCTATGGTGCGCAATAACCTCAAGTACGAGCTGATGAACGTTCTCTACAACCTCGCGTCCCTTTACTCCCAGCTTGCCATCAACACCCCACGAGGCAATACCGAAGGCCTTAAGTCTGCCGCCAACTACTTCTCTCTAGCCGCCGGAGTCCTCACCCACATGCAAAAAGAGATCCTTCCCGAACTACGAATGTCCGATCCCCCGGAGGACATGGACCACGACACGCTCGAGTCCTTGACCCAGTTGCTACTGGCACAAAGCCAAGAATGCTTCTGGCAAAAGGCTGTTATGGACGGCTACAAAGATGCATCGATCGCTAAGCTTGCCGCTCGAGTCTCCGACCTGTACAATTTTGCCGGCGAAGCCGCTATGAAGAGTGAAGCCATCAGCAGTGCGTGGATTCACCACATGAGCGCCAAGCATCACCATTTTGCCGCCGCCGCCCAGTATCGAGCCGCATGCGACTGTCTCGAGAAGAGGAGATACGGAGAGGAAGTTTCACGACTGAGAGATGCTGTGGCTTGCGCGACAGAAGGCATCAAGGAAGCTCGCAGTGGTTACCTTGGCAAGGTAGTGGTCGATGACCTTAATGGGCTGAAGCGCAAGGTTGAGGAGGACTTGAAGCGCGCGGAAAAGGATAACGATGTTATCTATTTAAGTATGTTCGCCCATCGTTTTGTCTGACAGCTACTGACATGTAATAGTCGCCGTGCCGCCAAAGTCGGAACTCAAGATTCTTGATCGCGCCAACATGGCTGTGGCTCGCGTGCCACCCCAAATTGGAAACCCTTACGATTACTTCGGCGACCGCGCTGAGTTTGGACCAGCTTTGTTCTCTCGGCTTGTTCCTTTTTCAGTACACGTCGCGACTTCGATTTACGAGGAACGACGAGATCGCATGGTCAGCCAGAACATCATCCAAGAGCTCGAGTCGCTCACCGAAAAGCTTCACGAGCTTTTGGCGTCACTTGGACTTCCTGGATCTCTACAAGCCCTCGAGAAGCCACTGGGCCTTCCTCCCAGCTTGGTCCAACATGCCGAGGAAATTAGGCAAGCAGATGCCATTAGCAGAGTGCAAAAGAGTTTCGCCGATATCGACAAACTGCGGCTAGGAGACATGGCGATTTTCGAGGAGGGAAAATCTGCTTTAGCCTCGGAGGAAGAGGAGGATCAAAGATTACGGATGAGGTATGGGACAGATCGATGGTCGCGACCTGAGAGCAGACAAGATCCCCAAGGCCAGAAACTTTGGCAGCATGCTTCAGAGATTGAGAGCTACTTCCAGAGCAGTGTCAGCAGTGATGCCGTTGTGAGGGAGAAGTTCGGTGCAATTCAGGATTTGCTTGCCATTCTGTCAGGACCCGATCGGGATCTGATGGATTCCGTACCCTCGAGCCGACGGGTAGACATCCCCGAAACGTTGAAGCCTGTCATAGGAAGACTGCGCGGCGCATACAACGATGTACTACGCCTCGAAAGCCGTCGTCGCAAGAAGGTTGAGAGTTTGCGAGAAAACGCACGACGCGATGATATCAAGCCTGATATTCTTAAGGAGGCTGCTCGATTAGAACGAACATATCCCAACACGGCACTCGTGCCAGCCCATTTCGAGGAGTTCTTTGACAAGCGCCTAGACAAACTGTACGAGCCCGAGGTGGAGGCAATTGATAAAGATGCACAGGATCAAGAGCGCCTCCTAACGGATGTCCAACGGATCAATCGCGAGTTTGAGTCTCAGAAACGACAAATGGGCGAACGCGGTAACCGAGAGCGTGAGGTCGCCTTGCAGAAGCTGGATAACGCCTACTTCAAGTATAAAGAGATCATCAACAATCTTGAGGTTGGAAGAAAGTTTTACAACGATCTGAACAAGATTGTTGGACAAGGTTTCCGTGATGTGGTACGAGGTTGGATAGCCCAACGTCGCATGGAAGCGAGGGCACTGGAAGAGTACGTTTCTCGGCCCCTGGGCACTGAACGTGTATTGACAGAACACAGGGAAATCAGCATGCCGACATTGTCAAATCTCAACATCTCTCACCAACAACCTCAAGCTCAGAGTCCAATGCCGTCGCACCAGGAACCTGCACATTCCTATGCTCCGCCACAGCAGCCCCCTCAACCAGTACAGAGCCCAGCACAGGCGAATATACAGTCATGGGGAGAATCAGTACAGCAGCCTCGACCAGTACAGCCTCAGCAAGCCCCAATGTGGAACCCAGGCATGGGCATCAAGTTTGGTCAATCATCTGGTGGTTCAGGTCAACCTCCTGCCCCTGGCACTTGGAATCCTAACGCTGGAATCAAGTTTGGTTGAGTAGTGAGTGTTTGAAGATTGTTATTATAGTATATACCCTGCTAGCTAGATAAGGGATGGTGATCACTTGCAGTTGAACATAGCATATGAGGCGCATGCGAGTTTTGATTGATACGTTACTCATTAATTTCAGATATCTTCCTTTGCTCAAAAGCATTTTTAAGCAGATTTCTATGTGCCAAACTCTATCTCTAATTCGTTGCATCATTTTCGCATTAATTCATCGAACAGTGTATACCCCATGGCTGACAGCGTGATACCCCTTCTTCCCGACCTTGCCCGTCAACTCACTCTTCCACTCCTTTCCTTGCGCGATGAGCTCAATAACGTGATTGAATGTGTAGACCGGCTTCCAGCCCAACTCCTCCACCGCTCTGCTCGAATCGTACACCCGATCAATGCGCTTCAAGTGCGCCCAGCCTTTGTCCTTGAAGACCTGCGCACATTCTGGCCCAACAGTGAGGAATACCTCTTCTGGGTTCTTATCCAGTGTTGCAAGAGTCTTGGCATCGTTCGAGAACGGAGGCAGTGCGCTGATGATGTACTTTCTGAACTTGATCTCTCGCGCCTTGGACATCGCGCAGATTGCTGCTCGCACAATGTCTTCCATGTCGCAGCGGCGGTAGGCTAGTTCGAGGACTTTAAGGTTATCGTCGGATAGAGCAGCCCTGCGATCTTCATCATCGTCTTGCTCGGGGAAGAAGCGACTGGTGCGTAGGATAAGGACCGGCATGCCGGTTTGCTTCTGAACGAGGAAGCAGAGGTCTTCGGCAGCGACTTTTGTGGCGCCGTAGATGTTCTTGGGAATGGGAACGACTGTCTCGTCGATCCATGCTGCTGGCTGGCCGGGCCTGGGGCTCAACGCCGCGCCGAATGTGCTGGTTGTGCTGAAGAAGACAAAACTCTCAATCTGATCGCCAAGCTTTGCTGCCTCCTCGAGAAGAACGAGGGTACCTGTGATGTTTGTGTCGACGAAGTCCTGCTTGGAGTGGCTCTCAACGTGGGGCTTGTGAAGTGTTGCTGCATGGAGAACATGACGAATGGGGTTTTTCTGAAAGAGAGAAGTTACAAGGGCGCGGTCGGAAATGGAACCAACATGGTGTGTGTTTTCAGAAGGGAGGATATCGATGCCCAGAGGTGTGAAACCCAGCGAAGGAAGAGAGAGCATCAGAGCAGTGCCGAGATGGCCTGATGAGCCGGTTACAAGGACGTTGTAAGACATGATGCTTCAAATTTTCTGGTGGTGAGGATACGGAGAAGGGAGAGGCTGAGAGAGTGGTGATGGATGAGTTTGGGTTTTGTATTCGAGGTGGGGTTGACGTCGGCGTGTGAGTCAGGCACTAACAAGGAAATAACGTGAATCATGGAGTAGGACAGCACAAAAACAAGAAATAAATTGATGAATATCTACGGTTGTGGATGGGAAGTGTTGTGATGCTGTGATATGGTGTACAATCATACTGTGAGATGGGGTGGTGAGATTAGGCGGGTTGAGTTTCACGACAACGGCGCGTTAGGCCGAATGCCAGATCTTGGCGAGAGTATAACGCCGAGGGACAACAAATGCATTGTTCTGCTGGTATTAGTTGCATGGAAAGCGGAATAATGCTACTGTGAGAGCTTCAATGGCTTTTACACCCGCTCGCCTTGTTGCCGGTTGTTACATAGACTTTTACGTTCTCATTCGATCAGGCACTTTGTATTACATGCACGGCGCCTAAGCATAAGGAAAGACTCCGATAGGATACATTGTAACACCGAGTCACTTGGGTTCGATAGTTCCGGTTGTCTTCTCCATGTTTGGATGCTGGATTGTGTGTTTTGATGATGTGAATGTTCTCGGACTCGTTCCAACACAAAGAAATCAGTAAGCTCACTGCCGTAACTTCACTTTAACCGCCAACCCCCATCCTGTCTTCCCTTCCCAGATCCCCATCACGTTTTCCCGGCGGAAAGTAACCTCCTCTGCCTTGACTGTCATAGTGACAGGTTCGTCCTGTGGTTGTGGTATTGGCGCCGGCGGAGTTGATGGCTCGGCCTTTTTGAAGAGACTCCATCTTGAGGCTTTCTTTGCTTGCTCGACGTATGCTTTCACTACCTGTCGATCCACTCGCTCTGGCGATATGTATTTTGCCAGACGAATAGCCATGTCGTGATCTGACCACCAGAGAGCGTTATCTGTAGTTGTACTATGGGTTTCGTCTTTCCATCTTCCCCAGTCGTCGAATCCCTTTTCTTTTTGAGGTTCGATCTCCTGTTTTAGGGGCTGTTTCTGATCACCTACTAACTTGCGATCTTCCCTGACTCGAACAACTGTGCGTGATTGGTCTTCGTCGCTGAAGACCCAGCCTTCACCGACGGCTTCCTCTGGGACCATGGTCATCTCGACGACTCGCGGTGGTGGATCCATGGCTGCGATTGAGGATAGCATGTCTTCCACGTGAGGGACAAGCAGAGCAAGTATCTCACTATCCCGTTCATCGCGCGCCGAGGTCCGGGCTGTTTGAACTGACTGGATGCGCAGTGGGAGATTGTTGAGATGTGAGGAGAAAATAGTTGTGATTGATTGCGGTGGTTCTATAGTTGCTGATACTGATGGGCCTGATTCATTATACGGGGGAGGAAGCTCCCCATCATCAAAGGAATCTGTCTGTTTCGGCATGGTGTTGAATGACTGAGAAGCCAAGTCTAGGGTTGCTGCAGGAGAGTTCGATATCGAATGCGACTGAAAGAAAGCCCAACGCCCGAGGAACATATACAAGAGCCTGGCCTGACGTCGTTAAGATGAGGATCAGCCCACGACTAATAAGTCTCTTCCGTGGTTGGCTACCAGCGACTCAGCCTTGCATTACAATGAATGAACCTGGCTGTGAAGAGTAGTATCAGAGTAGTTAAACTGGAAATCACCGAGTAAGAACAAAAGGTAACAACCTTGGGCTGCACTTTGTCTGCCTGATCAATAGATAGTAGTGTTTATTGGCTGGCTAAAGAGGCGCAGCACAAGAAGTGGTTGTTCAATCATGCACTTTGACCATTATGAGGCTTGGCGCAATAGCGTTGACATTCCAGTATGTAGAGCACCTTGTCGAATCACGGGCATTGCACGGTTATAACTCCAGATGATGTTGTTATGGCAGGGGTCTTGTATATGTCGCACTGCGGTCGGGCGTACACTGGTCTCCGCATTATCTCATGACACCAAGATACCGAGACAACCGATGCGGATCTCGGCAAGGGAAGCTTCTTGGTGGGATCATGGGTTTGGAGTGTTAGAGTGTGTTTTTGGTGAGTTTTGTTAATTCCGCGGGTTTAATTGATGGGCGGAAATTAAATACGCCTTGTTCGTGGGGCTGTGCTAAGGATGGACTTGCGGCTGAAGGAGAGTTGATGTTGGATAAGATTATGTAGATATCGACTGAATATATGCCAAATAAAACAATACGATTCGGTCTGCTACTTAGTATGATAGTTGAATATATAGAATGAGAGAGGAATGAGCAGCTACTATTCACCTAGAGTTGGAAGTTGAGGTCAGCGTACATTGAGATCACTCACTAAAGTTAGATGCCAGTTCAAAGACCCTTAAACGCCCGACCACGCCAAACTACAATAACTCGCCGAAACCGGCATCTCGGCTCCAGTATTCAACCACTGGCAATGCAACCTCACAAGGCCAATTTAATATCCTTCCAGCACTAACCTTTGCCCAGCCTTGCCCATCATCATGGGACCCCGTCTGAACATCCTGCATACCCGTTGTGGAAAGGAACCCTTCCAGAATGATCACCCCTGTCATGATCGCCAAGTGCATCTGACAGGGGTTGTGGTTGGACACAGCCACCACATCGTGAGAGCTTGAGCAAGACGAATGCCAGCTCAGGCGGCGAGGCGCTTTGAGGAAGCAGATTATGAGTGAATTTCGGTCAAGGAAACCTTGTGAGGCAGCAGGGTTTGGACATCTATGGTGTTGGTTCGAGGGGATAGATCGTGTCGTGAAAAGCATATAAGGCAGCTGTTGTCCACTTTATTGAACACTTTTTGTTATATCATATACAATACTCCCTAGCAACTGCTACTTCTTAGAGATACAACTTAGACACTCGTTACAGACACTTCACACACCAATTCCATCTTCTACATACTTCAACTACCAATCACCATAACACAACCATCAAGATGGCATACAGAATCTCCGCCCCCGATGAGTACCTTGCCATCACTGGCATGGGAATTAAGACAGTCAAGATCACAAAGGCAACTTGGGTCTGGCCTCTCCAACGATGCACGCGCTTCAGGTACAACTCCAATTTCTCCAGAGTTAACAGACTCAGCAACTAACTTAACATCTAGTATCCGACCACATGACTATGCCATGGATCTACAGGCCATGACAAAGGAGAAGCTTCAGTTCTCTCTTCCTGTTGTCTTCACCGTGGGCCCAGATCTTAACCAGCGAGGCGCCAACCGGGGAGCTTCCGATGGTGAGCCTGATGATTTCGACAGGGAGGATCGTGGAGACGCCTTGATGAAGTATGCCATGCTTCTTGCCAGTTCAGAAGAGGTCGAGGGTGTCAACCAAAGCCAGCATGTGGGCAGCATCGTCAAGGGTATCATTGAGGGTGAGACCCGAGTCCTTGTTTCTAGCATGACCATGGAGGAGATCTTCACCGAGCGAGAGGTCTTCAAGAAGAGGATCTTCAGAAACATCCAGAACGAGCTCTCACAGTTTGGACTTCTTATCTTCAACGCCAACGTACGTATCCTATGATACCTCTTGAGATACAAAATTAACTCTCCACAGGTCAAAGAATTGAAGGATGCTCCCAACTCAGTATACTTCGCCTCGTTATCCCGCAAGGCCCACGAGGGCGCCACTAACCAGGCGAGAATCGACGTCGCAGAGGCTCAACTCCGCGGTAACGTCGGAGAAGCCCAGCGCAAGGGCGAGCAGGAACGTGAGATCGCAAAGATCAACGCCGAGACCGCCGTCCAGAAAACAGAGCGCGATATCGAGCGCGCTCAGGCAGAAGCACACCTCGACACACAGCGCACAGGACTCACTCGCGACGTCGACATCGCCCGTATCACGGCCCAGCGTGTCCTCGAGTCCAAGGATGAGGATCTTAAGAAGGAGGTCGAGATCAAGCGTGCGGCTGCTGAGATGGAGCGTCTGCGTGCTACGGATGTTGTCAAGGCTTCCATCGCGAGGGAGAGTAAGCAGCAGGCTGCTGATGCCGCTGCTTATGAAGTCGAGGCGGATGCTCGCGCTCACCAGGAGGCTAGTCAGCGCAAGGCTGATGCCGCTGCTTACCAGACCAAGATCTCGGCCGATGCTGATGCAGCAGCTTCTTTTGCCAAGGTCACCAAGAACACAGACGCTGCAGCTTACCAGACCCGCAACGACGCCGAGGCCTACAACTACGCTGCCCAGCAGCGCGCCGAAGCCCAACTCGTTGCCAAGCTCCGCGAGGCAGAGGGTATCGCCGCCATGGCCGATGCCTACGGCAAGCTCTCTCAAGCCTTCGGTGGCCCTGCTGGACTCCTGCAGTACATGATGATCGAGAAGGGCACATACGTCGAGCTGGCCAAGGCCAACGCCGCTGCCATCAGGGGTCTCGAGCCCAAGATCAGCGTCTGGAACACGGGCAGCAGTGCCTCTGGCGGCCAGGGCGGAGGCGATCCCACCGAGACTATGCGTAATGTGTACCAGATGCTGCCTCCGCTGATGAGCACGATCAACGAGCAGACTGGCATCGCTCTGCCAGAGTGGCAGTTTGGGAAGCTGAATGCTGGCGTTAACGCTGTTAACCAGGAGGGTCGCAAGGTCAACGGTCACAAGAGCGGTTAGGAGTTCGTGTTGGTGGATTGTATGAGTATGTGCTGGGGGTGGACGGTCTTGTATGATTGATGCTTTACAGATATCCGGCTTTTGCCATGCTTAATTGTTTCTTTTGTTTTGTATTATAGACTTGTTGCTCGATACCAACTTGATAGTTTAAATTGAATACCTTAAAAATCATTGTTGGTCACTTTGAGTATAAATGTCTGGCTTACAAGTGTGGATGTGACCTGGAGGATTGCATGGTCCCATCTTGATCAGCAGTTCTGCTTTAAGTTGATGCATTGCGAAGTGTTTGATCATAGCATTGGGTTTTGGTTCGGCATGTTTCAACTAACTCCGGATCTGAAGACCATATCATGTAATTATTACAAAATATCTACAGTTCTACCATTAAGTTCCTATAACCCCTGATCGCAAATCAGCCGAGGACGAATATTTCCGTCTATACGCCCTCCATCATCTTATCACATCCCGAGTTTGGTGGGATACTTTGTAATGTCCCGCGGAGTACTGTCCATCTCATGTACTTCAGTCCTCTGCATATCCTCCTGAGCAGGATAATAGTAGTATGTGTCCTCTGTTTTACCGTCAGCTCAATTCCTATGTATGCATCTTCTGAGGTCGACTTACTGGCTCTTGTTCGTTTTTGGTACAGCATGTAAATAACTCCTCCTCCGATGAGAGCTGCTCCGATAATTGTACCCGCAACAGCTCCGCCGATGACTGCACCAGAAGGAGAAGACTTTGACTTGGAATCAGCGGAGTCGCCCTCTGCATCTGAAGTATCTGAAGCAGAAGGGGTTTTGTGCGCTGACGGTTGTATAACACCAGTGGCCTGGTCACCACACTCTTTACCCGCCTCTTCATCAAACACTCTCACAGGGCTACTCTCCTCAGTGACATTCGCCTTCCAGAGGGTAAACGTGCCCGCATCATGATTGACCATTAGATACGCCGCGGTGAGGAAATACCTTCCTAATGTTGGCGCCTCATCCTCAATTCCCTTCATGAGAATATCCCGCTTCGTAGTATCAATCACTCGTGACCCGTCTGTATCAATGTCGACGAATGGAACCACGTATTGATTATTAGGCACACGGATCTCAAGGCCGGACTCAAGGTAGAAAGTCAGATCGGCAAGGTATCTGGATCCGTTAACAAGAATAAGCACCAAGGGCTTGTGATTTGACTCACGTCTTTTTCAAGTCTGTTTGGGACGCCCCCCAGTGAAGTCCGCTCGATGACGAGTTGGTTTCGATACCACTTATATGCTCGAAATTCTCGATATACTCATTCGTGCATCAAGAAGGAGGTTGTGCGTTGGGTCGATACAGCACTGCAATGTCGTCCCCGTGGGAACTATGCTTGCGTTTGTTCCGCCGAGGAAGTTGATCTTGATGTCAGTCACGGTGACTCTCATACCCGTCCAGCAACCGTCCTTTGCATCGAAATTGCCAAATACCAAAGGCGCCGTGTAATTCTCGCCAGTGACTTTCTTCTCGTCGTAACCGCCCAGCACCAGCGACCCATCGAGGTCATTTCTGGTCCACATACGACCCCAGAATATAGACCATACTCGCGAAGTGATCTTTCCCGCTGTCCGTAAAGCGTTGAGGTATGTCGAGTTACGTCCCAGGCCGAGGGGACTCAGTGTACTTGGTTCGTCGTCCCATTCGGAAGTCGGTATACCAAAGGGGAAGTCTTGAAGCGCGACTGAGCCTTCTAGCTTGACCTTGTCTTTTGCTCCTCGGCCGTCTTCGGCGAGCTTCCTGATGCCAATTGTTCCGCCTTTCACGACCGTTCCATCCTGCGCACCGCCGGCATTGACGATATTGCTGAAATTGGTAAAAGTTGTGGAATCTTCTTCGCTGAAAAGACCGCCTCTTCGGACTCTGCAGACTCTGTCGTTTACGATGGTTTCAGTGCCGCAGTGTGGTTCAGTGTTGTATATCCATGTATTATTCAGGTCACTGAGCACGTTAGTATAGACAACGGTGGGTGTGAGGTTGAACATACGCCCATGGTAATAGCACAAGATTCTGCGGTGGTGTTCCAACTTCCGCTGGAATGCCTATCATGTAAGAGTCCTTGATATCTGGATATACTTGAACACTTCGAATCGGTAGAACTAAAGGCTCTGCGTCGCAAGAAGACGCAGATGCCTCTCGCAGGAAGAGCAGAGTGGCCAGAAAACGATACATCGTGGGGATTGATGTTACAAAACAAAAGAAAGAAGATGAAGTTGGTTGGACTGCTGGGAAGAGAAATGGTAGGCAATGCATTCTATTAATTGTTGGCCACGAGCAACTTCAAGGCTCGTGCTCACGCTGCGCAACCAACACCACATGGCAATACGGCTTCTTAGCAATAGGCCATGCTTATCCAAAAGACAACTAGCCCGATATCTAAATAGTGTCTTTTGAAAATCATGTTATTTACCATATGCAATTAACAAACCCGGGCATGGCGAAGGTGTGCTGTCTATCTATAGCATGGAACCAAAGCTGGATATCTACATTTGGCAATGATCAGAAGGAGAAATACTGCGCCAAGAACTCTTTGAGAAATTATTACGTACCTCTAGAGACTTGGGGGATGAAGTTGTCACACGAGACAAAGAACATTTGAAGTTTTTTCTGCCCGGCGCTTCATTCCTTTGTCTCTGTCGCCACATCTCATGGACGAAGTTACGCCACCATGGTCGTAGCTTTTCTCGCGATGTTGCTCTTGGAGTAATCTGAGCGGACCAAAGTTTGTTTATACCAGTTCATGATGCTTCTTCATTGGGTTTGTTTATTCGCTGGGTGGCCAGGCTTTTACGAATTGGCGAGCCGCTTACACCTCGAAGTCACAGATGGAGAAGTTCAAGTGAGATGATCAGTTCAGATATAGATCAAACGTTTTCATTCTAGAGAAGATGCGCTGTCCGACTTAGACCAACACCAGTCTGCTGAGGAACTAGAAACCATTCTTTCGGGAGAAAACCCTTCGAGACACTGAGCTGCGTCTCCGTACCTGTGGCCCAGATCGGACGATGCTCTAGAAGGAAGTAAGTCAGCAACGCACACTACACGATCGTGATGTTTTTCAAACTAGAGCAAGTCTTATAGTCTTCTCTTGTTTTTTAGTTCCTGTATCTAAGCTGTTCTCTACCGCACATCACCTCAGATGGGCTTGTGGTAGATACGGAAGCACAACTTTACAAACAACCGTTCGACAACCATTGAACCCAGGAGACCCTACGATTCAGACACTCAGACTGAACTTACCACCAGACTCTTGGCTCTGTGAAACCGTTGTTTACCAAACGTTGTTCCACATCTTGGCCCCAAAGCTCAAACTGTGCGCAATATGCATCTTGTGACTCGGCAACCTTTCATGCTTATTTCGCAATATCCAGTACGATACCCGACTGGTGCAACAAGACATATTCGCACGACATGCTCTTTGATATGTCTTCGTATTCCAAGTATCCAGGGTCGACACATTCGCTGATCGTTCCCCAGCGAGCCAGGATACAGGGTTGATGATCGTGTAACACCTCCGGCTCCCTTTGTCCAAAACCTCGAAAATAGGAACTCTCAAATATATACGCAAGGATCTGATAGTACTTTCAGACTCGAATCAAAGAAGATACCTGCTAAAAGTTCTCACTTGATTGATCATGGTTGTCACCAACCCAGATATCCAGAGCAGATTTGCAGCATATATAGAATCACTTCAACCCCAGAACACAACTCCAATCAGCAATACTTCCACTCGTTACAATGCATTTCATATTGCTTCTCCTGACTCTAACTCTTGGCGTAATCGCCTCTCAGTCCACGCTCCCCAACCGTCCAACCATCAGCACCTTTATCAAGGCTAACGGCACCACCAGCATCTCTGAAGACCCCGAATGGCACATTAACAAACCGCGCGCCAACATCAGTCCTCGTTTTATGTCGGGCGGTTTCCTCGACAAGTGCAAAGACGTACGGTACTACCTCAGCAAGGCCGACGACAACGACTCCAACAAACACCGCGTGCGACAAGGCTACAAGTCGTCGCCGTGGCTCGTGGCGAAGTGTCCGGACAAGAACGGGAAGTATCTGTGTACATGGCTTGAGCTGGGGAAATGCCTTCTCAACATTGACGGGGATCTGCAGCGTGGTCCCAAGTAAGTTTCCATCCAGCACGACCCGTGTTTTGACATGGATGGCTGATGCTTGTTGTTAGTGGGAAATTCCACGATTCTTGCACGCAGTGTTGGTTAAGAGGCGGCGGTCGTGAGTTTGGTTGTCGCTGCTGGGCCAAGATGCCTTCAGGTCGGATCACGTTGAGCGACATCCAGAACAGGTTACGCACGACGACTATAGATCTGAGTAAGAGTCCCATCCACCTATCTTTGATGTTTTCCTGCTAATGACAGGGAATAGACGTTGCTGTCGCTGCGGACAATGGCTACTTGACCTGCCACGGTAACCGGGGTGTCCTTGATTACTGCACTGGGAGGCGGTCGGATGATCCGTTTGCTAAGAAGTGGTCGTGTCCGTCTGGCCTGCTGAGGGATTGCACTCCTGAGGATGCTACTTGAGGATGCTACTTGAGGATGAAGGATTTCTGAGGTTGACTTTTGTGTTTGGGTCGTATCATTCGCCACGCTCTTTGAGAATAGTTGAGATATTCTTGCCCTTCGAGGGTAGTTTCAAGGCGCTTCGTATCGCTTCGGTTGAGCTTCAATTGTACTTCGAAATCATACTTGGATGTTAATCTTGGCTTCTCCCCTCTGCTGTCGCCATCGGTTCGTCGACTCAACCAACTCGGAACAGCCTTTTAGCAACCACCCCCATTTCTTAAGGAAGCCCGGGCTGACTTCCCAACTACTCGCATCATGCGACTCGCCCCAGACGATGAGATACGCATCTTCCAAACCTTGACTGCTTGTAATTCCGAGGATATCGATGCACAACTCATCCTCGTCGATGGCACCGCTCGTATATGCTCTTAGCATGTTATCTCTCAGTCGAGGAACCGGCAGCAAGTCGACCCAAGGATGGTGCTCAATTTCTGTCTGTAGCTTCGTCGGGTGCAGAGATGTCGGGCATGAGGGCCTTGCGAGAGCTCCGTCGGCGGGTTTGGGGCCCAGGGCGTTCCAGGGTGATATCACATCGTCGCAGCACAGACCTTGGAGGGGAATGCCGATGTGGAGGGCGTTATTGGACACGGCGTTAACGGCGTTGAGGCGGATGAGCGAGGGTAGTAGAGCTGGGCGGTGGTTATTGAGACTATGTTGCATCTGAACTAGTTGCAAGAATGCATATGCGACAGCACGTGCCCTGGCCGTGGGTAATATGATAATGCCATTCGTGTGTAAATCTTCAGGCGTCGCATCCGCCAATTCCCCATTCCGAGCCTTCCGCTTGCCTTGGGAGGTGTCAGTTATACCAGCCTTGTACGTATCCGTAGTGCGATGAGCGGTGAGTTACTGACGATAAGCTCTCTGGTTTAGACGGTTCTGTCGTCTCCTCCTGTCCCTGGCCTCGGTGATACCTGTCCAATCATCGTCTGGATCTTGCAGCTCTGTTAATTGGAACGGGGGGCTCGGGTGTTGAGTAAGCAAAGCCGATACTTGTTGCGGTGCGGCCATGACGGAGTCGATTTGCGGCGGCGGAGAGCGGAGGGCGGAAAGACGGAGACGGCTTTCTTACGTGAAGAGTGCGAATCAAAGTGGTCTCCTTGTCGGTAGTTGACAGATGTATGCACCTGGCTGACGGACAAGCAGTTGTTAACTCCGGTTGTAACAAAAGAGAAGAAAAGAAAAAGAGTAAGAAAGAAAACAAAGTAGCATCTTTTTTTCCACAGTGAGCAGAATTTAATAAAAGCGCATACGTACACCGCGCATGTCTATGCTTTCTTAATACTATCATTTACTGTAGATATCTTCCCTTTTCCCAAACCAAAATTAATGTGATTTGTTGCTTTGAGCCTACGCTAATGCAACCTGCTGACATCAATGACCCGAAGTGACAAAATCTGAAGAACAAAAACTTAATCCCTGTCAAAAACGTGTCGCTGATGTCAGACCTCTAATCATACCCGAAACCCCGGATAATGCCAGAGTAGGACTAAACAAAACACTACAGACCACCAATCTTGGCACGTCTTGTCTCACTTGTAGAAAAGTAGAATGCAAGAGATATACAGATGCAGCTTAGCATGAGGCGACTTGATCATTGATCACTAAAACTGCCGATGCAATCTACCACTCTTTCTTCCTCGTGGCGACCCGCTCTAGGGGCACGTCACAACCCCCATCCGGCCCTTTTTTTTCCCTTTTTCTTTTCCGCAATCATCAATGCAGAGTTCAGACCAAGTTGATTAGTGGGCGGGTGGGAATGCAGGGAACACTATGACCACGGCGATGGCTTCCTTTTTCTTCACAGCGTCTTTCTCTCTCTCGAAGGGGGCTGGCTTAAATCCGAGTATCTCCCGATCACTGACACCTACACACGGACGGTAGTTGCCCACAGGCAATACGGCATTGATGCTGATAAATTCTAATTCTTTCTATGACGTTGTGGGGTCTGAGAGTTTTTTTTAGTTTTTCTTTCCTTGTCTATGGAAGCTTGAATGAGCTAGGGAGCTTGATATAAATAAGGCACTGTAGCTAGATTAGTTTTGATCTAACAGAATCATACCACTCTACTCTCTCTCATCACTCTACAAACAAACAACTCTTCCAACAAACTACTCACACACAACTTAATACAAAATGTCTACCGATTACGAATTCAAGGGATGGATGGGTCGTGACCCCGACTCCATCAATGGAAAGATGGAATGGGGTTCTTTCGAGCCCAAGAAGTGGGAGGAGAACGACGTCGATATCAAGATCACCCACTGTGGTGTCTGCGGTTCTGATCTTCACATCCTTCGCTCTGGCTGGGGCGAGACTCCTTTCCGTAAGTCCTCTCTTGATCTTCCTCACACTCAATCGTGAATACGAACATCCACTAACATAAACAAACAGCCTGCTGTGTCGGTCACGAAATCGTCGGCAAGGCCGTCCGCGTCGGCGACAAGGTCAAGAACATCAAGGTCGGCGACCGAGTCGGTGTAGGTGCCCAGGCCCGCAGCTGTCTCCGCGAAGACTGCGGCGAGTGCTCCGTCGGCCGCTTCAACTACTGCCCCGAGATGGTCAGCACCTACGGCTCCGTCTACCCCGGCGACGTCGGCAAGTCCTACGGCGGCTACGCAGACTACAACCGCACAGACTCGCGCTTCGTCGTCAAGATCCCCGAGGGTATTCCCTCTGAGCTCGCCGCACCCATGCTCTGCGGCGGTGTCACCGTCTACGCTCCCCTGCGCGCAAACGGCTGCGGCCCCGGCAAGACTGTCGGCATCGTCGGCGTCGGTGGTCTCGGCCACTTTGGCGTTCTCTTCGCAAAGGCTCTGGGCGCTGACAAGGTCGTCGGTATCTCCCGCAAGGCCTCCAAGCGAGACGAGGTCCTCGCTCTCGGCGCCGACTCTTACATCGCCACCGACGACGATGAGGGCTGGTCTGACAAGAACGCCAAGACCGTCGACCTGATCGTCTGCACCGTCTCCAGCCCCAAGATGCCCTTCAGCGAGTACTTCAAGCTCCTCCGCCGCGGTGGCGACTTCGTCCAGGTCGGAGCCCCCGACTCTGGCGAGCTTCCTCCCGTCAACGCCTTCACCCTGATCCAGGGCGGATTCAAGCTCAGCGGCAGCCTTATCGGCACTCCCAAAGACATCGAGGAGATGTTGCAGCTCGCTGTTGACAAGAACGTCAAGCCTTGGGTTGAGAAGCGACCTATGGAGGATGCCAACCAAACCGTTGTGGATATGGAGAAGGGCAAGGCCCGATACCGATATGTGTTGGTGAACCAGAAGAACATTGATTGAGCGATAGATTATGATACCTATAGATAGAGACACTTGTACAAAAGTATTATGAATGAGTAAATAGAATAATCATTTGAGAACTAAGCACAGTATCTACCACATGAGTGAAAGAACTGGATAATTACATACCCCGCAATTTGCATCACGCCCTTCAGGATCGCCAATATCAATCAGCTCTAATCAACAACCAAGACAACATTAATTGAATTGACCACTGACCTGCTCGCATTTGACATCAATCATCTTTCCATATAAATGTCGCATATACCGTCATAATGCCCCGTTCAGACGAAGCACAAGCCTTCTTCCACGCCGTATACTCAGCCGTTCAAGAGATCCCATATGGCAAAGTCACCACCTACGGCCACATCGCCATGCTAGTCGGAACCCGTACGCTCACGTTACCAAAAACCCATGCATAAACTAACAATGAATAGCTCAAAGACCCCGTCAAGTCGGCGTATGTCTCAAGCACTTGCCCGCCGATGACTCCCAACATTTCAACCATGAAAATGTGCCGTGGCAGAGGGTCATCAATTCCAAGGGACAAATATCTCCCAGGTAAGTACTCCGTATACTTCACATAAACACTCAAGCTCACCATGTAGATCTCAACCTGGAGGATCTCGCTCACAGGCCCAAGCTCTAGAGGCAGAAGGCGTAGAGGTTGAAACCAATGCCCTCGGCGAGCACTCGGTTGACTTCTCCCAGTACGGATGGTTCCCAGAGGTGTTACCGTCAGAAGAAAGCGAGGAAGGCAGTGAGTGATTAGAAAGGTCTTTGAACTAGTATTTACCACTATCGTCTGGAACTATAAGTCCCATATATTTAATGTAATGCGGCCCCGATCGGGGCCCTCGTTTGAATCATCCCATCTTCCGCTCATCCTTCAATAAAAGCCCACCACCCAATTGCCCTTGACAGGGTTGAAATGAAAGAGAAAACACAGAAAAGATTACACATGTACAAAGGCAAAACCCAAAAATGACATCGTGTGCTTCGAGCCGCTTGTGTATATGAGATTCTCTCCGCAAAGGAAAAACAAGAAACAGACAAATCCTCCAAACTCCTGGCCAGTGCTGAAAACTTGGTGGGAATGCCCGACGAAAGTCGCCAGACCGACAATAAACGCGAGGGGGAATATAGTGAACAACATCAAAGCAGAAACGTGATGACACATAAAGGCGTTGCAAAAAATCCCATCCCAGTCAACCCCATGCTGAACGCGTCCCATCATCAGGCTCCGATTCGGGCGGCGATGTCCGCTAGACACAGCTGAGCCCCCTCTAGAAGCAGTTCAAGCTTCCCTTCTTCTTCTTGCCCTTGTTGATAGCGTTCATACGCTCCTCGAGCTGGCGTCGCGCAGCCTCGGCCGCTTGTCGCTTCTTGCGCTCCTCCTCTACAGCTTGAAGACTCCAGCGGTTATCCTGGACAGGCTCAGGCGGTGGGCGATCCTTGAGCTCCTTCACCTCTGCTTCAAGCTCACTGGCACGCTTCTTCCAGGCATCACAATCAACCTTGATCTTGTTGGTTTGTCTTTCCAAGTCGGTAAGGGCCTCCTCGAGTGTCTGTGTGAGCTGGCGCTCGGCAGTAAGATGCCTCTCGATCGTCCGAATGCGTGCCTCCTGATCTTCGGTGATTTGAGAGATATTGATATTGTCCTTGCTCATGGGACGCCCGTTAGTCGGGGAGCCGGGGGCACCATTTACAGGAGATGTAGCGCCGTTTGGCAGGGGAGGGAGAGGAATAGCAGGTGGGGGTGACGGTAGAGAGACGTGAGATGCGCTCTTGCGAATCGTCGAGTTGGAGTTCGACCGCTGAACGCCAGCCGCTACTTCGTCCATCTTGGTCTACTGACTGTTAGCAAATTCCACCAAATACGATGTAGAGGTCAACTTACCTGAAGGGCTGCATAATCTTCCTTCAAGACTTCCAGTTCAGCCGTAAGGCGTGCAGTGGTTGCATGAGCATCATCCAACCTAGCGTTACGCTCAGTCTGCAGGGTGCTCAGACGATTATTGGTGATCTGCACCTCGTCGAAGTTGGTCTGAAGCTGCTCTTCCAGCTCCTCCACCAATCGACTGTTCTTCTTGCTGCGATCGTCCAGATCTGTCATCCTCTTCTTGGCGACCTTAATCTGTTCCACCAGAGGGCCAGAAGCAACACCACCATCAATCATCTCACCCAAAGCTACCTTGGCGTCGTCAAGGTCCTTCATAATCTGCTCGTTGATAGTTGTAAGCTCGGCAACATTTGACTCAATCTCGACCCGCTTGGCCTGCTCTGCGTCAAGAGCTTTCTTGCTGGCAGCAAGCTCGTCAATGCGCTCTGCCAATTTCTCAACCTCAGCATCAACGCCAAGAGCAGCAGCAACATGAGAAGCTGCCTTTGCCAGCTCGTCCCGGGTTTGAGCGAGTTCTGTCTCCAATTGCTGAGCACTCTCGGCATGTTCAGACAGCAACACTTCGACCTGATCCTCGTATCCCTTCTGCTCAGTAGTCTTGAGATCCGCCAGCGCCTTCGCGTGCTGAGCCTTGAGGTCCTCCAGCGTTGTCTGGTTGCTCTGCGAGGTCTGGTCATGACCGGCGATCTGCTCCTGAAGCTTGGTCACGAGTTCCAGTTGGCGAGAGTTATCTTCCGTGACGGAATTATGGACATTGTGGAGCTCATCCAGCTCTGCGCGAGCTGTAGAGTGAGCCTTCTCAAGCTCAGCGACCTTGGTAGCGTTGCTGTTGATGATGGCCTTGTACTCGTCAATCTCACTGCGCAAGAAGCTGATAAGATTCTGCTGTCGCTGCTCAGACTCCTGGCTTGGTTCACCCGTCTCGCCATTCTGCTGAGATCTGGATGTTGAGAGCTGCGTGTGGTTGGATACCACTTGGGCTTCCAACTCCTCGATGGTACCGCGCATCTGCGATTCCGTCGTTTCCATAGAATCAAGAGCTTCCTTATGCTTCTGCTCCCAGGTAGCGACCTCAGTTTGAAGTTCAGCAACACGCTGCTCATACTTGAAGTCAATATTACCGAACTCCTGGGTGCCTGACTTGGAACTAAGAGCTTGGCGCAGAGATTCAAGCTCAATCGTCAGCGCTTGCTCACGAGCCATGTGTGCCTTTCTTGTATCGGCAAGCTGTCTTTCGTTCTGCTCAAGCTGATCCCGCAGTGTTGCGACCATGGACATCTCTACAGGACTAGCCTTGAGACTGGATCGCTCCCTTGTCAGTCCCGAGATAATGGTCATCTTAGTCTCCATCTCCTTCTTGGCGGCCGCAACATCTGCTTCAAGCTCCTGAATACGCTCACTTCTTACATGTAGTTCATGTACAGCGGCATTCAAGTTGAGCTCAAAGCTTTGCATGGCCTCGGGGTGACTGCCGAAGTTCTCAGCAGCAATATTTCGCAGTGACGAGAACGAGCGCTGGGCACGGTCAACAACCAGCAGATTCTGGCTTGACTTGCGTCGAATAACAGGGGTGCTGGAACGAGGCGATGTAGCTTCCATAACGCGGGCTCGAGAAAGGTCGGTCTTGAGTTCTTCGACGATATCAAGAGTCTCATTGTGCTTGAA
This sequence comes from Fusarium sp. PT, assembly GCA_021020635.1. Taxonomy (NCBI): domain Eukaryota; kingdom Fungi; phylum Ascomycota; class Sordariomycetes; order Hypocreales; family Nectriaceae; genus Fusarium; species Fusarium sp. PT. The sequence goes on from JAHMRZ010000011.1 coordinate 405,699, forward strand.
TTCAAGCTGAGCATATCTCTCAGCGAGTTCCTTCTCGGCAGCCTCGCGCTCTTCTGCCATTGACTTGAGTCTTTGGAGCTCTGCGGCGAGCTCAACATTCTCATCCTGTGGCAAATGTTCGGTTGAGGGTGTTGAAGGCTTGGCCGTTGCAGTTTCGTCTTCAGAGAAGCCGTCGCCGTTAGATGAGGCAACGGTAGCAGGCGAATACATAGCCGAGGACAACTCCGATGAAAGCGATCGGGTGAAAGGCGATCGTGCGCCGTTCTTCAACTCATTTATCTTTCCATCAGACAAGAAAGATTCGGGACGAGTGCGCACCGGAGTAGCCACAGAAATAACGGACTCGCGCTTAGAATGTGTGTGTCGAGCTTCGTCAACAGCGTCCTGCATTTCGCCAAGTCTACGCATGGCCTGTTCATATTTGGAATGAAGCGAGTCGTAGTCATTGAGAGTAGATTCGTGCTCCACGCGCAAGTCAATAAGCTCTTGAGTAACATTCTCAAGCTTGTCGGCGACAAACTTGGACTGAGCTGGGCTTGGTGGAGGCTCCGATTCAGCGGGCTTTTCGAGACGTAGGCCATCCTCGTCCACTTCCTTCACGGTGCCGATTTTGGTGCGAGAGTGATCTTGGTCCTCATCGCCTTCAGGGATTGGATCTTCCATTTGGCTTTGGCGACTCACGTGGGACAAACTTCGAGAGTGCTCTGCTATTCCACGACGAGATGCGACACCGTTTGTTGGTTCGACTCCGTTTCCAGTACCAGCTTCCTTGCCATCTTGAATCTGGTCTAGCTCGTAGAGAAGCGAGTCGAGTTTACCGAGGCTTCTTTGTCGCTCAACGACTTGCTCAAGTCGATCAATTTCGCGCTGCATCAGCTCTGCATCTTGGTCGGCCTCGGCAAGGCGCTCCTCAAGTGTTGAGATGTAGTCTTCGCACGACGCCTCACTCTCTCGAATACGGGAAATCTCCTTACGAAGTTCCATGACGATGGTGGCGTTCTTCTCCTCGCCGCTGGTGTGGCCATCTAGCTTGGCCTCAAGATCATGAAGATAGCTCTCGGTATTATTCTCTCGATCCATGAGCTTCTGCAAGCGGTTCGAGAGTTGCGAGTTGATGGTTTCAACATAAGCACATTTCGTCTCCTTCTCAAGAAGGTTAGTCTCGGTATTGGACAATGTACTGCGAGTACTGGCAAGAGACTGTTCGAGGGATTGAATTGTTTTCTCGTATTCAAGTACAACTTGCTCAACGGCTTGTGCAAAAGAGTTCGATCGGTTAAGACGGTCGGTCGCTGTGTCGCCAGAGGCGCCGTCGTGTTCGTTCTCGCCTGATTCGTTCTCACGGGCGCGTGCCAACTCGGCGATTAGTCGCGCATGGCGCTGGCTCAGAGCAGTGTAATTCTCTTGCGTGTCGAGAAGTTGGGTCTGGAGTTCGGTTTCGCGCTCGTTCTGACGATCAGATCGGTCGCTTGCTTGAGCGGTGCGCCGTGGGCTACCGCCGCCTTCGGCGCTACGGATCTGCTCGCGAAGGAAAGCCACCTCAGCTTTAAGGCGGTCAATCACAGCCTGCTTGTCGCCTTCTTCAACAGATTGGATTCGTGGCTTAGATTGGATCGCTCGAGCCCGTTGAGCATACTGAACAGTATTCAATGTCTCGCTCAAATGAAACTCAGCCGGAGTGACACAAGCAATCATGTAGGTAATGGCATTACCACCAAGCGAATCTTGCAGCAGTCGTGTTAGTCGAGAATCGCGGTACGACACGTGGGATCCAGGGTTCTTAGCCGAAAGCTGGCTAATAACTTTGCCAAGGGCAGCGAGACCACCATTGATGGAAATACCCTCTTTAGCACGGTCACCCTGAGCGCCGGTGTTCTTGAGTCTTTCACTTCCAGCCAAATCGACAAAATGGAGCTTGCTGTCAGTCGTTACAGAGATATCCTGGCCCGTCATTGACTCGACGGGCATGGAGAGGCGCTTGTCGGAACCCTGGCCGGAGCCATACTTGCCCTTACGCTGAACGAGATTAAGTGAGAAAACTGCATGAGATCGTGATGACTTGGCATTGATGGCTGTGGCATCGGTCTGGCGAATTGAAGATCCAAAGTTGAGAGCGTTCATAAGGTCATCCACCGAGTTGATTTCGACTTGTCGAAGGCCAGTCAGGATGATATTGCCCTTAGTGTCTTCACGAATAGCGACGTTCCCGCGCTCGTTCATCGGAGTAGTATCGGGTACAAGAAGATCGCGCAATTGTTCGTTGTAAATCTCGACATAAGTAGCTTTCAGCGACCAATCGCGGTCACCTAGCTCGTTTTGCTGACTGTAGCCTCGAGGGCTTCGAAGATGGGAAAGAGAACTGCGGTTTGCTTTAGGCGAAGAGGCTTTAGGGGTATCAAGCTTCTCGAAGAGCGCGATGGCAGCTCTGGGAATTACACCTGGGCGCTGATTAGCTGGCGTAAATACTTCTCTTTCGGTCTAACTTACCCATCAAGTCTTCGTCATATTGCTCGCCAGGGCCAGAAGTACCCATGGTGTAGGATTTACCAGCGCCGGACTGGCCATAAGCCATGAGAGAAACATTGTATCCTTGTGTAAATGCATTGATGCAGTCAGAAACATAACTCCAAACACCACCCTGCGTAACATCGGATCCGAAGACTCGGTCGAAAACAAATAGTTTGCGGCCCTGTGGTGAATCGATAGCAAGGCTGGTATCGGAAGTCGTTTGGACCATAGGACGTTGAAATCGCTGAGGAATAAGGTCATAGCCAGGATCGTTGGCATTCAACGGCGGTCGTACACGAACAACTGATGACGAACAAAGATTAGCAACTCGCCATGTTGATGATGGTGATCCACATACCGACTTTGACCGCCGTGCGACTGTCATCGTCTGAGGCTCGACTTCCACCTCCAGTCTTGCTCGTCATACTCAACCTGCTGGTACTCCTGGTTTGGGTTCTGCTGGCGATGGCGCTCATCGGCCTTTGGAGGATTCCTCCCGGCGACGCCGGGGGTGAGCTCGCCATGGCGGCTATAGATGAGTTTTGAATAAAGTGCGCGTTGTCTCAGTTACGGCGGCAATGATCGCAAAGCAGCAGTTTGAACGGCCGCGGTGGGCTCTTTAGAACTTGGCTTCCGCTGAGGGAGAAGGAGTCGTCGGTCAGAACGTCATAGATGATTGCAGCGCCACGAAAGTCGTCGTTGAGGAGGGGATCGCGAAGTGTTCCAGACGGTCTCACGTGTGGGCAGTTGGACTTGAGAGTCCTGGAAGTTTCGACGAGTGAGCGCAAGGCGGATGTCGATTGTTTATCCAGGCCAGGGGTGTAGGGGGAATGTAATTAAACAAGCGACCAGCGGACGATCCGGCGACGGAGATATCGAGAGCTCGGGCTGACAACTCCTCGTTCCAGTGGAGCGGGATAACAGGTCGCTAGCGGAGGGGCTTAGTCGGTCAAAAAAGAGGAAGAAAGAGCGGAGGAGAAAAGAAATAACGATGGGAGTTTACAGAGTGGCCAGGTTTGATGGTGATGAGATAGGGGAAATAACTATATCGCTGGACGTTGGACGTTGGACCGTCAATCAGTTTTCAGGAGTCAAAAGCGCTCAAAGAAAAAATAAAAAAAAGGGACAGACAGCCTCGGAGTGGAATCCAGCCCACCTATGCGAGGTGCGAGGTGCCAGGGGTTAACCAGAGGCTTCAGTACCAGTACCTACCGTGTGTAACTTCCAGCTTCCTTCCATTCATTTTAGGAGGGCTGTCAAGTCCGCCCCTGGGGGACTAGAAGCACATTAGCGCTGGGCCGAGTTGGGCAACGCTGTCAGGTACTTTGCGTCTGATGGACGTGATTGCCTGACCCCTGAAATGCTAGCCAGGCGCCAAGTCTGGTTTAGGTTTGGTCCCGGCGGAGAGAGCGCCTACTGGTTGGATGGCTCAACTTAACTGGGCCACCCCAAATGCTGGTACCTGGCCCGCGCGGCCAGTAGTGCCATGGACCCTCCAGATGGCTTCTCTGCTTGGACCCTTAGCATCAGTACCATAATCTGAATAATTTTGGGTGATGGTGTTGAGCAGAGCGGTTGGGACCTGAGTAGGCCAATAGAGCTGTGAGAGTTCAAAGTCCTCATTTCCTTAAAATGTCGAATTCTTCCTCCTGATTCATGGAATAGTACGGAGTATTATCTTGAAGAAGACACGCCATCCACGTGACGCTAGTTGGGCCAGTCCGACATTTGGATCTCGCCAATCCATCGTCGCGCTGCGCTGCGCTGCTTGTTCAGGCCTTATTTAATATCGTCGGTCTGGAATATTAGCAAGCAAGACACGACCACCCTCTATGTACTCCGTACTCCGTAGTTTCTCGGGCCAATTCGAGCGCTTCAATACCCCGAGCCATCACTCATGTCCTTCGTCCACTCAGGGGGCTGGACTAAATCATCCAATGCGTTCTCACTAGCGGCATTGCGTGGTGGTGCATATCAAACGAATACAAAGGCGGTAACCCATCTACCGGTTTCGCGATAAGTTTCCAAATTCTACGCCGTTAGATGTTCCATACTTCTAACGGCGAACGGTTTGTTTTTTGTTGCATGATTATGCATGATCTTGCAGTAAATGTGTCTACTGGTCATATCGAACCTGGTCTAGATCTGCACTTGGTGAGTTGTCAACTTGTTGGCCCATATCAACCGTCCATAACTCCATATCAACCAACCTTGCGGTTAAAGCGGTCCACAATCAAAAATAATATGTACGGATACCTTGAGGCGTCAACGTGCAGTATCACTGTACAGACAATGCAACGCGTAATGCACCACCAACCGCCCTGTGCGTTACTAACAAAATATCTCCGATGCAACATCCCACACCACAGCTATCATTGTCCGTCTCCTTTTAAGACGGTGGCTTTCGTCCCATCTCGTGTTCAAAATGAGGTCAAGGATCCGTGACAAGATCGCCTACCAATCTACGGATACCAATGTACAAATACCTAATACCATTATGTCCCGTTGGTTTTAATCTTCACCCTTGTCATCAACAACCCAGTGTGTAGTCACCCTAGAGCCCCAGCCGGAATGAAGCTTCTTCAGCCCGGTTATCGAATGGCATCATTTTGCAACATCTGAAGTGAAATGTGGAAACTGGTACTGTGACCGGCATGGTTTTGTCCGTGTTTGGTTCCTCTAAAACTCCCAAGAAGCAAATCGCGGGGGCCATACACATCACGCCCACGGTATGTTTCAGGTTCAAGCCCCCACCCTTCAATCCTACTGAAACCTCGATACTTCTGCTATTTCGTTATCATTTCTGTTTAGAGAAGTATGGATATTGACCATAGAGTACTACCACCCAGAGTTCGACTGTTGACAGATCATAAATTGGTGGTCATAATTCCGCTCCTTTGTTCGTTGCATGCATAGGTAGTCGAACTCGACGAACTCTGTCCTCACATGGAGAGCCGGGTCGGAGAACGGTCGGTGTCCGGTCATCTCCATTCGTCAGCCTCAATAATACATATATCCTCAAGAGTTCATTAGGCACAGTAATTTAGACAAAACTCGAGGGTTCGCCTTGGTAAAGAAGCTGTCGATAGCCGAGGCATATGCTGTCTAAACGCAGCAACACGGCCAGCGTCTCTACAACATTCGCACTTTGGTCATTAGTTGCTGTTGTCCCAGCCAACCGTATACATCCTTGCAGCGCAAAAAAATGGTTGAATCGGTCGTTATTGCGAGAACGGATACTCTGAGCGGAACCTTGCCCAGTCTATCCTGAATATTCAGCGGAAGCAACAAACATGGCGATCAGAGCTCGAAAAGTCCTCGGTACGCTCTTAGTTTGATAGATCGTAGATAGTCCGAAAAGTTAAGAAAGGGCCGAAGTACCATTTACAGTAAATGGTAGCCGCTCTCATTAAACATGAAACTCCCGACATCGCGGCACGGCACGGCACATATCCGTACCATCGGCGCTGTTGTAAGCGAGCTGTTCATTGGCTTCATTGCTACCCTGAACTGCCAGATGGTTTATAGTCAATCTGCACATATGCTATACTCGTGATCTAGATACGAATCAAAACAGTATGTTTTAAGCAGTTGAGTACATCAGTAGATAATAGTCATTTCGAATAAGCTTCAGTACGTAGAAAGATACCCATAAGCGATCTCTAAACGATTCACGTCTTCACTTGTAATCCGCTGAAGAAAGTTTCATTCAGCAGCGGTTGTTGCTATTCAACAGGTATCGTGATCTCGGTTTATTACCCCGTTGTAAGTTGGAAAGGTAAACCTCACTACCTACAACCCCCTGATAACTGGTTCCTCGTTATTTGATCGCTGTTTCTAGGGACGTTGTAGGGTTGAGTAATATGGAGGCTCTTATAGCACAGGTTCATAACCTTACAAGAGGTAGTCTGCACCTACGAGATTTGAGATGCCATTGGCGCGTTTCGGTTCAATGTGACACTTGTAAAAAGGAACTGCATTATATACGAATAGGCGTATGTATGTAATCCGTGGCGTTGTTGTCTCTTGTCATACCACATATTGATATAATTAAGTGCTTCTTTATGTGCTTACTTATTCTAGGAGCAGTAAATGTTGAAGATAGCATTGGCTTGGCATGATAACTCAAAGTTAATTATGGAATATGAGAGCCAAAGAAAGAGTGAGCAGATGTAGAAGCAGCAGCGAAACCCGTGCAGGGTCATGTAAATTAGATACCGACTTGGATTCGCCGTGTCGAGAGTTTTGCCAAGTCTTCAACAGTTATTAAGCCTACTGTAAGACATATCAACAGCATAGGTAGGAAGTGTTACGTGCATGAAAACTATCCTATCAGCGTAAGTGAGACCATGAAAGCCAACTTGAAGTAAGCATGAGAGACCCACGTGACTTTGGCGTTTTTCGTGTCCATCTGAACAAAGATGGTCGCGTCACATCGCGCAAACCAAATGGCCCCACCATCAATCGCAGAGATTCAACAAGACGAAATACCATCGATGGTACTCAAACGAGCACCTCTGAAGAGATGGCACCTGACGTGATTGATCTCGTCTCATCGAGCCCGACGAGCCATTCGATTCCACCTTCGAGCCAATGGCCCAAGAGCAACGGCACCGAGCCAGAGAAGCAACAACAGCCAAGTATCGACATTACAGATTCGACCAAAGCATCACACGTACCAGTTTCAAGCGGCCTCTTCCTGTCAGACGATTTCGACACCACGATAGACCTAGACGAACCCATATTGGCAGATATAAACCCGAATAAGAGACGATGTCTCTCCCCTCCAGCTCAAGCACCGCCTCTCAAGCGACTATCTCCAGCCCCGGATCCTCAGGCACTTCTCCCACCAGTGAGAAGAAATGGAAATAGTCGAGTCTCTACCGACGATCCTATAGAACTCACCAGCTCCCCGGGACTTATTTCGCCGGACAAAATGAGACCTTCGGTACAGGCTCCTACGAAACCTACACCACATGTGAATATTGAAGCTGAGGACTCTGATCCCTTCGCAAGTTCACCACAGCCAGTGCGCCGCTCGCCTCCGAAACCAAAGCCAGTAGCGAAACCTATCGAATCGTCCGATCCTTTTGCGAGCTCGCCACAGCCAGCGCAAATCACATCAAAGGCACCTGAAGCCATTATAACATCCCCACCTGCGCCAGGCCCAATGCCACCACCAAAGAAGAACGCAACATGGGACCCAATCTCCAGCTCAGCCCCAGAGGTCTTCTCCTTCGATTCATCACCACCACAGAAGAAACGGGACGTCATTAATATCGACGACTCGGACGTTGAGAATGGCTCCGAAGATGAACTGCCTGATATTGCGTCTTTTGATGTGGCTAAAATGCGCCGGCGATCGCAGCTTCAGCGCTCGCAAAGCGATGTCGTATCGTCACGATCTCGAACAAAACCAGCACCTACAAATAAAACATCGACAGAAGATCGAGCGCGAGAAAAGGAAGCAAAGGCAGCAGCCAGAGAAGTCGAGAAGGAGGCGAAACGGCGCGAGAAACAGGAAGCAAAAGAGGTCAAACTCCGCGAGAAAGAACGGAATGCTGCATTGGCCGAGGTCAACAAGCTGAGGACGGACAAGAAGATCTCGACTCCAGAAATGATGGTCGACATCCCCTCGAGTCTAAACCCAACCGTCACCACTGAGCTTCAGGCCATGCTAGAACCCTTTGATGTGCAGTACACAACTTGGGACAGCCCGGTCGACAATGTGGTCAAGTGGCGTAGAAAGGTTCGCAGTCGATACAACGACGATCTTGGTCTCTGGGAGCCAATACCTCTTCGCCTTGTAGATGAGAAGCATGCACTTGTTGTCATGAAAGCCGATGAGTTTGTTAAGCTTGCGCTGGACGATGGGATCTCATCTCACGTTGCTAAAATGCAAAGGCATTTCGCCGAGCATCATCTCGTTTACCTCATCGAAGGTCTCACGCCTTGGATGCGCAAGAATCGGAACCTTCGTAATCGTCAGTTCGCATCCAATGTTCGCGCCTCAGAAGCCACGGCAGCTGCTTCCAACCGTCGAAACAAGTCTGCTGAGTACGTGCCAGAGGAGACAATTGAGGATGCGCTGCTTCAACTGCAGGTAATGCACGAGGTCCTGATTCATCATACTATGATACCGATGGAAACGGCCGAGCAGATCCTTACCTTTACTCAGCATATATCGACAATTCCCTACCGGAAGCAGCGAGAGCTCGCGACGCTTGGTGCAGGATTCTGTATGGAAAGTGGACAGGTCAAGACGGGAGAAGATGCAAAAGATACATACGTGAGAATGTTGCAGGAGATCGTGAGAGTCACAGCTCCAATTGCCTATGGTGTGGCCAAGGAGTTCGATACAGTTAGTGAACTGGTTCGAGGCTTCGAGGCCACTGGACCAACTCGATTAGAGGGCGTCAGAAAGAGCGCCAACAAGGACGGGGCCTTCTCGGATCGTACAGTTGGACAAGCTGTGAGTAGACGTATGTACAAAGTTTTCACGGGAGTGGACGAGACAAGCACAGATGTTTAGAATAGTATGTATTATTGTGTAATGATTCTATGAAGGCCATCAATCAAGATGCTATGCCAGTTCAGTGTAGACCTATTGAGTTCATCGTTAGCAGTGTTACCATAAAATAATGACAACAAAGGTAGATTGTGAACAAGCTGTCAGACAGCGGTTGGACAAAATTGTTTCCACATTGTGTGTTTCAGTACAGGTCTGTGTAATTGCTTCTTCATCATAAAGCTTGGTGGTTGGGAAAATCGAAAGAAAAAAATGTGAACATACCATTTATGGAGCAACGACGTCCTCCTCTTCGAGCTTGCGCTTTCGCGATGTGGGCTTGAAGAAAGAGTCCATCGTCTTTTGTTTGGCGTCGAACTTGGCACTGCCAATGCCTCCTCGGGTCTTTTTCAGACCTTTGAGGTGTTCGACGCTGTTGATCTTCACAACGCGCATCTGCAGTCGCTGATCGGTGGCTGACGGGTCGCTTGTGACGATGGTTTCTAAGTAGCCGGTATTGCTCCAGGAAGGTCGTGCAAAAGCAGAGTCCGTCTGACCCTCGGGTGCAGCATCTGAACCAGTTGACGTGGAAGAGATCCTGTCGCGGAGTGCCTTGAAGAGAGAACCGAGAATGATACCATGGGCGACAATGCAGACGGTTGAATCTTCGTGCAGACAAGGCAGGTGCTCATCCAAGAAAGTATCAACCCTCTTCCTCATCGCTTGTGGTGTTTCAGAGCCCTCGTGCTTCGCCGACCCAAACTTTGTGCCCTCGCCTGTGCCAAAATCCTTCTCCCTCAGCTCAACAACCTGGACCAATTTTAGATCCTTTGCGCGTTTCTGCGCGTCGATGAGAGACTGGGCGGTGTGCACCGCGCGACTGAGGTTGGATGAGAAGATGCGATCAATGGTGACATGCTTCGCAAAGTGAGATGCTAGCTGTTGAGCTTGCAAAACGCCGTGCGCAGTCAAGGCTGAGTCGCGGGAGCCCGCAAAGAGACCAGCTACGTTGTCAACTGTCTCTCCATGCCGAATGAGAAAGAGACGCATCGCGGCATCGTTCAGGAAGGCCAAGCCAGAAGCAAGCTGATCATGGTGTTGGATGATTGTTCAAAGAGCTTGTAGGAAAAAAAGTCGCAAATTTGTAGGCGAGAATTTCTGTGCTGACTCAGCGCAGACATTGCTAAGCCGCATGTGGATAGAGTGGAACATATCACTTCAAATTTCGGGGGACATCGTGATTGGCCTAACTTAGTCGTGAAATTCATAAAGCTAAACAAGACAAAAACTCCAAACTAAAACTAAAGTACAGATGACAATCCCAGCATTTCCACAATATACAATTAATTAAGAGATGTCCATCGTCGAATCATGAAAGATTGGCTTATTTGCCGGTGCCAGTGACGGTACCAACAACATTGCCGAGTCCCAAGCCTCCGAGAATCTTCTTGAGACCAAGTCCACCCAGAAGGCCATCAAGGAGGCCACCAAGACCAAGACCGTTGAGCTGAAAACATTGTTAGCATGATTGAAGAAATGAAGTGGGTTGGAATAATGTAACTTACCAGAGGTCCCAAGATGGGTCCGAGAATCTTGCCAACGAGGCCAAGGACACCACTGAGCAGGAGACCGACAGCGGCGATAATCTGAGCGAGAGGCTCGGCCAGGAGACCCCAGAGAGGGTTGATCTCCTTCTTGGCGTGAGGCATACCCTCGAGCTTGCGCTTGCCCTCCTCAATGGTGCTCTGAATCTCAGTAGACAGCTCCTTGAGAAGGTTGGCAAGGTGAGCCTCCTCGGGAGTAGCCTCACCACCAGCTGTCTTCTGCTTGGCGTTGCGAGCAATGCGACCATCAGGGTCGAGACCACGGATGATGCCGTTCGTCTCGGTCAAGAGCTTACCTCCATCCTCGATCAAGGGCTTGACCTGTCGGACAAGCTCCTCCTCGTCACGCTCCTCAGGCTTCTGAGCCTCAGCAGCGCTGATCTTGTCGTTGATGGACTTGCAGATAGGTCGAAGTCTCTCCAGAGTCTGCTCGATCTGGTAGGCGAGCTGCTGAGCAAGCTTCTTGTTCTTCTCAGCCTCCTCGGTGGCCTTCTTCTCCTCTGCCTCAGCCTCCTCGCGCTTGATCCTCTCCTCCTCGGTCTCGCCCTCAGGCTCCTCAGGCTCGGGCTCCTCCTCCTTGGGGATGTCCTCGATAAGGGAGACGTGGCCGATGACGGTGCCCTTCTGGTTGAAGACATCACCATCCTCATCGACCTCCTTGCCAGAGCAGTCAAGAAGCTCGCCGCTGGTGAGCTTACCGATGATGTTACCGTCGGCGTCAACAACGTTGCCCTCACGGTTGACCTTTCGGCCGGCAAGAGGGTTGTGCTTCTGCTCCTTCTGCTCCTCCTCCCAGCGCTCAGCCTTACCGATGACATTGCCGTTGGAGTCGGTGATCTCACCGTCATCGTCAACAGCACGTCCGACAAGGGCCTTGGCGTCGCCGCTGATAAGACGGCCAACAGTCTCGCCAGCTGAGTTCACGATCTTACCATCCTTGGAGACGGTGCAGTTCTTCAGCTGGGCGAAGGGACCTTCCTTCTTACCACCACGCTCGCCCTCAGAGACAAGCTCGGCCTTGCCAATGATGTCGCCGGACTCGCTTCGGATGTTGCCCTCTCGGTCAGACATGCGTCCGACAAGCTTCTGGACATCACCCTCGACAACACGACCATAGATCTCACCAGACTCGCTGACGAGGTTGCCGGCCTTGTTGACGCGCTTGCCAGCAAGGGCGGAGTTGTCGATGGGCTTCTCGGCCTCTTCCTCAGGGGCCTCCCAGCGCTTAGCTTTGCCGACAGAGTTGCCGCGGCGGTCGAGAATGTCACCATCCTCGTCGACCTCGCTGCCCTTGAGCTGCTTGGCATCACCCTCGATAACCTCACCAACCTGCTCACCCTGGTACATGACACGGCCATCGGACTCAACCTTGGCGCCAGGGAAGTTCTCGAAGGGAGCAGCGGACTTCTCCTCTCGCTCGGAGACAGAGACGGGCTCACCCTTACCGATAACCTCACCGGAGTCGTTCCAGATGTCACCGTTCTCATCGGCTCGCTTGCCGAGGAGCTCCTTCAGGTCACCCTCGACAACCTTACCGACAACAGTGCCGTTGGCATCGACGAGCTTACCGACCTTGTTGACCTTGGTGCCCTTGAGGATGGAACGATCCTTCTTCTGGACGCGGTCCCACTCAGCGAGAGGCTCAGCCTGACCGACGACCTTGCCGTCTCTCCAGATCTTGCCGTTCTCATCAGACTTGAGGCCAACAAGCTGTCGAACCTCACCCTCAGAAACCTTGCCGATGGTGTCTCCCTTCTCGTTGACGAGACCACCCTCCTTGTCGACAACAGCTCCTTTCAGGATAGAGAAATCCTTCTGCTCACCGCGCTCCCACTCGGGGAGGGGCTCAGCCTTGCCGACCTGCTTGCCGGTCTTGTCCCAGATGATACCTTGGTCATCGGCAGTGAGACCGATGAGCTGCTTGATCTCACCCTCAATGACCTTGCCGAAAAGATGACCCTTCTCGTTGACAAGGTTTCCGTTCTTGTCGACAACGGTACCCTTCAGGAGGCTGTAATCCTTCTGCTCGCCACGCTCCCACTCAGGGAGGGGCTCGGCCTTACCGACCTGCTTGCCGGTCTTGTCCCAGATGATACCCTGATCGTCAGAGGAGAGACCAACAAGTTGCTTGATCTCGCCCTCAGTGACACGTCCGATGAGGTGGCCCTTGTCGTTAACGAGGTTGCCCTCCTTATCAACAGTAGTGCCCTTGAGGATGGAGAAGTCCTTTTGCTCGCGGTCCCACTCGGGGATGGGCTCGGCCTTGCCAAGCTGCTTGCCAGTCTTATCCCAGATAATTCCTTGGTCATCAGAGTAGAGACCGACGAGCTGCTTGAGCTCACCTTCAACGACCCTGCCGAGCTTGTCGCCCTTGTCGTTGACGAGGTTACCCTCCTTGTCGACGGTAGTACCCTTGAGAATAGAGAAGTCCTTCTGCTCACGGTCCCACTCAGGAATGGGCTCGCCCTTGCCGAGCTGCTTGCCAGTCTTGTCCCAGATGATGCCTTGGTCGTCGGCGTATAGACCGACGAGCTGCTTGAGCTCACCTTCAGTGACCTTGCCGAGCTTGTCGCCCTTTTCGTTGACGAGGTTGCCCTCCTTGTCGACGGTAGTACCCTTGAGGATGGTGAAGTCGAGAGGCTTGTCCTTGGCAGCCTCCTCGCCCTCGGCAACCTTGTCCTCAGCTACCTCTTCACCCTCAGCGGCCTTGTCCTTGGCCTCCTCGGTGACATCGCCGGTGGCTTCCTCGCCTTCAGCGACCTTGCCCTCAGCGGTCTCTTCACCCTCAGCAACCTTGCCTTCGGCAGTCTCTTCGCCTTCAGCAACCTTGCTTTGGGCATCCTCGGGGGGGTCGCCAGTAGCTTCCTCGCCCTCAGCGACCTTGTCCTTGGCATCCTCAGGAAGCTCGTCGGTGACTTCCTCACCCTCGGCAGCCTTGCTCTTGGCATCTTCTGGGAGGTCTTCGGCAGCCTTCTCGCCCTCGGCGACCTTGTCCTCGGCAGTCTCCTGACCCTCAGCAGCGTTGCTTTGGGCATCTTCGGGGAGATCGCCAGTGGCCTCTTCGCCCTCGGCAACCTTGCCTTCAGCGGTCTCTTGGCCCTCGGCGGCCTTGCTCTGAGCATCTTCGGGCAGATCGCCAGTGGCTTCCTCGCCTTCAGCGACCTTGTCCTTAGCATCCTCAGGAAGGTCCTCGGCAGCCTTCTCGCCTTCAGCAGCCTTGCTTTGAGCATCCTCGGGGAGATCACCAGTGGCTTCCTCACCCTCGGCAGCCTTGCTCTTGGCGTCTTCTGGAAGGTCCTCGGCAGCCTTCTCACCCTCAGCGACCTTGTCCTCAGCGGCTTCCTCGCCGTCAGCGGCCTTGCTCTTGACCTCGTCGGTAACTCCAGCAGCATCCTCGCCGGGAGCCACAGACTTCAGGTCATCGCCAGCCTTGGACTTGTCGCCGTCATCCTCAGGAACCTCGCCGCTGGGGATCTCGTCGCCAGGGGCTTGTGACTTGGGGGCATCACCTTCAGGAATCTCGGCGGCTTCAGACTTGGGGACGTCGTCCTTGGCCTCCTCAGTCTTCTCCTGAAGCTTGTCCTCGACATCCTCAGGCTTGGGAACGTCCTGCTCGTCGACCTTGGAGGTAGCATCCTCCTTGGCCTCTTCGGGAATGTCCTTAGCCTCTTCTGTGGTATCCTTGGCTGATTCTGTGGTGTCCTTGGCTTGTTCGGGAGCGTCCTTGGCGGTGTCTTCCGCCTTGTCGGTTGTCTCCTCCACAGGCTCTGGTGCGACCTCCTTGAGCTTATCACCAGCTTCGGCAGGAGCATCGCGGTCTTCGAGGCTGATGTCCTTCTGGTCTTGGCTCTGGCTTTGCTCAGACTTGACATCTGGTGTCTCGTCCTTGACTTCAGGAGCCTTGGGTGTCTCGGCGGGTGTGTTTGTGTCGGCGGCTTGGGAGGTGGCTTCTGACTTGGTATCTGTCACGTCGCCAACAGCCTCCTTGCCGGTCTCGCCTACGGCGCCAGCTGTGTCGCCAACAGCATCGGTAGCTTTCTTGGCTGTGTCACTGACAGCTCCTGTGACGCTGCTGGTGGCATCTCCAGATTTGTTGTCTTTGGCCTGGGTTGTGTATTCGCTCTTCTCCTCGTCGTGTGAATCCGAGTCCTCAGGCTTTCCTTGTCCTATAGGCAGGGTCTTGCCTAGGACATCGCCTGAGGAGTCGACAACATCGCCAGCTGTGTTGACGGTGTTGCCTACAAGGTTCTTGAGGTTATCTGTGTCGGCAATCTTGCCAACAGTCTTGCCGGAGTCATCTAGAACATCGCCGGCATCATTCACAACGCCAGCTCCGCTTCTGGGGACTGACTCGTTGACTGCAATGGGGACGATAAGCGCCAAACTTGGTGGGGAACCGTTAAACGCACCAGGGGATTCCTGCTCTTTGTGAGCAGCATCTTTTGTTGTGTCTTGAACCTTGGAGGAGAGGTCTGCCATGATGTGCTGTTGGTGTAGTTGTTCGTCTTCTTCAACTCCTTCGAGATCAAAAAAAGGGTATCTTTCAGATAAGAGATGATTTGATGGGTATCTTTGAGTTAGTTGGAAATTGGTGTTGGTATTGGTATTGGTATTGTGTTGATTTTCGCTTCGTAAGTTGGCCAAGAATGGAAATGTAATGGATTGATACTTTTTCTGAAGCCGCAACCACCACATCTTTCACTACTTATACCAACACACAGCTTATACAAAACAAGTTTTACCGCAGCCATTCAATCACGTCAATAACAGTCACAACGTCAGTGTGAGCAACACATCTTTGGAGCTATTGCTGTCATGATACTGCGCCGCACCTGTTAACGAACGCAAGCTGCAACAGCCACACGTCATGATGGGGTTCAAACCTCGGGATGGTGTGGCGAGAGCTGTTGGATGACGTTATAAGGAGCTCCCATGGCATGGATTAGATGCCACAAGATGCCCCAAAGAGAATAGCTATGGGTTGGAAGCTGTGGCAGCTCCCAGGATGAGGCTTCCTCTTCCTGGTCTCGACCTTCCCCGACGAGAACGTCCAACGGGTTGTAAAACAGGCTTGCGGGGTGGAGGATGCAGGATGCACACCATCTGGGAAGACGATCTTGCACAATCAGGGTATGGATCGAGATGGAGAACTGGCTTATGCTTGCCCTCGGTTTTGGAGGGACGGGGTTGCGCGTACAGTGCAGTGCTGAACTTCACGTGTGGCCTCAGAGGCAACAGCCGGCCTCAGAGTGTAACAGCTGCATTTCCATTGCTAAATGTCAACGGCAGATGCAAGTACCAAGCGAACGAGTGAACGAGTGAATGGATGGCGAACTAGGTAACAATCTAGCGTGACGGGGAGGGGTTACCCCATGAGGTCTACTTAATTCCGAGGTGTGGAGGGGCGTTGGAATTGAGAAGAGAGCCACTTTCACTCATACGAATGGATTGCATATGCTTGATTTGGTTGGCTTGGCTTACTCACTTACATAGTCACTTGCATGGGGGGGTTGGTGGACAGGACAAGGTCGGGACAATTGTGAAACGCGCCATGAAGAAAAAAAAAAGAGATTATCGATTATGACTACTTTCTATGGTATCAATGGTGTCAGTCTGACTACCACTGCTCTTTGTCTCGGCTCCGAGATTCCTATTGAAGACAGTGGGGATCTTGATGGTGAGCTGAATCCCATCGTAAGTTGACTTCACATCCAGGAACAGCTCGTCAGGCCTCGGAGGAGCAGGTGGCTTTGGAGGGATGTTGACGCCGCTTCCCTGGCCCTGACCTTGAGCTTTCCCGTCTGCGTTTGCATCCTTGCTCCCGGGAACATTCTCGGGCCCGTCATTTATCGGCTTGTCGAGCTTGCCAATCTTGTTTCCTTGGTCATTGTAGATGTTGCCCTCATCATCGACTTTGAGCCCTCCTGCCAGGGGTTTGAGATCTGGCTTGGTGTAGTTGTCGCACACATGGCCGGCCACCTCACCGTCCTCGTCGAGAACTTCTCCAGAGGGCATGACTGGTCGCCCTACCATGGAAGGCAGATCGCCTTCTACACGGCCGAGGACGGTGCCGTCCCAGCCAAGGATGTTGCCGAACTCGTCGACATATTTGCCGTCGAGGCCGGAGGCCAGTTCTTGATGTTGTGAAGAGCTTGATGATGATGTTGATGTTGATGCTGAGGATTGAGGCTGAGGTTCAGATTGAGATTGAGGTTGTGGTTTTGAGTCTTGATGCGGCTGATGCTGAGGCTGGTCTGTGCTATCTGATACTGGCGTTATCCTGGGGATGCGGATCTCTGGGTTTGAGACCTTTGGCGAAGAGCCGCGTCCATCACGGACAGGAACATTGACCTCGTAAGTCCTGTGCCCAGGATCGCCATCAGGGGTGGGCGAGGAGCGATTGTTTGCCATTGGGAGGTGGGCAGGTCTTGGGACAGGCGGTAGAGGCAGAGAGTTAGGGATGGGAATAGGAATAGGAATAGGGCTTCCGTTAGGGATTGGGTCCTGTGGCTCAGCAGTCGTCGTCTGGTGGTCCTGCTTCTCTTTTTCCTGATCCTGGATGGCTGCTGCTGGGGGTCTGGGTCTAGAGGAAGAAGGCTGGAATATGGAGATGGCAGAGGAGAGTGCTGACTTGATGCCACCGTGCCAAAAAGGTGACTTTGATGTGTGGCTAGAGCTGGGTTTGTGCGGGGACATGACGACAGATACAGATTTACTTAGTCTGATCTGTCTCGGATTAGGGTGAAATGCATGGTCGATGCAAGAGAAAAGAGAGGGAACACCCCTATTCTTAGGTAAAAAGTATATCTAACAGAACCCCCCTGGTAGAGGTAAGAGCCGCATATAATTCAGAGTAGTATAGATAGAATAATCACAGGCAGACAGGTCACATTCAATACACAGAGACAAGAACTTTGGAAACAATTAAGCCAGGATATGGCCCGTTTCTCTGATCATCAGCGCTCATCACGATCCGAGGACCACAACCGGGAAAGAAAGAAGCTAGCAGGGATATAAACAAGATGAGACAAGACAGGCAGTTTGGAACCCTGGGTGTGGCGGTATTTCCTGCGTGGCTGAAGCCTGTGATTGGTGGGAACAGTGTCAAAACCTGGTCCCTGTTTTTTTATCTTCTTCTATCCCCTTCGACCAAGCTTTTTCCTTCCCAACGCCCGAGTCCTAGACTAGCGTTGGGTTCCTGGTGCTGGGAAGGCGGAAGGGAAGAAAAAAACGGTTGATGCTAGGCTGTAAAAGGATGGTCGAGACAGTGGCTTGCGTGGCACTTTTTCGTTTGTGGCTTGCCCTTTGCCTTGGATGGTAAAGTGTCTAATCCACTGAGATCCTTGCACTTGATGCAATCTGACGTTTACGGGCAATGCGAAGCAAGAGCATGAGCAAGAGTTGGACTTGGACTTGGAGCTGGAGCTGAGGGACGGAAATTGACAAGGCTTCGGAAATTGTACATCATGGATGTCATGACATGATACTTTCGTCAGTCTGGTCTTACTCAGTGCGAATAATTGATCATATAGATCACATTTACTGTCAGAGGTGTAATACTTTTGCCAAGATTGATGTACGAGAATGTATGTAGCATGTAGTAGTATTTAACCCTTTCCCAGAAAACAACAGTAAAATATAAATTAAAACCAAAAAAATAACCATCATTAATAAACACCATGTTGCGCCGCCGTTGTTGTTGTTCAAACTGTTGTGCTAACAGTAACATTACATGGGTACCATCATGACATGAAGACGATAAATGACAGCGGTTGCAGCTGCAGTCGCAATTGCAACTGCAGTAACAATAACGAGAATGCTCTAGTTTCTGCACAGCGCCAAAGCGATTAGCCTCTGCAAGACAAAAACACAGACACCGTTTTATCCCGTGCTGGAGATTTGCAAGCCAAGTAAGATACGACGGCCACAGATAATGGTTATGGTTATGGTTATGGTTACGGGGAGTGGTGCAGGGGAAGGCAACGTACAGTAGAGAGAGCTCCAGGTCACCGTGGATACGAGCCTTGAGCTGGATCTCAATGTCGAGGTTGAGATCTAGACGCAGTCGCAGAGTGTCTTTGCCGGCATCACCACCGCCGCCGCCCTGCTGCTGCTGACCGCCCGTGAGACCGCCGAGGCCCCCCGTGACGCCGCCCAGCGTGTTGCTCACGCCGTCCGTGACGCCGCCGACTGTGTTGCCGAGGTCGCCCGCCAGAGGGAGCTGGTCCAGAGGTCCTGAGCCGCCGCCTCCTCCTTGCTGCTGCTGTTGCTGAGTCTCCTGTCGACGACGGGACTTGGTGCCCTTCTTCTTGCTGCGGCGCTCTCGGCGGGGAGCCTCCTCGCTGGAGAGGGTCTGGTCCTCAGCTTCCATGGACGACATTTTGGTGCTGCTTATTCGCTTGGCTTGGTTTTTGTTTTCTGTTGAGTTTGACAAGAGTTGAGAAAAGGTGGCGAGAATGTGTGTGTGTATTAGTGTGAATGTGTTTGATTCTTTCTTTTTTGTTTCTTCACTAAGAAATGAGTCTAGGAAAATAAGGTAGCCAAGGGGATATAAGTTTGACTACCACGAAACCTCATAACAGGATTTAGAAGCCCATGAGGTCATGATCGAGATGGGAATCCAGTAAAATACCCTGTCAGCCCATCCAAGACATGCCAACCCACTTCTTGACACAACCCCTCCAACTTGGACTTCTCCAGGTCCGGGACTTGCATTAACGTTGCAGGGGAGGGAAAAAACAAGCCTTGGTTATTACAAGTTACGACTAATTAACTGACTAGACTATCTGTTCAGTGCTTGACATAGCTACTTTCCATGCCCAGCTGCGGCCTTCTCCGCAGCCTCACGGGCTGGCACCTCTCCTCGTCGTCTACTTCATCCTCGATATCACCCTCCGGGTCCCAGTAGACGGACCACTTCCCGTCGTCGTCGCGCACCGCCACAAACGAATCATGATCCCCTTGCAGCGTCAGGAAGCGCTCATCCGCCGTCCATCCCCAGGGTCCTATGACGTGGTCGATGGTGTCCTTCTTCCCCCCAAAGGTCACCATGTGCGTGTCCTTGTCCACAAAGATCCAGTTGAGCATCGGGGGCTCGTCAGACACCATGCTCACCAGCCCCAGGTGCCCTTCGTCGCTGGGATACTTGAAGAACCAGCCCAGGAACCTGTAGCCTTGCACTGGTGCGTCTGAGAGGTTGAGATACATCTGATACAGCATCAGTATCAGTATCGCATTTGTCAGGCAAGATGGATGCCTCTGGAAGAATTGCTCACCTTCTTGTCAACGAGAACTCCCTGACCAACCTCTTCTGTCTTCCCCTTCTGCTGCATCATAAACGTGAGGTGGAACTTTTCCTGCTCTTTGCTCATGCTCTCATTCTGTCTCTTCTGCGCACTCACAGCGTTACCCACGCCTGTAACGGTCGGGATAGCCGCGATGGCGAGCAGTCCGATAACCATGGCTTCTGTCTTGTTGGTATTGGATTTTCGATTGAATTAGGTATTGCGAGGGTTTGTTTGACAGCAGTGAGCAGCCGGCGCTACATGACGTTCAGTCCACTTTGTAGGAACTTGCCCCAGTTCTTCTCCATGGGCCATGCTGATACACCAGCCACACGACAATCCCTGCAATTCCTACACTCCCACCCTCCCGCTCCAACCTGGGGAGGGTCAAACGTCATACGTACAGGGTTTGCATTGCCATTTTTTACGTCACCTTGACCTGTCATGAACAATTCGCTTCCAATGCCTTACCACGATAGAAACCGGTTCTTCAAGGGTCATTGTCTGGATGCAATGACACTTATTGCGTCAGTCAAGCCTGTTTCAACAGGTTTCGTGTCCGGCCCGTCCATTATAATCTCAAAAAACATGCACAGAACATTAGTATAGAATTCTATCTCATAACTGTACTGTCAGCAAGCAGTTGAATCTTTACATTTTTGAAACCACATTTCTCATTCACCAAAAAAAAGCCACAAACACGTAAACACACACCACCATGTCTTCATCATACCAACAAGTAAGTTTGTATTGTCAGTAGGTATTGTTCGATCATGAATTAAACTCCCTCTAGGACTCGCAGCAGCGAGACACTCCTCAGTCTCCCGGACGTGAGCAGGAGAACCAGCAGGAGCAGGGCAACGATAACAACAACCCTTTCAACCAGAACCAGGACAACAACCAACAAGACAACCAGCGCCAGGGCCAGGAGCAGAACCAAGATGCTCAGCAGCAGCAGCCAGGTCAATCTGAGTCTGAGAACAAGCCTGAAGAGGCTGGGCAGGATGAGTCTAAGCAGGAAGACAAGGCCGACACCGAGAACGCAAAGGCTGAGACACCCAACGACAACGAGAAGCCTGAACAGGCCCAGCCTGAAGAGTCAAAGCCCGAAGAGTCAAAGCCTGAAGAGTCAAAGCCTGAGCAAGCACAAGCCGAGGAGTCCAAGCCTGAGGAGTCCAAGCCAGAAGACTCTAAGCCAGAAGATTCCAAGCCTGAGGAGTCAAAGCCAGAAGACTCCAATCCCGAAGACTCCAAGCCTGAACAAGCCCAAGCCGAAGATTCAAAGCCCGAAGAGTCTAAGGCCGAGGACAAGAAGCCTGAGGAAGTAAAGAAGGAGGAGTCCGAGTCCAAGCCCGAACAGGCCCAGGCTCAGGCCGAACAAAAGACCGAAGAGGCCAAGCCCGAGAAGCCTAAGCAGAGGAAGCAGCCCGTCAAGGAAGAGAGCGAGAGCGAGAGCGAGAGTGAATCCGAGGACGAAGACGACGACGATGACTTTGACTCTGAGGACGACTCGGAAGAAGATTCCGAGGAAGACTCCGAAGACGACTCAGAGTCTGAGGAGGAGTCCGAAGAGGAGAACGAGCCCGCTACTCCTCCCCAGCAAGAAGCCGCCAAGCGCCGGGGCGGCGGCAGACGAGTAAACGAAAAGGTCGACGGTGTTAGACGGAAGCGTCCCGCTTGGCTCGACGAGGAATCTGACGATGAGGGCCGAAAGGATTTTTCAAAGAGCGACGAGAAGAAGATGCAGATGCAGCAGCAACAGCGTCAGCAGCAACAGCAGCAACAACAACAACAGATGCAGCAGCAGCAACAACAACAGCAGCAGCAGCAAGGAGGAGGCGGCGGTAAGAGCGACGCCCTCAGTCTGCATCTCGAGCTCAACCTTGAGATTGAAATCGAACTCAAGGCTAGAATCCACGGTGATCTGACACTGGCACTTCTGTAAGTTTATAATCCCCTCCCCCCCAATCCTCTCCATTCTTGCTGCGGAATATCCTCCTTTATTGTCCGCCTTTCTCATCTGACCAGTGCATAGTCAATAGTCAATAGTCAATAGTGACATGTAATCCCAGGGAAGGAGCTTGAGCTCGATGAGCGACAGAAAGCTATATAATCCAGCGACGACGACATGCTGCTTTTGTTTTTTATTTTGTATTTGGTGGGCGTTTGGGTATGAAGTAACGGCTTTTTATATATTGCAAATGCTTTTATATGTACGAGTAAATAAAGAGTCGAATTTGAGTTTTTATAACTTACTCATATCGGAGTGTGATACGTGACACGCTCGGGTGAGGACATGATGAGATGAAGATCTGCTGTGTTGGTTGAGATGGAAGACCCTTGTCGTCAATAAGCTTTTTTTTTTCTGTGTGTCAATGTCTCAGGTACTAACTAAATAACCCACACCAAATGAAAGTGACAGGAGGAGGCTAAAGTTAAAAGCTAGATCGGATCGTGATTTAATCTCAACGGTTTATCAATAGTCTCATGCGCACGGGAGATCAGCGATGGAGATTGAGGCTGGTGACTTTTTTGGCGGCTCTGGTCTGTGGATTGTGGCACACGGGAACGAGATCCACGCTCTCGGCTCGTGCTTCGTCAACGGGAGTAACAGGTAACAAGTAACAAGCGAACCAACGATTTACGAGTGGTTAGATCTTTTCTGAGAATGGTATTGTGATGCACGGCATGGTGTCTTTATCTTGCGCTCGGACGGTAATGGTCAGCTGAGTAATTCAGGCAATGGTTTAGGGTAACCGAATCACAGCATCACAGTTACAAGCTATCGCAAATGTAATAAACGTATCGCCACGCATAAACGTATGCAATTCCTCAATAACCCATAACCTAATCATTTAAATATCCGGAGTTATCGGTATATGCCAAGAACTCCATTGTCTCGCTATGTCCGGCGTTGTAATCATCATCCGTAAATAGTCCGTCTCTTAAAGTGGCGTGCAGGCGGTGGCAGTGACGTATTACAAAGCAGACACCGAAGTTCGCCGAACAGGATAGCATCGACCTATGCGACACCAAATATCTCCGTCTTGCTTACCAGATTATAAACATATAAAAAGAATACTTCCCGTATCTTTTTGTCTTATCTTCCTTATCAAAATTCCCAACATCCCTACATATACAACTCGATCCCTGCCATTGGCATAAACCGTAACCATAACGTGCTCAATCCCATCGCCACTTCGCTGTGTCACCAACATGGCTGACTCTCCCATGTCCGACGACGAACAGTCCTGGCTCACCCTATGCATCACGCACCGAAAAGTGACATACGAACTTACCTTCCCCGAAGATGCCACCATCGCAGACCTCTTCAACGAGATCGAAGCCAGCCTCGATGTCCCCGTCGCAAACCAAAAGATCATCGCCCCCAAAACTCCTCTCCTCAAAGCACCCTTCAAGAACCCCGATATGCCCCTCCTCGACCTCAAGGGCAAGACCTTGACGCTTATGGGCTCGCCCGCTGCCGAGATCCAGCAGGTTCAGGATATGGCTGAGCGCGTCGCAAAGCGCAATGCTGCGCGGATGGCGCAACGCAGCAAAGCTCGACACGCAGCGCCCACGCGCCGGAACCCTCAAGAGTCGCAATACACATTTCTACAAGTCCGACCGCTCCAAGGCCTTCCGAACCCAGAGCGCAGCCAGAAGCTTCTGCAGCGCCTCAAGGAAGACCCGGGTATTCGCGCAGCTATGACAAAGCACAAGTTCGCGGTGGGACTGCTCACCGAGATGGAGCCTCTTTCGCATACGCAGACGTCGCACGAAGGCACAAGTCGCATCCTGGGTCTGAACCGCAACCAGGGCGAGGTTATCGAGCTGCGACTAAGGACAGATGCATACGATGGATACCGCGATTACAAAACGATCCGCAAAACATTATGCCACGAGCTAGCTCACAACGTCCACGGTCCTCACGATAGGAACTTCTGGGATCTATGCCACCAGATCGAGCGAGAGGTCGATGCAGCGGATTGGAAATCAGGCGGCAACACGATCGGCGAGACATCACGATATGCCATCTCCGGAAACGATGACGAAGAGGAGGATTACCCCGAGGACTTTGGCGGTTGGACAGGCGGCGAGTTCGTGCTAGGCGGTGTTAAGAGTAATCCAGCTGCTGGTATGAATCGTCGAGAAGTCCTTGCTCAAGCGGCGCTCGAGAGACAGCGGAAGGAGGTTGAGACGGAGCGGAAAGTGTTGGAGGAGCAGAGACGGCAGACGCCACCTGGTGATGAGACTAAGTAGCGATATTTGTTTTAAGATGGATGGATTTATATCAGCGAGGCGTAGGAATACCCATAGACTAGGTGGACAAAGCATTTAAAGACTTGTATCTTGAATAGAAGTTTAGCATCTTTCAATAGGAGTTTATGAGAAGTTACATCATAAGATCGCAAAACTTCCTAAAACTCATACTAAATTACAGCCCAAGTTATATCCTAAAATATCCCAAGACTTTCATGCATTTTTACCAAGCTCATCAAAAAGTCACACTAACCTCATAAAAGATAACTTGGATTCCATTATAACTTTCTTGACCATGGGCAACTTCATCAATACGGCAGAGGATCCAAGTTCAAACCCTCAACACTAAACTTGAACGAATCATTTCGCGAGTAACTCCCCGCTGCGTCAAGATCCAGACGACCGCGGATACAATCGCGGAAATCAACATCTGCATATAACAAACCATCAGGATCCTCCCACTGCGGTCCAGCAAGCACATCGCCGAATGGAGAAACGATAGACGAGCCGCCCCGCGACAGAAACTCGCCCTTGCTGGTGGTAGTAGTAGCCGCAGTCTCGGAAATAGCCTCAGGTCGAGCCGCGGGGGCTTCACCGTCGTCATCACAGCCAAGCACGATCTCGTTCCCGTCTTGATCAAAGACGGACTTGCGACGACGACGCGTGGGGGATTTGGGCAGGGCGATTTCAAAGCCTTCTTCTGTTAAACACGAACCGCGGCGTTCTCTGCGGCTGTGGCTGTGGCCGTTTGTCGCGGCGGGGGTGTCCTTGGGTTGGCACATGTTGCTGCTGACGACGAAGCAGCGTCCTTCCACGCCGACGGTGCGCATGAGGCCTAGCCAGGCCTCGCGGTTGTCGGCTGTGGGAGCGAGGTAGAGGTTGATGTTTTGCGCGTAGAGGCTTTGGCGCAGAAGGGGCATGTAGTTCTCCCAGCAGATGGCGGCGGCGAGGTTGATGCGGATGCCGCGGATGGTGGTTGTTACGGCGCGGAGGGTGCTTGGTGAGCCCTGGGCCCAGATGAGGCGCTCGGAGCCGGTCTGCGGATATCGAGTTAGTGCACTGTTGAAGTTCTATACAGGAACAGGGAATTGGTTCTCACGGGAAGGACTTTGCGACGCTTTCCTAGCATACCCTCCTTGGGACAGACATACACCACAGAGCAGTACAAGCTCCCACCAGTCTTCTCGATACAGCCCACGACGACAAACACCCCCGTGTCTCTCGCGATACGCTCAAGCTCCTCGCGGGACCCATCACCACGAACCTCATCCTCCTCACCAAGCTGCCTCTTCACCCACTTAACCCCCGCACCACCACCTGCAGGACCGACGTTGTCGCCAAGGTCAATGGCCTGGTCGAAGTAGCGAGCGAACTCGTCGCGACCTGCTGCGCTACGATCGCCAATCTTGCAGCCAAAGGAGCTTCCGCGCGGGTAGCCGCCGATGAAGGCCTCGGGGAGGAGGAGGATGTCGATGTTTGAGGATGCGGCGCGCTGGGCGAGGGTGTCGATGAGGGCGATTGTAGCGGACGTGGAGGACTGAGTGCCGGGGGAGGCCGTCCCGAGACGGATGTGTCCAGCTGCAGCCATTGTGTGATGAGTGTATGAGGGGGGATGAGGTGGTATTCAGTTGAGATATGAGACGTTATATAAGATCAGGTGAGTTTGGAGAAGCTGGATGAGTCAATTGATGTTATGGATGCTACGACTTGGGATACCTTCAGCAACGAGCGGGGCATTACTCTAACCAATTGTGATCAACAGAATGCAATGCTTTTAACGTTTACCCAGCGGAAGTTCCGGCGCCTCTTATGACGGTTTCGGTATAAGAAATAGTGTCACTGGTTCTGAAGTTCATCTAAGCTGAGTGAGACGTGAACAAGCCGAGGGAGCTAGAGCTACCCCGCATAACTTGCCGCAAAGCTGGCCGCAGAAGACGCCGCAGAGCTTGACCATTGAATTGAGTCAATTCAATAGCTCAATCTTCGGCTCCGATCTACGGAGAATGGTGGGGGTGAGAGTCAGATCAGGAAGCAGGACATGATCGTCAATATATCTGTTTCTTCAATTCATCGTAACTCTTTGTACCTTTCTTACATCTTCATCTGGGTATTCTTTCTATACGCAGCCAATTATCTCCGTCGAGCGCGAGATGCCGGTGCCGGTGCCGGCGCTGGCTCAAATGCATCATCATCAGAAATCTCGTCATCACTAATCTCAACCGCCTTGCTCTGTGTACCGCTCTTTTGCGACTGTGAAAAGTTCAGTGTTGTCTGCCGTGTACTCTTAGTCGCTGCTCGAGACGTGGTGGCTTTGGCATTGCTCCTCGTCGCTGCAGCTCGTCGTGTTTTTGGTGGAGGGGGAGCGGGCTCATCCTCTGATTCCATCACCACGTCCTCTTCCTCTTCTTCACTCTCTTCAAATGCCTTGCGACCTCGACCTTTGGCGGGCGCTTTCTTCGCAGGTGCTTTGGCAGATGCTGCTTTTGTAGTGCGTGCTGCTCGTTTAGCTGGTGGCTTTTTGGCAGGAGGCTCATCTTGATCCATTAAATCTTCGTCCTGTTGTGTCGCCTTGCCTCGTCCTCGCGCAGGCTTACGTGCAGGCGCAGGTGTAGATTCAGCTTGCTGTTCGTCTTCATATGTCCAGGCGTCCGGCTCGTTCTCCCAGCTACCATCGAAATCACTGTCCCAGGTTGTTGGCTTTGGCTTGAGGACTCGTTTTCGTTCTGCTGGAGCCGCAAGTACACCGCTGGTCTGTTGTTGCTCGATTCTAGTTCGATAGATGTCCATGGCACTGTTCAGATCCTCGTCGTCTGATTCCAGTCCAAGCATAGATCGGACCTGGCCTGTCAAATGTTCTGACACAAACAGTTCCATCGCGTGCTTATCATCCTTTGTCACAAACTGATTTACGGCATCGCCAAATGGTCCTTGTGGAAGGACCTTGAGCGATTGTGCCGACAGGAAGTCTTGCACGAGATTCTCGACCTTGACCATGTCATCAGCACCATCGAGGGCTTCAAGGGCTTCTGTTGGGTTGACAGCATTTGCCTTGCCTAAGGTGTGTCAGTAGAGCTCATAGCAAACGATGAGGTGGCTTACGCTGTGATGTCTTTTTGCGATAAAAGTAGACGACATCATTCGTGTTGGCCACCTTGCCAACGAATCGATTTGAAAATCTTTGAGGGTTCTCAATCTCGAACTGACCACCATCTGTCGCCGTATACTCCACTTTGAGACGTATTAGCGGAAGGGGACGTTCTTCCAAAGCCTCATCATCTGTCTGAATTGCCTCCCAATCCGCATTGGCTTCCTCAATCATCTCCTCGACAACTTCCATCAATCTTCGGGTCACCTCTTGACGGTTGTCCTTCTTCTTATCGAGCCCCTTGAAGCGTTTGTCTTGCGCGAGGATGAGTTCCCGTGTGACAAAAGGGCGCACGGTCTTGAGTGGGAGCTTGTCAACCTTGAAGTCTTTGCCCGTCAAACTCACGATAGCAACGTGCTTCTGAACAGCCTCACCTGGCACCAGAGACGTTGCGACGGATGAACCGGGCTGCATGACGTGGAACCCTGTTTCCGGGTTCTGAGTAGGATCAATCAGACATTCATGCTCGTGGCCCCAAACCACGAGATCTAGCCAATCGGGCAAGACGTTCTCGGGGAGATAGGATGTAGCTGTATGCGCATGGTGATTCTGATGAACAGCCAAAAGATTGAACCAGTCGCCCATTTGAGCACCTGGTCGAAACCATTTCACCTTGTGATCTCGAAAGGTTCGAAACATACGCTCATCACGAACATTGCTCAGTCCAAAGAGAGCCAACTTTGTAAGACCCTTCTGAAGTAGAATCGGCTTAGCTTCGATATTGTCTGCCTCAGGGACTCGGCCGTAATAGTTGAGCAATCCACTCGCTTGTAAGAGGTCAAGTGAACAGAAGTTTCCTTCACCCGATGGGTCGTCATGGTTGCCATGAATGGAGAAAACAGGAATCGAAATGTTGATATCGGGATCTTCGTAATTGACGTGAGGGAAGGCACCTTCGAACACGGATGCAGCGTCAGAGAGGAACTCCAACGGACAAGGCTTCATTCCTAAACAGTTTTGTCTGAGGGTACGCATGACTTGATAAAGGGATTTTCGGGAGGGTTTGTTGTCGTGGAAAAGGTCGCCAGCGAGGAGGACCATGTCGACCTAGTGATGTTAGAACTTGCGACCAATGAAAGAGATAATTGATCATACATCTTCAGTTCGGGCAAGATTCAAGACTTCATCGAAAGTCCTCCAGCTATCGTCCTTGCGGATCGGATCCCGTTCTTCGTAGCCAACATGATTGTCGGTCGCAACAAGAATGCGGATGGTATCCGCCTCTGCGGTTGTTAGTAAGAGAGTACGAGAAAAGCATATTCCTGGAAGATATACCGGTAAATTCAGGCATCTCTGTGAGATCTAGATCGGCCGATGATTGGTGTGACCACAATCGAAGCTGTGACGTGCAGTTGGAGATTGGAGATTGGTGCTTTACGCGGGTGTCTCGGTGAGACGCGAGTGGCAGCCTGGCAAGTGACGCGACCAGGTGCGAGGTCACGTGAGGACCTTCATGAGCTAAAGAAACGGTTTTGGTGGGAAAAGTGACGGCTCATCTTTTCCAATCTGTCAAAGTGTAAACATTTCTTTTGGAAAAGCTAGAACGCTCTAAAAAACCACGCCAGCCGTTGATGGCAGCGGGATCTCGCAGCGGGAAATTTTGACATGTTGGGCCCAACGCAAGGAACTAGACTCAACTGAACTAACGTTCAATCTGCGAGTCATTGATATCCAACGTTATCTCCCTGTCATGTCCTATTTGTTAGACTATTTAAATCACATCAGACGATGTTTCGACCCATATCGCAACGCTAACAAAGTCTCGGTCTCGGCCTCGTTCCGCGCCCGCCGTTGCAGTCTAGATCTCACGTTCCTGACACGATGTCACCCTTGCACGTTGCGTTGCTTTACGTCGCTGCAGAAAGCTGAAATAGCCAACCGAACTTTCTATGACACGCTGCAACTCGATACGCGATGCTGCAGATATCGGAAGGGATCCCCCATGACATTGGCCCCCGGTTATCGCTGAGGGATATTGGGTAGGATTGCAACATCATTGGCCCAGATGATACTGGGTAATCTCTTGCAAGGCCTTGAAGTCAAGAGGATGCTTGGCTGATCAAGAATGAGGCCACTGCATCGCGGGGGGTGGATCTTTCGATCACGTTCTGGTCCACTTTGCTGCAACTCTTTAGCGACCTGAGACTCATCCCTTGCGGTGCTGGCCATGTAGATGGGAAGTGATGCATCTTGAATTTGTACGCCGTAGCTGTTTTTGCTTTTTCTGTACCTCTCCTTGCTGTCAAGGTTGATTCCTCCCTTTGTTTACTTGATTTCCTTCTTGCCTCCTTGAATGTGAAATGAATATACATACATCATGCCCTGCACCATCACACATCAAAGCTTGACATCATATCACCTCTTTGCTTACATCGACCCCTTCTCCCGTATGCCCGAAACCACTTCCTTCCTGGTCGACGTACATAAAAAAGGTTACAGATCAAACATCGTTTGGCCATGATCCTAGCTCCCTGATCCTGGATGATGCGTCTGTGCCTCGTCCTCCTGCATTCCTTGAACTCTGATGCTGTTCCCCTCATGAATGACATGAGCCATTGTAACCAAACGCAGTTGGTTATTGTCCTTGTAAAATAGGCTTGAGGCTCAGGGTTACATTTGTGATACCGCAAAGTCCCCGACTCAGCACCTTCAGGCCTTTGTATATATGCGAGGCGCCATCGTAAGACAGTCGATGCTTCCACGATCCACTCACTCTTTAGCATTCGCTTCAGACAACTCCTATTACTGTTACTCGACCCTTAGCTCAAGGGTCATGCTTATCTAAAGGCCGTTTGCACATTTCATGTTTCTTCAATCTTATTGCCTTCCAACACTGTCCAGCTAGCTGTTCATATCATCTTTCTCTGGACCTCACGATCCTTTTCTCTACTTCGCCTTACACTGGCTTACTACGAAGATCCCAGCCCCTGAACCCAAAAGCCTAAACCTCACCATAAGGCCATCATACCATGCTCCTCATCTCCAGGAAGGACCGGGATATCCTTCAAGGAGGAAGACTATGGTCTCCCAGTCCGATCTTCCAAAACGAGATCCCTTTTTTCTGGCGGAAGCGACGGCAGCTTTCCATTGGCGATCTTCCCGTCGAGATCTTCGCTGCCATCTGTCGTAATCTGTGCGTGCATTGCCAGCATGCACACGTTGTCGATCTCCCGCCTGATGAGATCGACCACGCCATTGAGGCACAGCAGGCATTATCGCGGCTGAGCCGCACGTGTCGTCGCTTTCGCAATATCGCACAGCCCATTCTACATCATTGCTACCATTCCGGAAGGCAATCAGAGTTGTCGAATAGCCCTGAGTGGTGGGCTGATGCTGATGCCAGGAGACGTGAGGTTGAGACCCTCGAGACGTTTCTCCGTACACTCCTCGAGCGGCCTGACTTGGCCAAGCATGTCCGTGCTGTCGCATTTTTTGCGCTGAGAGAGGTGACTGCTCGTCAGATCTCTAAAGAAACACAGGCTATTTTTCAACAAGCTGGCGAGCGGGCTGGCTTCCGCGCTCTACCGTCATATGAGCAAGTTGACTCAAAGTGGTTACAAGAAGCCTCCATTATGGCTGCGCCTTTTGTAGAGCAATTACTTATCTACCGATCATCACAAGAGGGACTTCAATACATAAGAGACTCACCATTCTATCTACCAAACCTCAAATACTTGGTATTACCTGGCCAGGGCAAGAATCCTGGCGAATGCTGCCATATACAACAAATGCAGGATGTCCTGGCCAAGGCTCAAAACCTTGAGGTACTTGCAGCAAGCGACGCCGACTGCGGGACCGACATTCCCCTGCGAGAGCGCTTTCGTGCAGAGCCATGGGACACTGCTCTTTCAAGTCTTCGTCGTCTATCATTACATGGCTTAGACCCAGACAATCTAGCCAAAATCCTTCGCCGCAGTCCTGTCTTGGAAGACCTCGAGTACTTCTGCGATATGGACAAGTATACTGTTCTTCAGCATAACCACCTTGTGCCGGTGAGTCGGTCATTAAGGCGATTATGTTACACCAGCACGACATGGGAGCACACATCTGGCGGCGCACAGGACATCATTGAACAAGTATCGACGTTTTTACGCTGGGATTCATCACTCCGAGGCGACGCCAGCTTTGCCGACTTTCCCCGTCTCGAAATCCTCGAGATTGAGCAGCTGCTTTTATACGGACCTGTATTTGACGATGAAGAAGAACGAAAACAACGCTTCGAAGGAATGAAAGAAAGTGGCCCCGAGATCTTGATGGCGAGTCTTCCCTCGTCATTACGCATCCTTCACATAGGCATGGTACTAGCTTGGCCGGAAATGCATCGTGATTTACTCGGTATGGCGGAGAAATTATACCGTTTTCAGAATTTGAGTGTAGTTGCCGTGGATCCGTATGAGGAGCCGCCCGAGGAGCAGATCAAGGAGTTGGAGGACGCTTTCATGGTAAAGGGTGTTGTGTTTAGGATAGGACAGACAACGCAGGTGCCTTTTGGAAGAGGCATGTTGGGTGTTAGGCCAGGGCATCCTGAAAGACTCGGTGAGAGGGAACTCAAGTTTCCGCTGAATCATAGGAACCAGTCGTACCTGGACTTTTTAGACTTTTAAATAAATGAACATTGTTGTTAAGCAGCACACATCCGTTATTACCGGGTCAATTAGCTTGGGATGATGCCATCTACGAGTTTTGCTCATTTATACTACCTCATCAATAGTTCATCCAGCCTTTCACTCAGACTCAGTCTCATACTAAGATTCGAAGCAATAAATGAAGTATGTGGAACTTCTCTTAATCTCATCGTAAGTATAACCTGAACATATAACTATCTAAGACTATAAGTTATGAAAATGTCTCATGATCGTCCAGAGACCAATAGCTTAGATGATGAATTACCCCGAAACCCCGATACATGATCAATCGATCGGGCCTTCGGCGAAATGCACCAACGGCTCTCAATGTCGGCTTTCCTAGTCATGCATAAACTTTCATCGTCTCGTCTCCATTGGATCGTATTTCTGGGGTAAACCGGATCCATGGTCCACAACCCGCAACGATCGTCACAGTTCAACACCATGACCTTGATCCGGGGAAATTCTAATCCCGCGATGCCGTCACCGAATAACCACATCTGGTTAACAAGCAAAAAAGCTGTCCGGTACCGCCTTTTTGCATGCTACTTTTACGCGTATTTTACATTATTGTTTCCTGGGGAGCTGAGGGAGCATGACCGTTACACCCCACATCTTCCCCGCGATCTTACATCGCCAACAGGTTTGAATCGGTCCGAAATTTGGGGATCGACTAACACAGCGGAATGTGAATTCCTGGGTAGCGGAATAGTATGATGTGGAATTGTAGTAGTAGATAGTATGGGCATATATATCGTGTGATTGCGCAGATGGTTTTGCATTCTCACCCAGCTTCACGTCTCTCAATCCCATCATGGCACCCTCACACGCTGTCATACAATTCCTCTTTGTGTCTCTGGCCCTAGGCCAACAGGTCTACCTAGATGCTGAGGGACCTACAGAACGTCCTCAATGTAAGGCCACAAAGACGAGTGAGCCGAAATACACATATACACCATTCAGTTACACTCTCTCTGAGACTGTGAGATATGCCACTTCGGTGCCCTCTCCTACCACCACAACTACATACGCGAATCCACCAGAGTCACTGATCTCTCTCGTGCCTTCGCTATCATTCACAACGTGGGGTAAATGGGACCCTAATGCTACCACCAAAGCTTCGGATACGGATGATCCGTATGGACGAGCTGCATGGACTGCCCTCTGGGAACATGCAAACCCTCCCAACTTCACCGAGACGGGAATCTTCAGCACAACTGTGTCTCCCACCCCCATTCCCAGCAGTGAGCTGGTTCTCCCACCAAGAGACTACTTCGGCCCTTCAGACTGTTACAACTTCCCCAAGAACTTCAGCTTTGGAGTCGCCAGCTCGGCGAGCCAGATCGAGGGTGCTACTGCGGAAGAGGGCAAATCACCGTCTCTCATGGACATTCTCATCCGCGATGA
The DNA here is from genome assembly GCA_021020635.1 of Fusarium sp. PT. Lineage (NCBI taxonomy): Eukaryota > Fungi > Ascomycota > Sordariomycetes > Hypocreales > Nectriaceae > Fusarium > Fusarium sp. PT. The sequence continues at coordinate 439,043 of JAHMRZ010000011.1, forward strand.
TCGAGCCAAGGATTATGTCACGAATGAACACTATTACTACTACAAGCAGGACATTGAGCGAGTCGCTGCCATGGGTGCTAAGCATTTCTCCTTCAGTATTGCGTGGACACGAATCCTGCCCTTTGCTCTCCCTGGTACACCCGTGAACCAGGAGGGTATTGACCACTATAACGATGTGATCAACTTCATTCTTGAAAAGGGCATGACTCCTGAGGTCACTCTGCTTCACTTCGACACGCCGCTTCAGTTCTTCGGCAGCAACCTCACCAAAGCTGCCGACAAAGCCGAGATCGGATATGTAAACGGCGGTTACCAGAATGAGACTTTCGCAGATGCTTTTGTTCACTATGCAAAGGTTGCCATGGCGCATTACGCCGACCGTGTGCCTGTGTGGTTCACCTACAACGAGCCCCTTCTTTACTCATACAACGCACTCTCTGTGAACAATGTGGTCAAGTCTCATGCCCAAGTTTACCGCTGGTATAAGGAAGAACTTGGCGGAAAAGGCCGGATCGCCATCAAGTTCAATAACAACTTTGGCGTTCCGCGGGATCCCAAGAGTGAAGTTGATGTGTATGCTGCGGATCACTTCAACTCGATTCAGCTGGGACCATTCTGCAATCCAATTTTCCTGGGAAAAGACTACCCTGAGTCGTTCAAGAAGACCTTTTCCGATTATGTCCCGCTTAGTGAAGAAGATCTCAAGTACATCGGCGGCACGGCAGACTTCCTCGGCATCGACCCTTATACCGCCACCGTCATCGCACCACCTGTCCCAGACGACAAAGACAGTATTCTAGAATGTGCTTCCAACTCGTCTTCTACTTTCCGTCCTTACTGCGTTAACCAAACTACCACAACTGTCAATGGGTGGAACATCGGATACCGCTCCGAGAGTTACGTCTACATCACCCCGACCTACCTACGCAGCTACCTCAACTACTTACACAACACATGGAAGACCCCAGTAGCTCTTACAGAGTTTGGCTTTCCTGTTTACGGCGAATCTGAGAAGGAGCTCACAGATCAGCTCTTCGACACGCCCCGGAGCATCTACTACCTCAGCTTCTTGTCTGAGACTCTCAAGGCGATCTGGGAAGACGGTGTTGAGGTTGTAGGAGCCTACGCGTGGTCATTTGCTGACAACTGGGAATTTGGAGGTATGTATAGCTTTTCTAAATGCTTTTGAAGCTATCCTGGTGGTGTTCTTTGCATCCAGTTGAGATCCGTTGTTCTCACTCCCACAACACCAGTTCACACCGCTGACTAAACATATAGATTACGACCAGCACTTTGGAATACAGACGGTCAACCGTACGACACAGGAGAGACGATATAAGAAGAGCTTCTTCGACATGGTGGACTTCATGAAGGCCCGCGGTGTTGAGTGAGAATGCTCATGTGATGTTGAGGAAGAGTGAGAGCGGTCACGTGTGAGATGGTTTTCAAGTGGTCTGATTAGTTGAATTATATAGTGTAATCCATCTCTGTGTAATGGTTGTATTGGGTTGCCGGTCTTGTTTGGTGTGTTTTTATACTCGACATGGGGCCGCGCAAAAGCTCCGATAATTTCCTATCACTCTCACCATAAATAATCCTAAGTTTGATAAACTTATAAATAAGCTTAGTAAGCTTAAACAAATTTAAATAAACTTACATTATTTTAGTCTAAGGATTTTCTAACTATAGTAGGAAAAAGAAACAGACCTCACTCACATGAAACTTTGCTGTACTGAGGGTCCGTGTTTTCCTTCATCCCCTTGACTTTTCACTAAATCTCCAAGACACTCTTGTGCGGGAGCTTTGCCTAGATATCTTTTATGATTACACGGCTTATCTTGTTGTCAGAACTCTTACATGGGATTAAAGCATTTATCACCAATTTGCCTGTGGCAATGATTCATTCAAGCAGGAAGTAATCAAATAATGGAGAATGTGGAAGATGATATTGATCTTGACTACATACACTCATTGCCCAAGTATGGGCATACTCATATAAACAAACGATATACCACATGAGGGTATGCGTTCAAAACAGCCAAGAAACGAATGTCTTGTAGAACCAACCACCACGGTTGGGGCCCTCGGACTCACGCTTGGCAGCCTGCATAGCCAGGAACTCCTCCTCCTCGCGGTCGATGACGTCCTTGCCGGTGTAGAAGTCAGCCTCATGGGGCTTGACACCTCGGGACTTGGTGAAGATCTTGTGTCCGAAGATGAGAACCAGGTACACGGGAATACCCAAGTAACCGGTGATGAAGGTCTTGTACTTGTCGGGGCTAGAGAAGGTGGCGCCCGTGTTGGGATCCCGCACAAAGACATCGTAGTTCTTGGTGAAGGCGATGAGAATACACATGGATAGAGCAACGACGGATCCCCACATGCCGAAGGGTGCGTGGTAGGGCAGGATATCGTTGGTGATGCCTTGGGCCTTCTTAGCACGGCACCACCAGATGTGAGTGGTAAGAATGGAGATCCAGGACATGAGGCCGAAGATGGTGGTCAGGTTCACGAAGTAGCCAAAGACCTTGGTTGAGTCGTCGGAGACGTTCATGAAAGCGAGGAGACAGAAAGAAGCAGACGCGGCAAGGGCGTAGATGGGAACACCGTGCTTGTCAGTCTTCTTGAAGATGGCAGGGGCTGATCCATCAGAGGCAAGACCGTAGAGGGTTCGGCTGGCAATGTACAGATCCGAGTTGGAGGCGGAGAAGACGAAGACGCAAATACAAGCGTTGACGATATGGGGGAGGACCTTGACACCAGCGATATCGGCGGCAACGACAAAGGGCGAGGCAGAGGCACCGGTCTTGGCCTTGTTGGCAAAGACAAGCTCCTCGGAGTTGTAGGGGACGATCATGCCGACGAGGAGGACGGAGAGACAGTAGAAGAAGAGAATTCGGTAGAAGGTGAGCTTGATGGCGCGGGGGATAGTCTTGCGGGGGTTCTGGGCTTCGGCGACTGTGACACCGACGAGCTCAGTTCCCAGGTAGGCGAAGGTAGCGTTGACCATGCAAGACCAGAAGCCGAGGAACTGTCCTGAACTGCCCTCCTTCAAATAAGGCTTGAAAGCGCTGGTTGTTCTGTTAGCTGTGTTTCACTGTGAAAGAGGACTGGGAGACATACCCAGGGTTGCTCCAGTAGCGGAAACCCTTGCGGTCGTGGTCGGGGCCACCGCCGAGGGCCAGGATCAGAGAGAAAAGGATGATTCCAATGATGGTGATGACCTTGAACGACGAGAGCCAAAACTCGAGTTCACCGAAGAATCTGATGCCGAAGTAGTTGATGACGACGATGACGACAAAGAAGATGGCAATAAAGACACCTGGATTGACCGTTTCTCGATCGACCCAGTATTGGATGACTAGAGCGGCAGCAGTGAGTTGGTTAGGCGTGACGATGATGTATTTGAACCAATAACTAATCAATGTCAGCACACGATACTTTTAAGACAATTGGCGAGATACTCACGTCCAACCAAGCGCAAAACCGAGAGAAGGGTCGCAGAATCGAGAGGCGTATCCAGTGAAACCAGCAGACATGGGGAGCCAAGCGGCCATCTCACCAAGAGCAGCCATGACGAGGAAGACGACAAAACCAACAATAGTATAACAGATAAAGACAGAGCCGGGACCAGCTTGGGCCAGAGCCTTGCCGGTACCAATAATAAGACCAGTTCCGATAGCACCACCAATGGCAATCATAGTGATGTGACGCGCCTTGAGACCTCGGTGCAGCGACGTCTCGGCGCTCGTCTCGAGACCGCGGATGTGCTGGTCCTCGCCGAGGCCGACATCTTTGGTGGGCGACGCAGAAGCATCGTATCCCATGTCGGTCTTTTCGACGTCGTTGAACGACCTTCGCTTCTCAACGCCGCTCATGGTTGCTGCTGATGAGGGGAGGAGGCAAGCAGAGAAAAGAGAGCCAAGGTGCCAAGTTGAAGATTGGAGATACCAAGCTTTAAGGGATCTGTCAGCCAAGTACCTTGGCGAGATTCAGAGTATTGGCAGCCGCACTGAGTCGAAATCAACGTTGCACGAGGAACGAAGAAGAAGAGGGACACGACAGATAAAAAAAAGAGAGGAATGATGAGCATCTAAATACTAACAGGGTCCCCCTCCCTCTTCTGCGTCTGTCTCTTTTTCTCTCTGACCAGGCAGCCGAATTTCTTTGCTATCAGAGGTGAAAAAAGGCCTATCCGTACTACAAACCAACTGTCAATGCCAAGCCAATGTAACACTCCCCAGGCCAGGCTCGAAGTGGCAGTCATCTGTGCTTTTGGATGGAACCCTAGGCGGACAGGAAGATACAAACACGCGAGGGGGCGTCCGCCAAAACGGGCGATCCATCACGTAAGAGGATAGAGTAGAGTGTATCTAGGGGTGTATCTTACTTTTAAACTTGACGATCACCAACGAAACAAAAGGGTCAGGATGGGGTCAGATCCTGTATCTCTGCATGTGGGCGGGCGAGGATGCGATGTGCCTCGCCGCTTAGGTGCGTAGCTTAACCTTTACTTTTTTGTACATGTACTGTAAATTCTGTGCAGGGCAGGCATCTCAGGTGTCACTGAATAGCGGAGTCTTCAAGACACTTCGTTGTCCCTTCTCGTGGTTAATCGGGCACAGGGCAGATTTGCAGGCTTTCTTGCGTGTGTGATAGTGTCTCATCTCTGTGGTGATGCGCCAACTCCAATTAGCAAAGATCTTCCAGGGCATTGGTTGGCCACGGTTGACATTGAGTGAGTGAAATACTTTAGAATAAAAACAAGGTTTCAAGGCTCATTTTCTAGAAGGCCGGGAGAGATAAGCCTCGCCATACTCTAACGCTTTAACCCGGCCATGAACGGGTTAGAGGCACGGGAAGAACATCACCAATGGTTGCAGTAATTGACATTACCTACTGAAGCATAAGGTTTGTACAGGTACGCAGATTCTATCTTGTATCCACCGCTATCAAAAACTCAGCCACTCCCCTTCAGGAAGGTCAATCTGTTGGAGAGAGATATCATCCCTCCAAACACCCCAACTCCAACCCCCCGGCCCAACCACGGTCTTGGCTTCAAGTGTTTATCTGCCGCTCTTGTCTCTGCGGGGAAGTTCCAAACGGATGACATTAGTACGAGCGGAGCCCTCAGAGATAACCAAGGATAATCCTTCGTCTCTGATTAGTCCAGTACAAGACTTTTCTCACTGAAGAAGCTTTCCCCCCCTGCTCTGGGTGTCCACCCCTTGAATAATACCATCACGTTCACATGATCTTTATCTTTCTTCTCACGCACGCACCAACCAAAGGGCAGGGATACAGATTCCATGGGCTCCATCTCCGCACGCGTATCGTATTATCGGCATCCCAGAAGATACCGACCCAAGATTAGCTTAGTTTAGTCAGTGGCTTTAGTTACACCCGAGGCCCCGCGCGAACTCCAAATGCGCGTGCAGGAGAAAAATAAAAAAACAACTCTAATGACATGCTTAATCAAATCTTTTACCTTATTATTAGCTAATTCTCCAACTTCCCAAATGCTTAACCGCCGACCTACCTTTTGCTTTTTGAGCTATTACGTAGCAAAGTGCGGAGAGCCGTTGTCTCCCCGGGTTGTGAGCTGCACAGACTTGCCTATTTGGGCCGACTTTTTGCCTTCCATGCCGGGGTCTCTCCGCCCTCTGGCGGTCCAGAACTCCCCAGGTATGGTCTTGGCAGAAAATAAGCAAACGCAGGAAAGTGAAGATTTGGTAAAAACGAAAAGAATGGGTTGGGGAGCGGGACGGGAGACTTTCGGGATGCAGATTTAGTTCTCGTGGTTAACAAGCTTAAGCTTACATGACTAGCATGACTAGTTAGCTCTCAGAGCCAACAGCTTAATGCAAAATGCTGTGTCATGAGAATTCAACCTCGCACGACAACTGAGACATTGTTGTTAAACGAATATGCCTCAAGGGCTGATTCTCAATCTTGAGCTGAAAAGATGCAGTTCAACGTGTCTCGTTGCACCGAGTACGGAGTATGCCTCGATGCAGTGTCGATCTGGAACGTCCAGCCCCAGGCTTCGGCATCACACCCTCTGCATATCATATGTCGCAGGTCTTGACAGCTAAACTCGGCCTAAATTCACCATGATTTGAGGACAGGTATCTTAACAGGCGTGAGAGTGCATATATGGAAGAGTGCCTGAGTTTAAAGAACGAGCCAGTGGATCCCGGGTTCAAATTCTCTTTGGATCTATGATGCACCGGTAACAAGTCTCAAGTTCCCATCACAGCTAATCTAATCTTCGTTGTTCAACCGGATTACCAGTCAATTTTCGGCCAACGAGGTCGAAGACTTTGAGAATCACTGTCTCGAGCGTTACTAGCGATTCCCCATTCCACCCCAGTGGCTGTCCCTTCTGATGCCTTGATTTCCATTTGGGTATGACACTGAGCTTTTGGCTAGTCTTCATGTACAAAGTCAAAGTTGTTCCCCTTGGATGGAAACAGAGAGTCCCGGTTGGTCAAACAATAAGGCAATCGATCCATCTGATGGCAGGAGCAAAACTGCTCTTCTGGGGAATTTGGTCGCCCGTGTTTGCTACACGCAAGCCCATGCAAAGGGGATTCCGGGTTGTAATTCGTGGCGGTGTCAAGCTCTGGGACTGGACAGCCTTCCTCTTATCAGGTCGCTGTGATGTTTTGATAGTAGCGGGACGAAGGAAGGGGCCCCTGGGAAAGAAAAGGATTTCTTAATGAGTGAAGTCAAACAATATTGGGTAAACGTAAGAGATAATAGATAAGAGGCGGCAAACATATGGACTGAAGATTCGTTTAAGTTTTCCTTATCTTGGGCTAAGAATTTAATAATCTTTATTAAATTATGATGCCATTATACTGTTTTCTGGGAGCAGCGTGATCAGGAGCAAGCCTGTATTTGATAAAAAAGAAGCACGAAAACACCAAATCGAAAGGAAACACCCAAATCTTCTGCGAGTTCTCTCCTGGTAACTGCCTCAGTCACTGAGTGATACCGCAGAGTGATTCTATGGAAACCCATCCTCGCCAGTGGCGGACAAGGAGAGAAGCAGTGTCAAACACTTTTATAGCAAATACAAATCCCCACCTGACATCACTCGCACTGGCATGGTGAAGAGTGATGAATAAGTACCTTTTGCTTGGTTAGTATGGGGAATCTGTAGTACAGTTTGCAAAAGATACCTTTTGTTTGCTTTGTTGATATCATGGCGTCCGATCCACAAATAATTTGTTATGGCTGATCCTCTCTCTCTTTTCATCTTTACCTCACAATATTTAATCTCGACATCTGCAAATACACACACACACACACACACACACACACATATATATATATATATATCTATTATTAAACCCCGACGACTATCCAAGCCCTTCACCCTCAGCTCCCAAGTTTCGCCCAAAACATCAATCTCGTCACCCGCCGAATCAGTTTTCACGTCCGCCACCTCCGGCCAATTTACCTCACAACTGTGCGGGAGGAAGTGAGTGAAGAGCTTCAACGCCCATGAGATCTCTGTGCCATACTACTGGTACAGCTACGGAAATGCCTGGACACCTTTGAAGCCTGGTAAGTTGCCCTTCCTCTGCTACCGATGCAGAAACCCCCACTGCCAACTGCGGCGAAAATAACACCCAACCAGGTCCGTTGGCCAAGCGGCCTGATAAAGATATTCAACACTCTGGGGAAGTCGCAGAGTCCTATAAGCGCAAGTTTGCAAGCATCAGCACCAACTCGGGTGAGGCTGTATCCAGTCCAGCTACCACGACGGACTGGTCTTCTGCTTACCCCAAAGTGAAGACTCCTCCTGAGACCTCAACCCTAGGCGAAGCAATGGATTCCGTCGCTGGGTAGGTATCTGAACACCATGGCCTACTGGGATGGATCCTAAATCGATATAAGGTAATGGATAAGACCAACATGGCGCTTCAGATTACCAACCAGGAGACAAAGGAGCCGACCAATACCATGTTTGAGTCTAGCCAGAAGCTTTCGGCCGATTGCGCCAAGTTGATCAAAAGCAACGAATCATTGAAATCGGAGACCGGGGCCCTACGCGGGTCCAACGACAGACTCAAAGTAAGTCTGCAGAAGCAAGAGTCATTCATATCGAGTCTGGTAGCACCATCAAAGGAGAGACCTAGCAAGCCCAATAAACCCCAGAGATATCGACAATAGAGGTTCCTACACAGGCGAAAGAGCAACAATAGCTTAAATCCAAAAAGGGTACCCGATATATAAGCCACTTTAGATATGTATCCAGAGGCATAAAGCTCCTGCTCGGGCGGCTGCCAAGCTTCCGTAAGTTGACCCGCCAGTCACAATTGGATCAACAAAGCTGACCTCAATCATAGTTAAGATACCGAATGAAAGTATCAACCCTGCCCGCCGAAGACCTGCTAGACCTCGTCGTCTTCGGAGAAACAAGAACCACTGCAGATCACAGCCAAGGCAGAATTCAACAAATTCCTTGAAGTCAAACTCCAGGAGGTGAAGTCGCAGAACGACGCCCAACTCAAGGACCTCAAGTCCAAAGACCAGTCGCTCGAAGAACAGATCAACAGCATCATGTCGAGCCAACGAATTCGTTGGCTGACAACACTTCTGGACTATCTTGCTGCGGCTCTCCAATTGCAGGAAGCAGATGAGTGGCATGCCATTCCTCAGGGTCGGAGGTTGAGGCAGTGACTAGGGCGATGAATGGTTGGGGGAAGAGCAACAAAGGTTTTCGCCCAGACGGAGCTCGTGCTATCAGAGGACCCCCAGACCGTGCCAAAATTTTATTCATCTTTATATAAAATGTGCGTAAGTCTATCCTAAACTTTGAGTAATTTGTACTAACTTGTGAGCTTAAAGTGATATCGATACTTATATCGATTATAGTGATTAACGGGATAGAAATACTACCACACCGTGTTAACCACCAACCTGAATCACTGTCAACTCTGTGCCATCAAGACCACTACAGATAACACGTAGGCAAAGGTTTCAGGACTCATAACCCTAAAGATGAAAGCCGCCAGCAAAGGGATATCAGATATCATAGTCGAGTATGGGTACATGACATTAAGTACTAGGTCAAAAGAACACACGTACTTAGACGCGAAGAGGAAGGCCATAGATATTGGCGACTTAAAGCTTCTGCATATCGAATCTCCTATCTCTCAGTCTTCATAAACTCATCGGTCTCGTGATGTTGCAACAACTGGAGTTGATCCACGACTCCACGGAGAAGTAGCGTGAATGGTTTAGTGGTAAAATTCTCCGTTGCCATTTGAGCAGCGTCGGGGAGCCCAGGGTTCGATTCCCTGTTCACGCATTGTCTTTTGCTCTCCTGCGGGCTGGTCGTTGTATTTTTGCGCTGTATAACCACGATGTTATCGTCTATGTGCATGGTGTTGTTCAGCCACCAACAACAGTACTGGCGTGACTGACTATGTGAACCAAAAAGAGTAGAATACTAATGCTACTAGTTTGAAGAATGTTTCAAGAACTATGGACAGGCTCTTAAAATATCAACCACTGGAAAATGTTCCTCACCTATAAAGAGGTTTGAGTAGTTGACGAGAGGCGTTGTCCGTCGACGCCGTGGCTATCTTGTCAACGCTGCTCGACCAAATCGTCCCTGAGCTTTCACCAACCAAATTCCACCACCAGAAACTAGACTCCACAGCATCACCAAGTCAGAGGAGACATTTGGAATAAGCGATCAATTTCCAACGGCCATCACTTTGTTGTCAGATCCGCCCCTGTCACCGGAACGTGGCAATCACAGATCTCGAAGCACAGTAGACGATTCCTATGATCAGAAAACGACATGAATAATGACTAGAAGAAATGGAAGCCCCACAGACGACGTAGCAGACGCCGGATACGTGATGGGGTCGGGGATGGCGACGAGAATCTACATTCCGAAGTCGTTGGGTCAACTATTGTCTATTGGCTTGGCATTCGCTCACACGGACAGTTTGTCCCTACCTTCGGATAGATTACGCCACAGAGACGCCTTTGGATATACCAGGTTTGTGTCTTGGACGTTGCAGATGCAACAATGTCTTGGTTGAACCACGTGTAAGTGATGAGACACTCTTGCAGGACGGTTCCAGAGATTCAGCATAGGTTTATGAGCCCATTGATTGATAGAATTCACAGTATTTTTTATGAAGACCTCTATTATAATGAGTTCATGTGGTCGGCTGAACCGCAAGCTCAATATCATCTCTGCTGCATCAAGTCTAGTCCAGGAACGACTGGAATTTTGCCACGGCCACTATCAAAGGCACGCGCATCTAGAGCCACGATCGCCCAAACTTACAACTCGAACCCGCAAAGTGAATCGCCTTTGACTCGCGCGATAGACTTGGCGGTCGTAGGGTATAAGATGGGGTGATCAGCCCGTTTGCGGATTTGGATGTCTCAGACTCTCTTTAACCATCGACGAACAGCTTTGAAATTACCACTTTCGCTTTGATCTTTTTGGATCATTTTCACTCTCTTTAAGAAACAAAGAACCTAAGCACAGGTTACATCTACACAATGAAGACATCTCTCGTCCTCTCCGCCCTGGTGTTTGCCGTCTCGGCTACAGCCACAAACGTTCACCGCAGAGCGGACAACTTACTCCCCGCTGCTGGTATCCCAAAGGCCGGATACAATGCCTACGGAGGAAACTATGAACATCAAGAGACCAACAAGTGGCAGCCTGTCGGTCAGAAGCAGGCTTCCAGCTCGAGCGCAGGCAAAGCCACTGCTAATACAAACGCAAACACCAACTCCAACAAGGCGACTTCCAACAAGGCGGCTTCCAACAAGGCGGCTTCCACGACCGCGAAGTGCATCTCCAAGAGCAAGCTTGAGTCGATCGTCAACAAGTACGTTTCTACTTTCTCCGGCATCACCGATGGTGGAGCTCTTGCAAAGACTATCTTTGAGGAGGATGTCAAGTTTTACTCTCAGTCTGTCTGGTGGACTTCGTCATCCAAGAAGATCAACAAATACGCCAAGGTAAGCACGCTCACCATGTTGTTAATCATACAATACTAACACACTTTTCAGAACGACGACTTTCCTCCCGTCTTCAAGAACCGAAAGGAGCTCATTGACGGCAACATTGAAAAGACGAATGACCCCAGCGCTTTCATCAAGGGCCCAGTCGCTTACGGCTGCAACACCTTCACCTTTTACTGGAAGGGCGACATGGATGTTGCCGGCGGAACCAGTCGCGGCCGCGCCAACGGTATTGACATGGTCTTCCTGACGGCGTCGACTGGCAAGATCCACAAGGCTTTTTCTGAGTACAACACTCTCAACCAGGTCTACAACTGGGGTGCTCACATCACCTGGGCCAAGGATGACGTTTGCTGTGACTGCCCTGTGGTGTTTGACCCCAAGTGCAAATGCAAGAAGTAGACTTGAGGTGTTCTTGTATGGCAGCTGCTAGAGGTATAGAGGAAAAGGAGTTTGAGGTTTGTTATTTGGATTGGGTTGGGGTTTACTTAGATGGGCGTTAATACATCACAATCTTTACAACAGCATTTCTCAGCAGCGAATGTGATAGACCAACCATGGTGTCAAGTGTAGTACATTGGGTGCTTTCATGACTAAAGATGGCTCGAAAAGCTAGGCTCGTCTCCCAAGAACACGTTGATCAGCTTAGAAAATTGATCCGCATACTGCCAGAGAAAGCCATGTCCGGAATCCGGGTATAGGTGCAGCTGGGCTTGAGCATTCTTCAACTTCCTCCATATCACAATACTGTTTTCCGTCGGCAGCAAAAGATCTTCGGATCCTGGCTTAAAGTCAGTATTTGATATGACAGCTTCATGTTCAACTTACCATTCGCAATGAGAACTGGTATACGCAGCTCCTCGAGTCGATCATAAGATGCATCCTTAGCCTGCTTCGGATCCATAAACTTGGCAAAAGCAATTCCTTGTCTGTGCGAGTTGGCTGGATCAACATGATCACCCCTGTCCTTCCTCGCCCCCGTGATTCTCTTCCATGCTGCCTCGCCTGCGATTCTGCTCTTTTCCGAGGTGTTGAACATACTCATCAAGAAAGCTTCTTTGTGCTCCTCTTCTGTCTTGGCTGCCTTGAGGCGGTTGAACGGTTCCAGAGAAGGTGCAGGTACTGTGCCCTCACCGATGCTGGGCATTGTCCCGCAGAGGATAAGACGACGGACTAGACCTTGGCCGTTGAGAGCAACGAGCTGTGCGACACATCCGCCCATGGAGAAACCGAGTACATCGGTTTTGTTGACGCCAATTGCGCGTAGAACGTTGATGTAATACCGCGCCCATTGGGCGAATTGCTTGGGGACTTCACCACCAGAGCGACCTACGCCGGCGTTGTCGATTGTGATGACAGGGCGTTTGGCAGCGATGGGATTAATGAGAGCTGGATCCCAGTAGTCCATAGTTCCCCTGATATGATCAGTTTAGACATCAAGTGTTGATCGCGGAAGCTAACTCACCGAAAGTGCATACACAACGTGAGGGGCACGCCATGTTCTGAGCCGAAGCGGCGGTAGGCGAATTTGATGCCATCTACGGTGACGAATTGGTCTTGGGCAGTTTCATAAGTCGCCATTTTGGATAAGTCTACAGGTGGGAGATTAAGATGAATAGCCAAGTTTGGAGAATCTGAGTATAACAGTGTTGATATGTTTGTGAAGATGCCGAGGTTCGTCGGCTGTTGGTGTCAGCTGATCCGGGGAACCTTGTCGACCGCTGGGGAATTTCCTAATTGGGAAATCCCATCAACTTCACTGGTCGTGACATAACTTGATGAGCATGAATGACTGGGTATGAGGGCAGTTCAACTATTAATTACAATGTTCATTGATCTTGTCTAAAGTAAATATAGAGTTAGACAGTTTTAGTAAAACTGATCATAAGAATGTGAGGAGATTAGGCTTCCTCATATAAGATTCACTAAATTTATGATAATTTTATACTAGTCTGTAAGAGATTCAAGATCATTGGGGTACTACTTGTGTCAGCACCACATGTATTAGCACCAATTGTGTCGAAATCAGCTTTACCAGAAGCTGGAGGGGTTCTACCGTCAGTCACTGGAGCGCTTTTATACTGCATCCCTCACTTATATCCAGTACTTGACAAGTTCAATAGTACCCACTGTGACGCCAGTCGCATATGGGATTTCGCCGTCAACGCTTGTGTCTCAGAAATCTCGCATGCGGTCCCGGATACTTCGTTGACCGAATTCATCCAAGTCGGGCAACACGCCGTCAAGCGAGATACCTAGACCTTGGTCCAGATGTACGAGATCAACCTCTTACTCTTCAGCAATGCGCCTTCAGGCTCTGTGGGGAGTATACTTTACATCCAGGCTTGGTACACAAACAAGGGATCCAAGGTTCTCTTGCCAGCGCAACCCAGGTATCCCACCGGTGCAACTACGTAGATGCATTAACCCAGCACATTCATGTACAAAGACGCACTTGGGGAACCTATCACGCACGACATGTTTCGGAAAAGAAACAGACTTCTTGTGCGCGGGGCTGGCCATGTTTCCTCACCGCATCATTCACAATCCCCCATGCCTCCTGCACCAGACGACACTACCAGTCAGTGACCAGCAAGATGGTTCGCGAAAGGGAGCTGGCTGGGAAACCACTTCTGGAAGCCCTAACAATACAGACGCAGTCAAGGAGACCAGCACTGCTGGCGAAAGTAGCCCATCACTACTGATTGATCGATAACCGGTCCACGATTGTTCTACTTCGTCATACTACCCATTAACGCAATACGTACTAGATGTCTATAAAGTTTATAAGAGTTTATATAAACTCCACTAAATTTGTAAAAATCCTACTAAACTTACCTAAGTTTTGCTAAGACTATATAATATTAACTAAATTTATATAAAATTTATATAATCTTATATAAATTTCTCTAATAACTCTATCTAACTGGTTATAATTAGAGTCCAAAAGAGAGTCAATAACTCATTTAGTAAGTTCATAGGTTCGTTTGAACAATCAGAACTACAAGTGATATCCTTGGAGCAAATATCTAATAGTATTAAAGAGAGTCTAAGAATATATCTAAACTTGCACTCCCCAATATCATAACCAAAACACTCCATTACAACAAAACCAGATCAAGCCATTAAACATTTCTCTCGTTGAGAATCGTAAGTCGTTCATAAGAACGGCGCAGTGCGTCGTGCAGTCATATCCTGTCCCAGTCTCAATTTCGTGCTCACCACCCACTTTGTCAACGGCATCAAGCCCAGCTTAGAACAGAGCCTTGAGCCACTCGGTAGCTCGCTTGTAATGGCCGTAGCTGGAATATTTCTTGTAGTTGTAGCTCCCTGTAAAGAGGTCAATATTAGAGGCTGTGATAATGTGTTCGAGAGAGTCTCACCATAACTAGAGTACTTTCCCCCTTGGCCGGCGCCCTTGTAAGATCCGTAACTTGGGTACGATTTCAGACCCTCTCCGGCTCCTTTATAGGAACCATAGGTAGCATAACCTCGTTCTTCGAGAGATGCGTCAGGAGCTGCCTCAGCCTCAGGTTCAGCCTCGGCTTCAGCATCACGCTTATAGTGGCCATAATTGGAGTACTTTCCCCCTTTGCCTGCGCCCTTATAAGATCCGTAACTTGGGTACGATTTTAGTCCCTGTCCGGCTCCTTTGTACGAGCCGTAGTTGGCATAACCTCTTGCTTCAAGAGCTGCATCAGGGGCTGCCTCAGCAGGAATTGCAGCCGGAGCGGCGATGACGCCCGCAGCGAGAGTAACTAGAGTGACAGCGGAAAACTTCATTCTGGTGTTTGAAGAACGAAAAGGCTGGTGTGAGGAGATAAGAGACAAGAAAAAATGTGAATGTTGAGTTGTGAAGAGTGTTGAGAGAGTTGGTGAATAGAAGGTATACTCGGGATGGGAAGTCCGACTTTATAGACAAAACTCGACGCTCTACGGATGTATAGCAAGTTCCTCATGACCACGTCGATGAACCTTACTCTACATAACCCAACAAGCCTTCGATTCCCTCATCTCTGAGCATTGGAAGCCCCTCCCCAAATCCAGACTCATCACACACAGATTCGACGATGGCGTCGGATACTACGGCATAAGCAACTCGGCAAGCTGGCTTACACTAACACTGGTGAAGCCTAAGCAAAAGATCCACCTCGTATCAAGCCCACCATCTGCCAAGACTCGAATGAAGCTGGGACGAGAGAGTGAGAGTGAGGGTGAGAGCAAGTGGAGGGGATCACCATTGGGACAAGGCTCTCCATTGGTCCCGCTGAGGCTGAAAAGGTGTAATTCTGCCCATCGCGACATTGCTGGCTTGGTTGATGAGAACCTTATCATTGCCAATCATTGGTGTGGCTGGCTGGGCCTTGTCTAGCTTCACCTACGAAGCGAAGGTGAGAAGAGCTCTTGGAGGATGTCTCGTGTAAGTGTTAGTGTACGCACAGAGTCGCTAGAACGGCATTTCCGTAAAGGTTGCCGAGCTTGGGAAACCAGCAGATTTCCTCTTTAGGAACAGCCACCATCTGGAAGGGAGGGTTGATCCATTATCTTGGCGTAGCTAATGCACGTTGAAGACTAGATTGCGGGGGTCATGGCACTCTTCTAAGACGTAAATAGCTCAGGAAACTCTACATGCCGTGTCAGACGTGCATAAGATCGGTTTCTTCGGGGGTGTTATCATGATGTAGTTGACAGGCGGGAATATCTTGGGTCGATCTAAATCCACTATACGAGGCCTGTCTGCTGATCAAAACTACCGAACTATTTGAATGCCGTCAGTGTAACTGCGTAATAGATCATCCAGGCTAAAGATCGACATCGTATAAGTCATCACCACATTCAATCGCCAAAACCAAAACGTTTGCCAGCCCCCGCAAGCCTCATTCTGCTTTCCATTCCCATCGCGTCTTAGTCCTCCAAGAAAACATCACAGCCGCAACAGCGAAGACCAATTCTTAGAAAAGGGTTGCCAAATTGACAAATACTAATCAGTAATGCCTGTGGCTCTGAAATGAGCGATGCTGTTGGCTGTCCTCTCAGCCTCGCAACTTAATTGCATGCGTGCTCAAAGGTCTCAACCGTCTAGCTCAGCGACCAACGCAACAGTAAGCTTCCCCAATGCGTGTTAGCACCCCTCCGATCGGATGCGGATGCAACAATCCAGCCCTGTCTGAACTCATCTCAGCCTTCTCTTCCGAGCGCCATCATGCAATGTCGCCATGTGCGCTACGTCCATGTAGGTATGATCGCTTCTTCTAGGGTGTAAGTGATTGGTGCCCGCCTCGTGTATGTGTGTTTGCTCTAAAGAGTGTGTCTGCTTCGACAGCTCAGAGCTTCTAGTCGGAGCTATCAAAAGCGAGGTCCCTGTCTAGACCTGACGTGGTGGTTGTGATATCTTGGGAATTACCTCACCGGGCACATTGAGAGTTTGGTAGATTGCCTCGGCTGAAGCGGCAGTGAGAACTAAGTTGGCACTACGACTATCAGCTGCTCACGATCGTATCTTGCTACTACGTAGTAAGGGTCTTGAGAGTTCCCGTTCTAATTTTATTCGATCGTCTCAAAGGTCTTCTGAGTTGATTCCTTCTGCCCGATTACTCACACTGATATTTTACCTATTTTTGTTCTCTTTCATCTTTAGCACATAAATCGTTCCTCTAATCAACCCTTCTCTCTCCTAGCACGCATCATTCAACCACCACAAACATGTCTCCCAAACGTGAACAAGAATCTGCCCTCTTGAATCCTATGGTCGAAGGCCACGAAGACACGGATGAAGATTCAGAGTCCTTCCACTACGTCCCTCCTCGAAGACGGCGCTGCTCAGCATGCAGATGCTTTGGATTGGTCTTCTCCCTCCTCTCCGTTATCTTCATCTCAGCTATTGCTGGTGCTTGGATCTCAATGGCATATATCGAGATTGACCAAACATGTGCTATGCACACATCAAAGTGGTGTAAGTCATTTATCGTCTCCGACTTTGTGACAGTATCTGACCTTTTTATTTAAGCACCGCTCTTCAAAGACGTTCAGATAAAGTACCACGAACAACAATTCGATGGACATTTTATGGACGAAAACGAATTTCGCAAGAATGCCTCTGCTGAAGTCGATAAAGCGTGGGAATCGCTAGGGGTTGACTGTATGCTTCACCCGTCAAACAGATTTGTTGCAGCACTAACGAAATCGATTTAGATCGACCTGGTGTCATCTCCTACAAAGATGGCATTGCCAGTGGCCTCACAGATGCGCATGTACAAATCAATCCTAAACATGGCGGCGGTTTCATCGTTAACGTCGAGGGCATGCATCATCTTCACTGCCTGGTATGAACTCCAAAGAAAACCTCGCAGCCAAATCCACTGACTACTTCCTAGAACATGATCCGCAAGAGTCTATACTTCAATTATGACCACTACAAAGCTCTCGGTGGACACGCCTTCAAGAACGATGGCGACATCTTTCGTCTCCATCTCAGTAAGTCACACTTCCCGCATAGATCTAGGTAAACCCCGTACTGACTATAGTAGCACATTGTCTTGATACTATCCGTCAAGTCCTCATGTGTAACGTCGATACCGCCGTCCTTGGGCAGGTCTGGCATGACAAGAAAGTACCTAGCGCGTTTCCCGACTTCAACACAAAACACATTTGCAAGAACTACGATGATGTGAGGGAGTGGGCAAAGAGGCTTCAGGTAAGAGCATTCCCACCCGAACTTTGATGCGATATACTAATCGATTTGTTACTGTAGGCTCCTCCTGCTGAGACGATGCCTGGGGACTTCCTTGGCATTCCAAAGCCAGATGACATCCTTGAATATACTCCATAAACTTACACACGCGATCGTCCAAAACATGTTCGAGTTTCGGGCTTGTTGTCAAAGCTGTTTTTATTTTTGTATCGAGATACATGTACATAAGTCTCACACATATCCCGAGTAGGCTCACAGCCACCGATATTATAATACCCTCCTTCATATCAAACATTCTCACTTAGATCTCTACATCGTGACACAGCATCCGCTCCCAAAGGAATATCGAGATATGGTGTCTCTTGTAGGCTTCGAAAAACAAAGTCTCATGAAGCCATGCTTACATCCAAAGCTAAGTCAGATAACTTCTCCAAACAACATGTATTCCACTGGGAATGCTACTGTACACTTTTAGGCGTTCTGCATCCGGATGGGAAATTATCCAAGCATGGAATTCTCAGCCGTATAGTCACGAATTCCATTTGAGCTTTGACTTTTAGGGACGCCTTGCCCAGCCCCCGAGCCGTTTCGACCGGAAACAGGTCGTTGGTGTGGTGGTGAGTTTACATTCCAGCCCCTAAGGCTGATATCCACGAAAGTAATGATATTCACATGTACAATGCAGGAAAGTATCAAGACTAATTTTACTTGTTATTGGTGTAGCGAGTTGTTAAACGAGCGTCCCACTAGCTTCCTCCGTAACCCTAAGGGAGTGTATCAGAAATCTATCTGTATCGGGTTTACAATGCCCACTGGTGTATACTTTCAGAAACCCCATTCCTAAGCTTAAGCCTTGGCCTGAGGAGCTTCAGCCTGAAGACGGTGGAAGCCGCCAGTGGCAGCAACATCCTTCTGCAGCTGAGCAATACGCTTCTGGTCGCCGGTAGGATCGCTAGACTCGCCAGAGAGAGCCCACTCAAGGTACGAGTTGGTGTAGTTGGGCTCGAAGCTCTCGTCAAGCACGCCGAGACGCTTGCCGTACTTGGTGACCTTCTCCCAGTCACGCCTGACGTTCTTGAGGTCCTTGCTGAAGTAGGCAAAGCTGCGCTCGAATATCTTGCGGTTGAGCTCGCTGCCCATGACGGGCTTGAAGTCAACGTACTCGGCCCAGGCCTTCTCGGGCTCGGCGAGGACAAAGTCGGTGGCCTTCTTTACGGCGCGGAGGAACGAGCGCACCTTTCCGGGGTTTTCGGCCAGGAAGGTCTCGTTTCCGATGTACAGAATGGTGCAGAAGCAGCAGCATCCAAGCTCAGCGAGCTCGTCGATACGAAGCATCTGGACATCTTCCTTGGGACGGCCCTGGGCAGCGAGCCACTCCTCGAGCTCGACCATCTGGACGTTCTCCAGACCGATACCGGCGTCGATCTCGCCCTTGATGATGGCCTTTGAGACGTTCATGCCGCAACGCACAGCAGTGTAGTCATCAGGGGTCATGCCATAGTGCGAGGTGAGCTCGTCGATTTGGATCTTGCCGAACTCTCCGACATAGCCAATACGCTTTCCCTTGAGGGTGCGGAAGTCGGTGGTGATGCCAGAGTCCTTGAGGTAGACGACGCCGGTGAAGGGCTCGTCGAGGAGGCTGCCAATAGACTGGACAGGGAAGTTTCGAGCCTTGGCTGCCAGAGTGTGGATCATGGCTTTGAAGCCAAGGTCAACCTTGCCGGTACCAATGATTTCGGTGACATCCTGCTACAGTCAGTATCTATTTTGCTATCTGTTGGCATCAGATACCTACACTAGGATCATTGGGCTCAAGCAGAGCAACCTTGATTCCTTCTTCCTTGAAATATCCCTTGGCCTGGGCCAGGTACAGCGGGGCGTGGTAAGGCGTGGCGTGCCTGATAATCGTTAACTCAAGTTCTCATGCTAAAGTCTAGGTCAGTTGTACCAGTTGGTGAGGAAAGTGATCTTGTCAGTCGACATTTTGAAAGATCAAGTGGTGTTCTGTTAGGGTTAGTTTCCCGGTCACCCGGAGTGAAGGGGCGGATATCAAGAAGCATGTCCTTTCGCTGGTATTATCCAGATCAAGTTCGCCGGTATTTCTCAGATCAACTGACCTGCTCTGCCCGTCCTCAAGCTAATGGTAGGTCAAGGGCATCACTATACAGTGACTACTTGGCTTATCATGTAGTAAGAGGGGAGGTACAGCGCAGAGACAGTTGAACACCCGGATGCGTTCTTTTAAACGTTACCTTGATACATGGTAATAATTGCGAGAGCCATAGCTCCTTGTCCGTGTGTTGTCACATCGTACCGAAAGATATGTGGTTTGGTATGTTAAACAAAGGTCACTGGAGACAAAAATAGTTGACAGTTGATTGAGTTGAGAAGAGAATGAAGAAAGTCAGAGAGGGACGCGTCTTGATATAGGATGCTTCAGTATCCCCTCAGCGGGGTTGAATCACACTTACTAACTTCAACGTCATTGTATTGTGGGCATATGTATGAATGGGAAGCCTCATTGGTTGTAGATTATCAGCAGTGAGGGAATATTGTGACAAATGGCTCAATCCTGGTGAAGAACTCAGTCTCAAAGGACGGCATGTTCGTGTGAGACGCCGAGATGGGGACTTCATGCAGTAGTGCCGACGTCGTGCATATTATTCACATGATATGACACCAGAGCGAGTGCAACAAGGACGAAAGTGCGTTTTTTAGTCAAAGCAGGTATCAGAGGGATGGAGAAATCGATCGGACTATTCGTAATTGACAATTGTCAAAATGCTGGAATCAGTCATTTGTATTCAGGGAAAGTAACCAACAGGGTTCGCCAACTCATCTGGCGATCCTTCCACTTGATCGTAGTGGAAACGCAGCTGATGGGATGCTCGGAACCACAGGCAACAAGCTTCATGTAAAAAATTTGTCAATCGAAGTTGGCAATAGCCTTGCAGATGATCTGATGATAATGTGTTGTGAGCTAATGTGATGGAACCTGTCATTTTGGTAGCATGATACCCTACAGCCGCCGGTTAATACGGCAGCAGTAGACAAACTGCCGGACTTGTTACATGCGGCTCAAGAATCACTTGCCGACAGACAAAGAAGTGAATCTCCACACGTCTTTACGGCCGAACATGTTTCCGTGTTGAACGACGTTCTCGGATGGGATCATGATAATAATATCTCAATCAGTTTCAACCAGGCTGTTCCTTACACGATTAACTACTGCCTCCTACCGTTAACCATGGAACCAATGACATAAAGAACTTTATAAATCATGAGAAGCTATGGAATGGAAACCGCGATCTCAATACCAACAGTGAGTGAGAAAATTCACTCAAACTAGGGTCAATCTCATTGGCCAATGTTTCTCAGCTCAAGCTCAGCTCCATGTCCTCGACCGGGCGTACACTACCGTTGACAGGGCTGAAGAGCCGCGGAGCATGAACGAGTGAATAATTTTAACACGATGAAATTCTAGATGCCTGCCGACTAACGAGCTTGTTCCAATTTCACAACCCTTGATTGGCTCGGGGAGCTAATTCCGGAGTTAAGCAGATTGGGGAGAGCTTCCCCTGAGGAACATGGAGCTGAGAGCCTGAGACCGTGGGAGTTCGGTGTCCCGATTAGGCAACCCTGGAGATCTAATATCGCGGATACTTTACCCGTCGCATCTTCGGTGTCGCAAAAGCGTAGGTCTTCACGTGGGTATTCCCGGATATTAAGACACGGCCTGGTTCCTGCTGTACAAGACCCAACGAGGCCAGTATATTCGAGACACATTCGATGTCAGAAGTTCAGGTACCGAAATAGTCGACCGACCGTGGCTCTCGGTGAGAGGTGAGACTGGCATATGAGTTCCTACAGCCTCACCCCACGCTCTCAAAGTCGAAGTGTAAAACATTAGGTTCATTGCAACTTCCCTGGCGTCCGATCCATGGAGAAGAGCCTGGGGGGCTTGCTTCTAGGATATGAAATGCGTATCCGTGTCATTTTCTGATACGAGCGGCACACGCACGCGAGCTCTTTCCAGTCTTTGCGAATCGAAGATGCGAAACATTTCAACCTGTTCACAGACCAACATGTATTAAAGTTAGACCCAGTAAAACAGACAATGATTGGTGGTTGTAGACATCCGCAAACGACATGTCGCGTGTAAGCGGGCGATGCACATTCTTACAGTGGCATACCATCGCCATGTCTCACTAGTTTCCAGATATAGCAACAATACCAAAGTCAGACCGTTGATCAGCAGCCATTACACATCCTCACTGAGGCTGGTGACGAGGCTGAAGGCTGAGACCAAACAAGTCTCGTCAGCAGTAAAGGCAATGACGTCGATCAGGCGTTCCAAGATTTGACTGGAATATCCCGTGACGATCGGGAATAGCGCAGGATAGTAGAGTGGTAATACCCACCAGAGGTGGAAGCACAACAGATTGAAGATCGGATCAGGATCTTGTTAAACGCCGCTTTCGCAGGGAAACAGGAAACTATTTGACGGCGCGGAATATCCGACAGAACCGTAATTACGACCGGTCGGTGGTTTCGGTCGAGTCCGCCCGTCATGCTTCCGCCACTTACACCACGTTCAGTCTAGGGCCATTCTTATGTCTTGCATTTTTTTGTGAAGTTTTTGGGTTGATATAGCATTATTTTGAGTTACGAAACACATCTGTTCAACTTCATTACGCATAGCAATAGCAATAGCAATGCAAATTGCATACGCAACTCGATGGCTATGCCAGGGCAACAAAGATGTGCTATGATGCGGAATGGATCATCATTCAGGGACTTGTGCATGCATGGGACCCCCGACTGTGCCGAATCTGCCAAGAGGCCATGATGATCACTGTGGCGGCAATGGTTCAGGGCTGGTCGATACTTATGCTGATGAGGGCAGACAAAATAAAACGAACGCCATGTCCATTGGATGGTCAAATTTCTGTCAGAAAAGAGAGAAAAAAAGCTCGTGCTACGCTGATTTAAGCTGTGCATCATTGGTTACACTTTGTGGGGGAAAAGCACGAGCACAGCTTTGGCTTGACGTTGCCTTTTTTTGATGTCAGGTTGCCCACGTCTTCGTCTGGAGGCTGGGTTTCAAGACGTTTCATGAGTTGATGATCTGGATAATCTACAACGCAGCATAGTACCGTACGTGTTGTGCCCTACGTGGAGGTTAGACTCGAGCATAACAGATCGACAGCAGGGCACCGCGTGTCTCACCCGCCTCTGGCCTCGCCTCCAGAGTCCAGACTGACATCACTTGAATCCTTAATGCCCAAGACCATGAGTTATATTGTTTCTTTTTTTTGTATTCTTACCGCATATTCAGAGTTTCCAAACACGAAGCACAGCCATTTGGTTACATGTGAAAATGTAGGCGAATACCTACTCTCTTTCGCGCCTCGTCAGTTACCCCTCAATAGTTGATGCGTTACCTTACTCTACAGATCGGCACACCGACCTAATTTAGCTGGCACTCATCCAACAGCCGCTTCTCCAAAGACAGCAAGGTTCGAGGTGATGCTTGAGGAAAGGGTCCTAAATGCAACGCGCCTATTGGGTTTTTGAGTGATGCTTTGTTCAAGAACATCCACTCACCAGCAACGGCAGCACACCATCGAAACAGCTGGCCGATCTGCAGCGCGACTGTGCCTTGCTCATCCTCGCAGTAGCCTGGAATATCTTTACTTTCGAGGTGGGAAACTCTAAGAAGATCTAAATGTTCCGGATATCCGTTAAGGCTGGGCATGGAATTCGATAGAGAGAACAGCAGGCAAAACATGATGATATCAGTTGTGTTCACTGCGTATAATGTACAGATTTAAACCAAGCTGTGGAAGCTTGATGTTGTCATACCCATCGGCCATCGCACAGGCTTTCAAGGTCGATGCCGCGTCTGAAGCGGCGCCTTGACCAGGGCCGTCTTGCGCTAGGACGTGCGTCTCCGTCATCACCGTCCAAAAAGAGGGTGAGATTGGTTGTGGGTGGATGTGGCTTGGAAGTCCATGTGGCTCGCGTTCTTCCAGCTGTTCGAGACCCAATTTGACACACAAACAGCCTATTCACGACACTTCATCGCGATGGTCCTTGATGGACTGTAACTGCGTAGGCGACCACGTATCTGGCTGGTCCCCTCGTCAACTCACTAGACCTCCACGGCCTGTGACTAACGAGTGTAGCTCCGTTGTAGTTAGTGGTCGGTTGAGTCGTGCCGAGCGAGTGGTTAGGGTATAAACTTTTGATATTAAGCACCTTCTCCACAGAAACCTTCTCGAGGAGTTGCCTACAGTTGCCATGTGCAATGACGGCGAAACAGCTGGATAGAGTTTTTGTGACGCGGGGAGATGAACAGCCGTCAAACGCAAACGCAAACGTAGACATGCTGTGTTGTTGTTTTGTGTCGTGTCGCAAAGTCCCATGTGAGTTTACTAATTATGGGGATTGCGGTGCGATGCGATATTGGGGACTGTTTCTAGGGTTGTGCAGAGGCTACGTCTGCAATGTAACCAAGGCTCCTGGCCTAGCTTCTGACAACTCAAGATCAGCTAGGCTATGGATCAGTAACCAGGCTCGCAAGGTCCATTGATTAACAATCTTAGAGACACCGCGTTATTCGTAATAAGTGTACAGTAAGCATCTATCTCCGGCCGGACTTTTCGCTTCACAGTCAGTGGAGTTTTGCGATGGAGGCTCTAAAGGCTCTCGCCCTCCGTCGCGGGGCGCTATAAATTACCCCCGAACCCCCGACACTTGAGCGATAGAGTTTCCTCTTACAGTTTAGACTGCTCGTGGCCAGCCAATCATAGACACCGTCATCGTCCCAGTGTCCTTTCTCACCCCCATCAACCTTTTATTCTGTCGCCTCCAACCCACCAGGTCACTTTCACTCAACCACCAGAATTTTCCCACTGGCAATCCTTGCTCGTCTACAGTCACTCCTTGACCTTTTTCGGTCTCCCCATCACTTCAGTATTAATCCATCAGGCATCCCCTGCTCCATTGTCGGGACTTTACTGCTTGTCCATCCGGTGGACCCTTGCGCGCTGAGACGAGACAGACGAACAAGACCAAGACCACAAAGACAGCCTTGCCTTCCTTGTCTCTGAACTGCACCGAACATCATCCTCCACATCTTTTTTTGTCTCTCGGTCTCGCCCCATTCTTCCTTTCATCACCCTCCGTCTCTCTCCTTGTCCATTCTCCTTGACCGAGCACCTGGGACCTGCTTCAGGATTCCCCACGCTTTTGGATACTTGATCTCGTGCTTCCCGCTTCCCGCTCAGACGAAGTTGCTTGTTCAGCTCATTGTCGCCAAAATGATGTCCACAATCTTGTAGCCGATACTTGCAACGCGCGAGCACTTGCACGACCTGCATCTCCGATTTAACTTTACATCCTCGACCAAAAGTTTAATTCGCTTTTATCAACTCAACTTTCTCCCTCACGATAACTTCGCTCTTCACCCCCCAACTGCTACTTCTTTACGACCTCTACCTCTAAGTACTGTGATCACTACCTGTACTAGCTTCATCACCACCAGTGTATATGCCTACATATAACATGGCCTCGAAACGCAATTCACGACTATTTGTCGACGAACCTACACATACCAAAGAAGGTCAACAGACACCCACCGGCACTCAATTCCGTTCAAGACAGGGCTCTCGCAGCTCTAGCAGAGACGACATGTTACAAGAAGTCGATGCGGCCCTATTGAATGGTCGCGACACCAACCGTTCCCAGAGTTTTGCCGCCGTCAACATGGAACCCTCTTTGTCGGCATCCTCCAGAACTAGTGACTCAAGTGGTAGGTCGCACATCTTGACCCGGTACGCTCGACCTCTCGCTGACTCCAGCCTAGCTTCATCTTTATCCGCGTATCAAACACCATCACCCGAGCACATTGCGCCTCTCAATGGACGACCGCATAATTTTGGTATTGTCGTTCCTGGTGTATACCGAAGTAGCTTCCCCCGGTCACACGACTTTGATTACATCAAAGGTTTAGGTCTCAAGACAATTGTGTAAGTAACCATACTATGGTGTGCTTTAAGTCTGCCACTAACATGCTATAGTACTCTTGTCAAGAAGGAAGAACTTGACCACGATCTAGAAACATTTGTCAGTCGTGAGGGCATCCGACAAGTCGTTTTCAACATGAAGGGCACGAAGAAGGAAGCAATCCCTCTGGGCACCATGAAAGCCATTCTCAGCATCGTTCTCGACAAGTCAAATTACCCGCTCTTAATCCACTGCAACCACGGAAAGCACCGAACGGGATGTGTCGTTGGAGTCGTCCGCAAAGTCGCCGGCTGGGATGCCGAGAGCGTTGTGGCAGAATACAAGACCTATGCTGAACCCAAGGCTCGCGAAGTCGACGTCACATATCTTGATGACTTCCAGGTCTCAAGTCTGGTTATCTCCAACGGCAATGCGCCGAAAGATATATGCACCAAGTGTGGCCGCCTGCAACCGCGGACCTTCTTTCGAGCCGTCATCTTCTCCACCTGTGTCTTGTTGTTGTGGTTCCTGTCCGGATCGAGGATTAGCACAGCTACAAGACCCGAACATCTTCTCCTGTGAGGAAAGTATCTCGATGCGCTCCGACTATACTATCTCGAAACAACTATGACAACTTTCTGCCAAAGGCTTAGTTGGATACGACTCGAAACTACACCACTTACAAACATAACATGTTTTGCCGACCTTTTCCTTACACTTATAACAACCGCGACTCTAAAAGACCTCGACGACAAATAATTGGAACTAAAATTTCCAATACCTCGAAGGCCGGATGGCTCGAGAGTTTTCTTTTCATGACTTACTATGCATTTTGACGGTACGGGCCGTATGGGTTTGGGAGACGAATCAAGGGCTGAGAATGTCTTCCTGACTGGCGTTTTATTCTAAAGAGACGGAGAGGCATTGAATGCTAGACTGGGATCAAAGATCCCTCTGCGAATTCTGAAAGTTTTGGCCTGTTGATGCGACGGAGAGAAGAAAGGCGCATAGGGACGCAGGATTTGAACTGTATTAATAGATACCTACTGATGATACCTGGATAGCCGGGCGTTGGGTAAAGCAGCATAAGAAAACAGAAGCGTTACTGTTCAAAAATGTACAACACCTCTTGGTGATGCTGATCATACACCTTGTGCTGACGCATGCAGTAAGCTTGAAGATTCGGGTCGAATTATCCGGAGCTGATTTGATAGCCGCGAACCGAATCTATTACTCTGACTCATCGTTCTCTGGACAAATATTACTTGCAATATGGTACAGGATCAATGGGGGCTTATTACTGCTATATTTGGGTAACCTGCATATTCGTATCGTGTGTCAGCGGAAAGGAAATACTGCCAATAATTGGGAATGCTGTCTGCTTATATATGGAATGCATTGCATGGTCCGTGTTGTATGTAGGTGCATCGTGCTTGCCAAGCCTTTGCTGCAGGCCGAGCAGTTCTGAGTTACCCCCTCGTATTGCTGTGACTCGGTGGTAAGCTCGTTTATGATGCATATCAAAACACTGAAGATGCCTTGTTATCTCTAGACTATGCCCTGCCATTGAAGGATTTAAGGTGTTTATAGCTGCCTTACTCTCACGATGGGGGCTATGGAGGAGAGGACACCTTTATTTGCTCACGGTGGTATATGGGAAATGTAGTTATCAAGATGTACAGTACAAAGACAGTCAAGGACTAAGGCTATACCGGCTGGAAATTTAGTATCTTGCTATATGTGCACTCATTCAAAGTCTCCATCATCATAAAGCTTGTCGCCCTTCGTATCTTTATCCATTCACCCTGGCTGCCCTTACCGCAGACCAAATAACTCAGATTCATGCTTACACCCAACATATCATACAACCCTATATCATACACATCGAACCATCCTAGTTGCCCCAGCGGTTCCTCTCCGTCCTTGCAGCAGCATCTTTATCAAAATCCCCATTGGCGTAGACCCATCCTCCCGCAACACAATTAGCCGCGCCCAAACCGAGCGCAGTGCCACGCACGGCACCACGGATGGAGAAGCGGCCCCGGAAAGGCTGACGACGACGCAGGGCCAGCAGCACGTACAGTCCAGACCAGGCAGCTGTCAAACCAGCACTACCGGTCTGGTATCCTGACAGGTTGAGGTAGGATGAGAAGAGCAGAGGAGGGGTGAAGAGGAAGAGGGGCAGGCTTGGGGGCCGGGCGTGAAGCGCTGTTATAAGCGTCGCTAGGAGAGAAGGCGGAAGCGAGTTGGCTATGATATGATCAGTTTAAGCTTGTTTATTGGGTCACAGGGGTTGAAGTTGAATCATAAGTTGGAGTTGCAGTGGTGAGTGAGCTGAGCTTGGGTGGTTTAACTTACTGCCCCAATCGTTAAGGTAGCCAAATACAGACTTGGTCTTGGCCGGAGCCACAGCAGATTCGTTCGCCATGGTTGCTTAATTTGTGTAAATGAGTGCGGCTGTTGCAATTGGACCTGGTCAATAAGCTTGGAGTCGTGATGCTCTCAAAAGATTTGAGCTACCGTATGCTCACCCCCCGGTCAATTTGTGACGTCGTGCATGGATTTGAGTCGAGCGCCTAGGCCTGATGACTAAGGCGCTTAAAGCTAGCTGCCTACTCTGGAAATCGGGTCACATGCCTGCAACTACACGACTTCAAGGTTAGCCTGATACTGCACCAGTCAAGCCATTGATCCTTCAACGCGCGGCAGACACTAACACGCAAAAAAGTCTCCGTTGAGAGAAATATTCTACGGACACTTTTCGCTCTATTATTGATCTACCTGAGACATTTAACTACTCGTCGAGATATCCCATAAGCCGAATTGACCCGTCTTGAGGTCTAGCCCAAGCTCAGCCACAGTTCAGTACCCCAAACGGGTAGGTCATATTGTGCATCATAACTCGCCAACTAAAAAACAACGTTCGATATTTGATGGCTTGGGTACGCCTTGCCGTTCTTAGGAATGGCCGTTAGACCAAGCCTCGTCTATATATAAGTGTGATACAATAAAATGCGCTATGATAGAGGTAAAAAGGCCATCTAACTAATACGAGAAAGAATAATAGGATTAAAAAAGGGGGGTATAGTAAGAATGGAAAGTTTAGGTAGTCATACAGCATCGCCAACTGTCTCGTCCATGTCATGATGTCGTTAAGATCGAATCAGCCTTGCCTCGACCCAAGATCAGCGTCCACCGTGGTGATATCGCGGATCTTGTGAGTAAGCGCCATGAGTCTGGTCATAGTCACCATAGTTCTCATTGGAGTAGCCGTGGCCGTACTGTGCCGAATACTGCGAGTATGAAGCAGCATCCCACTGTTGGTAGTTGCTATCGTAGGCCTGCATGTTGTACTGGTCCCCCGAGGGTCCAGCCGTGGCATAGCCTCCTCCGCTTGAATCAGCACTGGAGAGCAAGTTCAGGTCGAAGCCATCTTCAGGGTTGAGCTGCGAGAAGTCGAACTGGCTCAGCACGCCTCCTACGTCCTCGCCTGAGGTCATCATTCGGCCGTGGCCATGACTCTTGCTCGAGCGCTTGGACGAGCTGCCCCCTCGTCGAGAGCTGGAGCTCGAAGGGCTCTCGTCGTCTGTGGACTTGCGGGGACTCTTCTTCTTTGACGACTTGGAGCCTGAGCGAGTGTAGTCGCAACGAAGATTGTTGGTCCGACATCGTTCACAGCCGTTCTTGTCTCCACTGCAACGGAGCTATTCATCTGTCAGCAACTAGTCGTGCAGCAAAGAAGGTTGAGTATCCGCCCTTGGCAGCAGGAAGCTTGGCGAACAGGCGGGATAGGCGACTTGACGTCTCGGAAACTTACCTTTTTCTCATGGCATCTGTCGCACGCCTGGTGGGAACTAGAGCGGGCCGTGACAGGGTCGAAGCCATTGCGAACGCTCTGGACCTCATCCGTCTCAGGGTCGTACTTCCACGTTCCAAACATGGTTATTGATGACTGTGTTCTGGTAGACGGGGAGTATATGAGTCCTAGGTGGCCCATAGAATGGATAGCGAATATAGGAGGAGTAAGTGATGATAGGCAACTGCCAACTTGGTAATATGGACGGATAGGCAAGGTAGGTATTGCTTGTGTATGGATATAATTGGCCTTGAAAGACTGCAGTGAGCTTGAACCTATCTGTGCCTGAAAAACGAAGCATCTCGTGGTGTTTTTAAACCCCGAGGCATCTCTGCCGGGTTGGCGAGGTCTTATAGGCAACCGCGAATTTCCATCCAACGATGTTTGAACTGGCAAGCATCTCGGGACCCCATATTGGTTGGCAATGAGGTATTCGTGCCGAGCCGCACTGCCAGGCTCCCGTATGGGATAGACATGTGGTTGTTGGTTGTACGTAAGGCCACCCCTGTCTGCGATCTAAGTGATGGTCCGCGTCTCCGTCTAAGTGACGGCACACCGTTTACAGAGTACTGGGGTGGGTTTTAGAGAGCAGTGGCTCTTGTTGGGCGCGAATACTTTGTTCCTCTTTTAGAAAGCGCTGCCCCCATTTAAGGGGTTGCCTGATTTTTGTCTTTCTATAAACTGGGTAATTGATGGGGTCAAAGCAGAGAGACTCCTTCGTCGTAACCTCGTAGTGTTGGACTAAGGTTAAGTTTGAGTTGGGTAGAGTCCAAGGGTGGGAAATGCGGGCCCTGTCGCCTGTTCGGTGTGATATGAGTGGTCCGTCTCCACCCTGTGCCTGGAGGCTGGAGCTGTTCCTTCGACTGCAGCATCCACAGACGATTGGAAGCTTTCTCTAAGGGAACAACATCTATGTCCAGTATTTGTGTGGCTGTGTTATATCACGGATTCTCTAGTATATATTGATAGTATGACGGTGTAGCAGTGCATACACAACGGCCCCCAACTGTATGGCTCTTGGACGTTGTAAGATTGCCACGTTTAAGCCCGGGACTCTGCCTCTTCCTGAATTAAGTCATGTACGGAACAATTTACCCTTACCGTTAGACGTGCCTTGCATCCTGCTCTTACGGTGATCTGCACCTGATGATGATAGAACTGAGCATAAACCCATCTCGTTCGAATATATGTTGTTGGTTACCAGGCTAGTTTTCTAGTTCGCAACGTGGGGTAATTAAGGCAACAACGCAATTTTAGGCAAAAGCCTCCACAATCGGTAGAAGAGCCGACAAGCGAACCCTGGAACGTCATAAATTGTCTCAACTCTTGACGATATTATCGTATCATGCTAGTCCAGAGACGGGGAGTTGAGTCATGAACTAGCGGGACTTTCTTCTTGTATCTCTTTCTTATCTTACCGCAGTGGGCATTGTTGGAGTTGAAGCCACTGAAACTACAAATTACGGTAACAATACGATTTAAAGTGGTTGCATAATGTTGTCAGAGGGGCACGGCCAGTCCATGTTTGAGTGACAGTTGAAGGGGGTGGCAAAGCTCCAAGAAACAATTAAACTGAATTGAATTGACTTGACTTAATAAATGGGCTCACTATCAGCCTTGTACGGCACGGCATGCTGTATCAGTGGTGGGATAACAGAGGTGGTTCGGATTTAGGCAGACTGTGGAGGCTGAGGCTGTCATT
This sequence comes from Fusarium sp. PT, assembly GCA_021020635.1. Taxonomy (NCBI): domain Eukaryota; kingdom Fungi; phylum Ascomycota; class Sordariomycetes; order Hypocreales; family Nectriaceae; genus Fusarium; species Fusarium sp. PT. The sequence goes on from JAHMRZ010000011.1 coordinate 470,315, forward strand.
CTCAGACTCTCCCCATCACTTTGCATCATGGGACTAATAGAGCAGGCCTCAGACTTCATCACCTCGTATATGTCTCTATCAACTTTTGACTTACTGTACCTACCAAAAGATCTTACTTACCTCTCTAATCTCATGCCAATGACCTCTCTGTTACCCGCTTGATACAACCTTTACATCTGGCGTACAGGAGTTACGCCGCCCAGTGCACTCGCTTCACCTCCTTGACCTCGAGATATTCAGCATGTCGTATCAATTCGTCCATTGGAATCTGCTTGCCGAGATTCTCCATCCTGCCGTCATCCCAATGCACGATGACCTTGGCGTGTTGCTTATCCGGGGCTAAGAAAGAGGCAATGCGATCACATGATGTTCGTGGATTAAGTGAAATCGGATACGAAGGCCCATTTTCGCGATTTAACGAACCCGTCGATTTGTCCTTTACCTGAATGAGGTACCTGCCCTCATAGTTGCATTTGTTGTGCCTGGGTTTCGTGCCATTGTGACGCATATCAGGGGTTCGACGGTGGTTATTGTGATTGTGGGCTATGCTCATCGGATGCGGGCAACAATTGCAACTACACTTTGTAGGGTCTGCAGTTCGATACTCTCCTTGTGATTTGAGAGGCAAGATGTAAGTGCCATACGTTGAAGCTCTGGAGGCCGCCTGCGACGCCCGACCGCTGTTGAGGAACGTATTGACTTCTTCCTTCTTTGTACGAGAGTTTTGTCTCTCTGGGCGGGAGCTTTCCTCCCTCCTGGGACGATCTTCTCTTCTGGATTGAGACCGTTCTTCGCCCCTCGTGTACGGGCGTTCTGCCCTTGAGTAAGATGGTGAGCGTGACACGCTTGGCGCGCGGTAGTATTGATCATGATCGCGACTGGTATAATGCTGATTCCGATGTCTTGAATCCGGTTTTCTGTGGTCATTGTTTTGCGAATAGGAGTGGGAGCGCCTCTTGGCAGCTGCAGCATCAAGATCGTATCGTTGCGAAGAGTAAGACATGGTAGGTTTTGTTCCGATATACAAACCTGTTTTCAGGGTTTATTGATTTCGAGTTCAAAGTTCTTCTTGGTGGTCAGGTTCGTGAGTACCAAATTCGTTGTCTTTCATCTTCGTTTCTTGAACATCTGGTGTATAAGTACTGACAGTCGAGAAAGACTCGCTACATGTCTTCTCAAAGACATTTTCAGCATTGGAAACTGACATATTGTCGGGTTGAACAAGAAGCTGCGAAACAACAAAACCCCTTTGTTCACCTCTCGAGGATAACCATATCGTTCACTTGAACAATAACAACTTGGGACATAAGGTGGCTGTTCTGAGGTCTGTCCTCGGCAATCGACAAATCGCCTCGCATGTTCATCGTCCAAGAATAGCCATCAAAGAAGTCGAGGTTTCACAGCTCCATAGCTACCACATCACGCTTCCGCAAGCTCATCTCTGTTCTAATGTCTGCTGTTGAAGCCTGGGAAACCAAGTGCCTTCGATGAGGAGAGAACTGGCCTCCACGCGGGTCCCAAGACGGCAGGTCGGCCAATTTGTTTGATTAAACCAATCCCACATGGAAGCACTGGGAAGGCGGAGGAATCGGGGTTCCAGCGGAGCCCGACAGTTGCTTTTAGGTGCACTGATAGAGAGATAAGTCCCCTAAAACTTGAGATAAACCAATCGAGTGTCGTGCGTCGATTGCTTGGGACTTCCCCACAGTGGCCAAAGGGGGCTAAGGGTGCGGCAAAAGCCACAGGCCACTCTCCAAAAGGCCAGCAAAGACATCCCCATTCCATTCCATCCCGCATTTTAATCTTTGCACCTCATCAACTCCAAACTTTGGCATCGCCTCTTTTTTCCTTTCCTCTTCAACTAGATCCTTACCGATTTCCTCAACCCCCTAATTCAAGATGGCTCTCTCTCCTCAGATGTAAGTAATTCTTCACGCGACAGCTTGTCGCGCAAATTCCCTGGTGGCGCAAACGCCAGGAGGGGATCAATGGCGACGAGAATGCTGACATATCTTGTGATAGCACCAACCTGATCATCATCCTGGGTATGATGCAGGTGTCGAAGCGCGTTCCTTTCGATGATCCTTTTGTGCTCAACGTCGTTCGCGCTGTCTACCTTGCCAGCAACGTCATCATTGCTGCTCTGTACTTCTACACCCAGCTGAAGATCAACAAGAAGAAGGGTACGATAATTTCTCTGAAGCAGGGTAAACTGGCACAATGCTAACATGAACCTCACAGATCTTACAACCCTCAAGTATGTCGAGCCCGCCCCCATGGGCTCCACTGAGGAGGGCAAGCTCGTCACCACCACCGTCCACGCCTACGACAACCAGCAGATCCGCACTGCTTTCCGAAGCCAGGCCATGGGTGTTGCCATGATGGCCTTCATGCACGTGTACATGAAGTACACCAACCCTCTTCTTATCCAGAGCATCATCCCCCTCAAGAGCGCCTTCGAGAACAACATGGTCAAGATCCACGTTCTTGGACACCCCGCTGCTGGCGAGCTCAAGCGTCCCTTCAAGCAGCCCCAGGGCTTCATGAGCGCCATGCAGGGTGGTGCTGCCCAGAGCGACAAGAAGGCCGTCGAGGCTGCCGAGCGTGCCGGTCGTGGTGGTGCCAAGGAGGAGTAAACTGGAATTTCTGGAAGGACTATTTCATGCTCAGAAGATCGGTTTGGATCCTTGTAAGCTAAGGTTGATTGGCCTTGGTTGTACTATAATACAGCTGTCATGATATGCAAAAGCATTTGTGTTAGTTTGAGACGGACGGAAAACCCAAAGCATTGGGATGTTTAAGTGATTTTATGAAATAACATTTCCCTCGCCAAATTTGTACACTACTGTGTGAATACAATTACTCACAGTCAAGCTGTGTTGTCAGCTCTGCTGTTGTGGCTAAAATCTGCGTGAATTGTAATCACGTTTTCTCGTGTAAATTAGTGACATAATTCGGATTTCTAGATCGCGACAATCCGCCCCTCCGCCACATATCGCCGTCATATTGAATCGCTTTCGCCAACCTTCCAACTTAACCCTTTTACTTGCGATTTGTTTTGTCCACTTCCATAAGTGCGCTGCGAAACTTTCACATCTTTTCCAACCTTTCGTCAATAACCGTCTACACATATATTCTACGTTCGCTTCGTCATGGAGCGACCATCCACGCCACCTAGGACGACGAGACCGGCGCCCGTTATTAGCCCGCCTACTCCAGAAGTTACGAAGCGCATAGTATGTCACAGTCGGGAACAGAATCTGATTTTTCTGTGTGTTACTGACTTTTACCAAGGAAGAGAATCGACTCCGCGCAAAGGCGATCCGAGACCAGCGTGAAGCAGAACAGCGAGCGACTGGCACCGTGCCCGACATACCGAAGAGCTCCGGCGGTTTTGTTCCAACAGAGGACGTCTATGTCTCCAAAACTGCAGATGGAAAGCGGCCGTATAATGCCATATCGACGGCAGAATCTCCCAAAGGGACAAATCGAGATGGCCGCAAGAAAGGTGACGAGGAGTCACTACGGCCTGCGCGCAAGTTCACAAAGTTCGTCGATTACAATATGAGCACCATGACAGATACGAAAGGTGGTTTCTTATCGACGGAGGACGATCCTAATAATTATGCTCTTGGGGGTAAAAAGCCCGGACAAGCCGAGTCCGATCAGAGACCGAAGCACATGAGTGTTCAAGAGTGGGAGAGACTACAACTGATACGGAACTTGAAGCGACTAAAGGCAGGGCCTTTTGAGCCGGGCCTCAGTGTGCTCGCCGATGATGAGACGAGGAAAAAGTGCCGGGATTGCAAGAGCTTGGAGATTGACTTTGTTTGGGAGGAGGTTTTCCATCTCTGTGTCTGCAACAAGTGCAAGGAGAAATATCCGGAGAAGTACTCATTGTTGACCAAGACCGAGTGCAAAGAAGATTATCTTCTCACAGATCGTGAGTTGTTTCACCTGAGCGAGAAAATGCATCACTGACACTGAACAGCTGAGCTACGAGATCCCGAGTTATTACCTCATCTCTCCAAGCCAAATCCTCATAAGTCTCACTGGCACGACATGATGCTCTTCCTCCGGTGCCAGGTAGAGGAATACGCAATCAAAACAAAATGGGGCTCAGCAGAGGCGCTAGATGAGGAGTACGGGAAGCGAGAGACACAGAAGAAGGCTCGCAAAGAGGCCAAGTTTAAGGAGAAGTTGCTGGATCTCAAGAAAAAGACACGAACAGACGCTTTCCGCAGACAGGCTGGCAATCTGAGCAAGTCCGGGGCGAATAAGTTTGGAGATACAATAGGTGGTGGAAAGCACGTGCACGAATGGGGAAGGACAGTCGAGAATGAGGATGGTATGACGGTTAAGACTTGTGTTGACTGTGGTATGGAGGTCGAGGAGATGGAGTTTTGAGGGAAACAATAGAGATCAATGTTTCAGGCTTTGTCTGTTAGCCAGGGATTGGAGTTGGAGAAACAAGACTCATCGAAATCGAACAAGGCGCTTAGTTTAAGGTGGAAATTAAAGGACAAATACCCAACGGAAGCTACTGTTTGCCAGTAGCATTTGCTTTTTCCACATCCATCTTGAGAAACTTCCCTGCGTGTTTCGGGCTCTATATCGGCTATCTGTTCCGTTAGCCAGGGGTACACCGAGTTGATGCCTGACAGCCTCACAACATTTGCAAGACCGAGCTTGTTCAACCCTGATTGGTCAAAATCTCAGCGGCAAAGCGTCGATACAGAGAGCATAGCACCAACTAACAGCGTGGAAGTACAGGGCAGCACACAGGACAGCACAACAGACGCACCTCCAAGTACTGGGACCGGCAAGCTTGCTTTCTTTAGCAGCATACGCCCTGAAGCCTACATTTTTTTCGACCTGCTACCAACAGAAAGCAGACCACGATATAGCGACTTTGACTATCTGTCTTGCTTGTTTCAGAACCGAACCTCTTCCGAGACGACAACACGTGCCAAGGCTCGTTGAAGCGTGTGCGCAGGAGCTTCCAACCTCTGGCCTGGCCTAGCCTCGTCACATCATATCACATCCTAAACGCAACGAGCTCGTCCGACTTCGAACCGGCACTTGCTCGCCGACGTCGCTCTCCCTCCCAGACCGACTGGAATCTCCATGCACCCGCCCAATTGAGAGAGGCGTGCCGCGATGGGCCCAAATGCTGGCAACGGCGTGGGCGGCCTGGAGATGGGGCCCATGATGCAGGGCAATGGCTCCAACCTGCCCCAGGCCACCGAATACACCCTCCAGGGCGTCATGCGCTTCCTGCAGACCGAATGGCACCGACATGAGCGCGATAGGAACTCGTGGGAGATTGAGAAGCAGGAGATGAAAGGCCGCATCGCCAACCTCGAGGGTCAGGCGCGGAGGGCTGATGCTACCCAGCGCGTGCTGAGGAAGTATGTTACAATGCTGGAGCGCAAGGTTAAGGAACAGACGGCTCAGCTGCAGGGACAGGAGGCTGTTGATGCGGATACTGCTGCGAAGAACGACCGGGCAGCCAAGATCCAGGAGAAGCTTAGATGTGAGTGATACCCACTATATGCTGGTCCGACTGAGCTAACGGTTTGACAGCTTCGTTGGAGGACATGCCTGCTCCAGGTGTCGATGGAGTTAACTATGAGAAGCTTGATCGAGGCGACGAGGATGCTCAACGACAGGATCTCAAGACTTTCCTCGACCAGTGCCAGTCCGAATTTATGTACCTTATGATTACTCCCGCAAACCCGCAGCCGCCGCGAGATTCTCCCCCACTACCGATCATGGAAGATCTGCGAGAAGTTGAGGCATATGGCATGCCAGCTCCCCAACCTATGGAGCGACAGTTCCAGCTCCCTACACGAGGTGCTCAGAATCACGCTCAAGACATGAACTCAAGAATAGCTCAGCAGAACCATGTTCCCCACGTACAGAACCAACAGCCGCACTTTGCTCAAAAACAGTCAGAACTACAACCCCAACCTATGATGCGGTCTTCAGCCGAACATCCTCCTATTATGTACCAGAACTCTAACGACTGGCCTACGTCTGTATCCGTTACCTCCCGGCCGGTTGAGGAACACGTAACCCCAGCAAACCATGCTGCGGAAGTTTTGGGTGGAATGGAGGATCCTGTTGAACTTAGAGAGAAACAACAACCTGAAACTGATGGATGGGAGTTTCCCGAGGGTACGTTCCCCGAGCCTGGAAACTCCCAGCCCAATCAGTCTCAACCTAACCGACCTGACACCGATGCCTTTCCAGCCGCTGACAACGTCCCTAAATCACCAGGTCGACGAGACAGCTCCCACCGAAGAAAAGGTTCCATGTCCAGGAGACGAAGCGCCGATCATGAACTAGCCCTGGCTGCCCAAAAAGCGGAGAGTGGTAACTTCAAGCTAAGATTTGGACTGCGGGGTCACCTTGACACTGTCCGAACAATCATATTCTCTGGAGGCGGTAGCCCGGGAGAGCCAGAAATCTGCACTGGTGGAGACGATGGTATGATCAAGCGTTTCCACATTCCCAGGTTAGATGGTCATCCTGGAGGTTCGGCGCACACAGCGTCAGATCTCGATGTTACAGCCAACTTTACGCACCGCGGTCACTCAGGGGCAATTCTTTGCTTGACATCATGGTCCCCTTCGCCGAACTTCTCGACTGGCGGTCGCGCACAGGGTGATGGCTGGATATTCTCTGGTGGCCAAGATGCGACTGTTCGAGTCTGGGAGCGTGGAAGGGTTGACCCCAAGGCGACACTCGAGGGCCACACAGATGCTGTTTGGGCTATTTGCGTTCTCCCCGCAACTCTTGGTTCAATCTTCGGCAACTCAAGTCCTTATGGTAACGCGGATCGCATCTTGGTCGTTTCAGGTGCCGCAGATGGTAGTGTTCGCTTGTGGTCAGTGAGTGCACCTCCTCAGTTAAGCTCACCGCAACCCGGAACAAACCGAGCGATGACTGGCCGTGGAGGCAGAGTTCGTGGTAACTCGATGAGCTCCGGCAGTGGATTCGCCAGCACTCCTCAACCTTCTATCGCATCTAACTCGCCCTTTAACCACACACTTGTACACAACATCGCAAGATCAGATGGCTCCACAGCTAGCCCGACATGTATCGCTCCTCTAGGCACCACCGGCGAGCAGTTTGTTGTATCGTACTCTGATGCTGCTATTCTTGTTTATGATACCCGAACCGGCGAACAAATCGGCAACATGGACAGTCTCGAGACATACGACCAGACGATCAAGACCAGTGTCAACGCTGTTGTGGCTACGACGATTGGTCTTGACCAGGCCAACCAGAACCACAGCGGTAACATTACCGAGGAAGATGCCAGCCCGGGCGCTACTGGCGGTGGACGATCAATGGCTGGTTCAGGCGTAGAGGGTACTATCATTTCAGGCCACGAAGACCGCTTCATCCGGTTCTTCGATGCCAACAGCGGTAAGTTGAGTTCACAAAGTTGGGAATCAACCACTAATGACCATGCAGGCCAATGTACATATAACATGATTGCTCACCCAGACTCTATCTCGAGCCTTTCCCTGAGCCCCGACGGCCGTGAACTCGTTAGCGCTGGTCACGATGCCTCGCTCCGCTTCTGGAGTCTCGAGAAGAGGACTTGTACACAAGAAGTGACAAGTCACCGCGTAATGCGCGGCGAAGGAATCTGTGCCTGCGTCTGGAGTCAAGACGGTAAATGGGTCGTCAGCGCTGGCGGCGACGGCGTGGTCAAGGTTTTTGCACGATAATGGAGACGCTTTAACATGTCATGATATGGAGGATTTTGTACGCGCGAGTGCATCGTTGCTTGGCGGGTCATAGTTATTGCAGCAGTTGGATGATGAGACGAAGGCTCAGCAACGACGGGGAACACTTGTGTTACAAATATCTATGCGATTGCTTTTGGAGGGAGGTTTGGAGAAGAAGGGGGATTTCGTTATTTATACTACTCGTCGATACCCGGCATTTAGTGATTGCTCCTGTTTTTATAGCATAGTCGCGGGGAGTGTGTACTTAATAGTAAACATATTATTGATCACTCGGCTACAAAAGAGAGGGGAAAATAGTTGATTTGTGCTGAAAGGAATTCTGCAAAAAGAATGATCTGCGTATCGCAGATGGCTGGATCTCTCCCGCCGGGAATTGAACCCGGGTCTCAAGCGTGACAAGCTTGCATACTGACCACTATACTACGGAAGATGAAACAGGTTGAAACCTGTTGTAGTGAGGGGGGTTGTTGACAAGAGCTCGGGGTTTTGATTATATATAGGATTTACAAACTCAAAGCCAAGATATTTTTTTCATTGGTTGAAACCAGCATACTTGCCATCATTTACAGCCCGATTTGTCCCAGTATGTAATAGAAGTGGGCCAAGACACCACGCCTCTTAACAACTTTTTTGATTCTACCTACCCTGAAGCTGCTCAGCAACAGAACCTCAGTCGATCGCTTTTTTATCTACCCATAACAGATTCATTTGTCATTTTTGAGGCGTATTGTATAGATGTTGCATGTCATCCGCAAATCAGATTTGATATTAACCTTGGCTTATCTCGCCACCTTCACCATTCAACACATACATCCTCAGAACAATCTCATTCAAACCATCCTCGTATCCCACGCAATATGTCGATTATGACTCGTCCGACTCGCTCTCCTGACTGTCAGGAACACAAAAGATCTGACCCGGTTGGTCATTTCCCGGGGACCTGAAAGTCACATTGGTCGTGAACGCTTTTGGAATTGGTGTACGGGAGACCCCATCGAGTGGCAGGTCCTTATCTTTCGCAACGGCTGGTCTGCTAGCATCGTAGGTCTTATACAGATTTAGTCTCATCACTATACATTTTGGAGATGGTACTAACCCGGTGGAATTTGTTTCGCAGGTGGATTCCCAACTTGGTGATATCCTTGAACTTCTTCGCATAACAACCCATTCCAATTACGGGCAGACGTAATGGCCTTCCAGCTCCCAATCAATTGGGCAGTTTGGCAAATGGGCATATAAATGCCTAGCTCGAAGCATTCTGGCCATGATGTTGGCCATGTCCAGCCGCAGTTCAGCTTCATCAGGGAATAAAGACGCTGTCATTTGTTAGTTAGAGCTGAGAGCTATATGCTTCATAGAGAGACCTACGTGGAGTTGGCCGTCGGACGACCTGGTTTGAGATGGGGAGAGGTGGCAGAATCGGAATTGGCCTTTTGGTAAGCAGAACTGGCGATGCGGGATGAACCGAACGCTGGGGCTTCAATCTTCGTCCACTGCATCGGAAAAGATGGGACTGTTTCAACAAACTCGGGAACAGCATCGCACGTGCCGCCAGTTGGAATCATGTTGGACAGTGTTGGTTCGGGAGAGAGTGTTGGTTGGTTCGGGAGAGGCAGTCTTGAGTTGGGAGAAGGGAAGTAGGTATGCGACGTGTGGAATAAAACGAAGAGCCTCTACCTCACTGCCGACCCAAGGTAGGTGCTTCCATAGGTGAACATGTGCCTACTTACCTGACTTCCATACTGCAGGTAGGTGGGACCTTCCAGACAATTCGTCCCATCTTCTACCTGTGCCTAGAATCGGATGGAACAGTGTTACTTGCCTGAGGTACCGACTTCGACACCAGCATGTCATTTGGCTGCTCCTTACCTACATTCTTCCTTACATTACATCAAGTAAGCCCTACCATACCTGCCAGCCAAATCCCGTGAAGTAGTCTTAATGGCGACCATCGCCAACGCGGACGCAACTACGACTCCTTCAGGGGCCCTTGTTGCGCTGGTCATGCGAGAGCACTGGCAGTACAATGACCAAGCCGAATACGTCCTTACTGACCTCCGAGGAAAAGTCCCAGCTGGCCTTGAGACCAATGATCTACTCAGACTCTTCCCCAAAGACGAAGAACTACTAGTACAAGCAAGTGATTCTGAGGATTGGGGTTGGCCAATCTTTGTCTGCAATAGGAGAAGCATTTATGGTAAGTAAGTTACTTAATATAATTTATCTAAATTTATATAAATTAAAGAAGACTTTATTATAGTTTATATATAATTGTGTAAATTAAGAGAGAGTTAATAATAAGTCATATAAACTCATGTAAAGTTATATAACTTTAGATAAGTTAATTATAATTTAGGTGAAATTATATAAATTAAGAAGAGTTTATTGTAACTCATATAAGATTATATAAATTTTAGAAGAGAGGTTTGAGCTTTTATTCGCCCACTTGGCTGTCTCCTCATAGTAGCAGAGCCTCTCAATTGATCATTTCTCTATCTAGTACTCATCAATTATTTCTTTTTTATACCAAGGTATGCTATGTAGACGCTGCAGGGAAATCGCCTGAGCCATTTGATAAGTTCATATGGAGCACATATCATCGGTAGGATGACCAGGGCTCATTCTTCCCTTCCCATGCCTGGCAGTAACAGATAAACTTAATCTAATGGGCGAATCTGAAGTCCATACGCTGTTGCCCCTCATCTTCAGTGTTAAGAAGATAATCTTGCTGCTGCTCCTTAGTCAAAGCACTCCATCTCTCATCACGGACCTTATTCCTCCAGATGTAAAAGCCTTTGACCAAGTAAAAAAGAACAATGTTGGCAGATGTAATGCCAAGAATGACCCTGTTGCCGCGGCGATACAAAGGCTGATCGTCTTCGCGGAAGATGTTCGACGCCACAATGTTACCCGACTGCACAAACATGTTATACAGAGCAGCACTGATAGCTCTCGTACGCACGCTGTTGCTGTTCTTGGCGTTCCAGCCAACTAGAATAGCATGACAGTAGGGGTAGCTTAGAAGACCTGTGATGAGAGCATATCGAACCCAGGGGGATATGTCGCCAGGGAGGACGACGAGGGCGAGAACCCAGGGGAAGATCCAGATGTTGGAGATCGATGATAACATTCCTCGTTCTTTGAATTTCTCGGAGAGCCAGGTAATGATGAGTAAGTTGACGGCGTAGAGGAACTGCGAGGGGATTGCGAGGAGGTTCGCTTGGAAGACGGAGAAACCGATTTGACGAAGGATGAAAGAGAGGTAAGTGTTGAAGGGCGAGGGAGGAATATAGACCATGAGACCGATAATGTATAATGGCCACTGCTCCCAGTCTTTGATAGCCTTCCAGAGCTTGGAGAGGTTGACGGCTTCTCTGTTGATGTTGTTAGACGACATCGTGCTTTATGATAGGGTATATAATGTAGTGTGACATACCGATTGTTCATATCTCCTTTGCTCGGATCATCACGAAGAAGTCGATTCACCATGATATATTCTTCACGCTCAGAGAACCAGCCATCCTTGCCACGGAACCAACTCTTGGTCTGGCATGGGCCAGGGGGCATGAGAACCCAAGAGAAGAGACCGATGATGAACGTTCCCATAGCTTCAATCAGGAACCTGGCCAAGTTAGCTTCGGTTCAAACGCAGTGGGTGATAATACTCACAGCCATCGCCAGCCGCCCCATCCCAGGACGCCTCGCATCTGCAGAATGCCTGCTGCAAGGAGAGAACCGACGATGTTGCTGGTGCTGAGCGCAGTCCAGAAAAAGGCCAGTCTGATGGGTAGCTCATTAGACTTGTAGAAGTAAGTGAGCCAAAGCACGATGTCCCTATAACTGGTCAGAGGCCATCACTTAAGAGGATTTGTGAAAGCCTTACGGAATGAATCCACCCATTAGAAGTCCCAAAAGAGCCTTGAGGGCAAAATAAGCACTTCGACTGTGTAGCGCAGCCTGTGAACCTGCTACTAGAGACCAGCAGCAAATGAGAAAAGGAATCCATCGATCAGCACCGAGTTTCTTGCTGATCAAGCCGCTGGGCAACTCAGCAGAGAGAAACGTAACTAGGAAGATCTAACTTTTGGTCAGTTGACGTAGCGAGAATGGTAGAGGTTGACAGACGGTTTGGCCATAGTTGAAGTCGTTTGTATTCATACCAATTTCTGGTAACTGTAAGATTGTCAGTATATGTTCAGAAAATATGTAAAAGTTAGACTTACCATGTTGTCGGAGATAGCACGGTTGATGTTACGTCGGTGGAAATCTAGGGAGAGAAACATAACCCAAGCCCAGAGACAAATGCGAAAGTCAATCTAAGATACCAGGAAATATGTTAGCAAATAGACCCTTCTAGCCGTTTCGTATGGAGCTTTGTGAATTATCACTAATTGAGTAAATACCTTTCGAACAAGCTTCTTCTCTTCCTGGGCTGTCCAGGTAAAGCCAGGATCAAATCGATGGCGATTCTCATACTCTGCCTTTTCATACACCTTTCGCCAACGATCGGCTATATCAGGATCCGTAAAGGGATGTTCGATTGTTGAGGAACCAGACTCATCACTGCTGTCGTTGTCTCGGACATTGACCTTGTTGATGGCCTTGCTAGGATCTTCACTAGCCGCCATTGTTACTGGTGTTCAGAGGCACTAATAACAGTTGGGGAAACGTGATCAGTTCCTCGGAGAAGGGAGAAAAGAGAGATGGCCGCGGAGATGTTAAAACATGAACTGATCAATGGCTGCTGGCTTGTCTTATAAAGGGTTGACGTCTCCCCACGACTGGGACTGTGAACTAAACGCATATCCAATATTTCAACATCACATCGATACAATCACAGCTAGTCCCTGAATGAGGTAGTAATTTGGGGGTTATCGATGTCGCGATGAGCTCCGGAGATCACCTCAAGGCTCGGCGAACTTGGGTTCCCCGGGTATACCCAGTATTCAACAGCGCCTCCAAGCAGCAAACAACACTATATCCCGTGGCGACGAGCCGGGGACTACTGTTTCAAAGGAAACTGTTAGGCCAGAGGCTCTGAATTTTCGAGATCCATGACATGGTCAATGACCTAAGTCAGTGACCAATAACGACCCTTCGATAAGACTGTGTAAGTCAAACCCGAGCAAGATCTGTCAAGTTTGCAATTAGTACAAAGTATGAGGTGCTTCATGCTACCACAATAGTCTACCATGGGCATTTAAGCTATGTGACCTATCTCATAGCTGTCGAAATGGCGTGCTAGCCACGGATAGTGGTCAGGCCAATCGCTGAGAGAACCGGCCGAGGCCCGGGAAATGGATTTGCTTTCTGACGAATTCTCGGACTTGGCGAAGTTCGGCAGTCAAATTATAGATACGAGTTCCGAGATTCTGGAGCGTATAGAGTATTGAGCTAAATTTGAGTTGAACTGGGGTAGGAAACTCTATGATACGAACAATTTTCCTGAAAATACACACCCTTCGTACAAGTCAACTCTCAAGTATTTAATCAACTCCCGAATTTGAAGAATTATCAATATCTTATTATAAATAATTTACACGGGAGTCTTCAATATACTCTAGAGATATAACTTCTTCGTCTTGATGATCAAACGGATTATCGCATTGCGTGACCCATCCCCAGGAATTGCGACAACCTCAGCGTAACCTTAACCACAGCATTCAACATTGCGCAATCATGCACTATGACGCGCTACTACTATGACGGTACGTCGCCAAGTGTCTCTTTATTGTGATGCCACCTCTTTATCTCCGGCATTGCGTGATCTGACTTCATTCTGAGTGTCCCATTGATGACCGCAATAGGTACTACACTTGATCTACGCCGAAGTCGGTTCGTCAAATCAGTGGTCAATCATTCCGCTACATCATGGCGAATATGATTGTACGATTCTATCGTTCCCCGCGTTTTGGATGTAATACTGTTTGGTTAATGGAGGAGTGAGCAATGTATATAAAGGCTACGTCTCACAACTAGACCACCCCGATTCGATCTAAACAACAAAAGACTAAGATCGAGAAATACTCTCAAAATGGCACCCTCCGCTGTTGAAACCGCGACAGACCTCGCAAACGATACTAAAAAGCTGACGCTTTACCCTGGCCACGTCGAGGGCGCTTACAAAGAGTTAGCTCCCAATTCCTACCGCCGCGAGGATGAGGAAAAAGGGGTAAACGGACATGCTGCTGCAAAGGTATGTCTCCTTGCACATCTCTATATCTAGCATCTAATCTGATAACTTATTAGTATCCTAACTATCTCCCCACATGGAACAAAGATCAAGTCTATCCTCCCCTCGAACCCTTCGAGCACTACGACCATGGCAAAGACGCCGACCCTAGTTTCCCCAACTTGATCAAATCCGACACAAAGATCTCCCATCTCACTCCCACAATCGGCACTGAGATTGAGGGCGTCCAGCTGAGCAGTCTCTCTGATGCTGGAAAAGATGAACTAGCCCGCTACGTCGCCGAGCGCAAGGTAGTAGCCTTCCGAAACCAAGACTTTGCCGATCTTCCTATCGCAGAAGCTCTCAAGTTCGGAGGCTACTTCGGTCGTCATCACATTCACCCTACCTCTGGATCTCCTGAGGGCCATCCTGAAGTTCACCTTGTTCATCGAAGTGCGGGAGATAAATCCTATGAGGAGTTTTTCAAGACTCGTGTGAGCTCTGTTGCTTGGCACTCTGATACCACGTACGAACAGCAGCCTCCCGGGACTACATTTCTCTACGTGCTTGATAACCCTGAAACTGGTGGTGATACCTTATTTGCCAACACTGTTGAGGCTTATAACCGTCTATCACCTACTTTTCAGAAGCTCTTGCATGGCCTCAAAGCTACGCACTCTGGTATCGAACAGATCAATGCTAGTGTTAAGAAGGACGGCATCAAGCGCCGAGAGCCTGTTGTTAACGAACACCCTATCATAAGAACTCATCCGGTCACCGGCGAGAAGTCCCTTTACGTCAACCCTCAGTGTAAGTCACATCATTCAAACCCATAAGGACCACATTAACACGGTCAATAGTCACGCGAAACATCGTTGGTCTTAAGAAGGAAGAGTCTGATGCCATTCTCAACTTCCTCTACGAGCACATCGCTTGGGGCGCAGACTTCCATGCCCGCGTCAAGTGGCAGGAGAAGACTGTCGTGGTTTGGGACAACAGATTAGTTCAGCACACTGCGATTCTCGACTGGCACTCTGGTCAGCGGAGACATCTCGCTCGCATCACGCCTCAGGCTGAGCAACCTTATGAGACACCATTTGAGGGTTAGGTTTGACATTATATGATAAGGCTGGGATAGTTTCCGCCAGGGTCTCATAGGCGGAATTCTGGCTCAGAAGGAATGAATACAATAAACTCCATAATGAGTGTTATGTTTACGCTTGGGAATATAAAATAATATTACCTTGAAATGTGCTTATACTAAGATTAGTAACTTGATATAATTCATATAAATTAAAGACCTTTCATTATGATGTACATAAAATTACGTAAGGCCCTAGAAGCACTCGGTTCAAGTTCACAAAATGATAAATCCCCGATGTTAACTCATCATGGCATACAAAACATATATGTACGTCTAGAATAGATTCATGTATATCGTATGCTTCTTTCTATCCCAGCCAGCCATCATAATCATACAACACTTCATCGCTCATCCAACGCCTGTATGATATATCCGTTAAACAACATTGCCCAACCCGTCGAGTCACCCATGCACCAAACTCAAAAAGTGCTACTCCAAACTTGATGCCCAATCATGGCTGTCAAAACTCCAATACCGTACTTGCTAGCATTTGCGTTCCCCTGCCAGACCTCCCATCCAAGCCCGCAAACTGCCACCAACTCAAAGACGCTCAACGCAGAGCTGATGTATATGGCCGCAGTAGGGGCTTGTTCGTGCTTCCTTTCTCGACTTTTATCGCCAGTTACTCGCAGGGCGATAGTACCTGCTGCAGAGAGCAACGCTAGCTGAACTTCCCGGCCAAAAGGCATGGTAAATGCAGCAGTTAGACCCCATAGTACTATTAACACAGCCAAAGTGACAAATTCCACCCCAAGACTCTTCAGTTTGGGCGAGTTAGAGGAAGCATGACTCCCAGATGTCCATCCTGATGAGCGGCCTCCCGAAGGCTTGGCCGGAGAATCATGCTCTTGACCCAGGGAAAAGCTTTGGCTCAAGAGGTCTGCCAGACCGTTGGCATCATCGTTACTTTCTTGAGGCGCAAAGAAACTGGGCGGCTTAAACGCAACATCACGCTCGTCGCTTTCACTCCCATCCTTCTTCTTAGCCGCGCCTCGGAAGAAAATACTCTCCTGTTCTACTGGCTTGCTCCTCAGAATTGGCGCATTGGGTGGGTTTCGCAGACGCTGCGATGGGTTGGTTGGTGCAGCGGGAACTTTGTACCAAAAAGGGCTTTGTTCTGTGCTCACAGGCGCCTGGCCGAAGGGTCTCCTTGGTCCATTCGAGATGGACGAGTCTTGGAAAGCTCGGTATTGTGACTGAGGCTGAGATTGAGACCCAGTTGGTGTCCAATCCATCTCATCCGAATATCCAACTTCCTGGTTCTTCTGTGGGGTGATGTTCAGACCGCTGAACCGGGCACCGGGGCTCCCTGGGATCCTTGTGGGATTACTGGCTAAGAATGGTTGCGGTGATAACGACTTGGGTACAGGTTGAGGAAACCGATCAGTCTGGGGTGCTAGTGTAGGAGAATCCAAAGCTTCATTTAACAAATCCGAAAAAGTTTTTGGCTCTTCTCTCCTCTTTCGGGTGATCTTGGGCTGCTTTGGCGAGATTGTCGCGTTGGATGGGCCAAAAAGAGGCGTGGTATCAACCTTGATAGATCTTCTTGCAGACGAGTATATCTGAACCGTATTAGTGCCATTCCACACTTCCTGCAAAATAACTTACCATGATCATAACAACTGACATAACCAAGTGCGCACTAAGTTGGGCGTTCCGCGACTTTGCTTGGCCACCATCCATCTCGAGCACTCGGCGAAATAGAAAGCGAAAGAAGATAATCAGTACCTGGAAAGAATACCACTGTGTGAATCCTAGCAAGTGTCTCGAAAAGCCGCGAGTAACCTGTACAAACTGAGGATTCCACCAAGCTGATAGAATACTTGCCACAACTGCACTGTTGATCAGAGTATCCGCTGGTGGTAGAAATGCGACGGCCCAAGACAGTCCAGTTACACCTAGTGTCGACCAAGTTGTGTCATCTGGATCATACATCCCCACGTCTTGATGCTCGAGCGCAAAGGTGACTGCTTTGAGATGCCAGAGCATCTGCATCGCCAACCCTCCCCACCACAACCCCTTGCCTAAACTGTCCACCCAGTTCAAAGCATCAGTCTTTTCAGAACCACTCTTTCTTCCTCTACTCTTCTCCATCATCCGTCGGAGATGATCTGTCTTGGCCGTATACCCTGCCCTTCGAATCTGGCTATCAACTCTGTCGGCGCATTCGTCACAAACTTGAGGGTATCGCTCCTCCAGCCCCTTTCGATATCGGTAGTAATTGCGCTCGAGCTCGTCATATTCAGGATGATCTGGGTCGTCGGGTAGATATTGCGCAAGAGATGAAGTAAAGAGGCGCTGGTTCTTGAGACATGTCGCACAAAATATGCTGTCTCTGGGAGAGGAGGGAGGTGACTGTCGGGGAACGGCGTATTGTGTTGCAGGAGCTTCACGTTCGGTAGCTACTGGAGGATCCGTAATTTCTCCATTCTATAGCATGTTAGCAAGTGAATAGGAGAGCATGTGAGGTTCTCATACCTCGTCTAAATAATTTGTCGCATCGCATGACAGGCATAGAAACTGGCTTGTGATGCCGTCATATTTGGTATTGGACCGCTTGCCGCAATAAAAGCAGGTCAAATATTTGGTCCCTCGCAGACGCGGCATTATGTCACAACCATTTCCGTTTTCAAGAAGACTATATTCGGTGTTTTGGCCTTCTGCGTAGAAAAAAATCGAAGTAAGAGCGCGTAGGTTGTTGCTGAACATCAAAAAATCAAGAATGATGCTCGTTGTTTATTCCAAGTTTAGCCCACCTTTTGTTGTTTCTGCCGGGCGGTAGGACTTTTAGAGGCTCATGGGCCCTTGCAGTGGGGGCCTGCAGCGCTGGAGGACCCTGTCGAGCATCCTTCCAGAAGGTCGACAAGTGGAGGTCACGTCACCAGGAATAGGTCAATACAACAGCTATTAACTTCATCTTTACATTTGCATGTCACAGCATTGAGCAGGATAAACCGCTTTATCACCACAACAAACTTCACTCTCTCATTCAGTATATCCAACAATTTGATTGTTTCTAGTTCTTTGTCTGCACAAAGAATGCTACCATCATGACTTCGCAAGCATCATCTTCACATCCTCTTCCTCCTCCCCTCCATCTCACCATCCGCTTCTCAACATCTCAACCAGATGTCGAACTTGACATCTCATCACCACAGACAACCACCGTGCTTTCTCTCAAGCATATTCTCCGCACGCGATTAACGTCACGTAGCCGTCTGCGTCTCATTCATCAAGGCCGTCTACTTCCGGATGCTTCAGCATTGAGCTCAGTTCTCAAACCACATCCCTCACCACCGCGGGACAATGATGATCCCAAGGGGAAAGGCAAGGCTGTTGAGGGCGCAAACATTTCGCGGGTCTATGTAAATTGCTCTATTGGAGATGAGTTGACGAGCGAGGAGTTGAAGAAAGAAGAAGAAGAAGCGTCTAAACCGCCCGTGGATGTGACTGGCAATGGTTCCCAACCTGCATCCTCGACAAGACCGCGCCCAAGAGGGTTCGATCGCTTAATACAGTCCGGGTTCACACCTTCTGAGGTCGCAACACTCAGAACACAGTTTGCCTCCATACATACAGCACGCTTTACACCAGATGCCATGCCCTCACCAAATACGTTACATAACATGGAAGATGCATGGATCGACAATAACGCTGACGGCATTCCATCCGGATCCAATCCTTTGGAGGATGAAAACGCAGGCATGGCATCTGTGCTGGACACATTATTCAAGGCCATGATGGTCGGCTTCTTCTTTCCCCTTGGAAGTCTGACTTGGTTAATGCGCCAGGACGGGATCTGGAATCAGAGATGGCAGATTTTTGTTGGCTTCGGTGTTGTCTTCAGTCTCTGTATTGGCTTCATCATGGAATTATCGGGAGATAGGCCTTAGAACAGGCATTGGAAAATCCCGTGGGAATCTGTCATCAATTCCCTGTTGGCGATTTATTGGCTTTCGTAGATTTCGATTTCATCACGACTTATAGGCTATGCAAGGTCATGCAAAATAGGAGTAAAGATGGGATAGCGGCGTTGTGCCTTTTACAAGCAGCACTCTACATACAGCGTTCTATCAAATTACAGGAGTAATGGACTTGCACTGGCTCCATTTCCAATATAGAAACCGAACCTTGACACCCGATCACAGGATACTACATCTTTTCCCGACGCGCCAAACTCCCTAGCCAGTAATGGTATAGCAAAAATTACATAACTTCCCCCTTTTGGTGGACTGCTCATGGCAGTCGAGCTTTGTGGCCAGAAAGGCTCTATAGATACAGACTCTGAGCTGCCACAATGTCCCTGCGGATCTTGGACAGACTCTCCTCGAACTTCTTGGTCAACTCCTCGTTACCCATGACGGTAGCGGCTTGCGCCATCTGTCGCAGGAGTTCTTCCAGACGTCGGAAGAGACGAATCAATGAACCTTCATAGACCTTTGTCATTTTGCTATAGCTTATTAGTGATGGTTTTCTTATAAAGGTGGGCTGTTAACTTACCAAATCTCAATGAAAGGACGTCCGTGAGCCCATGCGTAGACCGTCTCCATCAGCTGCCACTTGAGCTTCTGTACGTACTCCTCCTCGTTGACCTCAAGCTTGCACTCCTGGCTGACCTTGGCGATGATTCTGGCCTTGGCCTGGATCTCACGGTAAGGCTTTGACAGCTCCTCCTTGAGCG
The DNA here is from genome assembly GCA_021020635.1 of Fusarium sp. PT. Lineage (NCBI taxonomy): Eukaryota > Fungi > Ascomycota > Sordariomycetes > Hypocreales > Nectriaceae > Fusarium > Fusarium sp. PT. The sequence goes on from JAHMRZ010000011.1 coordinate 490,078, forward strand.
CGGTAGTCTCAACCTTCTCGTCAAAGATGAAGCAACTCACGACAGAAGCGATCATCTCAGGGCTTAGCTCGTTGAAGAATCGGTCAAACAGCAACTCAGAAAGAAGCAACTCGTGGCCTTCGGTGGAAGAAATCTCACAGGCGACACGGGCCTTAAGCTGGACAACTTCGGAGTCGTTGATGAAACCGAGACGACGCAGAACACGCTTTCGGGACTTGAGCTCGTCCATTTGGGCGATGCTGTAGGCCTTGGCGATAGACTTTTTTGTCTCCTTGACCTTCTCGGTGAGCTTGACCTTGGCATGGTACTGATCCCATAGCGAAGGGAGAAGAGGGGAGAGATGCAGGGGGTTAGCCAAGAGTCGGGACTCAAGTACTTCAATCTTTCGTAGAAGCTTCTTGAATGACTCGTCTGTAATTTCCATGTTCTCGATAGGGTCCAAAACAGGCAGACCATCAGGGAAACGGCGCTTGACCTCCATAAGAGACTTGGTCAGCGTCTCCTTGTCGCCATCTGACTTCAAGCCCTCCTTGGGCAGGAAGAGTCGGATCTGGCTGATCGCCTTGATGCAAGTCAAAAGACAAGGTACAATTGCGAACTTGATGTCGTCATCATCGCTGAAGGGCTTGAGACCAGGTGGCATCTCCTCTGCAGGGTGGCCAGGGAAGAAATCGGCACTTGACCTTGAGATAGGGAGAAGAACATCAATGACGTGGGCCTCTTGTGGGATGTATTCAGGCTCGTTCAGCTTAGGGGCACGACGAGGAGTTTGGTTAACAATAACACCCCAGCCAAAGTCTGTACCGTTTCCTGCAATAGTCTCGTTCACGTCCTTGGGGTTGTATATCTGAACCAGGCGGCCTGGTTGGAGGTAAGAAATGCTGTAGTTGGGGTGCTGAATGACGGTTCGCATATCCTTGGTGTAAGCGCTGAGCTGTTGTCGAATTTGGTAGTAATCCTTGACCGTGGACTCGTCGGCAATACTAGAGCTGTCACGCTCCTGTTGCAACGACATCAACTCCTTCTCCAGAGACGGGACGCTAGCCGCGTTCTGGAACTGGTGGAAGCATCGCTCAAGCATGAACTCGGGGGAGATAGCCTCAATACGGAGAAGGTTCAGAATCATGTTGTAGCCGAGGTAAAAGGCTGAGTTAAGTCGATCTTGGTGTCCGGTGACAATCTCCTTGGCGGTATCAGGCTCAAGTTTATCGTCAATCATCATAATAACAATACCACGAGCATCGAGACCACGACGACCAGCACGTCCAGCCATCTGAATGTACTCGGATGAGGTGAGAGGACGTCTCTTGACACCATCCCACTTTGTAACTTGAGTGAAAACAACAGTCTTGGCAGGCATGTTCAGACCGATAGAGAAAGTCTCAGTAGCGAACAGAACCTTGATGAGAGACTCCTGGAAGAGAATTTCAATTGTCTCTTTGAGAATGGGCAGCAGACCGGAGTGATGCACACCGATACCTCTCTCCAATAGAGGCAGCAGGTTGATAATCTGAGGAAGCTCTCTGTCCTGCTCTGACAAGCTCGAGATGGCGTTGCTGAAGACCGCGCGGACCATGGCCTTCTCATCATCTTGGTTGAAGCTGAGTGAAGAAATGTTCATGGCTAGGTCCTCACACTCTCGCTTGCTGAAGTTGAAAACAATGACGGGGTTGAATTTCTTCTTGATGGTCATTCGAATAATCTTGGCAATATCCGATCCATTATCAGCACCTCCCTTGTTAGTCTTCTTGTTCTTTCCCTTTCCTTTCTGTCGAGCGGTAGGATCGTTGGGGTCGGCGCCCTTCCTCTCTTCAACATCTTGCATAACCTTGTTGAAATTCTGCTCGTTGAAGTTGCTCTTCTCATCAACGATGAGTCTAGCACCACTACCACCGGCTGGGAAGAAGTAGTTTTGAAGAGGTGTCGGCCGGAAATCGGTGTAGACGACGTGACAGGCCTGGTGATGGATCTTGGCAATCCACTCGGCAAACTGGAAAGCGTTGGGAATGGTGGCGGAAAGGAAGACGTATCGGACCTTGTCGGGAAGCATGATAATGGTCTCCTCCCAGACAACACCTCTTATCTTGTCTCGCATGTAGTGAATCTCGTCAAACACAACCCAAGCAACTTCTCGCATAATCTCTGAACCTCGATACAACATAGATCGCAAAATCTCTGTCGTCATGACCAAACAACTTGCTGTAGGGTTGATGGTAACATCACCAGTCATAAGACCGACATCTCCGAAGATGGCCTGGAAATCTCGGTACTTCTGGTTACTTAAAGCTTTAATGGGACTTGTGTAAATGACTCTCTGGTTACGCTTCAGACACTGCGCGACAGCATACTCAGCCACAACGGTCTTTCCGGCAGAGGTATGCGCGGAAACGAGCACACTCTCCTCTCGCTCAATCGACGCCACGGAAAGACTCTGGAAGGGATCGAGCTTGAAGTCCCATGTTCGCGCCGGCTGCTCGGGGGCCTTGTGCTCGGAAAGAGGGACGTATTCGTAGTCTAGATCAGGAGGCAGAGCAACCTGATGCTGAATGTTATGCGATAAGACAAGAGCTGAATCTTGCTCTGTAAAGGTGGCCGCGGCGGCGACCTCTCTTGACTGGGCAGTCTCGAAAGTATCTGTCATGACAGGGCCAACACCCTCCTCCTTCTTCCTCCGTTTGGTATCCTGCTGGCTGGCGCTCTCCGAAGAAGACTCGTCGTCGGAAGACTCCTCATCCTTGGAAGTCTCGGTGTTGTCGTCCTTGTCCATGTCGACATCTTCCGTCTTTGATGCGGTGCCGTTCTCGCCATTTATCGCGTTGGCCTTTCTCTTTTTCGTCTTGTCGCTCTTGCGATTCTTCTGGGACACATTCTCGTCTTCGCTCGCGCTCGGGGCCTCCACCTTGCCCTCAAACACATCAAACATCTCATCCATGTTGGCGATGTTTTACCCGCAATCGGGACCCGATCGCTGGTTGTGAGAAAAGGTGATAAAGATCGTAAAACGCTGGCTAGCAGATATGGTTTAGATATCACTTTGAAAGAAACAAAATACTGCCTCGACGTTTGCCCAAGACAAGAAAAAAACTCGGTTGAAAAATCCCTGGACGTGAGCTTGTCGTCCCGTACAACACAAATCGATCGATCGTCCTAAAGTTTGGAACACGGGCCTGGGCGATTAAAAAAGTTGGTTGTCTGGAAAGTGGGTTGCGCGGCAGAAAAATATCCCCTGGAGAACGAGCTGCAGGCGGTGAAAGGCTTAAGCACGATAACTCAAACGGTTAGAGCCGACGTCACGGACTGTAACCGCACGATCCAATCAGCCTCCACTCTCAAATGGTTGTCAGCAAACTTCCGAGTACACGTGACCTGCTAAGCGTTTTGCTCCCAAACCTCAGACCACCATCTCTGACCTCGGATGCCATCACCACTGACACATACCCAAGCTTCCATCTAGCAATCTCCACTCCTAACCGTCAAGGTGCGTCCTCAGTCAAGCCATTGAACGACTCGACATATTGCTATCAACTCTCGCGAACCGAATTGACCTTTAATCGCTCCCACAGATGCTCTCCCGCGCCGCTACCCGTACCACGACCTCTCTGGTCACCAAGCGAGGTTTCCAGACCACCCGCGCTCGCATGTCCTCGCCTTACCATTACCCTGAGGGCGCCTACAGCAACCTTCCCTTCAACCCCCACAGCAAGTGGTTCGGCGTCGGATACTGGGGCTTCATGGCCACCGGTTTCTTCGCTCCCTTCGGCATTGCTGGTGCGTGGTTTCTCCCCCGACGTCTTACGATACTCGACCCGGATGCTAACTCGCCGCACAGTCTACCAGTCCTACAAGACCCAGTAAATTCGTCGCTGGCGGATTGCGTTTGTTCTTTGATTGAAAGCCTGGAAAGCCTGGAGGTGGAATACGGTGTATATAACCGAAATAGACGTCAGTCATTCTCGACTCCGGATTCGAAATTTCATTTGTTCGATCACCATCAGTCGTATTGATCAACCGTGATATGTAAATCAGTCTCCGTGATCAGCTTCAGCCCATGAAAAATCCCGGCCAACCGGATCTTTTGATATACAGAACTCTAAAGCCCTGGGGTATTATTCTATTTTAAAGTACATGGTGGTACAACTTTATTGTTACATCATAATCTCGTTCCATCTTTCTTATATCTTCGATACGACGGGCCTTCCCATTGACCCGTCGACGATTTCATATCTGCGCCGTCAAGAATACTCTGAAGCAGGGACTGTATGAACGGTTGTCGGTCCAGTGGAATATCCCAGCGTTTCGCCATTTCATCGTACACTTGAACAACAGTTTCGTCAGAGCAGCACTTTTTGGTAGCTCGAAGGGCCCAGATGACCAGCCATCTGTCGATGGTAAAACCTCGAATGCTCTCGTCTCTTGCCTGGTACATTGCATTTAACACCCCCTCCAGGCGCTGCTCGCTCCACTCTGAGCTAGTAAAGCCGCCATGGGAGTAAAATCCCTTGAAAAGGGATAAAAAGATCGTTGCGTGGATCGGAATCTTGAGAAACTTCATCTCGTCAAGGTATTGTGCTACCTTGGCCAAGTCTCCAACTTTGACTGAATAGTGCTCGACAAACAGCTTATAGGTGTGAAGATTTGGTGAAAGTTGCATTTGCTTCTGCAACGGCTTCTGAAGCTCGGGATGTTTTCTGCCAATTCTCGTGAACATCATCAACACCTTCGTAACGACCCGACCCATCCCGTAGTCCCTACCCGGGATATTGGGCGCCATCTCATGACCGGACTTCATTCTCTCATAAGTCACTTCTGCTGCTGACTCCTCTCCACATCGCAGGAGGCCCGATATTACACAATTGAGCACCACAGTGTCAATCATCTCACCAGCCTCGACCATGTCCTTATAAGCAGCTCGAATCCCGTTTGAGTCCAACCGAAGTCCGAAGTAGTGTATCAGACTAACATGGTGGTATCGGTTGAATTCGAATCCCCGGGTCTCCATCTCCTTATAAATCATGTCGGCAAGAACAAAATTGCCCGCTTTGGAAGCCACATCAAATAGGATGTTGAATGTCACTTCATTTCCTTTGACGTTAGCCGATCGCTCCATCTCCTTCCACAACCTCAAAGCAGTGTCCATCTCAGTCGCGGTTACACGAGCCGAATATTTGGTAGCAAAAGCTAGAGCGTAGTTCCAATGCGCCAGTCTTAGCGTCAATCCAGCACTTTTGACATCAGCGACCAGCGCAAAGTAACGCAGCATCGATTCCGAATTTCGCCTCGGCGGGGTGCCCATAACCTTGAGTAGCCTATTCCGCCATTGCCAGGTGAGATGCAACATCCGTGGTTCGGGCAGTTGAAGGTACATGTTATAAATCGGTTCGAGTGTTGTTCGATATGGATGACGCAGTTTATACGAGACGGCATTGCATAATTTGGCGATTAATCTTTTCGTTTCGTCATCGGTTTTGAAGAGTTCGTCCGTCGTTGGATACTCAACATCCCGTCTGTTTTCCGAAACTTGGACTTCCTGGCCATCCGGCTGAGCATAACCCCTTCGGTAGGGATCCCGATAGAAATCTAGGTGCTCTTCAACCGTCCCTGCATCTTCTTGTGGCACAAGATCCATGAGGTGCCGTGGATCATGTCCATACTGGGTGTGAAATCTTTGGTTTATCGGGGGCATCGAAGTGGCGGCGGCAGCGGTGCTATAATTTTTCGAGGCATGTCGGGGCCGGGGGACGGACAAAGCATGTTGAGCCTCGGTGGCGGGCGTAAAGGTCGAGAGAAGCCATAACGAACTCTTCGAACATGGCGAATTCGAACTCGGGTTCAATCTTTTTCTTTGCGTCTCTTTCTTGGCATATTTCACATTGCAGAGGCTCCTCCTTGCGGTAGTAACCCCAAAACTGGCCGTCGGTCGGTTCGAAAGCACCGCACAGAGGGAGCCGTCTAATCGACTAGAGACTTTCATGAGCTCCTCCTCATGATGCTGCGACCTCTGTTGCGTAGCCGTAGCAGTGGATTGGCTCTGACAAAAATATTATAAAATAATTCGAACAAGACAAGGGTCGCTGAGAAAGAAATCGAATCGGCAATCTCTCTCAGGAAGAGCTAACAGCAGCGCAAGTTGAGACGGGAGGCTTGTTCTTGTAAGTGGAACCTTTTTTTCGAGATTGTTTTTTGCTACACTATCATTCGCGCCCAAGCTACAGGCAGGTTCCCCAACATCCCGCGCTGTCGGCGATAAGATTTACCGATGGATCTCCAAAATTTCCACTTCAACACCACGACATCAAGACTCGAGCTAGGGACGGCGTGACAGTAACTCCCAGTTTGAAGCGCCAATTGAATATGTGAGCCAACAGCGATCGGCAGTGATACCTGACCTCGTCCGTACTAATTGCCATCTTAGAATTGGCCATGGGAGGCAGACAGATCCGACCCGCACGGGTCCTTCACACAGTCGCAGAGGAGCTCAACCACAAGATCCTCGGCAGCAAAACCACACCAACGCCGCCATGGTTTAAAGTCATGCAGTCGGTTCCTCCCGCCGAGACCCTTGTTCGAAACATAACCCCCCGACACCGAACTCCCAACGCCAAAGCTACCAAGCCCAAGAACATCTTCCGACCTCAAAGGATAACATATCTCGAAGATGCGCTACGAACAACATTCTACAAAGACCACCCTTGGGAGCTGGCAAAACCTCGTGTTATTCTGGAGTCGGACGGAAAGGATTACCAGCACTGCGACTGGAGCAAGGGCTTGAAACAGCTCAATATTCCTTTAACGGGTGAATGGCAAGTACCTTGAATCGCTGCATGTCAGGCAATCGTTAGGCTAACCCTGATACAGTGTTGTTCAGCGTCAAATGTGGTTGATGGAGAACGAGAAGCTTGGAAAGCGCAAGGCATATGATGTAACACGCCGTGAATTCTACCGCCTGCGTCAAGAGGAAGAGATCGAGAAGCGAGTGGCCGTTGAGGAGGCCAGGCACGTAGGCGCCTACTTTGGCAGGACTCGCGTTGACGTAGCTCACACCCTCGAAGACCGCGAGTTCGAGAACTGGAAGATCTGGGCTGGAAAGGAGACAGAGAAGCAAGAGTCGAATCGCAACTCCGAAATTGAGGACTTCGGTCTGGAGGAGGCGGAAGCTGTTTCAGAAGAAGCAGAGCCAGAGGCCAAGGCCGAGGCTGCAGAAGGCAAGAAGTCACCTTGAAATAGCATCAGGGACGGCGGATGATACCCGCCATGTACACAAACCATGTAAACTTTATTGTCTATGTAACAAGAAGCAAAAACTACGCATATTCCAAGACGAATCCTAAAAAGGATCCATTCTTTTGGTCTTCCCGCCGTTTGCATCAAGCTGGTCGTCGAGCATTGAACACCATCTCCCCGCAATTCTTGACCCCATACTTTTTGGCCACTCCCTCGTGCTGCACCAAGACATCGGCAATGCCCGTGTAGTAGAACAGCTTTCCTGTGAGGCTCAGAGTTGTGATGCGCGCCCAGGATTCGATGTAGATGAACTGCATTGAGGTCTCGGGGACATAGTACAGCATCTTGAGCAAGTGGGCAGTGAGGCCGACAAAGAATCCGGTAGCAGGTCCATTGGAATAAATGCATGTGGGATATTTTAGCTTTGCACCAGCTTCACTTGCCGGCGGAGTTAGTAGAGCGGGAGCGATGTCGAGCAGGCTGAGAAGCGCAGTAAACGGAGTGGTCAAAATTGACTGGTGAACACGCCGTGCGCGAGCGACGGTGAATGTGTCATGAGTTCCAGTCTCCTTGCCCTCCGTAGCGCACAAGACCTCTAGCTCAGCTTCGTAGTCCGCAAGATGATTCGCAGACATGGTATCGCCGGAAGAGATGAGGTAGCGGCGGTGGAAATTTTCAAAGTTGCAGAATCCGTCGTCCATCATCATGAGCATCTCCTTGGTATGTCCACCAGAGCCGAGGACGAAGAGGTTGTAATCCACAGGACTGCGTCGCCGGTTGAGAGACGCTTGCCTGCTGATCTTTGTGCTACGACGACGCTGGACGAGCTGAATATGACGAGCCTGGCTCTACATGTTAGAAGTGCCTTCGAGAATTGGAGGTTTGCGCTTACAGTTAGGAAGATTGAGAAGCAGATGGCGATGAGCAAATAGGTGAGGGCAACCAAAGCCGACTTGTGATAGACTCCCCAGGCAATTGTAGCAAAAACGAAGCCTGCGCCAGGCATCAGAGCCAGAAGGGCTATGGCTACCATGGTTATGGTTAAGAATTCCTGGTTTGTTGTAACTTGCACTTATACAAAGCCGGGTGTTGATCAGGACAAGTGGTTCTTCAAAAGCAAGCGTGAAGTGAGGTTTTGAAGCGATCAGAGTTCAGGCATCGTGTAAAAAGAGTTTATGCCTTCCAAGATGTGCGATTAAGGTGTGTCCGTGTTAAAGGGGGAGAAATGGGAGGAATTAATTGATTGTAGGGAAGCTTGCAGTGAGACTCAATGTTGTGCTCGGTACCTTGCAGCTGATGGGAGTGAATGGAGTTGAAAGTGGATGTTTGCCATTTATTACACTGCCAGACCACGTTAAGTGGCTGTTGAGTGGTGAATGATATGAGTAGCAGGACAACTCACGTCACACAAGTTGAATTCAGAGTAAAACACAAGACAGTAAGTAGTAACATGACGGAAACTCATGTCAACCGGATCATGTTTTAGTAATTTAAATATTAGTATTTTCTTTTGCGTTGTAAATCGTTTGTTAAACAATAGCATCGTTTTTCTTCATCCTTATTCGCCTCATTCTACTGAACTACCCTGGATCAAGTATCAAGCTCTCATGATTATTATCTTTCGGCACAATCTTATTTCAACAACAACCATCACAGGCTTGATAACTTTTGCTCTATCCTCAAATCCTTAATAGCAATATTTATTTATCTTAACGGCGTCTTCCATTTCATGTGCAATCGCCCGACATCTTCGACCATGACCCTCCCCAACCTTGTGAGAAATCAAAGCATTTTCGACACCCTAACCACGTTCATACACTCATCACATTTTCAAAAGAACCTACGTCTTTTCTTGGCGGCAATAGGCTCATCTTCAGAGCAGTCGCCTCCGACAACTCTTCTCATAGCCTCTCTTGCAGAGTCATCGACGACCTCTTTCATTCCTTCACCAGTGGCAGCCGAACACTCGACGTATCGATGCGCGCCAATTCGTTGCGCCTGCCACATTGCCTGCAGAAAGAGTCAGAAACCATCACTGACGGCTTATGATACGGTGCTATTAGGATCAGGGACTCACCTCGGAGGGGCAAACACAGCAAGTGGGATACGCCAACAGACCCGATGATGAGTTGCTGGAGCTAGACTGATGGTCTTCCAAAAAGCACTGATCGCGCAGATCCTTCTTGAGACCGACAAGGTATAAGAACGGCTCAAATGTCTGAGACTTGGCGAATCCTTGGTTAGAAGCATGGTGCCACTGCTACAGTCAGCTTTGCTTGACCATGAGAGTGCTTGGACTTACCCATTGAATGATCGTGTACATGGATATCTTATCCGAGATGTCGAAACAGAGAAACACAGCATCCCACTCGATGTAGGTCAACTTCTCGACAGTGTTCAGGTCCGGTACGCCGGAGGTGTCCTACATCTCCATGCGAACAGGCTGACCATGGTAGATACGATCGTTGACGTAGGTCTCATACAGAGGACGGGAGAAGCCATTGGACTATCACATGTTAGCAACCTCCATTGTGAGTAGCTGTGTCAAACTTGCATCAGGAAAGTAACCATAACGAGACCGGCTGTATAGTGTCAGTAGGTGCATTAATTAAACACTGTAGGGAACCCACAATAGCAAAGACGTCTGTCCAGCCTCCTTACTCCCGACGAACAGAAAGTTCAAGCGAACAGGTTCCCGCGGAACTTCTACTTCCTGCTCTCTTCGCTTCCGCTTACGACTCAGCAAGTTGAGTAGAGTCTTGCGTTTCCCCTCAGTACGTCGTCCCATTGTGCTTGAAGCATTTTGATCCGAGGGGGTCGATGAGCGTCCAAAAAGGGGAGTGGCAGCGCGGAGGAAGCTCAGGCGCGTATGGGGACGCTCCGGAGGGGGAGAAGGATCTCGGAAAGTCTGCTCACAAGTGATTAGTATTGAACTGTGAAGTCTTACGTGAAGGACTTACGAGACGTGTAGCGGGGCGCTCATCAAAGCCGTCGCCCTCGAAAGGATCTCGACGCTCGAGACGACTTGGGACGCGCTGACGCCATGAGTCGATACGCTCTTCGGGCATCATGCTGAGAAATGACATTGAAAATGAGAAGAAAAAAACATATGCTAAACAGTTGGATAGTCAAAAGGGGGAGAAGCAGTAGCAACTTTTGAATAAGAGATTAAATGAGAGTGTGCAGAAAAGAAAGAGAGTGTATATGTAAAGAGAGAGAAAGGAACGCGGCGATGAGAGAGGAGAGAGGGTTTTATATCGAGATCGCGCTTGGGATAAAAGGTGGTGGTGGTGCGGCTGCAACTGGCAGACAGCTGTCAACACTTCACCGCAATATTCTACTCCTCGCACTAGAGACGGTAATCTGAATATCAAAACTAATGCTTACTCATAGTTTCACTTGATTATAGCACCATACTAAAATATCTACTCGAAGAAATCAGCCAAATTCGCTATCTCGGCCTTCCTCAACCTCTTCTTATCAACACCCAAAAGATCCTTCGGAAACCACTCATCCAACCTCCCTCCCGGCCTTCCAACACCCTCAGCCAAATCTTCTCCTTCTTTTCTAAGCACCATGACCGCCAATGCCGTCCCGCAAAGCCACGCCCAAACCATTCCCTCGCCACAAAAGCCTGCCGCCATCCATTCCCCTGAGTCCTTTTGCGCTCGAGATCCAGGAACTCGTCCTACAAGGGGCATGAGATCTCCCGTGAAGCCTAGGATTCCCGTCCATGACTTGACAAGCTTACTTCCCTCTCCCCACTGTGGTTCAAAGATTGTCGGCATGACGCCGCGGACGTGCATCAGGGGCAGAGCGTGGGTTTGGCTATCATCCCATACTCCGATCTGATCGAGGCCTTCGCGTCGACTCCTGAAGAAGCCTCCTCCGATCATCAGATCGCCCGGCGTTCCATCCGGTCCATCTGGCCGTTGCGTGATATAGTCGAAACCTGGACTATAAACAACAGACCAAGAACGGTTTCCATGTGAAGATGGGAACGATGCGCCGGGTCGTTGAGCGCTCATGTGTGCAATGCCACCAGCGAGAGACCCTCTGAGCGAAGGAATGAGCTGCCCTGCGTAGGCATTTGTGGTGTGAACTACATGTCGTGTTTTTATAACCCCCCGGGATGTCTTGACTGTGTAAGTCGCGTCCGAGTTCTGGGTAACGCTTTCAACGGGTGTGTGAGTGTTGATGCTCAATCCTGAGAACCTCTCAAGGAGGTCGTTCCATACGCCCGTGACAAGACGGTATGGCCAGAGCGCACCAGCAGAGTATGAGACTGCACCAACGACAAGCTCATTCACACCAAACTGGGTTCGTTAGTAAGCCGTTCCTCCGTTTATATATGATGATAACTCACCTCTTTTCTCGCCTCCTCGCCCTCCCAGATCTTATGCTCCTCATCAGGCATCCACTCCCTTACATCGTCGACCTGTTTCTTTGCTTTCTCAAAGTCCTCCTTCTCAAGAAACACATCAACTGTCTCCACTTTCCTCACCTCGGCCTGCGTAATATTCTCACCAAGCTGTTTCATCATCTCCAAATGCCTTCTCTTAAACCGAACCACCTTCCTCGCTCCCTCGGCCCCCAATTTGGGCCGAAACATGGCGAACTCATCATACGGCGCACTCTTGATATGTCCGCCATTCCTACCTGTTGCGCCGCTGCACAGCTGTCTTGCCTCGCAGACCACAACTCGCAACTTAGACTCAGACAGCTCCAGGAGAGATTTTGCTACAGATGCTCCTGTTATTCCACTACCGATTATGACCACATCTGCTTCCTGCGATATATCATCGTCCTTGATATCACATAGCGCAGGGAAGGGTGGGTCATCGAGCCAGTATGATTGTGTAGGCTCTGGGACAGGAAATCCTGGCGCTGACGCAGCGCGGGTAAGGAGAGATGAGAATTCACTGTGAAGCGATGCTATTGTCTTGAGACCAGCTGAAATGGTCGAGGTTACCGACTGAACTGTAGATATAATGGAGCCCATATTAGAAAGTTGTGGTGTTGATGAAGGGTTACTTGGAGCGGATTTAGATAGTTATTAGATATCACCGATGACAAGACAGTGGATCATCCAACCATACTCCTTAGACTGAACAGGGGTAAATTACACGATACTACGGATACGGTACTCTTTGTCCAAGTAAGCGATATCTCACTAGCAGCCAGTTACACCATAAGCCAAGGTCACCACGTCCCATTCATAAAGCACAGCAAGTATACAATCAGACTCATTGGACTAATGACCCTTTTAGTTTGCATTTTTTCTAACGTCTAAGAGTTATCTTGCCTATGCCACCAGGATATGCCCGTCGCACTGCCGTCAGGTCCCAGCAGAGCGCAATAAAAACATCATCATCAGTCTGATTTTCGTTTCCCGTCCCCAACACCGAACGATCCGCATGAAACAATTCAAACGACACTTCCCATAGCGAGGCCAAAACCGCTGCTATTCCTCCGCCTTAGTCCTTCAGTCCCAGTGAACAAGAGAATCGACAAAATCGAGCTTTTCAAACTCCAGCTCCGGCCGTCCTTCCTGTTTGCTCGTACGCCATAACCGATGCAGGGTATGTTTCGAGATGAATTCATATTGTCATAAGACAGAGATTCTGCCCCTCCTGCCCCTGTAGGTCTCGTTCAATTCCATACCACAGCAGGGGACAGTTCCTATCGAGACCAGGAGTTCCGAATGGAAAACCTTGTTCGGTAAAAAGACAAGTTCCAAAAAAATAAAACCACAAACTCCATTGAAGCAAAGCATTAATATGTAAAACCATCCAAAGGCGAAAAAAGGTATGGGTATCAGACACTCCGTCGTAAGTGTACACCGCCGCCATCATCTAAAGACTGGCCATCCCGTTCTCGGAATCAAGATCCCCAGCATAGTCCATATGGTTTGAAAATCGCCCATATGCATCAAGACCTAACTCCTGCCTTACGTCCCTCTGAATCTGAAGGAAATATCTCCTCAAGCTCCGTAGACCTTTGAGAAATCCGCCGTCAGGTTGATCAGGGTGCTGCGGGGGACAGGGCTTGTCGTCAATCTTATCGAAGGGAGTGACGCTGTTGGCAAAGTCGGCAATCTTGAAATCAATCTCTCTCTTGTTTTTTGTCTTCTTCCGCGATGTCTCTTCCGTATCGGTTGCACAGTCGGTGGTTGACTCGTACATTGTTTCGAAATCATCATCCTCAGATGTATCGCCGTCGTAAAACATGAGCAAGCTCGCTGCGTAAAAGCGATACCCGTTCAACTTGCTCACGATCTGCTCTAGCTGTGCCAACTTCTTGAGCACAACTGGGATATGTCGTAGAACACTATGTAGATCGACGCCATTATACAGGAATTTTGTCAATGCACCCTGAAATTCGTCGCCAGCTTTCAGCTTTCGGCCATAGTACTTATCCTGAAAGTCGTACGTCTCCTTCTCGACATTCCATACTTGCAATCCGCAGATTCGGACTCCTAGCTCAGCTGATGTCGTGTTGCGGCACTTTTCCGTTTGGGACTTCTGTTTCTTCGGAGTAGCCTCCACACCATATTGTCGAGTACCCATCTTCAAGTCCATCATGCAAGGCCTCTTCATCCCTGACGTCAGATCTTCCAGGAGTAGGAAGTATTCAACACGGTCCTTCTGGCACTTCGCCTCTTTCGGATTAACTGGCCTAGGAACCTTCGTGAATTCAGAAATATCCTCAATGGGTGTAGGCTCCGCTGAATCAACTGCGAACTCATGCTCAGGTTTCAGATGCTGGATGTACCGCGAGTGATGATTGGCGCCGTTCGTCTCTAAATGACGATGGTCGCCTGAATTGCTGTGGGTTTCAGGGTGTCTCTTTGGATTGTCTTCATTATCACCCTTGTATCCAGCATCGTCGGCCTCTTCAAAGTATTTCAAATCTCCTCTAGGCTCTCGAACGTCTTCAGGCTTCCGGCGCAGACCACCAGCCGAGTATCTGCGCTTCCTCTTCACAGCGAGAGGGTTATCCTTCAATGTTTCAGGCTCTGGTGCACTAGTTCCCGTCACATCCTTCGGTTCTTCAGGGACCTGCTCTGGTTCGGACTGGACATACTCATCCATAACAGGTCCGAGATCGCTGTGTGAATAGTGGTGTGCAATCATCTTGCGTTCCATTTGGTTATTAGCCGGTGCATCATGGCCATTCACGAACGGCGAATCACGTTTGATCAGAGCAGGGTCTGAGTTGGTCGATCGCAAAAGGCGCTGCAGGGTTGATCGTGGAATCGATCGTTGGTGTGGCCGACGGTGTCGATGGACCGTGACGGGTTCCTTCAGGAATGCATCATTGAAAACTTCGTTCCTCAGCCGCTTGTTGACCATAGTAGCACCCCAGCTATTGGGTCGCTCGTCCAACGGCGGTCTGTTAGGTATTTCAGAAGATAGGACAGAAGGATTTGACACAGTGGACGTTGAGATGCTTTTTCGTCGATATTCTCTTGGCGAGGCCATCGGCTGGAGCAGGTTTCTAGGTAGAATGTGTCTGTTGTCGTCGAATGTGACCGTCGGAACTGGAATATTGCTATTGGCAAGAGATTGGCTGATTACTCTGCCTGTCGGTCTCTCGGCCTGAGGAGTTTCTTGGTCCTCAGCCTGTTCCAATTCGTGTCTGCTAGCCTCGAGTTTTTCTTGGGCCTTCTTTCGCTCGGCTGCAGCCTGCTCATCTTTCTTAGACGTACTTTTTCGACGAGCCTGCTTTTGGAAGGTGACGTTCAGCACACCGATGTAACTGCATAAGTTAGCGTTTACATCACAACAATGACAAAGGTGCAAATTGCAGAGGAACGTAAAAACACGATGGAACATACCGAGGAAGAAAAGGCAGCAGATCACGGTGGTACCTCTCAATAGTCTCGTAAAACTCATTTTCCCTATTGTTGAGTTGCTTACAGACAGCCCTTCGAGAGAATCTCCAGAGGGTGTTGTGGCCACCAACTTGATGTTTATACGGAATGAGCTCGATAGCGTCAAGAGGCTCCTGGGGGTCATGCTGATGGTCATGGACATAGTCTTCATAATGGCTCGCGATTTGTGGTTGTTTAAGAGACTCGGTTGTCACGGTGATTTCTTCCTCAATAACAGCGCCTTCTTCACCCTTTTCAGGGATGAGATCACCGCGTTTTAAGGTGAGCGTCTCACGGGAAGGCATGGGAGAAATGCCATAGGGCGGTTCATCCTTCTCATGGATGGCCTCAGGCTCCGGCTCGTCGGCTTTGACAAGCCACGGGCGTTGATTACTTTGTGATAGAGATCGCACTCGGATACTACGGGCCGCAATGCGGTCCTGCGGCTCACTTAGACAAGACCCTTGCAGCTCTTGGTGGGGTAGGAAGACAGCAGATGAGATCTTTTCTTCCCCAGATTCTTCGGCTTCTCCATCATCACGAGATCCGACCTCAGAATGGGCGCTGGCCGAATCCCGTCTTGCCTCCACTAACTCGGCTTCACGGGCGGAATCGGCATCGGTATCCGGAATCAGCCCCACAGGCTCAACCTTCTCCACCAATTTGTTTTGCTCGTGGTTGTCACTGGCCTGGGGCATCGACTGCGACACTTGAAACGGCGTCATGTCTCCAGAATGGAGCGACCCATTGACAGGAATAGTAAAATAATCCTCCTTAGGCGATGTGCTAAGAACAGATTGTTCATCGAACGTATCTGGAGAAAGAAATGGACCTGCCGGTTCTTCCTCTCCAATGCGAGTAGCAGCAGGCTCTTTGTCCAAGATTGTTTGGGATTTCTCGCGTGAAGTGTGTTGCTGGCCCTCCTCGAGAGGAGGCAGTTTCTCTTTTTGAGTGTTTTTGGTGT
The DNA here is from genome assembly GCA_021020635.1 of Fusarium sp. PT. Lineage (NCBI taxonomy): Eukaryota > Fungi > Ascomycota > Sordariomycetes > Hypocreales > Nectriaceae > Fusarium > Fusarium sp. PT. Next base: position 506,139 of record JAHMRZ010000011.1, read on the forward strand.
CCTTGCGACGCAATTTGTCCTCTGGTGGAAGGCCTTCCTTGAAGAATCGTAGACTGTAGCTCGATTTGCGGCTGCGAGCATTGTGCTCTAAGCCAGCCATCGCCTCGGTTACAGACTTTTCGACAAGCCCATCCTCTTCGTGGCCTTCAACAGACCCAATTGACCAAATCTTTTCCGCTTTCTCGCCTCCATTGCTCGTCCATTGCGGGATCTTTCCCCACGGCGCTGGTCTCTGTTGAATGTTTCTAGCATCCTCCTTTCGCGTCACCGGGGGTGGCGTCTTTGATCCTGGACGAAGAGCCTCAACCTGGGCCGCTCGATCGGGGAGGGCGGCAGCGTATGTTGTAGTTTGAGGCTGGTAATAGTCGATAGATTGTCGCTCCAAATCAAGAGATGTCGAGGTTTTGCCACGGGACACATCCGTCGGTTCGCGGTTGTCGAGAGCACTTCGAAGTGCGGCAAGAGTCGAGTGGTTGAATGACGAAGGAACGCTCGCAGCCTCACGAGGGGCGAGCGACGTCATCGTAGTAACAGTTGTAGATGTCCCCATGTTGATAGATTCAGAAGTGGCTCTCGTCAACGGCCTAGAAGCGATGCGCTGAGCGGGAACATTGTGGTAGGAGGTTTCGAAGGGGTAGGAGGCGCCGTCGCGATCGTTTTGTGAAGCAAGGGTCGCTGGCGCTGATGGTGGCCCTGTCAAAGAGTAGACACTCGACTGTACAGTAGGAGATGTAGGAGACGAGATAGTCAATGAGGATGTAGTCTTGTTTATGTTAGGTTGTCGAATATCGGATGCAGACGTAGTGGTGAAGGATGCGGAGGAAGGCGAAGTTATAGGAGGAGTTTCAGTAGTAGCCGTAGTCGTAGTTGTGGGAGAAGTGAAGGATTTAGAAGACTTGACGTTTGTGATACCACGGGCAGAAGCCAAGGCTTGGGTCAGCAGGGAAGGACCAGACTGCCTCGGTATGGGACCGGCGCCACGGGCCTTCTTATTACTGGAGGTAGAGGAAGGGCCAAGAGCATCAGCAACGATAGGGAGGGTATCAGTTTGGTCTGGAGTGTCCCTGGCATTGGCATCACCATGGGGAGCGTAATCAGAATCAGGAACAGAATCAGGCACGTTGTTAGGCACCTTGTCCGCAGAGGGTGGCGGTAGGAAGGGGGAGACTGAAGAGGGAGTGGGAGTATCCGTAGTGTCGTCGGCTGTAGGATCAGCAACAGCGACAGCGAGGGCGACAGCGGGGGTCTGGCCACGGCGCCCTTGATGGGTATCATCATCAACATCATAATCATGATTAGGGCCAGCAACACGGCTATCTTTGCCTGCATCCGCGCCACGGCCTGTCGCAGAAGAATCTGGCAGGCCTTCAGGTTCAGAACGGGAACATTGCTCAGGCTCTGGCTCGCTCACCAGTACGGCGTGTGCGGCATTTTCGGACAAACGATGCGGACTGGACATGAGGAGGAGGACATCTGGCGCGACACGCTTGGTAGTTGGGAAAAAGGAAGAAGGAAGAGAGTTGTGATTGAGATTGTGAGGATGGGAGAAGATGTGGGCGTGGAGGAATGATTCGTAGATACGGGGCCGGGGGGGGCATGGCTTTGGTGCCTTTTGGGGGGCGGTAAGGCAAGTCAAAGTGGTATCTGAGACTGTACAGAGGGAGGGGCATCCATCTCTTGGTCCGGGCGTCATCAGTGGACGAGCGCCTCATTACAGGAGGAGGGTGCCCTAAGAAAAGAGTACCCTTTTGTCTGACAAGTACCTGACCCAGCACTCAGCCCGGCAGATGGCGGGATTTGGCAGTGACGGGGGCTGCCTCTCTGGCGGGGTGACTTCTATCCATGTCCATCCATATCCATGCCCATGCCCATGACCATGCCCTCGGCCTAAGGTAAGTGACTCGGATGCTTCCAATGGCCAGTCTTCCATGTGCCAGTTCGCGGGGTCCCGGGCTTCTAGTGGCCATATTCAATTGACTTCCGGAGCCCGAGTTGATGGCCAAGTTCCGGCCTGGCTTCATTCTTCCCCGGTTGTCTACACCGCAACTAGGTAATAAACTACGGTACTACCAAGCATCGCATGGATGAAGAGGTTGCTTGTCAAACAAGCGTGTCACGTCCCAGGAACAATCAGCCCTAGCAATCCAAAGGCCAACCCTACAGGTTGTAATATCCGTACCCTCGCTGGGATCAGCTGGAGCACAATCAATTGATAGTCTGTGCTTGTCGCAGGAATCCATTTCCAAGCTGCTGGATGAGCCGAGCCGTCGCGTCAGTGGATCTTAATTAATGAATAGTGGCTGGGGCCGAAGGGCCCATGTGAAAGAAAGGTTGGGTGAAAAACGACGGCGATGGTAGTGGTGAGAGTGCTCAACTTCTGTTATCTGTGCCGTCCAAAGCAAGGGATTAAGCAAAGCTGCCTACAAACGTAGATGGCACACGGCAGACCGCAGACGTTGAGGAGGGGAGTGTTGAGGCGCTGATAAGGTAATTGCAATGCTGGCGATAGAAGAGAATGAAGGGGGTGTGCCTTGTCTCTAATTGATCCCTATCAACCACTACCATGTGGATTGTGAGATAACCGGACTTTTCGATGGTGAAATATTAGGGGACCTTGATGTCACCTTCAGGAATGAAAAATAATTAAAGTGCCGATAAAAGTGATATATCGAATTGTAGGTATGGTATAGACCGAACAAAAGTCATACATCGGTCAACTTGAACTCTTGAGACTCGAAGTCCTAGTCCTAGCCTCCTATGATACTATCGATGATCGAAACCTCACTTCAACAGGCAAGTATCCGATCTACACTGCTCAATATTATCTGCATGAATTATTAGCTACTTCAGCAAGCCACACTTTACAGTTTGCTACAATTGCAATTGCAGTCGCAGCAACTGGAATGTGCATACAACATCAACATAGTTGGTTCCGCTGTATTAGAACGCTCCGCAAATATGCGTGAAGCGTCAGATCCCCCATGCATGGCCTTATCATGATGGACCCAATTGAACAACCATTGGGCAGACTCACGATGCTTTAGGCAATCCTCAACCAAGGACCCGCTACGCCGTTGCTGCCAGATAGTGGAGGGCTTGCCAAGGGCGAGGAAATAAGACTGCACTGGTTGGGGCATTTCATGATTGACTTGACCCGTTGAACAGAGCTCAGTGGAGGACTTCTATGGAGCATGTTCTACTTATAGAATTCGGATAGGAGAGCTCCTGTTTATTAACAATGTTTGTATTTCTTGATACGAGCTCACCTATCCTGTCAACGAAAACTTCGAAGTTGAAGCTGACGTATTTTGTCGACCGCTTGGCGGAACAAGTCCTCAATATTCCTAGGATTATCTATGGGTCAGCCATTCTTTGGTCATTTCTTGGATTTCCTCTGGCCTCTGGATTTGGTCACGTTCACCCCAGTTCGAGCACGTTCAACTTGGGTACATTGACAGTTCATGTTAGCAATTGAGCGGTATGATTGGTTTTTGGCTCTGAACTGTTTTCATCCGCCCTGGTGAGGCTACCGTAATTACACGGGCCGCCATGCTAGGTTACCTATTAATGACGGTGCAACTGAACGCTCTGATCATCCCATAGGAAACTACCGAGTGAGAAATTGAGGCTTCGAAAAGTGGCGTCGCGTAAGGTTTCAGACCCTTCTGATTTGTAGTATTGTTTCGTAGGCATGATGTTATGCGTAAGGTCTTTATACCAACATCTGCAGTAATCAATTAGAAACAAGATGTTGCATATAGATTTGGTCTCCCTGTATCTGTACCCTCAAAGCAAAACATCTTTTTCTCGGGCATCTCCGTTTTGTATCACACAACTCATACGCTGGAATAGACGATCCATCCTCAAGCCATTCTCTTCTTTCCCGTTTTTACGTGCATATTCTTTACCCCAGCGCCCCTCCCTTCTATGCAAGATATTAAGCGGTGTCTCGATTAAACCTAGCGCGGGGCTCCCTTTGGTGGAATCTTAAACTTTGTCATGTGACGCTATAAACTTGCCAAGGTCATGACATCTTCCAATGCATCCATGATGGTGTTGTTGATATGTCTTAGGCCAGGTCAGTTGCGCCAACAGTGCGATTTTTATGGTAATATCCGCCGATCATTTGAGACTCACAGGCCCCTAGGTCGCCACAAAAGTTGAGACCTCAATGCTCGGCAGTGGTTTCTCAGTGATTTTGGCTGGGGAGACACATGGTGCGGTATTGGCTCAAGCGTCGACGCATTCTGAAGCTTACAATAATTATCATTACACAGCATATTCAGTGCGGCCAGTAGAGAGCTTGACCGGCGTCTCCTTGCCACGTCCAGCCTTCTCAGTCGCTGACCGAGCTTAGACGTCTCATTCCATCAACCCCATCATCATCATAGCCAGCTCATCATGTTTCTGATGACACAATGAAACTTCCGAAACACGTTTTCCCATCAACTCTGTTGAATGGCTCAAGCCTCTCCGTGCGCCTCCTTGGCTGGAAATTTACTTTCTTTTCCCGCGGTCTGAGCTCCATCTCATCCCCCTGAGATAGCTACCGCTTGGACATGTACTGATCGACTTCATTCCCAAGACCAGACCGGATTTTGCAGAGTAGGATCAATATATCTACGACGCTATCAAGTTCTGATCTTCTAGCAGACTGCATAACTGCACTTGGGGCGTGCGTTAGGTTTGACAGTTATTTTTGCTACGATAACCCCCACTGATGTGCATCGATCAGAATAAAAGACAAGCACATCGCGGCTGTTCAACGGTGCAAATACTCTGCATGAAGCCATGGATACTAATTCTGCAACGTTTAATCGGTGGAATTAAATTGTGACGAGCCCTTGATCCGAGGAGGCGCAGACCATGGATATGGCCTTGAGCTACCCTACATGTCAGGTAGCTCACGGGTTAACGATATATTTTTTTTATCTCGCCCTGAGCTACCCGGCAATCCGGACAAAACACAGAGCTCAGTAGTAACAGACGAAAACGTGGAATGTTTTGTTTCGATTGATTCTGTGCGCTTTATGCCTTTGGGGCAATTATTTCATCTCTAATCTCTCCACCAAGAACCAAGAAGCTACTGCAGCTTATCCCATGGCGGCACGTCCCATCCCGCTAAAAACGGCCCTGATGATATTGGATCTTACACCAACACCAACTATCAAGAAACGGAAGATGCTTTTCGCCCGTTTTCCCTCACCATCCCTACCTCAATTGCCCAATGAACGAAGCTGCTGATCTACCCCATCTTTTAGCCAAACACTTTTTATCTCGCCAAAGTCAGTGTCCCAGAGATGTGCATACCATCATCCGGCCAATAATCGCTCGTCTCTCAACAACGTGCCTCGACTTCACGTTCCATGACGTTCCAACCTCAACTCCATTCCCTACCCGGCCTCGTTTTGTTAAACACCCCAGTCTCAACGTTGAGTGACAATCCCGATGTCAAAGTGTCTCAAGTGAGACATGCTCTGCTCGTTGGCTCAGGGCAAACTCAGGGGAAGGGGGAGGGAGGAGGGCTGTGGAAGCAAATTGGTCGATCTTTTGAGTATGTCGTGTGCTTCGCTGTCACCTCGAATCCCCGAGGACAGGCTTATCTGATGGATGCCTTCAATATAAGCTTTAGCCGCTGCAACCGGTTAAAGATCTAGTCAAGTGCGATTTTCAGACCTCGGCCTTGCTACAGGTTGATATCCCCCACCTCTGGACCTCCCTCTGCTGGCCGAAGACTCGGGTTGCCATGATGAGAAATTGCAAGAGAATGGATACAAACCGACAAGCCCACAGACTTTCTTGTCATCTGACTCCTGCAAGATGGGGCTTCGTAGCCAAGTTTGGCTGTAGGCAGTGGGCAGGAGACAAGAGGCGACAGCCCTAGAGCTCTAGCAAAGCGAGAACGGAATTGCAACGAGATATTGCGTGGACCCAGCCCTCTCAGATCTGACTAATAAGCTCTCTCTCTCAGCGCAGGCACATCATCCCGGGGCCGGACTGGACGGACAAGTACTCCACTCTCGATCTCGTCTGTGTCACTCTGAGATACCTACCCAACAGTCTGGAGACTTGATATTCAGTTTCAACACACGACAAGAGCCCCTGATGGTTGATCTCCCAGGTACAATTCCGGAATCTTAACAGACACGTTCTGTCCTGCTTCTAGCTTACCCGACGGAGATCCTTCCGCCACCGAGATTCCGCCAGGCCAAAGCTTTTCACACCGCACGCTCCGATCAAAGACATCGACGATCCGCCATCCCATCCACAAACAGCTTCTGTCGCAGCCATGTGCTCTGGGGGCGGCTGTGCCGCCAGGGGCGTGTATCCAGGGCGCACAAGTACACTCGCGGCTCTCCTGGTATCTCCTCCAGAGGCTAAAGAAGCGGAGCCTGGCATGACTATTACTTACTGTCATTAAAACTCTGGAGTATGCTTCGTTTATAGCTCATTAAGCTGCCATGGATTTTGGCGAATCAGCTCCGAGACCGCGGGCTCATGGGCGGCGATGGCTGATGTACGGAGACAGCATTACATGCCTTACATTATGCACATCCCCTGAAACCGGCAAGTAATAAACTTAGTTGCTTCTTCGACATGTTTAGCATTGCAAAGAAGCGGTGTCAGAATCGGATGCTGTTTGGGAGAGTTTCAAGGAAGTTCGCCAGTTCGTGTCCACGGACCTGGAACACCAGAGGCTGCACGTGGTTGAAGTAATAGGCATTTGCCTGGTTTAATAGTCACATAGGTAATGTATTCTCAATAGTGAAATGACATAGTTTATTATGAACATGCCATAACATTCATTCGTTTGATGCATAGGGATTCGTAGCCTGAACTTCAGTTATCAAAACACAGCTTTGGGACAGGAACGTTATTAATAGTGAACGTGATGAACGAATTGGATGACCATGATTTTCTGATTGAACGAACTCATGCTGAGGTATCTACCTGCCGTACGCCTAAGTAAAACGCAAGCCTCCTGATATGCACCCTCATGGACCTTTGCGTGGTCGTGCGATCCATTCCCACTTAACCCCTTAACTCCCGAAACGCTTCGAGCTCAAACCTGCTCGGCGTAAAAATGCTGTATGGTTGAAGAAGAAGTTTTTCTTCTTATATATATGTGTACGTATAGACAGTGCGCATGACAGGCCATGAGAAAATTTGTACAAAGACAAATGTTGAACAAATCACCATGGGCTTTGTAGCCCCTGGACCTTTGGGGAGGATTGCTGTCCTGCATTGTCCACATTGAATTGATTGGAAAACTCGTCCCAGTTTCGGAAAACCTCTGAATCACGAAATACATCCGCGGCCATATCCATAGGGTCCTGTGAATCATCGGTCTCGCGATCACTCTTAGCAGGATCCGGAAGAGAAGACGGTTCACGCAGCTGGTCTGCTACAAGGAATGCCTCTGCCATAGCGTCTGGCAAAGGACTGCCGGCTGTACACTGTGATTCTGTCGGCAACAAACGGTCGCTGCGACGGATAATAGGTCCCCGTGCCACATTGTTAAGATGCTCATGAAGTTCGGTAACTTCTGACTGAGGCAACTCAGACACGGGAGTATCAGGCGGTGGGGATGAGAGACGTTTCTTGTTCAGAGATGGGCAAGGTGTTGTAGGTGCACTCAAATGCCCCCTGGTTTCATCAGGTAGTGGCGCAAATGCAACTCGGCGTTCAGAGGTCTTGGTCTCCCAGGGATTCTTAGTCGCTGAGGCCAGAATGCCCTGTGTACTCGGAAGACGAGAACCTGCTTCTCTCCAAAGACTGCGCTTACTCTGCTGGGAACGAGGTTCTGAAGGAGGTCTGAAAGACGCGAATGATTTCAAGGAGAATTGTGGTTCATTTGCTGATACTGTCGCCGGCGTTGTAAGCGCCGACATATCATCCACATGAATTTCCGCTTCAGTTGTGAACACGGGAGTGTTCGATCCAAGCGATGCTGTCTGACCGTCCAGTTCAACAGTCGATTTGGGTACCAGGGGCTCGATAGAAAGCTCTTCCGTCTCACCTGTCCAAGGAGTCTGTTTTACAGGACTATTCGTAGTCTCTGCATTGCTCCTCTTCTTTGCCTCTGGCCTGGGGCTTTCTGTAAGCTTCTGGCTCAGACTGAGCGTAGCATCTTGAGAAAGTTTATGCGCTGCCCATGGGCTTTGCTGTGATATCGAGACTTGCGTATTTGCTTTCGGGGTCGATTGGCCTGGCTCCTGTACCGAATGATACTCATGAACCGAATGTCCCTGCACTAGAGAAGCGTCGTGATTTGTTGGCTGACTGAACTTCGGTGTTTGAGTAACTTTCAAGGTCTTGGGAGTAGAATGTATTGATCGCGATTGGCTTATATTTCCCCGACCACTGGCAGGGCTGGAGAGATGGCCTGGAGAACTTCTGTTTGTCTTCGGCGGAGTTTGTTTACCAGGGTTTCCAGCCAGATTGGCCAAATTCTCCCAAGAGACTTGGGAAATAAACCTCTTTTTGACTGAAGCTTTGAGAAGAAACTCGGCACGGGAGGGTGTTGAAGGGCTGCTACCGAGTTTCGGTAGCGTGTATTTGGCTGGGGTTGTCTCGGCTTCTCGAGGTACATTGAAAGACCGCGGTGTCTTATCGTTGGTTGCAGATAGCGATAAAGCCTCGGCGGGTTCTATCTCATCGTCTTCAACTTCGTCTTGCTCATCTTCCTCGTCATCAGAACCAGCTGTTGAATCTGTCTCGCTGTCTGTCAGACTCTCTGACGCAGTTAGATTGCTTACAATACCGACTGTCTCGTCCATATCCATGTTATCCGACCCAGCATCTTGCTGAGGCTCAGCGGGCTGTTCTGTGACAACGGCTTCCATGGCGGCTCTTGTAGAGTCGTGATTGGGATTGCTGGCCGTTTTTATCACCGGAGAAGAGTTACTGGCGTTATGTCTGGCGTCCACAGGCGATTCTCCTGCAAGATTGAACCCAGCAAAATTTTCACTGGAAATTGACGATAGAGGGCTAGTCACTGGCAGTTGATCCAGCACTGTCGCTGAGCCTGGGTTTCGCACATAATCTTGCTCCTCCACTGGCGTAACTTCTCTCAAATCGGACACCACGCTATGCATGTTCTCATCGTGAGACAGGCCGGACCATGTCTCTTCATCAGCTCTGCTCATAAGTACATCCTCTTCTTCTGGCGTGTCTTCGGCGATCTCATTAACCCTCGATCGCATCTTGAAACAGAAACTTTCATCTTCTTGTGTCTCAAAAGCTGGGTTAGGTGGTGCAGTATCATTGTATCCTTGGTCCAGAGATTCCGCAGCCGGATTTTGAGGTACGGAGGATCGTCGAGATTTCGGAAGCTTGCTTGGTGTTGGCTGCTCGACGCTGCCTTGAGATGATGAGTTGAGGTTGGGAACCGGAACTGGTGTGTATTGTAGATTTGATAAGGGCGATGACGAATCGGCTGCAGTTTTCTCCGCCACAATCTTATTGCGCGAAAGTTCGTCCTCCGAAACTACAGGATCGTCCTGAGTTGCTCTGAAATATCTTCCTGCAGCAATAGCTGAAGATGGCAGGCGATCAGGAACACTCGAGAAGGAAGTGTTTAGTGCATTCGCAAATGAGGTCGGAGCTTGAGATCGAGATGGAACTGGTGTGTCAACGGAACCAGACTCCATAATATCTGTTCGTCGTCGTTTGTTCGCTAGTAACTTCAACCATGAAGATCCCTTGGCCTTTCTCTTCCTCTCAGACACCGTACCATTAGGTGTTGAAGCCCAGAATTGGTCCTTCTGATAGTCCCGTTCATTCTCAGTCTCCAAAGAATCTCTCCATTGCTGAACCTTTGCAAGTTCATCTTCTTCCAAATATGGATGCGCCTCAACTTCAGAAGGGTTAAGGCTTTCGGGGCTCGGGAGGTGACATTCCAGACTATTGGGTTGAACTGTCTCTGGTATTGATATGTTGCGCCTGATCTTGGCCGACCTTGCCAACTTTCCTGGCGATGTTCTCGTTCTTTTAGTTCCATCTTGGTGTTTTGATCGCCACGGGTTCAGCCAGCCTGTCGATTTCGACTCAAACGGACCTTTTAGAAGTGCTGTCAAAAGGAGGGGCGTCTTTCCGTCTAAAAATCTTTGGCCAGCGGCTTCATATCTTCGTTTTCGTTCTTCCGGGCTGTCGTATTTTTCATCATCTGATCCTTCGTACAATATGTCTTCAGGATCACAGGTCGCTTCGCAGTAGATCGTGTCTTCTCCCCATCCGAGGGCAAGCTCATCGGCGAGCGGGTCTGCACGGGCAGTCATATTGGCAATTTTGTGCCGGAGGGTTTCGCCCTCCAAGTCGAAGAAGGCCGACTTCACTAACAGCTTACATGAACGATTGACCTTGTACGTATGACAAGGTCACTGTATCGCTTGATGGACAAAGGAATGGAATGCACGGTCAATCACCAGGGGCGACGCGCCCCACGTCGATCACGTGAAGTCGCGTAAAGTGCTTGTTGCACGTCATGACTTTACTCTACCTACCAGGCATTATTAGGTTGTATCAGACGCAAGGAGTCTGTCCCCAGACTTAATCGCTGCATGAGATCACCGTTACCCGAGACTTCTTGCCACCATTTATAGGATAAATTCAACACAGATGTGTGAAACGGGATTTGTCAGACTCTCTAGCATTTAGCTTGCATCATGTTTAATTTATGCTCCATCAAGGGTCGTGTGTACCTAGGTACCAAGATCGATCGGACAGTCTTATATTCATACCTGTAAGAAGCCAAATGGCAAACCGAAGATATTACAGAACGTGTAACATTCTTCTCCAATCCTCTTTTCAACCGATCTTTCAAGATCTCGCAATGCACGTGATCTCTGCATGACACTGCGGTTGACAAGGCAACGAGACTAACCGGAAACACAACCCTGGTCTTGTTTATCCACAACCTCCAAGTTCAAGGGTACGCGCAAACATCACCTACCGATCTCGATTTCTCCATGGTTCTGTTTGTTTAATGTTTTGTTGTGACCTTATGTTCAAATCGAACAACCCTACTCTGCGTGTGAGGTTTGTTATATCTTCGCTTTATCATACCAATACCTCCCTCACCTCTTGTGTATACACGCAACGCAAACACAACACCTTCGCGACCCCACCATTAGCCGTCGCATATGATTTTTGTTTAGTTAATGGCTTCGCATTGACTTTTTTGTTTTCAAACACGCTTCTAAAGCGACACCATGGAGCACGCTTGGCTAGACTCCTTGTCAGAGGACTGGGTTTCCCAACCTAGATCTGATTCATCAGCTATTCAACTTCCCCCTCTAAAAGACACCGAAGCATCAAAGACGAAACTAAGAGAGACGCCGAGTCGAATACCGCGTAGAGCGTTAGGCTCACAACCTCAATTACCAGCCACCCACGATTCAAGCTTCAATATCCTCAGCGAGCGAAACGCGAATGATATCAACGTCTCAAGTCAGCGCATCACTAGGCCATCACCAGGCTCCAAGATCGCACTTGGAACATTCGCGAGTAGATCTGTATCTGGTTCCACCAGCGCTTCCGTCGTTCGCAACACTATACAGTACAAATCGTCTCCTGGAAGACAGCAGGATACACCGGAGTGGAAGAGACGTTTGGTACATGGCGATCTTGGATACGGCGAGCAACGGGATCTGTTCTGCTCAGCTGCAGCTGGCCTCCAAGATATGTTCAAGCCACCAGCAGCCTCAGGCGACGAAGCGGATGACGAGGAGCATCAGGGGTCGTCTATAATGCCGTCTAGTCCACCTTCCTACCCCCAGCGCATTGCCAGCAACGATTTTGAGCCCGACATGGAACAATTCGAAGAAATCGATGAACTTGAAGAACTAGACCCTTTATTCCCGAACGATGTTACGCCTAGCCCGAGCCCCAGGAGGACAAAAAGAGAGATCAAATACAAACTCAACATGGATGATTCGACAGCTCCAAGCATCTCCAGCCCTCAAGAAGAGGAGACTCCTTCTAGACAACGGGATGGGATTTATCGTGACGAAAGCTGCTTAAGCGCTCCTTCAGACGCGAATGGCAGTGTACGAAAGATTAGCGGCCAGAGTGTCATTCGCAATGAAGATTTTAGCCCAATTCTTATCGGCAAACAGAGCGACAAGGACGGCAACATGGACTTCGCACCCATTGAGCTGCCTGCAGACAGGTTGAAGCAGAAATTGGAGGCCTTGCGCATCAATCAGACGCTACTTGATCCGGAGGTTGACCCACGAACAGCTTTTGACAGTTCCAACCAGGATGCCTTCGCCAATATCGAGGATACTGAAGAGTACGCGACCAGAGGAGGATTTCTGAACGTTCAACGAGGAGGTCGTTCTGGAGACGGCTCTTTTCGTTACCGAGACCTTAGCCCTGGCTTGAATGTTGACACGAGTGGAATGCTTGCCGAGGAGTCCCTGCAGGCCAGCACTCCCAAGCAGTTTCCTTCTATTCGCACAGAAGTTACCAACCCTTATCAATCCGACTACTTCAACATTAGCCCTGCCCTGCCCCGAGCGCCGTTTCCCAGTCCCGATAAGAAGCAAATTCATGCTGGGCGGAGTGCGCCATCCGCTGGAAGCCCCCTCAAGCTTTTTGGACCTTATGATACCTTTACCAACCAAACACTTCTTCGACGCATCAGCCAATTCGAGGAAGGCATGTCTGGTACTCCCTCCCGACAATCTTTTGGATCTCCAGACCCTCACGACCAGTCCAACTTTCCACCCAACGACCATTATGAGGCTATGTCTAGCCCTGTTTTGCCTACGCCTGGTCACAAAGCTCCAGGTGGTAGGTCGTTCAGCCGATTTGGTGCTGGAGACTTGGAGGGTTATGAATTCAGCGAGGAAATTTCCTATGTCTCACAGGGAGACGCAGTCTACTCCGACAAGGAGAATGATGCGCCTCATTCACCGGATCCTCAACCCGCCGAGGCGGTTCTCCAACAGACAGAACGAGTATCCTCCCCTCCTAAGGAATTGGATCTGCTCGTTCGCAGACGTCGGAACAAGTCTACATCATCATCCGGCAGTAGACATCATTTGACAAACTCAGGTTCAAGTCAAATCCATAATAAATCTCTGAACCCGGCAAAGGGTGCGCCGGTCAATGTCAACACTCCCAAGCGCGACAGCGGATCAGAGGGTAAGAGACCTCGAACCTCTCCGTCCAAGGATCCAACACCAAAGCGTCGCCGCACTCTCCACCGGTCCGATATTGCCTTTGGTCGTGAGAATCTGCTGGAAGGGGTGGAGTCCGCAAGCCGCGATATGCAATCAATCATGGGAAAGAAGCGAAAGGATGCACGACCTGGTGACAATCAACGGGCAAGCCCCAGTATTCTTGCAATGAGAACCATTCTTCGTCCACGCAGCCCAACACCATCATCACTGCGTAGCGACCCGAACGTAACGATATACTCGGATGGTGAAGTGGCCCAAGAGCCGTCAGAGAAGTCCTCTGTTCGAGCTTTGCAAGAAGAGACTGTAGACTATACCACAGATGGCCACAGCGAAGTCGACCGGAAGCCGTCTATTAGAACCCAGGACTTTGTACATCAAGCTGCGCAGATCATGGCCATGATTCGCAACCAAGTTAGACCGCCAGGCCTATCAAGTGTCGAGGAATCAGAGGCCGAGAATGGCACACCCGAAGCCGACGATATTGACGACTCTTATGAGGAGTCAACAAAGGAGCCTTTGTCTCGGCCCCCAAGCCGTGAAGGGAAGCCCATGTCTAGACTACCCCAGCGTCAAGAAGACCCAGAGCTTATTGATCGGTTGAAGAAGTACCAAGAAATCAGTGATATGGGTGACCTCATCACCTTGTCCATGCGATCCATGGGCATGGTGCGGGAGGCAATTCTTGCCGATCAGGAAATCGCACGTGAGATTGATGAAGCCCCACGCAATCGACCAGATCTGTCCTATTATACTGAGGACGAGGTCATCAGTGATCCGCCCAATATTCGACTCACAACAGGCCCTGCTCACGATGGGTCATCAGCCAGCCCTAGCCGAGACAACTATTCCCAATCATCAGGAGGTTCCACCAATAGAACATATCGAACAGGCTCGTCGCATGGCTCTGAGATCCGCAAGACCATTATGCCAGAAAGTGTGTCACATCTCATTCCTGATCGCGTGGGTAGCATGTATCTCGACAAGCAGAATAACATATGGATCAAGAAGAAGGAGACACTTGTTCGTCAACCTATGAATATCCTTCCTTCAGACAGCGACGACGATCCTTTCGCGAGCATTCCAGACCTGTCCGTGGATTTGACAAGAGAAATGCAAAATCTTGTCATCACTACCTCCAAGAAAAGCAACGCTGTGGGTAGTCCAAATCTGTCAAAATCGCCTACCAGTCCGTCCAGAAGACAACGATCCGCTAGAGGTTTTATGACATTGTCTCCCAATGGGCAATTAGGCCCAGACATGGCTACACTCGCTCGGGAAGAATTTGAGAAGCTAGATGCCCGAGTCATGGAAGATTCTGAGCTATACTTCGAAGACTCTCTTCAAGACGAGAGCAGCCTCCACGATGACAGGGCCAGTAGTACACCCTCCACCACCACCAAGAGGCGCAACCTTACCATAACATTTTCATCGCCTGTAGCATCCTTTATTCAGGATGTCCAGGCTGAGGACTTGGACAACCTTGAAGACGACCCAGAGCTTCCCAGCACCAATCTTCACAACAGCTCGCCACCTAAGAAATCACCAGGCTTCGTCGGCGTTGGGAAGTCTGCATTGAAGAACGGTGGTCATGGCTCCGTTCGCGGCAACAATCCTGCTCCCTCGCGAAGTGGCCCCGCCTTTGTTCCTCGGCCCGTTTCACGAATCGATGAGCAAGACGAGGAAAGCACCATCGAGATTCCTATCGACGACCAAAGGCAGATCAGCCTCCTTGGAGATACAAGCATTGTTAGTCACAAAACACCCAGTGGTCGACGAGCCAGTCTCAGCTTCCTAGTCAACCACACACCAAGCAACAACTTCCTATCGGCACCTGCAGATGATAGTTTAATGATTGGCCAAAATGTCGGAAAGCTTTCTCTCAGCCCCTTGTCCGAATTTACTATTAACAACACCGACCATTCGTTTGGATTCGAGGTTAGCTATGTCATGGGTCGCCGACACGCAGCCACAGGCGATGGCTCTAAGAAGGTCATGTCCATGACGATACGGGAACTTGTGGACAAGCTTAGCGAGGTTGAGCCGTATGAGCCTTACTGGGAGGACATAACAGAATTGGATTTACATGAGAAACGTCTAGGAAGCCTGCACATGCTAGACCAATTTTGCGGCAAGTTGGTGACCCTTGATGCCTCCAAGAACGCACTAGGACATCTGGACGGAGTGCCACCTAGTGTTCGGCAGCTCAAGGTGTCGCAGAACTTGCTGACCGAGCTGACGTCCTGGGACCATCTGATGAACCTCCAGTATGTGGATATTTCTGGTAACGAGGTCAAGAGCCTGTCCGCACTCAGGGGCTTGGTGCATCTGCGAAGCGTCAGGGCCGACGACAATCAGCTGACCAGTCTTGATGGCCTCGACACCCACGATGGACTTCTGTCTCTTCGAGCGCGAGATAATCTGATCGAGGAAGTTGACTTTGCGAGAGTTAAGATGGTGCGCCTTACTGAACTCGATTTGGAGGGTAACCAAATATCTTCGATCCGAAACATGGCACATGCTCCAGCACTGGCACGACTGAGGCTTTCCAAGAACAGACTCACAAGCTTCAAGGTGCCCTCGTGTATCAAGGGACTCCGTCAGTTGGAATTGAACGACAACCAACTCACATGTGTGGACGTCAGCAATATGCCCAACTTGCAATCCCTACACGCCGATCGCAATCGTATCGTTGACTTGACGGGTTTCAGTCGAGCTCGAAAGCTAGATAGTCTGAGTCTCAGGGAGCAGCGGGCAGATCAGGCTCTCGATCTCAGTTTCCTGTCATCTGCTTATGAGGTCCGCAAGCTCTTCCTCTCTGGGAACTACCTGGGCACTTTTGAGCCTGCAGTAGACTTCCTTAACTTGCAACTTCTTGAACTTGCCAACTGTGGCATTCAAGCGTTGCCAGATAATCTGGGCCAGTTGATGCCCAACCTTCGAACCTTGAATCTCAACTTCAACGCAATCCGGGATCTGGAACCTCTCCGATTCATTCCGCGACTCAAGAAACTCCTGGTAGCAGGCAACCGACTCGCTGATTCGACTCAAGTAACAGAGTTGCTTATTGAGTTCCCACACCTGACTCAGCTTGACCTGAGAGACAATCCTGTTACTCTTGGTTTCTACGCACCAATGCAGGTGATGGTCCCTACAGACCGCAATGGATATGTGGATCCTTTCATGCTGCCTGATGTAGATGTTGAACGAGACGAGCTGTTTTCCAGCCGACTTGATCAAGGGACTAAGCTACGGCGGCGACTACATCAAATTGTGTTTGTGGCAAGCTGCAGAAGACTACGAAAGCTGGATGGGCTTGGCCTCAACCGAGAGACGGTTCTGGTCAAAGACGCTGTGTTTCAGACATTGGTCGCTGAGGGCTTGTTGCCGGATGAGACGCTCGTGGGCGAAGAATCGTCGCCCTGTAAAGATGTAACGGCGGAGGGCGAGACAATGGGGACGATGAGAAGCAGTCGTTGGAATGCGGAGGACAGCTTTGCTTGATAGAGCATTGAAGTGTACAAATAAGAATAGGGAGGGGGGTGCTTTGGGTTACGCATATTTTCATGAGGCGTTTGTGGAATGTTTTTAATGGCTTTGATTTTTTGATTTTTTTCAGATCAAGGGAGCGAATGGTCAAGGAAAGGCCAATAAAGGGGGTTACAAAAGGGTTTACGAACGAATATGGACGGCATCACCAGGTTGGTTTCTGGTAATGGTTGGAGTTAAAGGGTTCATTATTGCGGGCAACTAATTACATCAGATACCTGATGCATACATAAAGCTGTATGAATACGACAAGTCAAGTTGAATATCAATATGAAGTACAGGTCGTGAAGAATCATGGTGTCAAACATTTCATTAAAGACGCATTGACAAGGGAGGATTTAGCCTGGCCCTGTAATGCGGATGATGAGCAGGCTAGGGGGTGCGACAAGAATCCGAAACAGTCTAATACTGATACTGATACTGATACTCATTTAACTTAGCCCATAACAGTTTATCATGAAGACTGGAGAGATTGTGCCTCAGCAGAAGTGACAGAAGGCAAATTACGGCTCCCTCTAAGTGCAATAAGTATCAAAATACATCATAATCTCGCGCAGGATATCAGTGGTTCTCTTTGTCCTCCGTACAGTAAAGTTCTCTCAGCCCTGAGGGCTAAGACACATGCCTCTTTAGTATCAGGTACATGAATACGGGTCATCTCCAAGGGTACCTTGTTCAAGCGTATCAACCAGCTGCAGTATGAAGTCACGCTGATCATGCTGCAGCCTCATCGACGTCAGAGATACGCACTCCACAAATGATCATGCAAGTGTTGCCCGGGGAGATTCTAAGCTTATTGAAACTTTCTAAACGGGACGGTTGTCGCGTGACGGTCAACGAGACAAGTTTAACATTCTTTCAGCCAGGAAGAGAAAGAGAAAAGGCATTTCATTCTTTTTTGGTTACTGAGACATCGTCACAAATTATAACCCTTGCTCAAGCTGGGGTAAGGGTCAGGGGGGATAATTGACAATTGTTCTGGAATGGCAATGGGTGCGGGAATCTTCGGACTGTTGGCCAGGCGTAGTCTAGCTGGGATGGCCCTGGAGATGAAATCTATCTCAGGTGCACGAGCTTGTAAGTGATCCATTCGTAGCAGAGCTTTCCATGTTTTGTAAATAAACCATGGAAGCTTTGAACTTGGACCTGAGTTGGTGGTGCCCCTTGGGCTTGATAAGTAGTACATGTCAAAGAAGCCCAAAGCCCAACCGTGGAGACGGCGCCAGGCACGGAGTTGATATGAGAGGTGCGATTTATGTAGAATTTATATAAGTGGTTGCACTCTTAAGAAAGGGCATTCTCTTTCATGCAGTTATAGTTTGGTCATCAAAGGCGTAGACATCATGCACATATCGCCATGTTGCCATATCCATACCTCCATACCTAGGTACTAGGTATCACTTCTACTGTTGGGGTACTGCACTGCAGACTGCCATAAATTCAGGGCTGGAATAGCGCAGCTGGGGCCAACGGATGCTCCCTACCAAACAATAGATACTGCCCTGGAAGCCAATCAGTTTTACGGAGGAGCAAGACACCCGAACATACCAAAAAGGGCATGATCCACTTTACGCGTAGATGTACAGGTACAGATACCTCTTTGAGGAGGTGTAAGGTAAGTAGCTTATTATTCTGACTTTTGCTTCATCTTGGGGCAATTTCAACACTATAAGCAATAATCGCAAAGATTATAATAATTTCTCTGTGTTTGTTCGTTTTGAAAGGCAGCTTCCAGCTTCTTCATCGCTATTCTATCAGTATTGTTCTATCTTACCTAATATTCGATCAACAACTTCATCCCCATTCGCATGTACCGGGTACAAACCCCTCGGTTGCCTTTTCGATCGCACACCCTCATCTGTCACACCCACACCCTCATTATTGATTGATTGCTCGCTCTGGGCTTCTCTGCTCTTCCCTTCTCTACCCTTTTACTCTTCATTTTCCCTTCATCTTTTTCTCAACAACTCCTTGTCCATAGACAAACAAATTTATACGACTCTTCAGCTATGGCGACGGCCATGGAAGCGACCGACCCTCTGTCGTCACTTCAACGGTCCGTCTCCCAGCACAGCAGCGCTTCACATGCCTCCCACGCCTCTCACGTATCCCACACCTCCAACCGAAGCTCCAGAAGCAACCGAAGCACAGCTGTCCGAGATCCCCGCGGTCGAAAACGCCCAAGTCAACCAGTCAGCTCTGCCAGTAGCATCGCTGCGAGCGACAAGAGCCTCACCAGCTTCCCCAGCTTCTCGCCCGAAGACCCAAACAATGACGACTTGATCATTCAAGATGATGGTCCTGACGACACCCCCGTTCCAACGGCTGCGGCTCCCGATACTGGCCGCAAGTCAATCGTCGACTTGACAGGAAGCTCTGATGTGCGAACTGCGTTGTTTGAGGAAGACCACCCAGTTCGCAAGGTGCCTGGTTCATTACACAACGCTGATGACGAACACCTTCAACGCTTGATATCAAGGCACGGCGCCATTGGACTCATCAGACAAATATCCGAAGACCTTGCCCAGCGAGATGCTCAAATCGCCAACATGCGCCGCCGTGCCGACGAACGGGAACGTGCTCTGCGCAGGATCATCAGAGAGTGCGGTCTGTCCAACTTGGATCTCGAGACTCGGCTGCGTACTGTCGAGGCTGAGCTACGTGCAGCCAACAAAGGACTCCGTAGGGAAGATACTGGCTTGAGCGATCTCATGAGCGATGCGATGCAGGATACTGTAGTGGCTACTGCATATGGCGAGACAATCGCCAAAAGCTCTACCATCCGGGCAAACAGCCAGTCATTTAGCACCCCAAGTGAGAGTGGAAAGGGCACATTGCGAGGTTGGAAGGATTATATCTGGGGCTCTGGAACCGCAAAGCGAGCCAGTCGCACTAACAGTGTAAACGGCGAGGGAGCCCACCCTGCGACTGTGATACGATCGCACTCTAGCATGGACCGACGACCAACGCTACAGGATGACCTCTTCAACCCACCGGATTCGCAGACCACTCGGAGCCCAAGCCGGGCGTCAAGTATTCAATCAGGTGCTGCAAGTGAGCGCAAAGCATCATCGTCTATCGCGAGCATGGCCCTGCGCTTGGTGGCCGGTGGAGCTATCAGTACACGTGAGGCTGAATCTAGAGGCCGCGCCGTCAGTACTGCCTCCAACAAAGGGGGCTCTCTCAGAGGTGTTTCGACCACGAGTAGCCGTGCTGGCCAAACTCGAGCAGTTTCAATTGCTGGTGGTCCCAAGGCTTTGATGGCGATGCGTAAAGCGACGCCAGGACCTGCTACCCAAGGAGCAGGCAGAGTACCAGGGCAAGAAGCATGGGATGGTATGCGAGGTAGTCCCCCGGATGACTTCTCATCGCGACAAGAGAGCTACGGGCCTGTTGAAATGGATTCCATTCGGTCACCAGAGTCGCAGCCACCAACATTGACTCATATCTATAACAATTTCCCCAATAGCGAGTATCTGACCGACAGGTTTGGCTTCATCTACGATCAGCGACGCAAGAAACGACAACGTGAAGCCGCGCAAGTGGCTCGACATATCCGCAAGGGCAGTCGTACAGAACTGCTGGCAAACGGTCGAGGTGGCATTTCGCCCAACGCGATGGAAGATCTTCCCAGCCCTAAAGGAAGCGTATCGAGTGAGGGGCGCCCCGAGAGTCCGAATAGCATGGAGGAACGCAACGCAGAAGAGGGCAAGACCAAGAGATGGACAGATTACCTCAAGATCGCAACATTCCCTACGGAACTATTGAGCCATACGCCGAGTATAGCTATACCATCAATTGAGGTCATGGAAGGAGCCCAAACGCCTGAGCCTGAACTTCACCCTACCGAACCCGTAAAGCCAGCAATCGTTTCAACCAACTCCGGCCTTATTCCATCGGCTAGTACAACCACGGCAGTCGACAGCGGTTCATCGCAACCCTCTCAGACTGAGTCATCAACTGCTCTCACTAAAGACGATAACGAACCTGTCAAGCTACTCCTGCAACAGTTGAGCGACGTACATGACGCTTTTCAACGCGACAAGACGGTACGATGGAATGATTTCTTGCGAAAGGTGCGCGCTGAGCGTAAGCGTGAGGGAGAAGCGGCCATCGCCGCCGCCAAATCAGCAGCCGATGCTCGATACGAACAACCTGCTATGATCCTCCCCGAGACTCGAGTTGCTGACGGCGAGATGATTGGAGTTTCAGGGCTGGGTGTCAAAGGTAAGGTCGGACGAGCCAAATGGAATGAGTTCAAGACCCTAGTGCTCGGTGGCATTCCTGTCGCCTATCGTGCCAAGGTATGGTCAGAGTGCTCAGGAGCCGCCGGCCTTCGTATTCCCGGCTACTATGAAGACTTGGTAGCCCATAGTGGCAACGACGACGACGCAGTGGTTGTCAGCCAGATTCAGATGGACATCAACCGAACACTCACCGACAATATCTTTTTCCGCAAGGGGCCGGGTGTTAAGAAGCTCAACGAAGTGCTTTTGGCATATGCCAGGCGCAACAAGGACGTGGGTTACTGCCAGGGCATGAACCTGATTGCCGCCAACTTGCTCCTCATGATGCCATCTGCCGAAGATGCCTTCTGGATCCTGACATCGATTATCGAGAACATTCTCCCACACGGCTATTACGACCATTCGCTCATGGCCTCGCGTGCGGATCAACAGGTGCTGCGTCAGTACGTTGCAGCAGTTCTTCCCAAGCTCTCGGCACACCTTGACTCCTTGTCCATTGAGCTTGAGGCATTGACTTTTCAGTGGTTCCTTTCTGTGTTTACAGACTGCCTGAGTGCTGAGGCCTTGTTCCGTGTTTGGGACGTTGTTCTTTGCACCAATGACGGAAGCACGTTCCTCTTCCAAGTAGCTCTGGCGCTACTCAAGCTCAACGAGGGAAACCTGTTGCAATGCAACACGCCAGCCGGTATTTACACGTATATCAGCCACCAGATGACAGAACATGCTATCAGTATCGATGGACTACTCCAGGCAAGCGAAGGTTTACGAAAAGTAGTCCGTCGCGAAGATGTCGAACAAAGAAGAGAGAAGGCAATCCAGGCTGAAAAGGATATGATGATGGGCCGAGATGGGGATTCGGCTAGAAACAGGCGCACAGCTGAAACCGACAGCGAAATAGCTGCGACTCAGTCGGGCGAAGAGTAAAACACAGGATACGGAACTGAAAAGGATTAAAAGTACAAGCTAGAGAGTGAGGCTGGACATGGTTGATTGGACAAAGGAGCAAAGGATCTTTTGGAGTTTGCGTCTCAGAAGGGCCATGATACCCACCCACTAGACGAAGTGCAATACATAGACGCATTGTTCGCTAGAGGAGTTGAAACATTACGGCGTTGGTATATTATTCGAATTGGACGGTGTTTTGGGCTGGATGGCATTCACTTGTTCATACACGAGCGCATAGCGAAATTACATGAAAAGAATTGTTACTATGAATCACTTGTCCATTTGCTCCCAGCCATCTGTTGATCAGTTGGAACAGTAGACGTGCAAAAGTTATGACGACTTTCTGTAGTTAATCCAATCTTATTAGTCTATTTCACTTTGCAGGATGTTATTAATGTAGTATAAACACATTAAATCTTAATTTCAAGATTTGTTAGCTGTCTTCCGAAGTACCTCTATAAGCTTTATATCCTACTCGCGTCATAGGGGAAGTTGGATATACTGGGCTGTCTCATTGTCGGGATTTTTGCTTGGGATTGTATATGGCACAAAACCACAAGTAATCACATCATTCACACTACTTAAAACATGACTTTTTCACATATTCGTCCTTTTCATGCACTATTGAACATTTATTTGGAAACTAGATCATTTCTCGCCATGCATAAAGAACCGTGTTCGTGTCTTCCCACCTTCTATATTGGTATTTGAGCCTTTCCGTTTTGTTTTATTTTTCTTGCCATTCCTATCACAAGCTTCCTATCGCTTGATAATGTTATTGGCCATCTGTCTCGCGTGCTGGGCCATGATGGCATCCGCAATCACGAGTGCTGCCATGCCCTCAACGATGGGCACCGCGCGAGGCACAACGCATGGGTCGTGTCGGCCCTTGGCAGACAGGACACCCTCTCCTGAACCGTCGTAGCGTGCTGTGGTTTGGTCCTGGCTGATGGTGGCAGGGGGCTTGAAGCCGACCTTGAAGAAGATGGGCATGCCGTTGCTGATACCGCCCTGGATACCGCCGGAGTGGTTTGTCTTGGTCTGGAGCTTGGAGCGGGCGATTCCTGTCTTCTCGGAGGCGGCGTCGAGAGCTGGGGCTGGTACGAAGGGGTCGTTGTGCTTGCTGCCGGTCATCTCGGCGCCCTGGAAGCCGGAACCTAGCTCGAATCCCTTGGTGGCGGGGATGGACATCATGGCGTGGGCGAGGGTGGCCTGCAGCTTGTCGAAGCAGGGCTCACCGAGGCCAGAAGGCGCGTTACGGATGACACAGGTGACGGTTCCGCCAGTGCTATCGTGAGCGTCGCGCAGCTCGGCGATGCGTGCCTCCATAGCTCGACCGGCGGCGTCATCGGGACATCGCACAGGGAGGTTCTCATCGACCTCTTCACGGGTGATGGTCTCTGCGAGGCTGAGGAAAGCAGGATCAGAGCTCATGGAATCGGCGTCGCCAAAGAGCTTGATGTTGCCAACAGAGGTGACAAAGGCGACGATCTCGATACCGTAGGCCTCCTTGAGCCACTTCTCGGCAACAGCACCAGCGGCCACGCGAGCAATGGTCTCACGAGCAGAGCTGCGGCCACCGCCAGATGAGGCCTTGACCCCGTACTTTTCGAGGTAAGTCCAGTCGGCATGGCTGGGACGGGGGTAGAGGTCGATGGTCTTGTTGCCGTAGTCCTTTGGTCGCTGGTCCTCGTTGGGAACAGTCAAGAGAATCGGTGTGCCGAGAGTGACGCCATCTTCAGTGCCGGAGTGGATAGTGACGCGATCCTTTTCGTTACGGGGAGTGGTGATGGCCGACTGGCCTGGTCGACGGCGGTTGAGTTGGGGCTGGATATCAGCCTCTGTGAGGCCAATGTTGGGCGGGCAGTTATCGATGATGCACGAGACAGACTTGCCATGAGACTCGCCAGCACTACAAGACAAAGAAAAACGAATTGTTAGCTTTCTCTGCGTCTTTCTCTGGTAACGTATGGAGGGGTAAAGAAACCTACGTCGTCACCCGGAAGAATTGTCCAAAGCTGGACATGATGAAAAGAGATGTGTGTTTGTATGGGGCAAGGGAAACGTTTTTTTTTGGTGTTTATGGAGGGGAGAAACAATAAAAAAAGATGGCGGCCGTTGAGAGTTTAGTTAGGTTGTCTCGAGGGAGGGAAACTTGTGAGGCTGGAGCTGGTCCTCGACCTATTGGGATCCGATCTCGGGCCAATTTTTTTACTCTGAGAATCTTGCCAATGTCTATGAGGTAGGGTAGCGCGGGGGAGGGGCAATTCGGCAGATGATTTGGTAGGGTTCTAATTGGCTGAACAAGATGAATGCAGCAATTGGGGGTCAATTAATTGATTGATATGATACAAATTATAAAACGAAAAAAGCAGACAAATTTCTAGATATTTGTTATATACATGTAAACGAGCGACATCGGGTTGTCGCTGCTGTGACTCAAAACCTCTGGAATCATCACCCAAAGTCTGGATAATTTCTCTTCCACTCCCATCCGCTGTAGCTACAGGGGCATTCCACTATAGCAAGATACCTAGCTCAACCAAAAACCTCCACTACCGTGCAAAAACAACGTCATACAAAAGCGCAACAAACATCCCGATTCAGCTTATCAATCAATCAATCTCTTCATCTTTTAGCCTTTACCAAGAGACAATTGCGCCCAGAGCAACGGTACTTCCCATGCCCGACGCTGCAAGGCACCGCAATATCACTGGACTGGAGGTTGCCCCGACCCGACCGCTACTGTCCGTTGAACCGCCCAGGGCTTCTAAAATTCCAGGCCCTTACAGCGCCTATTTCGGGGGGTGGGTCTTGGTGGACGCGGACCGTAGTTGGAGGGAGTTTTCCGGGAGATGCAAGGCTGACAATGTCCGTTTTCTAACCTCTTTGCTCATTGGATAGCTTCAACAACAACTCACCAATTCTCTTGGATATAACCGAGATCTTGACTCAATTGTGTCTTTTTTTTACTTGTGCTTTTAATCATTAATTCTCAATACTGTACCCGCTCTGACAGTTCCCATTGGCTCATCACAATGCTTCTCAACCGCCCTGTCCGAAGCTCAACGCCCAGGAACATATCTCGATTAATCCCCTCAGTATCAGCCGTTCAAAGGCGCCGATTTACAGATGCAGCGTCTCACTCATCCAACAAGATCCAGGTCTACACTTCAAACTCCCGCGATCCTTTTCTCAATCTCTCGGCTGAGCACCATCTCCTCCAGAAGACACCACCAGACTCAACCATCCTCTTCCTCTATACTAACGATCCCTGCATTGTCTTTGGTCGCAACCAGAACCCCTGGATGGAAGTGAATCTTGCACGACTCGCTCAGTTCCGTAAAGATCCTGCAAGTGTAGGATGGACTGGCGGACCGGTGCAACTTGTCCGTCGCCGTTCAGGAGGCGGAGCTGTCTTCCATGATGAAGGAAATGTCAACTTCAGCGTCATCTGCCCTCCAGCCGTATTTGATCGAAACAAGCACGCAGAGATGGTAGTGAGGGCACTCGCCTCGCTTGGAAAGTCAAACACCCGTGTTAACGAGCGACATGATATTGTCATGGATATTCCTGATGACCCTATCGGCACCTACAAGATCTCAGGGTCTGCATATAAACTCACTCGCCTTCGATCTCTTCACCACGGAACCTGTCTCCTGCGGAGTCCAAATCTAAAGAACATCTCTGGCATGTTGCGCTCACCCGCCGAGTCATTCATCAAGACTCGCGGTGTCGACAGCGTTCGTAGTCCCGTTCGCAACGTGGGCCTCGAGAACGCTGATTTTGAAGCTGCCGTTATTGAGCAGTTTGCTCGCATGTATGGCGACTTCCAAGTCCAGGAGGAGATCAGTGACAAGGTGCTTGAGAAGGAAATCATCAGCAAGGGTTACAGTGAGCTACAGTCTCGCGATTGGATCTATGGACAGACGCCCAGGTTCACCTTCTCAACCTTTCCGTATGCCGAAGATCCTCGAGAACGTCCACAGCTCGACTTTGATGCAAGTGACAACCTGGTATAAAAGACTTATATGACAAGCTTACTAACGTAATCACAGACGAAGCTTCGTTTTGAAGCCAGGCACGGCATTGTTGAAAAGTTCATGGCTGAAGGTGCCTCATCTCCCGCTCCTGAGGATAGCCTACCAGCACTCGTGTCGTCATCCATCTACGACGTCTCCAGCTGGAGTGAACAACTTTCCCAAGCTGGTATAGACAGCGATGGTGCGGCAAAGGTTGGTCCATGGATGGACGACGTCTTGGGTGTTGAGTTCACGAAACCCACGCAGTAATGCCTTCTGTGAACAGGTTGCAATATGACACGCAGTGTCGGAGGCAAATACGAGCAGTCCCGTCCGCCTTGACCGTCTCTTGTATACACCACTTCGTCCTCTTAACATTCCATTATTTTCCTTGGTCTCATTGTCTCACTCAGAAAGTGAGTCCGAGTAGACCTGGTGACTGCCTAGTCTGCGGATTAGCATGTGAACTTGGCACACCATGGTGGGAAGGCCACCCACTTTTCGGGGCAGAACAAGGCTGTCTGAGCCTCGCACGCGTCGCGTTCGATTGTTCAATACGCGTTGCACTCTCTTGCCACTCTATGGACTGCGTCAGATCTCAAACTATGATTGCTAGAGTCTAGCAATGTATTCCGACTTCCACCGGTTGGAAGCTGGAGGGGAAGCTAAGGGCATCACATGGCTTGTCAGCCGACCAAGGGTCCATCACACATCAGAATTCCCTACATGGCCAGCCTTTCGACGGTGCAGTCTGTGCTCAGCACCACCTCTCTCAGCCTCCCGCTTCTTGATAGGTGACAGCCTTCATCCTGCCTTGCTTTCAAATCTTGCGCACTGTCTAGATCTCACGACATGACTGGCTTGATAGCGTCGACGAAGTTCAATGTGTGGCTGCTAAGCAAACAGCTCGTCTTGCGGTGAAGATAGTAAGACACTTGGCGGGGAATGTTAGCATCAGTTCACAGACTGCTGTGGCTAGCTATCGCACACGAGGAGCCGAGGACAGGTCGACGTTGGGTTTAGGGGGCAAGACCCTAAAGGCTCATAGGGTTGCAACATCCAGCACCAGCAGCTTGCTCAATATCCGGTTTTGCAAAACGGACTACGACACCCGTACAGGTCGGCAGACAAAATGAGGGTTCTCAGATCTTGAGATGGAGTGTCCGGGAATGCAGGCTCCGAGACATGCATTGTTGATCTTGTGAGGTTATTGCAACTCTATGGATTCTTCAGCCGAGTTCAGTTTCTTCGTGCTCAACATTTCTGGAGCTAGAGAGGCAGTGCAGTGGCCAAAGTCGTGTTGATTTATTGGTCTCGAATCTATTCAGACGGGCGCAAATCGCTGTCTTTCACTAGCTTGGTAGCCCGAGCGGACCTGAACTTAGGGCTGATGTAAGTCGTGTAAGAAAGATGTTTGTTATCAGTAAATATCGCAATCTGAACTGAACTTGGATGTGGGTTGATTGCGTGGTACGCCGCTCGTTCCGCCATGTTGTCAAAGCCGTGTCATTCCCAAGCCTTCGTTTTAAGCGATACGACTCTCGACTGACTGAGTGATATCCGCATTCGTATCAACACCACCCTCATGAGCAAAGCCCCATCCCCAAAACTGGCGGGAAAATCGATGGTTGATACAGGGTACCGCAGCCCGTGGATGACCAGTCATCAATATTCCAGCAGCTCTCACCAAGACGACATCATATTGACGTTGGACTAAGACATGTCTCGCTCTCCACACCACCAGTTGTATGACTGGATGGATGGCGGATGGATCCATGTTCCCCATTTCTCATCACCTTCCAGGATCCGCCAAAGCGAGCATGTTGTGCATGAGTCTACCCCATGCTCCGCAGGTTCCCGCGCCCAACAAACAACCTATTGAATTGAGCCATTTGACAACAATATCATTCAGTTGCAGTCGCAGTCGCAGTCGCAGTCGCAGCTCAGAGGCAAGCTGTGCATTCCCGTCTGTGGCGTTCAAGGATCTGTGCATCTAAGTGAGAGGCCTCGATCGAAAGATCGACTTGCCAGATTCAACCGGACTCATGGGGAGACATTTCTCGACATGCTTTTCTTACCTTCTGAGTCATGTCAGGCATGGCAGTGTAGGACTCAGAAACCGTCTTATGTTGTGTTAATGTTACAATACTGCGCTCACTGCGCAGTACCCTGTAGCAACGATACAGCCTAGTAATAGCCAGTCCAGGTTGGGACATCTCCCACCGGCTAGCCACGCGAAGCGCTCGGGCATATCACTTGCTTCTTTCTCCAAACCCCCTGTTCCTGGTGTGTGGTGATAATCACTCACTCATCGGGTTTGTTTAAGGTGGTCGGTAGTGAAAGAAACAACTCCAGGCCTGAACTCAGGCAGGTTGATATTAAACAAAACTCAATCTCGCGGTTATCCCAATTAGGAGAGGCGATAATTGCCTCTGTCGTTCCACGGTGACAGCATGGGGCCCCGTGTCCGCGCCGAATGAAGCATCATGCACTTTAGCTTATGGAGCACCGTCTCCGGGAGTTAGTGGGCTTTGGGTTTTGGCTGCCGTGGACTGCTGGATCTGGGGATCTGATATTCGCAGGTCCAGTTTCTCTCCGGGAGAGGGGTACGAAGGTTTGGCCATTAGCATGGGTACGACAGGGGTGAGGCTGGTTTCTTCGTATGTTGACGAGTACTTCGTGATGTAGTCCTTCCACAGTGTACTTCTCAATATTTGTGTCTGCCTTTAATCACCGGCGCATGTCCGTCAAGTTCTTCAGAAAGGGTGTCCAGGGTGCCCCTTCGTTTCAATAGACCATAACCTACCCCATGGTAGAGCATGAAGATATGACGAATCATTTTTTGTGGCATCAGAGTAAGAGCCGTTGTGATTGTTGATAACAGTGGACTAAGACATGCAGCGGCATATAACACTGTCCTCTCAGGGTAAATGGTCAAGGCTACGGCAGGCAATGAATGTGTCAAAATATTCAACACCCACTAGCAGGATGGCTGTACTCAACTTGGTGCGAAGAGTGTTGTTACTGATGGAAATAGTATCGATCAACGCCGCCGCATAGCCATTGGGATGTTAAAGAGTTAAAGGCATTTTTTATCAGATATGATAGAAGGAAATCCCGAAAAGGAAATGTGTACATCGTTGTGTGCGTCCTTGACCTGAGAAAAAGAGTGTAAATTGGTGGGATACTGGAGCGTAATCATAGACTGAGCTGACCTATGAAAGCCGCAAAGCATTATGGTATGACGATGGTGAATTGTTTCTGAGCGACTTGCTGAGCGAATATGATTCGTCAGCCCATGACTGAAGCTGCCATCTTCTCTTTTTAAGGTAGCTTTCCCTTGGCAATGTAACGCCGCAAACCGTCTGTCAAGATCATGACGAAGCATGTGCTACCGTGTGGCCCTCCCTCTCTCGAGTTGGGAAACACACCACTTTGCAGTACCGTCGCTAACGGCGGGACAACTATTCCCAGGTACGGCGCAGTTTAATAGTACTTAGGTGAAAAGTTGCAGGACATTCGGTTCATCCTGTGAAGCTCGACTTTGGAGTGGCGGCTAGCACGCTTGTGCGTGGTAAAGATTAAGCCTTCTATTGAACTTGACGGTTTCGGTACCGCAGCGACAACGGAAATATAGGCATGCGACAACTGAGTCAATGCTCAGAACAATAGGATAATCTACGGTGCGAGACTCGCCGTAGCACCCCCTGCAGCGTGATATATGCCTATGTAACGCAGTCAGGGTCAGGTTCGACTTGGAGCTGGATCATTCGTCTGCCGACGCAATGTTGTTTCGTGATGGACAGGTTCAGGTGAGTTAACAGCCGCCACGTTTGATGCAGGAACTCCAAGCGCCGTAGTGTAGCGGTGCATTGCAGTTTGCACAGCATATAGCGGGCATAGATCAAATGGGAATGCCAGAAAGGCATATGCTGCTGCTCAGCTACCCAATGTTTCGTAGTCTGGTGATCATTGGAGAGGCATTGATGCTAAGTCAGCTTACATTAAGGTCCTTAGCTCTCTTGTCGCCTCAAATCATTTTGCTGAAGTAGAGAGCCCGATGAGGTTTAATAATCGCAAACCTCGCAGAGGACATGAACAAGAGCTGGTCCGTGGTCTCGGCTCTCATGGGACGGAACGACGAATGCACGGTCGTCAGACAGGGTTGACCGGTGCGGGCTTCAACTCCATTAAGCCCTGGTTAAAGCGGACAACACCCCGCTGTTGAAGGCCCATCGCACGCTAGTGACTTATCATGCTATTGAGGCTCGGACAAGGGCCAAGTATCTCCTGTGTTTTGGTATCACGAAAGTCGTTGGAGACAACACCATATTCCGTAAGCTTATTAAAATATGCCCCCAATCCCAAACGCGCTCGGGCTTTGGCGGCGATCGAGTAGGGCCGACATGAGCCATAATCGAAGTGTGATACGAAGACCTATGGGGGTTCAATAATCGTCAAGCTTCCAAATTCGATATATTATCCAGAGATCGCATATGACCTAGCGTTGTGTATCTGCACGCACCTCTTTCAACTCCCATCCTTGCCAAGAAGTAATGCAACACCAGGCCCAACTGAATCGAGACCGAAGCAGGCGCCTGCAGTACCATCCCTCAAAATCGCGACATGCTATCACCAAGGAAGGCCTTGACAACGCCGGCAAGGCAAGAAGGGTACGGAGTATGTACTCTCCTGAACAATAGCAGTCAAACCACCAAGCAAAAGACCTCACAATAAGGTTTCAGGCTGCTTTGATGGTCCAGCCACAAAGCATGGGCGCCAGCGAGCACTGTGCAGCGTTGTCGAAGGCGCCAGGGGCCAGATGCAAGGAGCCGTCAACAATGTGCTGGTTCTTTCATGAAATGATCCAACAAAAGGATATGGAGGAGGTTGACTATGAGGTTCTTCCCCTGCCTCAGCCCCCCTGTCAAACTAGCCAGTGAACCCCTGACCGTGTTCCATTGCCCAGCGTCTTCCCCAACTCCTCAGGGACGGGCCCGCTCGGTGCTCCGCTCATCGTCCGAGCCGGGCCGGTGTTGAGGTATCCTGGCATCTTGATTTTGAGGGTAGTATTTAGAGTCGGAGCCACAAGACCCTTTTG
Source organism: Fusarium sp. PT (assembly GCA_021020635.1). Taxonomy (NCBI): domain Eukaryota; kingdom Fungi; phylum Ascomycota; class Sordariomycetes; order Hypocreales; family Nectriaceae; genus Fusarium; species Fusarium sp. PT. The sequence continues at coordinate 537,190 of JAHMRZ010000011.1, forward strand.
GGTTGATCGCAGTTAAGTCCCTATTATTCCATGAAGATAATGTTTTTGTTTTCTTGCGGGGAAGACTGCCCAATCGACGAAAGCTTGACCTCGACCATGCTCAATTGCTGACAACAAGTGACTTCATGATTAACAGAGGCAGATGCAATTGTCTCCCTTGGCGGTTTTTGTAAGAACAGCCTGAGAATCGTAGATGGATTGTATGTATTTACCGCCAGTCAGGAGATTCGTACACTGGCCCAGCCGCAAAGGTGCCAGTTCCGGCTGAGAATGCATAACTGGCCCAAGAACTTCGTCTCTTGAAATTTGCCTATTAATAAGACCCCTGCTTTTTAATGGCGTTCTGAGACATGAGAAATGCAACTTCCTCCAGATAAAGTCAGAGTTCTTGAGGGTTCTAGTCCATTCGTCATAGCCACTCCAAGGCTGGACTAGTCTCTGCCATTACACCAGATCCTTATCGTCGTGAGAATTGGCCTTGGGCTCTTTTTTCCCTCCCGCCAGTAGGCTTGGTCCAGATCGTTCCCATGTCTTGTATGTTGGTTGCGTATCCATCCTCACAGGTGTTGGCGGTGGTTAAAATCGCTAGCTCACCGGCATGATCAAGTGATATTGGGCGTGACTGCCGCTACGGTTCCCAAAGAGATTGGGGTGTGAGCGCCCGCGGGCTGGTCTTTCTTAGTGGCCCAGTTGGGATCTGGTTGAAGCTGGGCTCGATTGGGCTTTGGGGTGGTATCGTGATGGTGCCTGATGTTCGAGATCTCGAAGTTGAACCTGGGGAACAATATCGTCAACAGGAGAAGAATATGATTAGTGGATGCAGTCTTCCGAGCCGGGGAAGGTGCAGCTCAGTTAGCTACGTAGTGGATAGGTTGGCCAGGAACGAAGTGAATGGAACCTGCAAGGTAGGAAGTGAGCCCAGGCAGGACCTGGAGTTCATACTGTTGATCCATCAAATTCAGGGTAGGTACGAGCTACGAAGCATTATGAATTGGAAGTGGCAGCTGTGAAAACCAATCTGTTATCAGTGATATCATACTTGAAAATAAACTCCAGTAATGTTTATTTAGCGTCAATGATCTTCTATCTGGCTCGTCTATTCTTTCGGACTGCATCGTCTGTACCAGGGTGAGAGGAGGGAACCACGGCCGCGAACACGGAGTAACGACCAGTGGGGGCTGATGCCAGTCTTGTGCAGCTGCATGCAGGACTAGAACCCCAAGGGTCAATAGAGCATGTTGGTACTCCGTTCAATAGCTATAACAATCGTGGCGAGTCATTGACCAATTAATTGAACAGCAGAGGCTCGAATACAAACATGGAATCGTTTTGTCTGGTTGTGAGTTACTAGGTGTTTTGTGAAGACCACAAAATCTACACCGATAGACTCGACTCTCATTTGGAATGCATGTGATTCACCAGCATGAATCAAACGATGGACCCTTTGTGAGCCCCAAGCCTGGAGTTTGGGAATTTTAAAAAGGGGCAAGTGCGAATTACCGACTCTGATCGACACAACGAATTGGCTAGTTCGTCGATGTGCATACTGGGAGCGCTCTAAGTGAAGTCTGTCTCCGTCCACGCTGTTGATCTTGGCAACCACATGTCATTCAACAGCTGTGCTACGTAGCACAGTTATGTACAACTATCCAAATCTATCGACATCGTAATAGAGAAAACCAAAACAATACAGTAGACCAGTCAGGGTCGTCGTGGTTCAAGATCGACCGTTTTCGACTGAGACCCCAGCCGGCACGCGAGCACAAGCCGTTTTCGTAGAACATCATCAGCCAGCCATGTACGGATATAAACAAGAAGATTGAGGAAAACCATCTTGACTTGGAACCACATGTTTGCAGAGCGAGGGCCCTGAATCGGATTGGCTTTGGGTCCTGCAGGCCGTGACGCAGACGGCGGCGTTTAGGGCGGCGTGGAAGACCACCAGCGGTATTTTTATTTTATTTACGATGTGGCATGGACAACTTCCGTTGAACCTCTGAAACGAGGCTTTTTTGGAAGTAAAGTTCCAATTTGTTGGATACCAGAGCAGAATGCAAGACATGGCTAACAAGCCAGGATATCCCCAGCTATCGTAAGGTACGCCAGAGACAAAAAGCAAAGCGGGAGCAAAAAAGCAATGCTGCTGCTGCACTCACAGACGCGGATCTTATCGGGGTTGGGACAGGGGAACAAACCGATGCCCCAGCAAAATGGATCCAGCCAAAAGACACGACAAGGCCTAGCCAAGCCACCGAACCCCAACGTGAGCGAATCTGATGAGTTGAGTAATCGCAGACACATGAAAGTGAAAAATGGTAAACTACCATTGGCTCGATGGATTGAAAGCTCATCCCTTCATCCATTGGCTGATTTTATCTTATCTTTTCAAGCCATTTTCATTCATTCTGGACTTGAGCATCCGGGATCATTGCGATGATCAACCATTGTTGTATCCATAAAGTAGACACAATCGCGAAGGGATATGCACGAAGAATTGCCTGGAAACTCCTACAGAATCATGGATCTTTCCAAGGCTTCGACAGCTCGACTGGTGCATCATGTCCCGGTCTGGCAAGGTAAGGTACCATACATGTAAACTTAAGTTCCCGTCTCCAGCGGAACGCTGCTCCACTGGCAGTGAGAATACATGTACGAGTACAGTTCAAGGACAGTGTGTATACAGTACATCTGGCCATCATCCAGGAATACCTCAGGCTCGAACAACGCCTGCAGTGTTCTCCAAAGGCACACTTCTACAGTACGAGCCAAACGCTGGAGATATCAATAGATCAGGTATCTTGAGGTGTCCACTTCTTCACATCACCGCCTCCCGCACTTGGACCCGCTATCCATTCGCTTACTGGGCTGTTTGCTTGAGTTCCCTGACTGCCTCCATTGCGTCAGCTAGCCATAGTTCACTACATTCAGCATGGATCTATCATGTCTCGATCTGATGTGTGAATGCTCGAAAGATGTGGTAAGTATCACCACTGTCGTTGACCAAAGGCATATCCGAAGTAATGGCAGTGCATGAAAGCATGCCGTACCCATCGAGTCACAATGCGCCAGGAATTTGCTTGAACAACCCGGTTTTTTTTACCCAATGTCAATCTCCCTACGGTGTCACTCAGCTGCAGCGCACTGAAAATCGTCAAGCCCAAAGCCTTCCCAGCCAGCCCAAGCGTTGCCAAGACATCTGGTGCCAGGCCAGGAGATGCTCAGTGCTGTGCTCGCTTGAGCAATTCCTTGTCGGTCGAGCATGACCAGCACCTCTCTTTGGACTAGTAGCGGCTTGTTATTGATGACAAGAAATTGGATCGAATGATGAGCCGAGTCAAGATGGGTTTCATGATAACCTCATCTATACTTTTGGCGATAGATTAACACGCCAGCGGCAGCGGCAGCGGCGAAGACGACAGCACCAAACGACGTGTGCCAGCGAGCGAGGAACGGAGCGGGTGAGCGAACAAGCAGGGGCCAAATCCTTGAGCGCGGCCGGTCCACTCCGCAGCGCAGCAGAAACAGACATCGCCGTCACATAAAGAGTGAGAATAGCGGCGGTCCGGGGAGTGGCTATAGCACTGTCACCCCCTTGCCGGACGTCGGCCACGGCTTGGCTGGGCTTGTCGAGCAGAGAGACGGTGATGTGAAGACGGTAGGTCCTCCGTAGATACCTAATGATAGACGGTGGTACCTTACAGCGTTAGGCTGGACATGGAGAAGGCCAATATCAACGTCAGCTACCTGCGTGGTTTATGATATCAACTTGTTGTGCTGGCACTCAATCCATCCTCTTTTTTGCTGGGGACAACGAAATCTCGGCCGGGTTGAGCGAAAACGGACCAGACTTATGAGTTGTATTTTGGTGACGCTGGACGGTGGCCGTATCGACTGGAGATTTGAGCGAGGTGGAGTGGATAAGGTAAGGTCGAGAGAGGGGTTTATCTGCAGTGCTGGGGGTGGTGGGTGTAACAGATGGTATCTCTTAGTCCAGGATTGATCTGAAGATGGTGAGGTAGTGAGGGAGAGAAAGAGAGCAAGCATGGCGCCATGGGTCGAGGCACAGACCACTGATCACACATCTCGCACGGTAGAGACTTACCACATTGGTACCGCTATCTTCTCGAGGTCGGCTGTTGCAGCCACTGGAAGTTCTTTCTCATGGTCGCCACTTTGAACCACACACCATTCAGAGTTACAGCCAGAGATGGCTTGGCATTACACTGGTAAAGGCAACGGGCACTGTGCCTTCCCACTTACAGTCCACCCATGCCCACCTCCATCATCAACTAAATGGGTCCAACACCAACTAAAAATATCCACCCCCAAAAACACAAGACCTGCTCTCTCTCACATTGCACTGCTCCACTTGCTCTACTCTTTTGTCCAGGCTATTTGACCATCTCGGCTTCTTCTTCTCACCAAACCATTGTTCCTCATACTTACCTGCCCGATACTTCAATCCCAGCCTCGATCCTCGCTGCCCTTCTACGCGACAATGGTGCTATAGATCGACTTTCGTCACATCCCGTTGTGACTTCAACAACTCAAGGCCCGCCTTTGCGAGCCCAGTACGCTCCCCTTCAGCATGTCGGAGCGATCACGACGGCTTCACCTATCTCGCCCATCATGGATCCCTCACAATACTTCCAGCACCATCACCGCCACTCCCAGCACCACTATCATCACAAGTCGCTATCGCAGCAACAGTCGTCCGCCTCCCTCTCGTCGACGACCCGCGGAACCCCGCCGTTGCATACTCATCTCCCCTCCTCTTCCTCTATGCCGTTGAGGACGGCCAACAGTACCCCGATGTCCTCCCCAGGACTCTTCAGCCCTTCGGCTTCTCGACAAAACCTCGTCACCTCCGTGTCCGAAAACAATACCCCTCCGAATTACGCACAGAGCCCTCTTCTGCACCCTTTGCAGTTGCACAAAGTTCGAGAGTAAGCACCCTAAATTCCCCTGAGAACATGGTCCTGCGTATTCTTTGCGGATTTGCTTGTCCCGCTTCCAACCGGTTTTGCTCGCCTATGGCGGGGAAATGGCCAGGGAGCCTGGCATGCACTGACCGTTTCACTTATCAGACACTAACTCAATTGTTAATCACAGGACACACAAGGCCCTTATTGACTCAGATACTGCTACCGGCCGGAAGCTCATCAACCAATATGAAGTGATCGAAGAGATTGGCCGTGGAATGCACGGTAAGGTCAAGCTGGCCCGCAACCTCGAGACTGGTGAAAATGTGGCTATCAAAATCATTCCACGTTTTTCTAAGAAGCGACGCCTGGGAAAGGTTACAGCAAAGTCCCCCCAAGACAAGACGAAAAAGGAAATCGCCATATTGAAGAAGATTCGTCATCCTAATGTTGTTGCACTCCTCGAGGTCATCGATGACCCTGAACTCAAGAAGATCTATATGGTCCTTGAACACGTGGAACTTGGTGAAGTTGTTTGGCGCAAGAAGGGTCTTCCTCATATTTGTCTCGCCGAACGACGTCGCATAGAACGCGAGATGCGAGGCGAACTTCCAACTCCTGAAGAGGATCGTTACGAACAGCTACTCGAGCATCGTCAAGCCATCAAGCAGATGAAACGGGCCAAGATGGCTCAAAACTATCCGGGTCAGATGAACTGGAGTTTCGAAAATGGAGGAGCCGACGAGCCTAGTAGCAGCCTCGGGAGTCAATCTCGATTATCTTCCATGCAAGACTTCGCCATGAGTGACGGACCACCTTCCAGACCTGCCTCACGTCAAACATTCCGAGACGAATCAAGAAGACAGTCACGTTCGCGCTCTGTCGTGTCGTCAACGCGTGCTGTGGAAGATCCTGACGAGTTCCTTCCCTCGGACGACGATATGGAAACACCTAACGCCCTTCGATCCAACCCCACATCAAGTACTGCGCTGGACGGGACTATGTACGGTCCTTATGTCGACGAGGGCTTTCGTGGTCGTTCTCCCAGCATGGCCGATTCAATTATATCTCACATGTCGTCTCTTGATTTCAATCCTCAGCAGCACGACCCTTTCTCAGACGACTTCTCGTACGTGCCGTGCTTCACCTTTGAGCAGGCACGATCTACCTTTAGGGATACAGTTCTAGGGTTGGAGTACCTGCATTATCAGGGTGTTGTTCATCGAGATATCAAGCCAGCGAACCTTCTGTGGAGTAGGGACCACCGCGTCAAGATCTCTGACTTTGGTGTTTCCTACTTCGGGCGGCCAATCCGCGATGGCGAACCTGATGATACAGTATCCGAATCGGAAGCCAAAGATTTTGATGATGACCTTGAACTTGCCAAGACAGTCGGCACTCCGGCGTTCTTTGCTCCCGAGTTGTGCTACACCGATCTCGACACAGAACAACCCAAGGTTTCTGAACAAATCGACGTTTGGTCTCTTGGTGTGACCCTTTACTGCCTAATATTCGCCCGGATACCTTTCCTCGCCGAAGATGAATTTCAAATGTTCCGAAAGATTGCCACGGAAGAAGTGTACATACCTAAGCGCCGCTTGATGCCCGTCCATCCCTCAACTTCGCCGGCCGCAACATCTCTCTATAAACGTCAAAATATGTATCCGTACCGCGATGACAACGATCTGGCTTATGAAGAAGTCGATAACCTTCTCATCGACCTCTTGAGGCAGATGCTCACCAAGAACCCCGAGAGACGAATTCGACTTCGGGACATCAAGCGCCACCCGTGGGTTGTTCAAGATATCATGAACCCTATCGGGTGGCTTGATGACACTGACCCCGCTCGTCCTTCTTCTGGCCGAAGAATTCAAGTCGACGAACGGGAAATGTCATCAGCTGTTGTACCTCTTACCTTCCTCGAACGTGCTCGTTCGGTGGTCAAGAAGGCAGTCGGTAAGGTAATGCATCCCCTGGTGGAACGAAGTGATAGCAAAACGCGACATCGTGCCAACAGTAGTGCTGCTAGCTCCGCCGGCGACAATATAAGTATGTACAACAACGGACCTCCGACTCCTCAACAACAATATCGTGATGCCCGTCGGAAGAGCCTTCGGCCTGACGACTACTTTGCGATCGCGATGCGAGACTCCGAACACCCTCTCTCGGTCAGTCAGGCGGTCAGTCCACAGCCTGAGTCTGTTATCTACGATCCGTTGGCGACTGTTCTACCCGAAACTGGAATTTATCGAGGCCACGCGCATGCCCACAGTGAGAGTGAGTCAGCTCGTGAATCCGAGAAGTCTGTGTCGACAGCCTCATTTTGGCCATTTCATCGTCATGCACACAGTCAAGGACATGCCAAACCTACCCAACACTTCTTCCATTTAGGCCCTACCGTGCCCATTTCGCAGACCACTCCTTCTACGCCTGGCTTCTATAATCAGTCTGATGACTCTGGAGCTGAGACCGTCCGCAAGACTCGTGATATGGACTCAATCGATTCGATGGATGAAAGCTCTCGATCAAAGTCCGTTGACAGGGGTCTCTTCTCCAACTCCGACAAACGCGCTGAACCAAAGGTGGGTGTGAACACCACGGTTGCCCCAGGTAGTGTTCAAGCACCCTCTCGTCATGGAAGAGGCCCTGTCAAGTCCGTTGACCTGGGCAGTGCGTCGCAGTACAGGCCGCTTGAAGCTTCCCTACTCTCTTCATCGCTTGCTGCCGCGGCTGTGCACTACTCCAACGACCAAGATTCGAGCAAAATTGGGCAGGCACACAGCACCAGAGCCAGACCTCGATCTCTTCAGCGCATGGATAGCGCCCCTATCCCGAGAGTGACACCCCCGCGACATTCAGAAGAGCTTTACATGCGGCGACCTGAGCGGTCACAAGCTGAACATATCAGCTTTTCTTGCCCGCCCTCGCCTATTCAAGAGGAATGGACTCGGGATGAATTTCTCCCTCGTGCAGACACCATGCCCACTACTAAGTCGTCAAGTGTCGATTCCATGGAGGCTTTGGCTACACCTTCAACTAGCCCAAGTGAAGTCACCAGCCCTGTCTCAGCTCTCCCTTCCACGGCTAGTACCTCTGAGCGGATGCTGGCATTTCAATCTGACCCCTCTCTGCCAGCACTACTTAGTGGTGCCAGCTCCGTCTCGGCTGACATGGAAGCCGAGCTTCTATGTAAACCAGGCATCGTCAGCGCGCATCCTCAATTACTCGAGACCACCGACAGTCTGACGCCACCAGCGTTTGATAAGGAACCTGATAGCTACCCTATTGATCAGTTTTACGGGAATCATCCTGCCATGGATGTTGGGTCTCTTGCTGTACATTTGGAAGGCGGTGCTCGAGATTCCATCACAAGTACCCCTGTTGCGCGACCTGTTGAAGATGACTTCGACGATGATGGTAGTGATGACGATGGAATACTGCTCATGGCGTCATCAAAGAAAAAGCCAGTACAAACCACATCACGGCCTCAGGCCCCTGGCCCTCGAAGACGCGATACCAATATTAGCATTGCAAGTACCGAGACTGCGAAGAAGGTGCCGACGTCTGCATACGGTGACGAGGGGACGTCACCCTATGAATCATGATACCCCTTCCCTCCCTCCTCTTTTCGTGGCAAGATCTATCAAGTTGTTTTATTTCTCTTATCATATATTTATCGGATGCCAGACAAGCTCTGAGAGTTCTTTTGTCATGGGTTGCGTTGCATCTCTAGCTGTTGACTGGGGTCTCAAGCATTAGGTCCTTGTGGTATGTACGAGGCCTGGTATCCAGTTAGGTGTTTTTTTCTTGTTATTAGACCGTTGCTCATATCCTAGAGAGGGATTCTAACTGCATTACAATTTGCGGCATATCATGGGCGGTTCAGTTGCTATAAATATTTTAACCACTTTTGTTTTGGGCAAGGCAGTTGTTTTTGGGAGGTACGCGAGATGATGGATGTAAGGATGAGGCAATGAGCATAATGATGGGTTATGAGATGGAATGAATGAAGGAGAAGAGTGCAGGATGAAGATTTAAGGCAGAGGGGATAGTATGTTGCCGTGTCACCGGAAGCCAGTCCTATGCTCACGGACGCATTGTCTATATATCGGAGCAGGAGATGAAAGAATGCATTCTTGCATAATCTGCCAGACCTTTTGCAGTGGCACTGGAGTAGCCTCTTCTGGGGATTTAAGGAGGAGTTGATGCATTTGCATACCATAGATCTAGGAAGGAAATATGTTGCATGTGTTGGATATCATTCCACATCGAAGATAAGTGTCAAATGCTGCGCATGAGGCATCAATAATTACCATACCAGTCTTTGGAGATTTCTACACTTGGATGCCCATCGTCGTGACCGAGTATTGAAATCAGTCTCGAGATATTAGAAGCTAATGTACATATCCATCGTCCAAAGCGCCTTGATGACCACATCGTCAACAACGTTTGACTCTCCATTAAGCTGCAGATTCAGGCGGCGTAGCTTGCTTGCCCACATGAGCAACAAGTGCTGAAGCTACTAATCCTACAAGACATAGCAGCAATATCCCAGCAGCGTTAACGACGGTCCTCATAGCGGATACCGGGGGCTTCTTGGCAACGATGTCGTCTAGGATCTCGTCGAATCGTTTCGCCATCTGTTCCCTTCCAAACAAATCCTTAACTCTCGCAGCACCCTTCTCCCCCATGATCTGCACCTCAGAATCGCTCAGTTTTAATGCGCTGCGCACAACCTTGGCCCAGGCGTCCACATCCTTGGGCGATCGCAACCACCCAGTCTCGCCGTCGACGATAGTCTCGACGGGACCACCGGAATCTGCAGCTAGGACTGGTGTGCGGGTGAGCATGGCCTCCAGGGGAACGATGCCAAAATGCTCGTTGGCGGGTGTGTAAAGGAGAATACGGGCGGAGCGAAGGAGCACATCCTTGAGAGTATTGGGGATCGAGAGGAGGAAGAGAATCGGGACGGTAGCGGGCACGGTCTGGGCGGTTATGAGGGTCTTGATGGTGAGGTGCTCGAGAGAGTGGGAGGAGGCAAGAGCCTCAAGTTCGGAGTGGTATTGGACATTCTCGGAGACGCGAGGATCGTAGCCACCTAGTGTTGTGAGTTAGCACAGCGCTTTGTAGCGTGGAATAGTTGGGAATATTGTGTACCTGCAAGGATAAGTCGGCAACCTTTGCGCTCAGCTTCAGGGATCGCGGCGAAGGCCTCAATGGCAAGACCAATGTTCTTCTTCCTTTCGAAGCGGTTGATGCTCAGGATAACCTTTTCTCCCTTGAACGAAACATCTCCTTCATCGTTGGCATCCTCCGTCTTCTTAAGCTCGGTGTCCACACAAGGATACACCACCTTCGTTTCCGTGCGCTTCTTGAGGTTTGGCCACGTCTTATCAACAACACCCTTTGTAAAGCCAGAGTTTACCGCCACGGCGCTCGCAAAACCCATTGTCCATTCTTCCAGCCAGTCGAACGGGCGACGGTAGAGGCGCTTGAGGGCAGACTCGCGACCTTGCGCCAGGAGCAGGTCGGGGAAATGGCAGTAGAAGAGAATCGGGGAGGCGGGAGCGATGTAGCGTAGTAGAGGAAGGCCTGCGGATAGCTGGTCGACGACAAAGGCGCGGGGTTGCAAGGCGTGCAGTTCGCCGGTGAGAGCTATGTGGATGAGGAGATGGACGTGACGAAGGATGGCGCAGAGGATGGTGAGGCGGGAGAGGATGGACATTGGAATGAGCCAGTGGCCACGAACGCGGACATCAAGAGTACCTGTGATTATTAGCTTGTCTTACTTTACAGAAGATATCGAGTTCGTATGTACCATTGCGACATTCATCAAAGCAATGGCTCGGATCGCAATGATTCGTAAATATCACCACGCGATGACCACGCTCCTGAAGGCCAACAGCAGCATCAACAACGAGACGCTCAGCACCACCGATGCCGAGATCAGGATGGAAGAAGACCACAGAGCCCTTATCTTTGGCGTCTCGAGCCATGATTTACGCAGCTGGCTCTTCCCTTTTTCTGTTTCTTTTTTTTTTTGGGGTGGGTTGATTTTATTCTAAGAGTGACGACGTCCTGTTGGTGGGGGTTACGATAATAGTTGGAGGAAATGAGAGCCGGAGCTAGCGTGGGGCATGTGAAAAGAAGAAGGTTACAGTGATTGGCTGTGTTTAATTGAGGTACGTGTCTGTCATGGCAAGTGGGGCGCTGCCATCATGAGAGGTACGTACCTCTCTTACCCCAGAATCTTTAATTGTTATTATTGTTCACATGCAAAGACTCCAACAATAAAACAGACAGCAGTGAAAAGACATGAACGCGGATAATGAGAGTATACAGACCTGACCCTATTCAGCCTCAATGCTAAGTAGTATAGCACTATATCTCGGTATCATATGATGTTCATAAGCCTAAATATGTACAATTCTCACGTCCATGCTCTACCCCAACTCCCTCCTCTCCACAAGCCGAGGTGTCTTCCTTAGCCGGCCATCGTCTCCACGCCTCTTATACACACGCTCGCTCCCTCTCACAGAGTCTCTCTCATCCATCTTCAAACCTCTAAAATGTCCTCACTCTTCACACTTCCCATTGCGCAATTTGGTGCCCACCAAGGCGGCACACTCACGTGCACTGAGCCTTCACCTAGAGTCTATCTCCTTACGCTCACATCGCCCCCCGACAACCGTCTTACAACGCCTGTCCTCAAGGCATTCCTCAACGCCCTGGATATTATTGAGTTCGGTTATCCTCACGGTGTCGTGGCAACTACTTCTGGGATTCAAAAGTTCTACAGCAATGGCCTGGATCTTGAACATGCTGTTGCAACAGAGGGTTTCTGGCCTTTGTTGTATGATGTCTGGAACCGCTTCTTGACGTATGTTCTTACAACTACCCTACAACATGACAACTTATACTGACCAAATCAGATACCCAATGCCTACAGTGGCTCTCATGAACGGCCATGCATTCGCAGGCGGCCTTATGCTCGCCACATCCCAAGACTACCGCCTGGCCCCTTCCCCACGAGGCTTCCTCTGCCTCAACGAGCTTGTCTTTGGCGCGCCCCTCAAGCCCGCCATGTCAGCGCTCTTCCGCGTCAAGTACTCTCACGCGACTTACCGAAGCCTCGTCCTCGAAGCCAAGCGCTTCACGGGTGAGGATGCTGTGGCAGCCGGTATCGCCGATGATATTGCGCCAAAGGGGCTCGACGACCTTTTGCGCTTCATCAGGGAGAAGGAGCTCATCGATAAGAGCAAGTCCGGCGTTTACGGCGTGTTGAAGATGGAGATGTATGCGGGCTTGATTGAGACTATGAAGGGCCCTGCCATGGAGGCGCATGAGAGCAGGTTTGAAGCGGCGCAGAGTCGAGAGGATGAGAGAAAGGAGTTTGGAAAGGTTTGGTATGAGCAGTGGTTGAAGGACGCCGAGGCCAAGGCCAAGCTATAGATGATACTGTGTACAGATATATAGACAAACATGTACGAACACGCTTTTTCTGGATACGGTTAAGAATATTATCACAACCCTTCTGTAGATAGAACGAGGCTGCCTACATGTAGTATCCTTTATCATATCAGGTTAATATGTTTATGCAGCAAAAGTCTCCTCACCCATCGTCTTTTCGTCCTCTACCTTTCACCTGGCCCAGATCTGTCATCTTAGATCTAATCCTCTACCACATTGCCTAAGATTTATAGCTGAATGCCAGCAGAATATTTACACAAAAACACCGTAATATAGAATAAAGTCCACTTCCTATACAGCCGGTGCGCCAAGCTGAAATTCGAGAAACCTCGATAAAGCATAGCACAGCTGATTTTATTGCTTCCATCACAAACGCCAAACCTCAGACCCAACACGACGCCATGCAACGTATTGTGCCACCGTCCATAGCTAAAATTCAATCAACACGATGCTCAGTTCGATCGGAAAATAAGCGATCTGATCAATGACCACCATGGCCCATATGCGGATGCTGTTGCTCAAACAATCCCAATACATCAGAGGGTATGTAGTCTAACCAAGGGCCCATCATATCTGACTGCTGCAACCCTAGAGCAGCAATATCAATATCCTGGCTATCGAAAGTGATGCCATCCATGCTTCCCATTGTTGTTCCCCAGGGCATTGCATATGGAAAACTATTTTGACCAAAGTACATGCCATTGGCTCCCGAGAGTGTCGTGGCTGGGGTTACCCCATTCTCTGCCATGGCTGTTGGTGGCGAAACGCTGTACGCATCAAATCCGGCTGAAGGTTGGCTCGTGGGTGTGAATCTTGGGCCAGTATAAAAGTCGTTACTCTCACTATCGTCATGTATCCCATCGAACTGGACCGTGGGCCGCGTTTGAGTACTTGTTGCTGAAAGATTTGAAGTTCGACGCGGCATAGATGGACGAGATGATTGCCGCACTGCCGAAGTAGTATGTTGGGGATATGCTGGCGCAAGCATACTCGTTGAGTCTGGTAAGCTTTGTCTAATAGGGTCAAATATCATATTGCCAGGCGGCGTGCTCGGAGTTCGTATCGATGGAGTAGGCTGAGTCCCCGTCTGAGCTGTCGATTCCCGATTTTGATACATGAGTGTTAAGCTCGAGTTCGGTGAGTTGGCTGTTCCTGCCAGAGTCCATGCAATAGGCGGTCCTGATAACCTGGGCGATGCCTTGTTTTCGAACTGGGGGAACCGATTATTCAACGCCCCAGTGCTGCCTCTTCGTGGCATTTTCGTACTTTCGTATTCTTCCGCTGTGTATGTTTCGCAGTCCCAGATTCCTTTGGCCCGTTGATCCAAGGCGGTAATGATGTATGTAGCACCGCCCCAATACATTTCAACTTGTTGCAGTGAGTTGAAACATTTTTGATAATTCTGATTCGCCGCGGAAGCCAACAGAGAGTGTCTCGACGTCTTAGCTTCCCGAGTCTTGTTCCCTCCTGTTGCATCCGGACGCTGCATGCCGGGAGAATTAGCTCTCGACGGTGAACTCGATGCGTTGGCGCTTGACTCCATTACGAAAGCGCAAGCCGCAATGTATATCGGCTGGCAAGTAAAGGGGTTCCCGATAAAGCTTTTAGGGTCAATCAAGTCCGCAAAAGACAGGATGTCGCAAATCGTTTTTGCGCTACTCATACTAAGTTCGCGACTATCAGGCAGGAGTTGCAGCTCGCTACGGAGCTCAGCAAAAGGTGTAAGGAGAGTTGGTTGGTGGAGGATGATGAAGAGTGCGTGGAACCAAAAGTGCAACAGGATAAATGTGTTACCTTGGCCTATTCCTAGGTAAGCCTTGAAGTTGCTCACATTGAATTGAAGACGCGAATCCCAGCTCTTATAGAGCCTTGTCAGCTCATGCTCCATCTCGCCGAGTTTGTCCCAAGTGTCTTTGGTAAGATCCTGGGCATTGCGAACCTTGTTGAGGACGTCACAGACACGCCCATAAAGGTGGATAATCTGAAGGAAAATGGGATATGGTGCTGGCCAATTTGTCGCCGGGTCGATAAAGGGCTCAGGAAATGAGAGCTCCAAGTCATCATCGCGGAATGTAACCGGACGACCTGTCCCCGATGAGATAACACGGTCCAAGACGAAGACTGCCCAAAACGTGTCCATCCGTTCCTGAACGAGCTCCCTTTGCTCCTGGGGGTTAAGTTGACTTGATTCGCTCGTCTTGACCTCCGAGTTCCCTTCATCAACTGGCAGGTGGCCCCAGTTTTGAGAATACAAAGCATCCTTCTCTCCGTGATACTGGACTCCAACTTCTTTTTGCAAGCCCAAGTCAACAGCCATACGGATAGCGAGGCCAAGATACATCCACAGAGCACTGTCTTGGCTCGCTCCGAATCCTTCGTACGCCATTAAAAGACAAGCCTGTACGGCACCAACCGTCGGGCACGGAAACGTGTCCACAGTAGCTTGCCTGGCTCTTTGCGCAAACACTACACCCCGTTCCATCCTTGGCATCTTGTCGTTTCCATTTGTAAGAGCTGGCGAGTCAGAGAACCTCGCGGCCAGAGCGCAGATGGAGTCAACGAGTATAGCTTCGACTCTCTTTTCTTTGACCATGCGCAAAAACTTCGATTGTCGAAGGAACGGGTAGCTGGAACCCATTTGCACGAAGAAAGTATTAACAAGACTGATGATCAGAGGGTGAACCGGGGCTGGGTCGTTCGGGTCGTAGGTAGGAAGTTCTTCACAAACCACGTCGATATCGACAGCTGAACTACTTCCTGGTGCTCCGCTGTGAGCCGACAAAGGTGAAGTCCCAACCATTGAGCCTGCAGTTGACCGCCGACGGTCGCGTACAGAAACAACCATTTGTTTGAACCCGGGGACGATGGCTGTCGGTCCAAAGTAACGGAAATAGGGGACGCGATTACGTTCGGACCGGCGCACAGCAGTGGGAGATGGTGTGTTTTGCGCGGCTATAGAAGAGTAGCGATGACCGTTGAGAGCTGGCGCATGGGAGGTTTTGCGTTCGTGAAGCTTCGAATCGATCATGTTGGTAAGCGACATTGTTGTCTCCTGTACTGCATCGGGAGTGAGCGCATCTGGTGTGACCTGGACTCGAACATGAGTCTTCTCGATTTTAATGTCGTCATCGTGATGGTTGTGAAGTTCGCGCTCGGGTTGGTCGTGGCCAGACTTGTCTGAAAGTATTGGTTTCTCAATTTCCTCCCTCTTTATATCTTCGGGATATCCTAGACATTCGTGGCCGTTCTTGGTACAGGTAGAGCAAACGGGTCGTTCGCCAGCGCATCTCGTTTTGCGTTTTCGACAGGTCAAACACCTGAGCCGCAAAGGAGTTAGCAAATGGCAATCGACTCGAGATGAATTTCATGGAAACAAGCAAAGCGTGAAACATAGGCCAAGAAGATAAAATAGGTTGAAGAGCACAACGTCATGCGACCAGCCTGGTGGCACATTGTAGGGCAATGGAGAACACTCACGCAGCATTGATTCTGCGCCGCTTAGAAGGCGGTTGTCCTTGATTGTGTACAAAGCGAATCGGACGCGGTGGTGGTGGCGGCGGAACCGGATCCGATGTGTTGGTCTGGGTGCCCATGACTAGAACATGGTGATGCTTCTCTTAAGGTTGCGGAGGTGGGCGCGGGAGCGGGAGCGGACGTTGAAGGGGTCGAGAAGCTCGGCGCAAATGGAGCGACGGAGTATAGACAGCGCCCGAAGGATGATGACGAGCGACAAGCTGATCGGCGGGGTTAGGCGTCCTTCCGGGCCTGTTGCAGGCTGTGGCTTTGTTGGTGTTGGACAATGCAACCTCGGGGAGTGAGATGCAAGGGATGCGAATTGCGACAAGACGTATTCAGATTCCGAAGGGTTCGTAAGCTCTAGCAAGGGAGTTGAGATGATGCTATTTTTGTAAATTCGACGAAAAGCGCTAGAGGCTGAAGAAGGCGCATCGACAGCTTAGCAGTATGCTCGGGATTGGTCTCGTATAAGGGATCCCAAACATGAACAAGGGACGACACAGCTTGACCAGGGATTCGAGATTGGGCAATCAGAGAGCAGGTCAGGTGAAGATGAGCCGCAGGAGATTGTGGGGGTTATGAGTGAAGAACGAAAAGAATGGTAGAGGGCGATTAGATATTACAAAAGAAGGTGTCTTGAATAAAATACAACAAGTTGTGGGTTGAAGCTGGAATCGGCCGAGAGGAAGGGAATGCGAAAGTACGGATAGACGATAAGGAGTCACTCTCGTCTGGGGGGATGGGGATGGACGGGGATGGTGTTTAGGCAGGTGGGGTAAGTGCTCATGTGGAGAGAAAGAACTGCAGAGCTCAAATGACCAGAGACGAAAGACATACGCAACAACGCACCTTTAGCCTGAGCTTTAACTACTAGGTAGACTACTGGGTTCTTGTATAAAACACACGGCTTGCAAGAGTTGACAAGATATAGAACCAGTATTGCCCCAACAAGCAAAGGCCAGGAACTAAATGTAACAACCAACAGTAATAAAACCGGGCACAATTTCATAAATATCGTCACATCAGTGGCAATATTTAGCCTTGGTCCCTCTCTCCTCTTGTCCCTCGCATTCATCACAATCACAGCCCTTTCCCACGAACTCGTCTCATCCAATCCTCCACCACCAACTCCTCATCCTCATCCTTCTTTTCCCCTTTCTTAGTCGCTGCCCCCAACCCAACCTTGATAGACTACGTAACGGCCCGCCCTGCCACCTTCTAACACAGAAGCCCCCCCTTTTTCAGGATCAACTAGATCAAGTGATCAACTAAATTGCAATACCCATGTTCTGCAATGCTTCGCTTAAGTTCTTAGCATTGGATGTACGCTGCGTTTCATACATGCAGAGCCCTAAACTGCTCAGCATTACCAGAGACGGGGGTTCCGTAGGACTATGCATCTGTTGGCCCAACCTATGCAAATGCGCCTCTCTTGCATGATAGCCTACAGACTTACGACAACTAAGAGATATGACAACAAGTTATCTGTCTAGAAACATCGCCATCTGATTGTTTCATCTCGAATGATGCGGCGTACCCCACGCCGCTAGACAGTTGTCAATCCCATGATCCGGTAGCCACCCCAAATATGCCGGATGGTTAGCCAAGAACCAAGCAGTTGGACTTGGTTTCCAGAATGCGGGGACGCCATCTCCAGTCTTGGCTTACATCAAACGTTCACGAATAGTTGAACTCAGACCTTGGAAGCAATGTATGTACACGTACAGTAATCCTTCTGCTTCACAAGATCGCCAACCGACAATTCAAGAATATGCCATGCCAGGCATGTGCTGTGCTGTATATGCAGATCATTATGCACCGTGCCGCATCATCAACCTATGAACGAATCCTATGTTCAATGAGGAGTATGAGTGGCGACTTACACCAAGGTCCACCAAATAGACATCACGATGGTTTTGTACAATGGCATGTAACATACCTAAACACCGGTTGTAGAGTTGATGTATCAGGTAGTATAAATCGTAGCCTTGATACATGCAGACAGGCAAACAGGCAGTTGAAAATTCAACTATATATCCAACCTCAAAGCAAGTACATAATGCCAAACGAATAATTCAACGCCAGGTAGTGCTCTGCCCTCCTAAAATGCATTTTTTTTTACTTCGCTTCCCCGTTCCTTTTTCAACTCCAAGAGTATCCAGCTGTGTACAAGTGCTAAATGGGTATCGCCAATCCGCTGTCGTCGGTATCATTTGAATTCGTCCATCTTTCTCATTTCTCCTTTATCCAAAAACAATAGTCACACCCATATCTGCACTCACTCTTCGCCAGAGATCACCACGGCTTCGGACACCCATCATCATTGCTTCTTCTTGCTGCTGTAGCATATCTGCCTTGTCCGCACGTCGCCACACTTCTTGTACAATAGTCCATGCACGATCGATATTCGTCATGCCTTGACGACGATTGATAGCAATGAAAGTCTGGCGTGCGAGGTCGCGGTCCGAAAGTGTTGTAGCCTCACAAGCAGCAACAAACAGCGGCCAGAGCAGGGCACTCATCGGACCAGTGTTACTGACGGTCCCAACACAATGTGTCAAGCTGATGTGCGCATGGCGCTGCACGACTGGGTGTCTGCGTGGGTAGCTGTAGATGGTGCGGTAGAGGTAGACGAACGCGGAATGGCGGTAAGACAAAGCATTGCTCAGAATGCTCTGGAGACGACTCCTTTCTGTCGATTGCTCAGGGCTCAATTCTTCGGGGTTCTCATTTAGGATTGAGTTCTCGGGCAGTACAGGGTGCCAGTCCTCCAATGCCGCCTCAATGGCTGTTGCTGAAGTCTCAAATTCTGTCCGAAGAACTGCAACCTTGGAAGCCTCCTCATTCGCGACAGCAACGTCAAGCTGATCTTTTAGAGCTAACAAATTAGATAGTCTGTGGATCACTGGCCATAAGGAGGTGGCCATTCCAAGGAGAGTATCGACACTGTTGATGGGGGATGTAGCACCACCTGAATCCAAAGGAGGGAACGGCGCCAAGTAGTTGGTGCCAGGGGCACTAGACAGAGGGGCAGTGCCAAATGAAAGAGCCGCAATCACATCATAAAAACGGAAAGCCTGTCGAATATCAGCATGTTTTTTTTTTACCAGATTGGAAAAATTGGACTGACCCGCTCCAAAAAGATACCTGTCGGGTCGGTGGCGGTGGCATTGTTGCTCATAATAGTCATGGCGCCTTTGAGATGGCCGTCAACGATATTGGATCGACCTTTCTGAACCAGCTATAGAAATCGTCAGCCACAGAACAAAGGTACACTTCATCTGTCAAAACTCACTACTTCATAATAAACCAAAAGCATGATAGCAGCCAACAATTCGTTTCGGTTTGCTCCTGCTCCTTTTTGAATCAACCGCGCTAGACCTTGGATGGCTTTGTTATGGAAATACACGCTCTTCTCATCATTGTCAACTCCGCGATATTCGAGATGGGCGCTCGCCAAGGCATATACGGCATTGGTGACAGGCTGGCTCTCGTGGCACAAGGGGAGAACAAGTTGCTGGAAAGGGTTGCCGCTCTCCTCGCGGAACACGATCAGATGTGATAGAACATTGCAGAAGTGGTCCACAAGAGCGCGGCGGTTGGTACGACCAGAGAATTCTGAAAATACCGGAGAGCAGAACTCGAGTCGAGGCGATGGCGCTGCGACAGGAGCAATCATAGCCAGAGAAGGGCTAGGGGTTGCATATGCGGGCGCATAGGTACTTGCATATGTCGTCGTGGGGATACTGATGGCAATAGACTGCCGGCGAACAATCTCCTCGACGTCTTCCTCTTGATTCTCAATATGCTGAACGTCAAACTTGGGTTCGTCAAATTGAGGCAATTGAAAGTCAACAGACTCGAAGGGAGAAATAAGAGGTAAGTCTGTAGGAGTCCAATCAGAAGAGTCCCCTATCTGTTTGCTGGCCGTCCGATTGACGAGAGATGTGTTGAGTGGTGGTAGCTGAGTTGTGGTTGGAGATTCATCGAGAGAGTCTTCGCCAGCTGATTTATCGTTCGCGTCGTCATTCCATTCTGTCGTGATCCGAGAATCCAAACTATGCGTAGCTCTGTCCGAGCCCGAGGAAGAGTTGGTGTCAAATGGCGAGCAAGGGGCAGTTGAATCGCGCTTGCGCCTTTGACGAGGTCGGACTGCTTCGTAGACACATTCCTGGCCACGTTCTAAGCATCGAGCGCATGCGGGTCGGATTTCATCACATTTCTTCTTCTGTAGCAAAGATGTTAGTATTTTGGCAGCGACGCATAACGACTGAACTGTGTTGTGTACCTTTTCTTTACTGTAAAGAGATGGTGTTAGTCGTTTTCCTGCAACAAGGATGGCATGACTTGTACTCACCAATAGCTGCATCCTGTGCGACGGCAAGCCACGTCCGGGTTAGCCATGTGCGCCTTGACCTAGAGCAGGGAGAATATTGTGCGCCAGAATAATTCCAGAAGAAAAAAGCAATTGACATACCTGCGCGTGAGCGCTTCTTTGGTACTTTGGGCGGCGCGAGTCTGGTATACAGCAACATCGTGGGGGATATGTGGTGGCGAATATAGATGATCAAAGGATCACAAAGTCAATCATGCGGTTTCCATCTACTGGAAACGATGCTGCATGAGCCTTGGGGATATGGCGATGAGGCGTTTCGGTTAACTGCAGTGCCGCTCCAATTCCAACACCAGTCAGTTACTGTAAAGTTGTTATGCTGAAGCAAAAATCGTTGCCGATTAGGTCTGAGACAGAGTCGATATTGATCTTCGTTGGTGTGGGGGAAGGAAGAGGGGAAATAATGTCCACCGGAGCCGAGGATCTGGGGAAAGACGATTTGCAAACAGGAGATTGATAGTTGTGTTGCTCCGTATTTGGGTCGCAATACGGCGACTGTCAGAACAAAAGTCACGATATGGTTGAATAAGAGACAGATTAAGATCGAGGGCAGGTCGGGAGAGGGGGAGACGAAGGGGAAAAGAAGAAATGGAAGGGATCAAAATTGATGCCTCGTGCGTCCTGGGGGCGTCATGGTTTGGGTCTGCAACAAGCAGTTAGCAGACAGCAGAAGGACCTTGCCAATCCTGTCACTACACACCATCGTGATCTTTACGACCTTCATGGATCCCTGGCCCCTGCCGGGCCACTTTCCCGAGTATGGACAAAGTTACCTTTTGCTAGCTTGCGGGGTTACGGCCGCTGCGATTGACTCGACCATGGCTAGCATGGGCGCCCTGACGGCTTTTTTGGGCTCTCTCACATGGTATCCTTACTGGACGTCTGGGTTGGGATGAGATGAGTTTACAGGGGCTTTTCTTAGGGTTTGCGGTGGACCAGGAGAGTTGGGGAACTGGGGCCGAACAGTTCACACTGTGCCTATACAGTCAACTTATATGTAAAAGGCCGTGTACAGACAGTGTGAGTTACGGTCAACGGTAGTATCCCCGCTCGTCCAAGCCCACAGGTGACTTTCCTTCACACGGAGGGGACCCTCAACGCGCGCCACCCATCGCCCAGCTCACAGAGTTCTAGAATTGTCACAATGAGGAGAAGCAAAAGGAACAACATCAACCACACCTTCATCAATTCAAGTACATGATAACCCAACTCGCGTCCCTGCAGCGTCAAACAGGTTCCGTGGTTCCCAAAGGCGGCGACCACATGGCCCTGGCATTCCTTTCCCCGGTACGCTGGAAAATCCGGGGTAATGAGACTGCCATTTCATCAGATTGAGCTTACACTGGAAGCCACTCGCCCGCTTTAGGTTCAGATGGTGATGGGAAACTCGCTCTGACAGGCGCGGCAAAGACGAAACCTGGCTAATTGCCACGCCATTGAACCGTCCGATGCTAATTCCCCGCGTGCTTTGCCGGACGCCGCAGCCCCTTCCCGCGTCGCCCGTTTATCATTTTGAATCGGTCTGAGATCTTCGCTCCGTTGGACGATGGGATTGTCTCACGGAAGATCACAAGGGGTTACCAACACCCCCGCTCGCAGTCTGACAGAGGTCGGATTTTGCATTTTACCCTTTCGCTTGCGCAGGAACGGCAAAGCCGATGGATGGCCTGCAAAATAAAGTTCATGGACCCTTAATTCCGCTCCTCGATCGGCAATGCTTGAATCAGTTGTGGCAATGACGAACATACAAACACGAGTTATACTACGTACGTGGCTGTTTAGAGAGGGCATCAACGTGTGCTTTGACCCATGTTCTTAACCTAAAATTTCAAGCAAGAATCATGGTAGATGGAGCAGGACACTGGCGGCAGCCACCGTCGTGAAGCAAAAAATCCTCAACCACGAGACCACGATAGCTCTGGTCTAGAAGGTGGCGCTTGGTGAAGCACCGGCATGCAGCTAACGTTGCAGGAACCTGGAGAGGCCTAACGATTCTTGGCAGCGGAATGACATTGACTCCTCACTCCCCTTGTAAGTTGTCCGGAAGCTAAGTTGTCGAACATCCTTGCGGTATTTGGGAGGTCAACTTCATGACTTCTTTTCACCCAAGCGGAGGTCATCGAGTGAGGGATATGAAACCCAGCATGGTATTGTCAACACTTCCATACGCAGATCATCAAAGGTCGCCTTTGGAATGCTAAATCTTACATGAGGTCATGTCTTCGCACGCAACCAGCCTAGCCATCTTGTCTTGTTTTCTCGGTCAGGGAAAAATGCGAGCTCTAGAGTCTAGTTCTGAACAAGCATTGTTGACAAGTGGATACGGTGGGTACTACGCGATCTGGGCTGATCGTTGATAATACTGCTCTTGGAATACCATTCAAGCAACAATGCGACTTGACTCTACGACCTCATGGATGGGTGGTATACCAGCTTTTGTGGCTATATTCGGAACATGGGAAATCTGGAGTACAGTTTGTGCTGCTCAATCGATGACAACGATGGCTCTATTTTGACCATGGATTTTGCTTACATCCATCCAGTTTGTCACAGCTAACAACGCTCTCATTCTTTACGAAGCCGAGGCTCGCATCATATCCGCGACCCTTGAATTAGCATCGACTTCAAGTTAGGGCGTCTCCACTTACCACTCCGACTCCAACAACTCCAGCGAGGGGTTGATCTATTTTAGGACAAAGCGCCGCTACAGGATGATTGTTGTCAACTTTTCTCCCCAAGCTACTCTAATGTCGAGGCCATAAAGTCTTCAACAGAGATTCCACATGGCCCGCGAGCTAGATTCATAACACCAAGCTAACATTGGAAGATGTCAATTCATGTCATTTGGGAGGTTGAAGGGGCTACTAGAGCTTGACCGCTACTCAACCAAAGAAGTGTCTTTGCGACAAGGAAAGTTTTCAACATGGACGACCTAAGCGCGTCGCTTGTCGGAAGGTTTCCACGGCTCGATGTTCCTTGGCCTGAGATTGCTTACTCGACCACGCTATTTGTTTTACTCAAAATCGAAGCGGAGCAGTCTTCAACCCCATCAATGACCAGGCCAAACCAGCTTCCTTTATCTACTCAAGTGACACTGCAGCATACCTCCGTCCGAGAAGTTCTCGGCCCCCAAATTCCCAGCCCTTGAAGAAAATGTGGCTTTCTTGTCGATTTTCGACAGGGTTCCTTCTCCAGGACGACGCCTAATTCGTGGCCTCGACGACTTGTCAGACGAACGAGACCGTTGAATGGCTGCCACGGTAGCAACGCCAATGCACTTGACGCACCAGCAGCCCCAAATGATGCACTCTCCGCCCACAGTCGGTCACTGGAGGTTGTGAATTTTACCATCGGCCAATGGCACCATGAGAGGCACAGCATGTCGTCCTTGCAGAGGATGGTATAGAAATAGAGCAGCACGGAGGCTTTGCTCTTGACCTGTTGGGGCGGTGTTTCTAGCGAATCCCAAGAGATGAGTTGCTGCATGAGCTGCAAGTCACACAAACATGACTGGTTAAGCCAACGGGTAACGAGGTAATGCCGCATGTTCTTATCCTCTCTGACGGTTTCACCACCGATCGATCTTCTTGAGGCTCTTGGCCTGTGGTATGAATTCGTTTTCAGCTCCAGTTGGCCCCCGCAAGAGAAAGTCAGCCGCGTGTCTTGCTCATATTGCTTATCCGTAGTCCGTCGGGCATCGGTATCATCATTCATATTCTGACCGTTTTTACTCTTGGCCTCAGTCCCCACGCTGGCCCCATGATAATTACCTGAAGAAGGGCTATTTCTCGCAACCTTACAAGTGCTGAGCACTTGGGCTGGCTGTCCAACCAGAGCGACCCGCCGTGGTTTCGGTGGACTCTTTGCTCAGCCCTACAGACAGTGTCTGGCATGATTGAAGCAATTGCTGCTCAGTCGTGGCGTAGCATCCTCCAACCCCGGTTTTAGACAAGCATCCAAGTCCTCCATTGCTGACATTAGGAAGCTGTCTATTTTCTCTGACTCCCTTCTCCTTTCATCTTCTCTTCTAACTTCCTGATCATTCTGTTGTGAACCTGAATACTCGACTCCAACGCCACGACGATCTTAGCTCGAACCGAACTGTGTCAGATTATATCCGTGCATTTGCGACAGCCACCACCTGAAGAAGCTGTACCTAGTTATTTAACCGCCTCGCAATTTGTACATGATCAGCGCCCCTCACGACTTTGCGACAGGACCTCCCGATTCGCTTTCGTATTCCCCTCCGGTCCATGACCGCACAAGATGAGGCGCTGGGGGTGTAGATTTTGCGTCGCCTTGCTAGTCGGAGCATTTTGGGCTTTGGGTATTGAGGCAGCCGACTACAAACGACATGATGGCGTTCATCGGATAGAGAAAGAGGCGCAAATCACAAAGGCCGCTGGTCTTAATCGACGAGCCGAAGAGCAATGCGCTACGAGCATGAAGTTATGTCCTTCGAGCCTTGAAGGAGGATGCTGCCCCGAAAACTACGACTGCGCCAAAGAAAGCTGTCAAGCGACGACGAAGGGACCTTCAACGTGTGGCACGAAGATCGGCTGGCATGTTTGTGAGGCTGTATATGGAGGTTTGTATTTCGACAATCGGACGATTCATAATACATGGCTCACAATTAGTAGGAGGTTGTTGCCCTGACGGGTACCTATGCGAAACTGCGGATGGCTGTGTGCCACCATCTGGATCGCCATACACATACGGATGTCCGAGCAGTCAATTTTTGTGTCCATCATCACTAAGCTACGGTTGTTGTCCCAACGGAATGGCATGCGGTGTGAATCAGTGCTACTCGTCTGAGCCCGTGACTGTTACGAGCACCATGGTCATTACGACGACAATAAGGGGAGAACGAACGACTTATAGGACGACAGCCATAACAGTCGAAACTCCGACGGTTCCTACGGCTCTTCCCACAGTCGACGCTGGTGAAAATAACGATCAGGCCGTCCTAAAATACTTCCCTTCGACAATTCCCAAAGTCAGCCCGACAACCTCGTCTGACGAGGACGATAATAATAAGGGAGGTCTTTCAACTGGTGCACTGGCTGGTATTATTGCTGGTTCTGTGGCCTTTTTGATTATTGTGTTAGTGGCGGCGTTCATCATCATTCGACATTTGAACAAGGTTGTTGCCGCTGTCGGTACACCGAAGACATCCAATGGTTCCAACTCCCACTCTCGACCTACGAGAGAATTCAAGACGGCGGACTCTGAAGTAGATGAACTGAGCGCCAATCCTTTGATTCACCCATCACTGATCCCGCCCCGGCCGATGAACCCTGGACCTGACTCAGCAGCATCTTCACCATTCGGCATCGCAAGCCCTGATCGCAGCTCTAATGAGCCCACGCCTGGAGGAAATGGGTATCACGCAGTAGCTGGTAGTACCAACACAAGCAGACACCCCAGCTTCGATGCAATGGGCAACAGGGACGACTATTTTAGTGCTGTGGCAGCAGGCGATCAACAGCGGATGAGTCAGATTTCTAGGTTCACTGGATCAACAAGGAACCGCTCCAGTACTGATTCGCATGGAACTTATACCCATGTTCGAAACTACAGCAATGCTTCTGAGGGATCTGATGGTACTCCAGGAGTAATGGCAGGTGCCCATCCTACAGCAGAACTCGAAGCAACTCCTTATATACCAGAACTACCGAGCTCCCCATCCTCGGTCATATTTCCACGGGACGAACGGCGACGATCTTCCGGCAGTGCTGCTAGTGTACCAAACCGGCCACCTATCAGTCAACGCCAGTCAAGTGGGACAAGAACACGGAGTGATTCCCAGGGTCAGAGCAACCTCAGTATTGTGAACGAAGAAATGCATGGATTCTACGGGCCAGTCGAACACTTGGTGGGTCAAACGGACTCTCACCGGCCGGGCACACGGGGATCGAATAATACCAATCGACAGCAAGAAGTGCCCAGGGAACATCCGCGACCAGTGGCTGAGGAACCATAGCTGCAGTATTGATTGGTTTGATTCGTCATTTCTATTTAATTTGGAGAGTTGATGCGACTTGGGAAGATACATGGAGTTGGGATTAAGGAAATCTGACATAGCGGTACAGGGCGTTCCTTCTAGTTGCTTTGCCTTGGGCTTGGGATGGGCGGTTATTAAGCTCCATTTGAGCATACGAGCATAAGGGGTACTCAGCGTTGTTTCGGTTGCGATTCTGTCTTAGTTACAGTTTGGTTGAAGCCTTATGGTGGGAGTTCTGAAGCTGTGATAAATAAGCGATATGTTTTCCCATTCACTTTTTGACTGTTCCTTTCGGTGATATATAGAACTAAACCATGCTTTCCCAGATACTTGGCAGGTGAGGTTCGTTTAGACAATAACCCAAGGGAGTGGTTAGACGTGGTAGGACAACAAGGACCGGGGGGTGCATGTTAGTTATGACTGCATGAGTGGCGGCCGGGATATAAAGTGTCTACAGATTCTGCAGATAGATTACTGGTAAGTCACTTGTTTTTTATAATTGCTTTTCCATACAATGGGCCTAGGACACTCTTATGCGCAGTGGCAGGACCATGGTTCATTTTGTTGACATGACACCTTCCATGCTGTATTTTATGGAGAGTAGTTTGAAGTAAGGGAATGGATAGATGAGTTGAGCGAGTGCAGACAACTTCTTGGGGCAGTTCAGGTGGGGAAAATTGTTGAAAGGATGAATAGGGGGGTGGAGAGAACACTGGGATCTCAAACAATGTTCCCCTCTTCTGGAAGTCTTCGTCGTGAAGTTCCCTGGACAGATATCTGGCTTATGATACAGTGATCAACCTTGAGGTTAAGCAGTGTGTTTATGACAGGTCTTGGCAAGTCTTACGAGAATCTTGTGACTAAAATGACCGGATATGGGGTGCCAAAAGGCTTTCAGATAAGCTTTCCGATTGTGCTGTGCTCTTTGATCATTTGATGAACCCGCCTATTCACTTTGTTTTTTAACATTGAAGGCAAATGCTTGAGGCGTACCACAGCTCTCCTTATCTAAAGTAACCTATTTCTTCTTATATACATAATGATGCCAGAGTTAATATGCTTTTCTCTCCACATGTTCCCCTCAACTCTAATGACATCAAGTAACAACCAGGCGCTTCGTCTGTCCTTCCTTCTTTTAGACTCAATTTCTTCGTACTTACACCCAGACCTAGGTACTCATTCAAGACAATCAGAAACTTAGGCTGAACTCTCTCGCATCTCACAATGGGTCAAGTCAAGAATTACATATTGCGGCTTTTGACTCGTGCCCGTCTTGTCTCAGCAAAACACCCTCGAAAGCAACAAAACCCCGACTGCTTGCTTCTCAACCTTCCTCCGGAGATTCTCGACCTGATCATCAGGAAACTCCCAATCAGTAGCCAACGGTGTCTCTTGCAGACCTGCTGCAGTCTTTATAACTCTTTCGTGCCCCAAGGGGACCCAGTCTGGCATCTCTCACTAGGGGAATACAGGAAATATCGTGCTCTGATCGCTCGGGATCATCCTGATGTGTGGATTTCCAGCAATCGGCCTTATATCCGGTTCGTTAAAAAGGGAGATATTCCTAGACCATCGAAAAATCCTCCACTCTCGGGACTGATGGCAAGTGACGTGTTAAGTGACTACTCGCTTGGAGCCCTGAGGTTCGAACATAAACATGTTCAGTTGAGCATCAAGTATAGCCAGCTTGAAGAAAAGACTTCTCGGCAGAAGAAATATCTGAAGGCTCTTCTAAAACCATACGAGACGATGGTTTACTCCATGTTGGTTAACCCCCCAGGAAAAGAGGATGAGAGCATAGGTTACTATAAGGCTTGCCCCAAGGTTGTCTCTGGAAGATATCTGCTCTACACTAAACAGACTTTCAACACCAACGTCACCTCTATACAAGGTCTCTTGGAATGCCATGTCCCTTTTGGGGCCTGCAGACATCAATACACGGAACCGAGACGGTATGAAGAATATCAGAGGCATAGAGCACTCGACGCTCAAAGGTTGACTCGATACAGGTAAGTCCGTTCCTACCACAACTACTTCTGCTTGCCGAGCTGACAGCCTGATAGTAGTAAATCGCTTTTTCGAGCCATCCAGCAAGCGACTGCCGAGAATAATACCTGGGTAGACGGGCATTGTCACTGGTGTCATACAGAGTTCTCGATACGTATGACATCTGATCACATAACCTTGCGTACATGGAGAGACTTCGGAGGGTGTTACTCGCCTCACAATTTGATATGGCGTTCACACATTAATATCTTGGAATGGCCTGTTGCAGAGTGGCGTGACCCTCGCAGGATCCGTACTCAAACCGGGTGGTTGCCAGTAAAGAACTAGTAGGTGAATGGATTCTTTTGTTTTTTTGGCTGTACTAGGTAGTACAAGTAGAGTTGAGTTGGCTGTTTCTTGCGCTGAGGTTGATTTTGCTATTACAATCTCTCCTTGTTTGTGATTGAATGAACGTTTGTCTCAGCTTTGCTACGGAATAAACGTCGTTGAAATAGTGGTTCACCTGCAGGCGCCTTGATGAATGTGATTTGACATAAGTAGCCCGGACCCTTTCCTAGCAAGGCTATGCAACAAAATACTAACAACCAAATACGAAACGATCAAAAATAAAAGATAGAATACCAAAGTCCATTTTGTGTTCCTGCTATTGAGGAATGCGGGAGTGTTGTTAGTGAGACACATGTAGACCTAACGGGCCGTTCCCTAGCATTGGAGGCTACCCTAGACCACTGACTGGTTGACGGCGTCCTGAGTACTGCAGTGAGACGATCAGGACAAGCATGACTTTAGAACTGTGACCTGATGTGATAAAGTTGCAGATAGAAACGGCAGGGGACTCGTCGTTGCTGGGCATCTCAACAGTATAATCAGACTAGACAGCACTAAAAGGTAGCCCAGAATGGTCCAATTGAATGACATCACTCAAGACATCCTACCCACTTCAACATGGGGAAGCTACGAGCTAGATATTGCTTCTACAATGGAGAGAATGCCAGCAAAAAGTGCTACAAATCACTTAACCAAGACAAAGAAAACTGGACAGATTGTCGAGAACAAAATCGCTTAAGTTTTGAAGTTCAACCTGAACCAATTTCCGTTTGCAGATCTTAGACCGTTGTCTCGTCATCATGTACGGCAACCGGGGATCAACGGTCAAAGTGTCGTCGACCCAGCAACAAATGTAAACAAAGGCCGGGGCCAGTCCCAACCATATCGACCAACCATCCGCTGCCACACAAGCCAGGCGTCTACCGTCTAGGGGATAACCAATACCTTAATATCTGCACAGTTCCAGGAAGATCCCTTGATCTCTTCCTCCTTCTCGCTTCCATATCTCCTTTTTCTTTTTATCCTACCTCTATCTCGTGTGTGTGTGTCACTGCAAAACTCCCGGCACACTCACGAAAAGCCCACTGACCGCTTTCCTGCCGCCCTCAGATGCCCCGGAACAACAAGACCGAGGACCTCGATTTCGAGATTCACGTTGACCCATCGTGCCTGAGCGATCCTATGGACGATAACGATAACAAGGCCCACGAGCCACAGGCGGAAGTCGAAGCCAACTACAACCAAGATAACGAACCAGTCAAGGACCTCGATACAGACATTGACACATCAGACTATAACGACTCGACGGCCGAAGCCAAGGCAGAGCCTGGAGTCGAAGCTACAGAAGAAGATAAATCTACTATAACAACAGAAGACACTGAGAAAGGGGAGCAACCCAACCCGGACTCATCTGAGCCAGAGGCTCCATCAGAAGCCGAACAATCATCTATTGCAGAACCCGAAGCTGAACCTAAAGAAGAAGCTGAAGTTGAAGGCGACCCATCAGAGGAGTCAATTGAGCAATCAGAGGCAGACGAAGACGATATAGTCCAGCCTGCATCTGAAGCTGAAGTTGATACCACGTCTACAGAGCCCTCATTGGACGATACGGAAGATAACAACGAGGAGCAGCCTACCCCTGTCGAAGACGTCACTCCTACTGAGGACACTCCTACCGAAATTCCAATTGAGGACACCCCTTCGGCAGATATCTCCACCGAGGACATTCCTGTCGAAGATCTTCCCGCCGAGGACCCCAAAGAAGACGAGGCTACCGAAGACAAGGCCAGGTCTGCTGAAGCTGAGGTTGAAGATCGTGCTGCCGATTTCAACCAAGAAAGAGAATTTTCCGAATCCGAGTCGGACAACTCTGGGTCTCGCCGAGAGTCTTCTGCTTCGTCTGAATCGGATTACTCAGACCGTCGACATTCTGGTCGCTCCGAAGCTATTCAGAAGGCAGCTCGTGATATCGTCTCGCAGATTGACAACAACGAGAAGCGAGAGTCTTTGAACAGCTACTCCGGAACAGACGACACCGGTTATATCTCTCACTCCGAAACCATCAGTGCCCGTCAATCAGACGCCCACATGCCTCGTTCAAGGAGCGGTGTAGACGAGGGGAATGAGAATAGCTCACACCACGAGCAAGAAGACGACGTTTTTAGTGATCGAAGTCCTCGAAGCTCGATGGGATCAGTCTCTGAGGGAGATCACCGAAAGGCTCAGGATGCTATGTCACATATGGGACGGTCACCTCGTGTCTCAGGTATCTCAGGTATTTCCGGGTTTTCTGAGTATGACAGGGAAGATGAAGACTTTATCCCCACCATTCGAGGTAACCCTCGGCCTGTCTTCCGATCACCTTCCTCCGTCAAGGCCATGCAAATGTCGTCGCCTCCAGGCTCAACAATTGGCTCCCCTCGGTCTCCCCGACGGGCGCCTGTACCAAGTGCGTCCAGGCTTGGCTCTCCCCGCTTCTCCGAGCAATATTCTCCCAAGAGAACACCACCTCGATTTAAGCGATCTACACCTCCTCTTGTCCTTCTTCACGTCACACTCCTTCCTCTGCGTTGGCCTTGGGGTGATGTGCTTGAGAATGCGGACCCTGAAGATCTGAGCAAGGAGTGCAAGACGATTCGTGATGCCTGGCGACAACTTCGAGACCGTATGGGTGACACAACCGTCGAGCGTGGTATCCTGCTGCCCCATCCCCAGAACGACTATGAGGTTCTTGAGGAGCGGCTACTGGAGGCACTTGAACTTCCTGTGAGGCGTCGTGCCCGTATCCTTGAGTGTGGTCATTACCTTGGCCCCTCCAACGAGATGACCCTTGAGGACTCAGAGTCTGACAGTGAGGAGGATGAGTCTGAGGAAGAAGACTACGACCAGCGCCGATCAAGTCATCGTTCTCAGCCACAACCTACACACTGGTGCAAAACATGCAAATCAGACATCACCTACGAGTCGCTTGGTCGTGGCAAGATCTTCCGTGTCAAGGTATATGCCAGTAACGGTCTCATCCGTGGTGGCGCCTGGGAGGCTTGCTGGAAGGAAATGGAACGAGTTGATGTCGAGCTCGAGCCTCTTGTCGACGCGGTCTCGCAACATGAGCTAGTCCAATTGGAAGCTGATCAGGAGAGGGAGCTGGCCATGAGGGAAGCTGAAGAGGAGGAAAGATATGACAGATTGGAAGAGGAGCGACGAGAGTTTGAGGAGAGGGAGCGAGGACGCCTTTCCAGAAGAAGGGGAGAGTCTCGTCACCACGTCGATGATATCTCCAACCTTGAGGGAGAGTCACACCTGGAGGGGCATAGCACTCGTGACGCTTCTCATCTTGATGCATCTCGCCAGGATGATTCTCACTACGACAAGTCACTCGCCGCAGAGTCTGTTCGTGATAAGTCGGTGCATGAGCCTTCTCATCACGATGATCCTCTACATGATACAACCAAAGATCACGACCAAAGCCACGCTGCGGATGAGTCCGTTGCTGACACCACCAAAGATTCCATCAAGGAGTCTGCTAACGTTACCGCGGACCCTGTCGATGGCGAGGAGAGTCGATCGTTTGATGAACTCGAGAAGGATATCGATGATCATCTCCAAGAAGAGCGTGAAAGGAGTCTGGCTGAGGAAGCAAGAGCCGAGCCTGAAGCTTCCCATGAAGACGACTCTATTACCCCTGAGGATGAAGAGCGCTTGAGGAGAGACGAGGAGAGACACCGGGAGATTTATGGTGATGATCCTGATGCTTCCGAAAAGCATCATGAACAATCTTACACTGATCGCAGCAACCCCTCTGCTAACGCCCATACTTCCGACTACACGCATGCTGCTCCTCAATCTCCCTCCGCCGATGAACGCCTCAAGGCAATGAAGAGCGCCACATTGCCAGAACTACTAGCTGAGTCAGTCCGTGTAGCGTTGCAAGATAAGAAGAACATCCTGATTGGCTTGCTGAGCATTCTCATTCTACTGCTCGCTATTCGCGGAGGGCCTGCGCCTCAACAGGATCCCAGGACTTTCCAAGTTGTCAATAATGCGGGAGTGCCTACTGTTACTGTCACACAAGGCATGACTACAGAGACACCCGAGGTGGTTGCTGCTTCTATGGGTGCTGTCGATGTGGTGCCGAACAATGCTTACTCAGCTGCTCCTGATACTTTCATCGAGGATGATGTCGTTGAGGAGGAGCCAGTCGTCGATAATGACTCCATGACTGATGTTGTTGGGTCTCAGATTCCTGAGCTACGTGGGAATGAGCTGGATATTTCTTGCTCAGAGCGTATTGTGCGCGTTGTGGAGACAGTAACGGCTGTGGAAACTGCTACTGTCAAGGTGGTTGAGTACGCGACTGAGATCCCTTCCCAGGAGACTCAACCCGCGGAGGCTGTCGAGGGGGAACCGGTCGAGGAGAGTGTAGCCCCCGAGGCAGAGGATCTCACTGTGGATTCGGAAGCCCCGATCAAGGAGGAGGCTTCCCTAGACGAGGCATTGGCTTCCGAGGAAACCGATCTCCCTTCTGAGGCCAACGCTGTCGGAGAAGAGGAGGAAGCTGCTCAGGCGACTGAATCCCTTGCTGAAGAGACCCCTTATGACCTTGAACAGAAGGTCAATGGTGCGGAACTCAGCATCGAGGCTCCACCTGAGTATGTTTCTGACCAGGTTGCGGAGAACTCGGAGAAGACTGATGAGCTTTGAAGAATTTGCAAGCGATGCCATGTTTTCCATGCCTTGATGTAAGTTGTTACGAAGGATATACCTAGGACGCTTTCGTTTATTGATGAAAATGGGAGTGCTCATGTGGTTTTCAGTGCGATGAATTGTTTGAATGATACATGAAGGGTACATAGATAATTAAGAACCTATTACGGGAACTAGTCGATATGATGAGAATAGACACGTTATGTTCATGAACCTTTTGAACTGTGACTTATTTGTGAAGTGAGATCCATTGCTAATGCTGTATCATGACATGCTCGCCAAAGGCTTTGATATGTACTTGTGACCATGCATTTATGTCCCCGAATATACACTTGATTAAAGCCACGATTCACGTTATCTTCCACCTCTTGGTCTCGCAAGACTGGTCTCTATAGCCGAATGTAAATATCCATGCAGTCGATCCTCCACTCCCTCTTACCCAAGAGATTTCTGAGCCACTCAATTCCTATACCCGACCACTCAGCCCTCTTCGCAGCAATATCATCACTAGCAGATCTTATGATCGCTGCGACAGTCGTGTTGGCCATCTCGAGAGCTGTCGAGTTGAAGGTGGCTTCGACAACCTCGTCGGAGGGCAACTGTGTCGGCGTCCCCGGCCGAGGGAGAAACCAGTTACTGCCAAAGTCGAAGAAACATCGGTCGGACCAGTTGCACGAGGTCAGGAAGAGGATGAGTAGCAGGATGGAGCAGTAGACGCAGGGTCGGTTGAGGAAGTAGGTGCAGATGAAGAAGAGGAAGATGAAGGCCGGTGATGCGTTTGTCGGGATGAAGAGGAGAGGAAGCCAGCTGTGATCAGGTCAGTATAGGGAGTTTGACACTCAAGAGAATAGTGGTATTCACCTGCGAAGACAAAACATGTTGGGCAATATGTTGTTATGCGCCGAAAACGAACATGTGACGGAAGGGGGAGGCGCCGCCAGGCCAGAGGAGGTTTATAAGGGGAGAGTTCTAAAGGGCGAGATTTTGGTCCTTTTGATGTTGTTTACTTCGTTCAATCGCTTGTTCGTAATTATAGGAGTGTTGCTTGCGTCTGCGCGCGGGCGCATGGGATGGCGACGGAGAAGGATTCGGGGAGGGCCAGGTTTTGGTGGCGGTTGAAGGTGTTACGTCGTTTTGGATGGTGAGAATGGGGGATACTGTATTGGGTTTAGTGTGTGCTTGTGTGTTGAGGCTCTTGGGAGGTTCAGGGTTGGGGAATAGGTAGATCAACGATTAATCACGGCGATAATTGACGAAGGATAGTGGTTCGTGGTACCCAATTTTCTTTTTCCGTTGTATATACGATAAACGTTATTTTTGACTATTTAACTTTATCTTGTTTTTGGTTTGCGTTGAGATCCTAGGGATGCGCCCTTGTAAACGGTTGTTGGAGGTGTAGGTTAAGCTTCAAGAGCCAGACTTTAAATATCTAGCAGTATCCGGACATTGAGGTTGCAAATGTGATTCAAATGCATCGGGAAATAGATAATTTCTCTCGTGGTTTTAATTTTGCCGTCTTGAATTTACACTCATGATGTTCTGATTCACAAACAACTAACGTTAGTTGACACGATGTGAGTTGAGTTGATCAACCATCTCTTCTGGATTTTAATTTTGGTGAGACCTGCAACAGCATGAAGGCCATGTCTGTTCGTATTTAGCTTGATATTAGATATTTCTGGACGAAATCATGGAATCAGGGGCCATGACGGAGTAAAAATATTGAATGGGGCAAAGCTAGTCTCAGAAATTCTTCAAGGGAGCTGGAACAACGAGCAGCAAAAAGCAGTTTGCAATTTGGCCTGCAGCTGCATATGCAAAAGCCAGGGTCTCAGTTTTCCTTCAGGCTCGAACCCGAATCTCAGGCTGCATTTCTTGATTGTGAGTCACCAATAAAGGACAATGTGTTGCGATCTGGAACTGTTACATGTCCAATAGAACTTAAAGAGGCGGTGACTTGACAACTGGCAGTCTGGGCGCGATGCGACCAATAAATACACAGCCGAAACCGGTTCATTCAACAGCTGTGAGCTTTTACATCAGCCACTTTTAGGATATTTCGAGTTATTCGATGCCATTGATGGATTGATGCAATATGTGTAAGGCTAGGCGAGAAGCATAAATTGTTTATCGAGCAATTCTGTTTCTATAATTGCGCCTTTAATATATAATTCAGCGATATCGGTCAACAACAATCTGCCATTTTGAGGTACGGAGTACTACCAGCAACACACACAAAAGGCGATCAACCAGCCCCGATCAACCACGTCACTCCCCTCCAGGTACTTCCATTAGCTCTGTTGGAGCACGGATACTATCCATACCTTGCAATCGGGGAATAGAGAGGTGGAAACATCCATTTCATCACTGTACCTCACTCAGGTCATCACTCCTTCAGCACTGCCCGTAGCATTGGGCAACGTGGGCACCTGCAGACACTGGCAACCGGCATTCGGCGCTTTGTTGTTGAGCTTGGGCGCTGTTGCTACACTACCAACAGTTTTCCCATTGACTTCATATCATCATCCTCCAAAAAAGACCAGTAAAAAAAAGGTCAATGAGCAAGGCTGCTTCCTGAGGCCGCCCCCCCCCCCCCCAGGCACTAGCAACAGCGCACAGAAACTTTGCTTGCCTTCACCTTCTTTACTCCCTTGACACAAACAACTTCCACTAGCTCGCTGAGGTGCTTCGCTAGCTGAGGTACCCTGCTCGTACCTTAGTACTGTACCTTACCCGCTGCCAGCCATTAACTTAACTTATTGGAACTTTTACCGTCATCATCGTTCGCGACTTTTGTTTTTTTCCCACGTCAACCACACACCTTCACCTCATCATTGAAGTGAGCAAAAAAAATAAAAATAGAATCGCATCTGCCTTCCCCCCCTTCTATCACATTATTCACTTTTATTCCCCTTCCCTTTCTCTCACTCATCGTCCCTTTTCATCCTTTCTCTTGGCGTTCTCTCGGAATCTGATCGGCCCGTTTGCTTTGCTTTCGTCCAGACTCCGCTTCCTTTCGCCGCCTCTCCTTCGTCTCTGAATCACCTTCACGTTAATCACCAAAACAACGCGGTAGCTCTTTTCGAGTCCGCAACCGCTTCCTCAGGCTTGTCGCCATGGACAATCTCGACATGCCACCGGCTCCTACGCCGCCAGTCAACAACACGAGCATGCCCTCCAATAATTCGGATCGCACTGCCAATCTGCTGAACTTGCTCAAGTTCAGCGGCTCTGGCGGCTCCCAGCTGCAGAGCCAGGCTGCTCAGGCTCGCGCCCATGGCCACAGTCAACAGCAGTACTCGGACCACCAGCAAGAGAATCAATCCCCGCAGCAACTGCACCGGCAGTTGTCGCCAGATCATCAGCTGCATCAACTTAACCAGTTCCAGCAGCATGCTCAGCAGGGTCGGGGAATCATTCAAAGCCCTCTGCCCGCTCAGATCCACCAGCCTGCTCCGTCCTCTGCGGACCCAACTGGCCTCTTGGCTGCTCTTATGCGCGGCGCCCACGAGGCCCACGAGGCCGAGGAACCGAAGCAGCAACAGCAGCAACAGGCCCTTTCGCAGCAGCCTTTCGGCAATGGTTCGCCCCCTGCTGACACAAGGTCTTACTTGCTCAATCTGCTTAATCGTCCTAAGCCTGGCCAAGGCGACCAGCAGCAGTCTATGTTGTCCGAAGCTTCGCGTTCGAACAACCTGACACCTCAGTCTCCCGAGAACGCTCCTGCTGAGCCTGCTCGCTATCAAGGCGCTTACCAGCAGCAGTACGGGCAGCACCAGCATCACCACGGCAGCCAGTACTCGAACCAGCAGCACCGCCCGGCCGACTCCTACGCCGACGCTCATGCACCTTCCAGTCACTCCGAGTCCTATTACCCTGCCTCTCAGGAGCACCAGCCTGATACATCAGCTCTTTTCCAGCAATTGCTGGGAAATCTTGCTCAGTCGTCTCCTCAGAGCCAGAGCCATAGCTTGACTGCTCAGTCGCCCAGCGGCAGCGGTCTTCCCTTCCAGATCCTGAAGAAAGATTCGCCTGCTGCGTCGCAGCATTCTCATCATTCGCATCACTCTCACCGCCTTGACCATTCGGTCGGCGCCGGTAGTGACCGAGCGGTTCTCCCTACCTCCCCGCATCAGATCCGTCGCAAGGCAGCTCGCACCTCGTCCCTGCATTCTCACCCTTCGGTGAAGCAGGGTACGCCCCCGACCTCCGAATTCGAGAACCACAGTTCAACAGCTAGGGAGACCGTCACCGAGGCCATCAACGACATTGCCGAGCAGGCTGACAACGATGCCCGGGAGGCACTTGAGCGCGCGGAATACGAACGGGCCCAGGCTGAGATTGCCGAGGACCTGGACGAGATGCTCCACGCAAAGTCCGAGAAGGAATTCGAGGATAGTGCTCATATCGCCGCCCAGGCTATTCAAGCTGAGCTTGACCGCAGTGAGAACGAAGGTCTTCTCGAGAATGCCCTTCCAGCTGATGTTGCTGAGACTGTTCGCGATATTGTCGACGAGGCTGCTCAAGGTGTTGCTGATAGCTGGGAGAGTGCTGACCAGGACGAGATCGTTGTTATCGAAGAGAAGGAAACTCCTCCCGTCAAGGTTTTCAACTTCCCCATGAAGCCCTGGATCTCCATCACCCTTCAGGAGGAAGGAACCGAACCACGACCCTTGTTCCGGGACGAGACTATCATGGATATCGCTCGACTCAAAAAGGAATTCGATCAGATTGATCGCAACCTGTACACAGCGACCGAGAACTACATGGCCTATGGAATGTCCAAGCAGGGAGGCCTTCGTGTCATCCGACAGGAGGATGGCAAGGACGCCAAAATCTTTACCGACACCAAGGACCGTATCTTCAATGTCGCTATGTCTGTTACACCTTCTGACCACGAGGGCGCCCACCGCGAGGCCATCATTGGTACTGGCATCAGCGGCACCGTCTACTGGGTTCAGATTCGTGACGGCGATAAAGACCACATCGAGGATGCTCACATGGAGCAGTACGGCTTTGCCCTGCCTCCCATGAGCTCTCAGGAGGGTGATGCCCCTGGTGGAGTACTTAAGACTCGTGCTCGCACTTCCACAATCCATCCTGAATACTTTGCTGTCGGTCGCGGCAAATCGATCAACCTCATCTGGCCTTCGTACATTCTTCAGAACAACTTGTTCAAGCCAGGCCACGATCGCGTTGTTGACACCGAAACCCTTGCCAAGCAATGCTCTTTGAAGATCAACACTGGCAAAGCTGGTAAGGATTTCACCTTCAGTCAGGACGACTCTGTCATCGTCTCTCTTGATAAGTCTGGTCGGGTCAAGTTCTGGGATGTTCGAGACCTGACCGCTGTCAAGGAGGGCTCTGACCCGCGTGCTCCCATGCCCGCGCAGACCTCACTCGAGGTCAAGGAGCCTTTGATGACCCTCGCCACTACTCCCGAGGGCGAGAAGGCCTGGCCCACTTCGGTTCTGCTTCTTGATAAGCAGCGACCCTACCAGAAGCGATGTGCTCTTCGATACATGATTGTCGGAATGAAGCAAAACCACACTCTTCAGCTGTGGGATCTTGCCCTGGGCAAGCCTGTTCAGGAGTTCAACCTCCCCCATAGCAAGGAGTCAGATGCTGTCTGCAGTGTCATGTACCATTCAGCTACTGGCATGATTGTCATTGGTCACCCCACACGGAACTCGATCTACTTTGCGCACTTGTCGGCACCTAAGTATAACCTCAAGAGCGTCTCTCAGGCCGAGTACATCCAACGTCTTCTTGCTCAGGACTCCTCCATCCCCCAGCCGGATAGTACCGCTGTCATTAGTGGTGTACGAGAGTACTCTTTCGCTAACCGGGGAATTCTGCGAAGTCTTGATATCCTTGGCACCCCTGCTATGGTTCAAGACGCCGACGAACCCACCCTCTTTGAGCTGTATGCTATGCACTCCAAGGGCGTCGCTTGTCTTCTGGTTAAGCAGACCGAGCTCGGATGGTCGAAGGACAACAAGGTTCTCGATGCTGTTGATGCTGTTGCTCAAAATGTCGTCACTGTTTCGAAGCTTAAGGCGCCTCAACCAGCTGAGACACCCACACCAGCCA
This sequence comes from Fusarium sp. PT, assembly GCA_021020635.1. Lineage (NCBI taxonomy): Eukaryota > Fungi > Ascomycota > Sordariomycetes > Hypocreales > Nectriaceae > Fusarium > Fusarium sp. PT. The sequence continues at coordinate 576,626 of JAHMRZ010000011.1, forward strand.
ACAATGCTGACGGCGTTGTACGTGTTGTTAACCGCGGTTCCAACAAGGAGAACATCCAGACCACCCCAGGATCTCAGGCCGAGTCAGTTCAACGCGGACCCGAATCTGCTACTCCTGCTAAGGTCAAGAGTGAGCCAAAGGAGGCTGAAACGTCCGTACAGTCGGCCAAGGAGTCTCAGTCTGAGAAGCCCGAGCGCAAGTCGCGAAAGAAGAAGAACGCTGCCAACCAGGGTGATGCTGCCACTAACGGGGCCACACCTCGTGCTGGCAATAAGGATGCCAAGAACGCAAACAACCCCGCCGCACCAGCTGTCTCTAGCGAGGCCCTGGATGCCGCTATCTCTGGATTGGAGTCTCGTTTGAACTTGAATGTCAGCGAGACCCTGAAGTCATCGTTCAAGAACCTTCAGGGTAAGATTGATGACGATGTTCGCGTCCGCGACGAGAATTTCAACCAGCACCAACTCAAGCTCCTTGATATGGTTTCGGAGGTGCTGAACGAGAACACTCAGAAGGTTTTGGAGGCTCTGATTCACCACCAATTCACTGAGCTCGTCATCCCTGCCATTGGTGACAAGGCAGGTGCCGCAGTCACTGACCTTCTCGAAAACAAGTTGCAGCCGCATCTTGCTTCGTCGGTGCAGAAGGAGATCCAGAGTTCTCTCCCTCATGCGCTCAGCAGGTCTCTGCGATCTAACGATTTCGTGAAGGCCATTTCTGATCGCGTTGGTAATACGGTTGCTACAAGCGTGCAGCAGGAAGTCCTCGCGACTTTGACTCAGCGTCTCACTCCTACCTTCACCAACATTGCGACCCAGGCCTCGCAGCGTGTCGCTAGCGAGCTTCACCAGCAATACCATGATCAGTTTGAGTACATGAAATCTCAGCATGCCGCTGACGCCAGCAAGATTGACCAACTGCTGTCTCATGTTGGCCGCCTTTCTGAGATGATTTCAACCATGTCTGCCTCCCAGGTCGCCCTTCAGGCCGAGTTTCTTAAGTTCAAACAGCAACCTGTCCACGAGCTTCCCGGAATCCCTCAGAACACTGGCCATGGGCAGAATGTCCCTCACCACGGCTATGCAAGCTCCAACCAGCACCACCCTCAGAGTCACGCTGCCAGCCACGCGGGCAGTTACCACCATAGTCAGGCTCCTAGCCAAGCCGCAAGCCAGGCTCAGCAATACATGGGTAGCCCTCAGTACATCCGCGGTTCTCAGCAAGTGAACAGTCCTCAAGCCTCGCAGCAGGCTTCTGACTACGTCGCTCCTACTGCAAGCGTCAGCGCCCTTGCTGGTGCTTACGCTAGTCAGCGCTCCCAGACAGAGCCTGAAGCGGACCACGACTTGATGCAACGCATCAGGATTGTTGAGCAGGCCATTCAGGAAGGTCGCTACCAGGATGCTATGATCCAGTGGATCCAGAGTGGACGCGAGGAAGAGATCTTCCGTCGTTGCCTCAGCCGCTTCCCTCCTAGCAAGTTTGAGAACCTTCCCCCCCTTATGTTGCTTGTTGTTATTGCCACAATCTCCAAGGATTTGAAACCCAACGCTCGTCTCAAGGAGGAAGTTGAATGGATCGAAATGGCTCTGCGGGCCTTTGCCGAGAACCTCCCAGCTTTTGTAAGTTCTAATCCAACATTCCACGATGACCCTAAACTAACAAGTTATAGGAATGGGAACAACAAGGTGCTCGCGATGTGATCAAGAGTACGACTCAGACCATGCAGCTCCTTATTGGACGCATCCAGCCTCTCATCGGTGGCATCCAGGACGGCTTCCCTACCGATCCTTTCCTTGCCAACCTCGAGAGAGCTAAGCTCGAATGGATCATCCGAACATCGGAGCAAGTGCTTGACACCTTCGGCGCCCCGAGACGCTACGAGTAATCGAACGCTGCGTGGAATGCAACATAGATCTATATCTGTGGATGACGCTGGCTGCTTATTATCGTCCAGCGATTAATCTTTCAATCGTCTAACACAGTTGGCCACGGAAACGTGGTCACCTGTCGTGGGCTAGAAGTTGCAGCTGCAACGGTGTACATCTCGCTGGGAAGCTATCGGATGGGAGCATTTCGGAAGGATTCACAACGGCGAAGAAAAGGACGTTTATGTGCATTATTAGGAAGTTACTGATGTTTATGGCCTTGGGTCGATGGGTCTGATTTGGTATCATGCTGCGCGCAAACGCATTGGAGGTGCTCGGATCTTTTTTCACGTTACGCTACGTTACATTACACTTGGGATGCTATGATACCCCGGAGAAAGGGGAGGGACCGGATGGAGTGGAATGTTGGCGGAGGGCAAATGAAGGGAGAACGAAGTCTTGTTCTTCCTCATTGGTCTAGTTTTGATAATTAATGTTTGAGTTGATACGAATCGTGTAAGAGAAGTGCGCTTTTTGCCTTGAGATTTGCGTCTTGACATCTGAGCGAACCAGTGATGAGATGGGCTTGCAGTAAAGTTTAGTGAGAATGTCTACGCCATCATATACGCGTAGTTGATATTGGACAGTGTCCAATAAAAGCGCAAATGTGAGGGCATTGTGTACTTTTACCCCAGCAACATCGGAGAAAAGCGACAGAAAACTTCTGCTCCAATCAGCCTTATATGTCTCTTTTGAACATAAATACTGAGTTTGCCCTTGTCAAGGTTTATGTATAACTCAATCTGTATGATGGACTGAGCCACGGTACAATGTCTCTGCATATCCGGAAACGAGCTTTCGAGAAGCCGTATCGGCGTCTGTCATTCTTGATCAAGAATGCTTTCGCCTCTCGCGAGGCAAGGAGGGAACAGGCCGAGAATTGTCTGTTGCTGCACATGCTCCCGACTGATGTGATCCTCCAAATAGCAGAGTATCTACCTGCTTCCAGCAAAGTATTCCTTTCGCATACTTGCTTGGCGTTGAGAAACGGTCTCGGCTCGCCTACGACCAAACGACTTCCTTTGACTGATCGAATTGCCTATGCCGGAGTCCTTGCAAAGGATCAACTTGATGTGAGGGTCTGTCGATCTTGTGGCTGCCTTCACTCAATCCGGAAACACGATTCGCCAACAGTCCAGCCTAGACTTAAGATTAAATTCAGACCCTACAAAGAAGAAGATTGCAGGTCAATGTACGAACCCAGGTTTCCAGGCGAACGGCATGTTCAACTTGCGCTCAAGTACACGCGGCTTGGCACCGAGAACCCAAAGCATAAGGAGATTTTTGAGAGTATCCTACAGCCATTTGTGCATACGAGCCAAGAGCTCTACGCTCGCCCACACCATCTGAAGCGCTGGAGTTGGTGCAAGATCGTCGACGGGCGCTTCCTGGTTATGACGAAATGGACGATGAGAAGATTCTACCAAGTAGTGTCCAAGAGCGAACTCGGTCTCGCAGAGCTGCTACAACTCGAGAAGTTCAGGCCTTACGGCCCACACAGCGAATTCACTTTCACCGGCGCAAGGGCGTGCCGAAGCAATTGCGAAGGCGAAGCCTGCATATGCGAGATAAACCAGATCGTAAGGGCGTGCGGAGTCGCGCACTATAAGGTCGGCACGCCGGCGTATGCATGGGATTTGGACTCGGCTGCGGACTACGCGATCTGCCTCACGAGGAAAACAGCCGAGACATGCACGTGGGAGGATCTAGGCGGCGAGCTTCCGCACCTAGATGAGGTCCAAGACATGAACACGCCTGGGAGACATGGCTACAAGCCTCACGGTGTGAGGGAGCTGTTTGAGCGTGATGGGAAGAAGTGGCTGACGGAGGAGGAGTTTGAGGTTCGCAAGCATGATAGGTTCTTTAGCAGGATAGTCTGGAGACGGATAGGGAATTCATGGTTTTGGGACAGGGAGTAGATTTGCTTTTATGTGTTGAGGTTTGAAGTTTGGAAGGGGAGTGGCAGTTAATGGGTGGTGGTTGAGGGGAGAGTGTGGCCACTGTTGACTTTCGGATCCTGCGGGTATTAATAATTTATCAGGAAGATACAAGCTCTTGTAGTATTTTGATCCTAGGAAAAGGGGGATTAATGGGATAGAGTATGGTTTAGGTATGGGGTGTTGAGACTTGAGATGGAGTGGGGTGTGCCTGTTTTGTTAAATGACTTTACCTTTCCTCTTTCTTGAACCTTATAGAATAACAGTAATTGATAATCTTAATAAAGTCTTCGTTATAGATGTTTAAAGTGTAAAACTTATCATCAATGCCGTTCCTATAGAGTGGGCCAATAGACAGCAGTTACAGATGTTAGTCGTGCCATGTCATGCCACATTCTAGCATATCAACCAGGGCAGGTTGACTGATTGAGTTCCGTCTATGCCGTACCGAGGTTTATTATATGAGGCCGTTTATTCAATTGCAGGAAGTGAAGCTCCGGTAAACGGGTACCCGCGCACTCCGGAGTTCGGATACGGGTGCTACATCTCGGGGTCACATTCAAGACCGAATCGCCTTGTTTGTATAAGCTATATCTTGACCAGCAAGGAATCAAGTCAACGTCTCAGTATGCACTATACTCAATTAAGTATTGGGTTTCAAAAACAAGCTTTATCAACGTCCTGCAGGAGCTCAATTAAGCTTCATTGATCAACACTAACAACACGAATACTGTAACCTCCCGGGTTGAAGGGTGACACAACAGGCAATTCCACGCAAAAACCCCTCGCCAAGCTGGCCGAGGCAGTTTGAATACTTCAGCCGGAGGTACAACCCTGAAGGAAATGAAATAATGTATATTCTCACCCGGTAACACGTCACGGCGACAGCTTCTTGGAGCGATGTGCTGCTGGACAGACGGTTGTCACTCGAGGGCTGGGGTTGGTGCATCAATACTGGGGTTTCGCGGGTAATGCGTTGGACATTAGGGTTAAGTTTATTGCACTTTATTGCGTGGACGAGTTCTGTTTGCTACTCTATCTGTACTGCGTTTGCGTGCCGGAGTGGACTGTATGGCCGAGGTGATCTTCTGCTTCGAGACCAAGTCAATTTAGCCAGTATGTAGCAAGGCCTGGATGGAAATGTGAGTGAGGCATTGATCCTAGTACCTATCAATAGTAAATGAGACATGTGATACGTTTTCAGTCGCAACGAACAAACATAAAGTCCGACGGTATCTGCGGAGCGAGCGGAAGCACTCGGACGAGTATATCCACAGTCCAATACAACAGGGGCGTCTATCTCACGCTTATACGCAAAGTGCTAGATAGTGGCATACTAAACATGGGTTCCAGAAATACAAGGGAACTGGCAGTGAAACAGCCATGTAAACTGCCCAACATACTGTCTATACTGTAACACCAGCAACTCCTACTTTTTAGGGGAAAGCGCCTGGTGTGAGTTAGATACATGTCTATTCTCCGATGATAATCAAGAGTGTCATGTCTCGTGCCTAGTTCCCTGTTCCGTCTCCTGTCCCTCCAATAGTTCTCCTTGTCTGTGCGACTTGATATGCGGCTCGTTCTCTCTCTATCTACGACTTTATCTAGACCATATGTCTCTTTCCTAATGTTTAATCTCCTCCTTCCCTTTTCTCTCGGTTTACGCCACGGACTAGGAGTCTAAATCATCTTCTATTGATACACTCTTGATACCATCTCTGTTATTGTGTGCTATTCCTCGCTTTTCTATATTTCTTTATATACCACTCTGAAGCGAGTGGTACACTCTAAGTATAATTATGGTTATAGCCTCCAAGAACGTGGTTGAGCCATTGTGTAAGTCTACAACATCCCCGACTCCATTCTTTACTGACAGACCCAAGTTATTGTCGTCGCCTTTACAGCAGGATGTCTCATCAACAGACGACGAAGTGGCCAGGTATCTTACATAGAGCTCGACGATATAGAGGCATGCCAACTTAAATCCATTGACTCGCCTCCTCTCAAGTCAGCACTTCTGCAACAGTCCCAACGCAAAGCTCCCAATCTCGTTTTCGTCCTGTTGTCTCGTTTCTTTAATGCGTTCCCCTTTCTCATAGAGATCTGGTACTGGAACTTGACATACTGGTGCGTTGTATCATAACTAATAGCATGGGTATACGCTTACACCTTGAAGGGTCTATCAGGGCCTTCGGGCTCTATCGGCCAGGATGATTGCAGGCAACGAAGCAATCTTCACTCGTGCCCAAGACCACGCTCTCCAGATTCTCAGTTTCGAATCCCTTTTCTGCATCGACATTGAGCAGCGGTTTCAGTCATACGTAATGCGCCAACAATCATGGCTAATGTCCATCCTTGCCAAGATCTACTACTCCCACATCAGCGTCGGCATCCTCTTCCTCATCTACATATACACGTATCTCCCACCCTCGACCTTCCAACGCATCCGTCGTACTATCGCCGCGGATAACGCCATTGCTTTCTTCATCGTCACTCTTTGGCGATGTTCGCCCCCGCGATTACTACCTCCAGAATATGGCTTTGTCGATATCCTACACAGTAAAGCCGGAGGTACCAATGTCTGGAATAACAACCGCTTTCAATTGACCATCGCGGCGATGCCAAGTCTGCATTTCGGGACATCACTATTCTTCGCTGTCTGCATCTGTAGATTCTCTCCTCATCGATTCATGCGTCTACTCGCTCCTTTGTGGCCGACTACCATGATTATCACCATTGTTGCGACCGCAAACCACTTCCTCACTGATGCTTTTATCGGCACTCTAGTTCCATTGCTTGGATGGCGCATTAACCGCGTCATTCTTAGTCTAAAACCGGTTCAGGATTATGTATTTGCACCATTGGTTAACAGGCTGGACCTGATCGACCATGATGTGCGAGTTGTCCCAAAGAGTCTATAACACTAAACCTAGATCACACGTATATGTAGCGAAGGGACTCGGCAGTTAGGGTATAATCCATACCCCTTGTTATTCTTGGGTCTCCTCTTCTGTGATTAATAATAAAGCGGTCTGTCGTGAACATAACAAGAGCGCTCCGTTGTCTTGTTATCAACTCCTGGGCTTTGGCTCGAGCTAATGAGAGCCGGGCTATGGATACCATGATCAAATAACTTCTGGTGTAAAGAAATAGAGAACACACTCGGTGGGGATAATAGTATCTCATATTCTATTTCCAGTCATTCTATTCATACATATTATCTATTCATCCTCTATTCATCCTTCTTAGAAACCCTCACAACAACCTTTCCGAAATGCTGTCCACTGGTCAAGAACTCAAGCGCCTTATTCGCCTCCTCAAACCCAAATACCTTGCTCACAACAGGGTGAATAGAATGCTTCTCGTAAAACGCCACCATCTCCTCAAACCGGTCCTTGGGTCCGTTGAGAATGCCCTTGAGCGTCACGTTTCTTCGCAGCGCGAGCACGTTGACGCCAACCTTGCCGCCAATGTCCTGCTCCTCTTCTTTGCCGGACAGGTACCCGACGCAGTTGATCAGACCACCGAAGGCAATCGAGTCGAAGGACTTGCGCAGTGTGCGTGCACCGCCCGTCTCGAAGATGATGTCGGCGCCGCGGTGCTGCGTGGCTTCCATCACGGGCGCTTGCCACTCCCAGTGCGTACGGTAGTTGATGCCCGTGTCGGCGCCGAGATCCTTCTTGGCGCGCTCGAGCTTTTCGTCGGATGAAGAGGTGATGATGACGTCAAGACCGGCTGCCTTTGCGATCTGGAGACCAGCGATGGCAACGCCGCCGGTACCCTGCAGGAGAACCGTCTCCTTCTTCTTGCTGCCGTCCGCAGGCTGGCCGAGGGGTCGCATGCCGTTGATGCACATCCACGCTGTAACGGCTGCGATGGGGAGACACGCAGCTTCCTCGTCAGAGAGGTAGTCCGGTACGGGGACGAGGCTGTCTGCAGAGAAGCAGCGGTACTCTGTCAAAACACCGGGGAGAGGCAGGCCGAGACCGGAAGCCATGTCTGCTTCTTTGACTTGGCCGGTGAGATGAGTCTGGTTGAAGATGGACATGACGCGGGTGCCAGTCTTGATCTTGGGTGAAGAGCTCTGAATGACTGTACCGCACATGTCGGAGCAGGGGACTAGAGCCTCTGTGTCTTGAATTGAAGCGTGGTGGTTGTAATCACCCGCAATGACTGCAATCGTCAGTTCAACCCTTTCAACAGATTTATATAAACATACCTTCCGTATCACGGTAATTCAAGCCAACGGCATTGATTTTGACAAGGACCTCACCCTCTTGAGGCTGCGGCACCTTGCCCTCTCCAAACTGAAGCTTATCAAGGCCATCCTGACCTGTAGTCCACTGTTTATTCGTTTCAGGAAGCGCCATATTGGTAGATTCCGATTTTCCGAAAGAGAAATATGAAGAGATAAAGCTTGCCATAATGAAGGAAGAAAGATCGAGATGGTATAAATAACAAAAGAAGCCGATCAACGTTAACGTCAACTATCAGTCAATGCTCTTACAAGTGGAGATGACGTCGCTTTTGGTGGATGAGGCGACAAGGCGGTTGTCCTATCAGAGGGTCGGGCTAGATCGTTTCAGGTATTAATGCCGGAGCAGTTCGACGTGTCTTAATAATCAAGACTTTAATTATCCTCGGCCATTTACATCATTAGATGAAGTTTTCCAGATGTATTTAATAGTTGGGTATAAGCAGATAGCTAATCGAGCATTTCTAAACGGATATACACCAAAGTAAAGAGAAGAAAAGAACAAACAAACTCATTCACACATCAACCATCACGTCGTACCATGGACACACAACTCTAACGCTCAACCACATATATTCGACAAAGCCAACGCGCTACACATCATACAAGTGTTTCTCAGCACAAGCAAAGACTATCTCATGTCAACTGCATTCGGTCGCTCGTTCGTGTTTGTATTTCCACAGCTGATCCTCAGTGCGAAACAACCAGTCCACCTCAACAAAGGATAGCCACGACAAACACTTCTCTCGCTCTTCTCGTATCATTGCGACCAAGCACATCCATAATTAATCGACTAAGGCCTGAGAGTAACCCCTCAGCCAATACACAAAAAAACAGAAACTGTAACTGTAGCAGAACCATAAATAAAAGACGAATCAATGATGCAGAGAAACCAAATATTGTAACTTTTTTCTTTTCCATTCCAGTAGGGCCTCACTCCAGCACAATCCTCAGTTGTCAGTGCGGCCCCTTCAATGCCCCCTGGTCCAGATAGCCGGACTCGGGCGCCTCCATGTTCGTCTTCATCGTCGCGGTCATGCCAGGAACAGCGCCTAGACAGAAATTATTTGGTGGGTATAGTAGTAGGTTGTAGTCGCCGAGGCAACTCCTCCCATCGCTGACGCTGTACACAGCCTGATGAGGAGAAGCCAGTATAGCTGTCTAGACGTCACGTCGTAAAAGCGTCATAATCGTCAAGTAGTGGTCGTAGGTCTTGTCGGGGTACATGCGAGGGTATTCCAGGTTTTGCGTGTTGCCTTGCCAAGCGGTTCGTGACCATCCATGTTTGGTTGCCCAGGTGTGTTGAAAACATTGTGTATCCAGATATCCTATCCCATACTCTCTCATCGGTAGCCGTCATCAAGTCGGCCACATACTCAAATGGGCCACTGTCGTCCCCCCACAATCTTCAAAATTCATAAAACCGTTCCCACGTAAACTATATGTAATGGGGTTCAACAAGACCAGACTATAAGCTGGTCAACACTTCCCCAGGTATGTAGGTATTACAAGTCGTAAAAGCAAATGCGATGTAAAATATCGATGCGTCGGTTTCATTGTCGTTAATCCGTAATGACACGCGCAGTTTTGTTCGGCGCCTATAAGGTACGTCGTCGAAAGCTTGCCTCTTCAAGGCTGGCGACACATCTTACTTAGTGGTATCGCGAAGCGTTGGTAGAGCTTGAGCCAACACGTGCACCGTTGTCTGACGAGTCTATCACCAAATTAGTTTATGTTCAGTAGCTGCAAGTGTCTAGCAACATACCACTGCCGCGTGTAGCGTGGCCGTTAGCACGGCGCCCGGAAAATCCGGCATTGGCCTCCCACTCGGGTCCACGGGGCTGTCGCTCAGGAGCTCCCTTAGAGCTGTTACCCGGACGCTGGCTGCCAATAGCGCCAGGAGTGCTTCGTGCCTGGTTCTGCATGGAGCCAGAGTCGTAACCTAGGTTGAGGTTGTTAAGGCTGCCAAGAAGAGCTGAGTCGTTCTTGGGGTTAGGAGTGCCAGAGTTACCGGGGTGTCCAGATGGAGACATGGCGCCACCCATGTAGTCGCCGAAGCGAGCTGTTGAACCTGGACCCATGTTGTTCATACCGGAGGGTCCGAGGTAGCTGGAAGAGGCCTGAGAAGGGCTGGGGGTGAAAGATCGCAGATCAGCGAAGCTCTTGGCAGCTCGCAAGTTGTTGGGAATACTGTTTCCATCAGGGCTTCCGGGAAGTTCCAGAGTTGGTCCCTGTCGACCCATTACATGTGCGTAGTTGCTGCTAGCAGCTCGTGTCTCGCGGTCCGCAGCGAAGTCGAATGTGGCAGCGCGGCTGAGACCACGCTTGTGCATGTCGAGGCTGGTAGCCGGTTGGCTGTGAATGTTGGCTGTAGGTGAAGGCTGCTGTCGCTTCAGGACAGTAAGCTGGCGAGATTCGGCCTCACCAATGGACTGATGCTCGAGACCCATGTTGTGCGCGAGAATATGGATAGATCGTCGGTGCTCAGGGGCGATTCCAGGAGGGAAAACCAGGATCTCGCGAGAATCATCACGGCGGAACATAACCAGCTCGGTATAGAATTCAAGGGTCTGAGGATCGTTCAGATCGACATCACCGGGAATGGCAATGGAGGGGGACTGAACGCGAGATGCTTCGAGCATGCTGAGGTGGGAAGGTCCCCTGGATTGAGACTGTGAGAGACTGCCCAGTGACTGGATAGAGCTTTGCTGGTGGAGGATGGGGGCTCGGTGCTGCTCCTCAAGCTGACCACGGCGTTCTCGCTTCTCACGCTCAATTCTCTCTCGCTCAGCCTCAGGCAGCATCTTCTTGTACTCAACACGAAGCTTGCGGCCATGGACATCCATGCCGTTCATGGCCTCAATAACCAGACGGGTGTCATCAGCAGACTGAAAGTTAGCAAAGGCCAAGCCTCTGAAGACACCGTTATCGAAATGGTAGTTAAAGGCGTATGGCTGAGGAAGGTGCATTTCGAGCATAATTGAAGCCAAAGTCTCTTTACGGACTGCAAAAGGGATGTTCTTGATCACGATGGCAGTAGGAATAAGCTGATCGGCGTCGGAAGTGTTTGATCGAAGATCCGTAGGAGAGCCGTGCGATCCGGGGTGCTCGACACGAAGACCACCATTCGACATAGGGTTGTTGTTCATTCCACCTTGGTAAGGCTGAAGACCTCCATGGCTGCCGTGGATGCCAAGTCCGCTCTGGTCGGTCCATGTCTTTTTTTGGTCAGCTAGATCTCGTCGATTTGCCGTCGCATCATTACGTACCTGAGGAAGAGCGGCTCGGCGGTTCACGTTCCGTTGTCGTCCAGGACCGTTCATAGCACCATTAACAGTGGCCACACCACCTGTGTTGTAGTTCCACGCCTGGCCGTTGTCCAACATATAGCCCTGCATACCACCAGCCATGTTCTCCATACCACGATGATTGTAACCACTTCCGATCCTGTCGGCAGGGTAGAGTGCAGATGAGCCTAGAGGTGCGTCAAAGGGGCGTTGTGACTGTCGTGGCAGCGATAGGCCAGCAGAAAACCCAGCAGTAGCATAGTTCTGTCTCGAATTAGGGGAGCGATTGGTCGATTGACCATAATCGAGGTAGCCCATATCATGTTGTTGTTGCGACATCGTGATGACTGGATCCAGTTTGACAGGTAGCTGCTGATTTCACCCAGCAGTCGAACTGATTTGGCTTTGGCAGAGTATTTATAAGGCTGCCACAGAGTTTGCAGCGAAAAGTATGCGGGTCGCAGAGGGTATCGGGGATGGATAACAAAGGTTAATATTGCGGCATCAAATCGTTGGCTCGTGGGTCCGAAATCGTCTCGGTCGTGAAGCGGTGTAGCTAAGTGAATGATGGACACGGAGCGCGGAGAGGGTTTGCCTGTCTAATATGGATATTTTGGTCCAAGAAGTTCGTGGTGAAGCAAGATGCAACAATGTTGGTCACCGTGTTAAATGGGCCAGAAAGGTTGTATTGTCCGTGCTGGAAGAATTCCGAGGCAATGCTGAGCCCTCAGATTTCACGTGGAGCGCAACCGGAAACTCAAATGCTGCCAAATCCTCAGTGGCGATCTGAACAAGATACAGCCAGCACAATGAAGGAGGCCTAAATGGAACAGAGTTCGTAGAGGATATTTGACGAAAGTGGCGGAGCAACGTCAGAGCGTCACTTTCTGATCGCAGGATGGATTCAAGAACCAAGATTATGGACCGAGAACCCTGGACGTAAAGATGTCTCAAAAGTAGCTGATACGAAGACTACTGATGAAATAACAACAATCTCACAAAAAGGGAGGATTGGTTTTCGCGCGGCGACCTCGTCTCTCGTAGGGTGCCCAAGTCGTTAATTTTTTTCGTCGACGTAAGGGCTGAAGCTTTCGGCGAACCAGGTGCGATCAACGGAGGAGTATGTAATCAAGGGAGACGAGACGAGAGGTGAGGTGCAGTTGAGGGGAAATCGGGGAGAGGAGGAGGGGGGAGAAAAAAGGAAGAGGAGGATGAGGTTTAAGATAGAGAGGTAGTGGAGGTTTTGAGAAAGGGGGAAGGAGGAAGGAGGAGAAAAGAAGATGGAACAAGACCTAGCAAATGTCCGTGATGATCTGGAACGGGAAAACGGCGGACGGGAGACGGGAGACGGGGGTTTGGGAAAGGATGTGGACACTTTGAATGGGATGTGGTTGGGGAGGTGACAGCAGTTTCTCTCCCGCTGCGTTGCCAATTACGTTGCGTAGGTAGCTTTGATCTTTGACTCTGCTCTCTCTGCTCTTCACTTTTTAGAGTGGAGGCCCTTATTTTTTCCCTCCCTCCCAGGCCGGGATCTATTGGAGATTGATGGGACAGTGTTCGCACTGTGATGAGCCACCCTCAGTGCAAGCGCACCTAAGATGCAAGATGCCCAAGCCCGGCGCAAATTGGTGGGGTTTTCAGCGCTGTTCAATTATCTTCCAGCTGCCAGACAACCCACTGTGGATCGTTGTCCCCTGAGATGCCCTTGAAGCCCGGGGGTCGATGGAGATTTGATGTGTTCTTGGATGAACTCCAAGAATGTAACATTGCAAGGCGTATATATAAATAATGTTCATGAGCATCTGGTTCAACAATGAGCCGTTAGAGCAAGCGTTTGTAAATATGCAGTACCGTGCCTAGGTACCCAGCATTAGGCTCTGTGCTAGATGCACTTCTAAATTCTTAGCTCACTGTGGGGGCTTGTGAAAAAAAGAACAAGAAAAAAAGTGACGAACGAAGGCTAGCCAGCTTCTTAATTCCTGTCATAATTCTCCAAGCCACATCTTTACTTGGCATTGCCAGCCTTTCTCCAAGGCTGCTATTCTGGTGGCAATGCTGAGGCCTCGTCGCGAGGGCTGCCAAATGATATCTCGTGATAACTATTGACAAAGATTCTTCAAGCAAATCAAGTGCTTCATTCTTAAGATTCAACTGTGGCAGATGCTGCAACAGTGCGAGCAATGTCATCCTGGTCCCAAGACAGTACCTTTAGCTGTGTGGATCGCATATCATTGGGCACGCCAGTTGTCGAGAGCTTTCCGTGTATTCATGGTCAAAGAGAGCAAGCATCCATGTTTACCTTGTGTCTAAGAGAGTGTTCCAGTGAATTTATGTTGTGCATACCGCTATGCATTCAGATCTGGTATTACATGCATTCGAAGTAACGCATACCAATTCTCTAGGGGCGGGCTACCTACCTGCATGTTACAGTTCAAGCCTGATTGTCACACTTTTCTTGGAGTTGGGTTGCAAATGACTCTCACTCCATGCCTGACTCGATATAATGCATGAAACCTGCAATTGACTCGGCGAGCACAGGCAAGTTACCGCTTCTTCATCCGGTATTGTACAAAACTTGAGCATCCATACATACTAGCTTTGTGTATAAACAAGGTAGTCTTGGAGCACAACCTTAAACCCTTTCAGCTTACCTGGACTATTGGGTTGCACTGTTCCAATACTGTCACTATCATTACATTTTCGTCTCAACTCATTAAACCGTGGGGGTGTAGGGGATGAACGGTGTGAGAACAAGAGTTGAGACGAGATTATCGACGACTGAAGCATCCAGAAGTCCCCGTTCTGGTTCTATTTGCAGATCAGTCCGTCCGGCCGGCTGTCATTACCGACGGAAAAATAGACGGTATCGTAGTTTCCAGCTCGCGTCTCATCTTGCATGTGAACTCCATCTCGCTTTCATCCGTCCATGTTCTGTATCGTATCACATCTCTAGCTCTAGCAGACCCCTTTTCTATCATGGCCGGCTTCTACTCCCCGGAAGATGCTAACGTTAGTACAGATAGTTACGACGGTACGGATCTGATAGTATGGCCTAGCTCTCAGGGAAAATGACTTGCTCTGTTATGTTCGCGCTCGGACAAGCAGTGGCATGTTTATACTATATTACGTCGCGCATGCAATCTACAGTACTGTAATATCAGTGCTGAATGATGTTGCAGTACGACTCTGAGTACCAAAATGCATCTCCCTTTTCGGCCATGCAACGGTTGCTTCCAGGGGTTGCCAAGGAGAGATTTCAATTGGAATACCCATCAATGCGAAATTTGATCGCTCTATTTCTTATCGTCACCGCCACGTGCATAGATCCAGCTGCGGCTCTTTTTGGCCAGGCGTTCTCTAGGTGGAATTTTAGCATTAGCATGGGAGCTTTCGCTTGACATTAACGTGGCATGGCACTCTGACCATCAACCGTCCCCGACTTTGACGTTGTATCCGGGCAGGTGCATAAGCCAGCACCTGACGTACTTTTGCTGCAGAGTCGATCAAAGCAAAGCAATGCAAGCAGTGGAGGTAAGCAAACTGACTTTTCCCCCTTCTCTCCGCTGCAACAACAAGATTTCGTCTACCTTACTGCGAACTTGCGGTACATGGTACATGTCAGCGGCCCGTCGGACGGGAAGCCAATCATGTGGTGGAGCACAGAGGACAGTGTGAGTGAGACGCTCTGTTAGCCATGAATAAACTTTAGGGAATCATAAAAAGAAAATAAGATGTTCGTGCCTAAGCACATCGCCTAGGAGACGCCATTCTCTCTCACTTGTTTCCTTTTTTTTATTCACATCATTGCCACCATACATAAAACCGCATTCATTGCTTCTCTGCAAAAAGATTCATGAACCCCTTTTTCTAACTTTACAGATTTGTCCTGCCCCTCTTTGTTCGCCAGGCCATGACGAAGCAAGGGTCATCACAACCCGCCCACCTGGGCCGATATCAGGGGCCAACATGATCTCAGGGGACTCCCCCAGTCCTTTGGGTCGCCGTTCGCGTCCCATGCGTCCAGGGCGTCCGTAAGCCCCGGTATCAGAGGCGAGGAGACCCGGGTCCCTGGAAATTGACCATTGATTACCTGGAGGGGCTGAGGCTGAGGGGTTGTTGTTCGCAACACGGAGGACACTTCAATTTTGATCGCTGCCTTTCTGTTGATGATGTATGTGTCAGTCTGAGGTGGATCTCACTATAACGAAGCTTGTGTGTTATGTCGCAGAATCACCTTGTCTAAAACTCTTGATTGGTGGATGAAGCATGTCACTTTCATTGCTGGCCCCTCATCTCCTTTCGCTTTCTCGTCTTCTCTTGCTCGACCTCGGGACTTCGCCTTGTCTACCTTGTCCGCCTGATACTCACCTTTCCATCTGTCAAATTCGAGAAGCTTACTAGCGCGTCCTATTTCGCCTCGCCGCTGTCTTCTACAAATAGAACAAGAGGGCGAAAGTCGAAGGGTCTTTCTTGTACTCCGTACTACGTAAGCTCTGAATCCCTGAGAGGCCCAAGCCAAAAAAGTATCCCAGCTTAGCCTCATCTCTCCGTCGCTCGGCTGCCAGGCCCCCGGAGACGGCGGCTCATAACTAGATCACGCGGCCAGTCGCCGAACACCCCTGAACTTTTAAGATGAAAGAACTCGTGAAATGCTCTAGAAGCTCCGGCAGACGGATCTCCTCCCCGACCTTGCAGTCCATGATCCAGTATTTTGTTCATTGATCTACGTCCATGCACATTCATGTATTTCTGTGACATCGCGGATGCACAATTTCGTCCATTGTTTGCTATGTCTAACATTGAGATTTGGTGTCCGTCCTCTTGTTTTTTCTTGCCCACCACTTTACAAGAGCACGTGTCTTATTAAGCCTGACACAGAAGAGTAAACAAGGTCATGAGATACCTTTGGCTACACCCACAAGTTGCAAGTTGGCCCAGCTACAATATTTGATGTCTCAAATATCAGAAACCTACAGCACAGGTACCGTATTGATGTTCAGACCTAGTGGGGGATCGACGTCAGCCGCTGCGACGCCCCATTTTCCCTTGATGAGCCTCACGGCTTGCTTCCATCATGTCGCCACCAAAGACACAACCTCAGATCAGTAGAGAAGATGTAAGCTGAAGCTCAGAGGTTCACTTGATAGAAAGAAGGTCAGGCACCAACACGAGATGGGACCTAGCGCAAGATCTACCGTGGAAATCATAGCCAAAGTGCCAGCCCATCGGCATCCAATATGCAGGCCTCCGCCTTCGCCTCTTGCCCGCAGCTGCAGGTTGCAGCGCGTCTCGGTTGTCTGCAAAACGACTCGCCTCTGCGGAGCTATTCCCGAACCTCGTCAAAGCCATGGAAAGTTGCCTGCTTCGGAGCCAGCTGACGCCGATCCAACCACGAGGCCAGAAGCCACCATCTCAGAAAATGGAAGCCTGCCTGCCTGTTTCTGGATTATTTGTTGCGTGACAAGACAAAACAAAGTGTCAGCAGTTCACCTTCCTTCAGGGATGAGAGCGCTTCAATGACGACTTGAGCCTTTGGAATTAAACACTGTGCACTGCTTTCTCTTCCTAATGGCTTATTGCTTTCTCGTATGGCTACGAAGAGTTGCGGGGTGTCAGTCGTTCAAACAAGGTTACTGACCAACCAAAGCAAATACACACAATGGTCAAGGGATGGCTGACTCGTGCCTGGCAAATAATTACCATCATCCTTCCTAGTGAGAAATGGTGAAGCTGAACTACAACTGAATCTACCATTCAAACCATGCTAGAAGCATACTGCGACTGGAATTTGAGTTAAGGTTTAGGGTAAGAACAATGAGACGAGCCGTAACTAAGGACTTTACTCTAGATAATAAGTATTATATTAGAGTATTCTTTCGGTATACGAATTTGCGAACATGGCTCTCACTTAACAAGCTGGTTGACTGTCAATGTGTTCAACTCTGAAAACCTTTGGAGGTTGTGTTTGACGAATATCGGTTGAGAAACTCTAATCCTCAGGGCGCATCATTTGAAACCACTAGCATCGGTCTTTCATGCCGATGGCTATCTCTTGTAAAGCACTACCTTTAACATCGAGAGGCAGCGTGCGCGCCTCCTCAAACTCATATTTACGAGACAGTCATCCGCTGAAGCTCTGATCCTTAAGTCACAGATATACTTGGTCTCCGGGGTTAACATGTACCCCATCTTACCTCAACTTGCAACATGTAATTGGAAGAATACTCACAATGTCACCAGTCCACAGAGGCTATGTATGATATCCCTAAATGTGGATATATCACTTATGTTCTCCTCGCGTCAGTTTCCATCTGAGAGATCCTGTTCAGCCAGGCCAATCGAGACCTACCGATCTGAATCCCATGGGAGCGATATGATGCACGAGATGCCAAGAGGTCTTTAATGAATATCTTAAACGCTTTCCACTATATGATTCGACATCAGCAAAGGTGTCTTAATGGTTTTATGCGAGTTTGTTATCCGCAACTTGCTTTGCCGCTAAATGTATATGCCCTAAAGTTATACATATCTGATCAGCGCCACTCGGGTTGAGAAATCAAGGTCGAAGGATAGATTAACTTCTGGTAGAAAGTACAAATCAAGACTAGCTGCAATGCAGTTTTGTGCAAGCTTCCGACAATGAGATAACTTGAGGTATGTTAAGTTCTTGCATAGTAGAAATATAGCCATAAATTGAGAACACAGGGCGCATGGCATTTTATAGGCGGCAGCGGGTCGAAGGCGAAATCGAGACCTTGTTGTATTGATCAGAGTCCTCCCCTTGTGGCTCCACAACGACCCTTTCGCGCTCGCTGTTATTCTGAACTCTTCTTAATTAATTGGTCATGTTGTGACAGCAACTATGAAGAAGAAAGAAATCTCTCTCAGCCGAGTTCGTCTTGCAGATATCACATCCCAGTCAGCGCATTTACAGCCAAAGGGTCCGCAAATGTGATCATCACATTCATGTATGTGACGATATAAGTAATTGATCCGTCACCACTCGTGTATTTCTCACCAATAGTTCTAGCTAGACGTTGGATACCCAGTAGAAGTGTACAATTTCATGAATATTAATGCAGAAATTCGTTGTCCATGGTATCTAATGTTGTTGAACGACATCATCCAGCGTGTTGAATGATTGGGCACAGGCAAATGCTCGGCTAACAGCAGCCGTCGCAGCCACACTTTAGCCACAGCGGGACAAGATCATCTCCAAGCCGAGCCTTGGTTTCAACTGTTCAATACGCAACGACATCTCATCAAGCATCTTACTCGATGCTCTTACTTGCCAGAAAACAGCAAGTTGTCGCCTCTGTACCGGCTACCATACCAGTACATGATCTATGATCATCATAGCAATCAACAAGCTCTGGGTGAGACGCGGCTGTGGTTATGTGGCAGCCCGTTGCAGGCATAACAGCAAGCCAAGATGAGATGAGCTCAAAGTAAGTATCAGCACAGCTACTCCGCAACCTCCTCTGGAAACTTGGAAGAAGTCTTCCTCGATCACCCTCCTTCCGTTATATCTACCTTGTCCTTTCTAAGGACTTTGGCGCACCCAAACCCACGTTTTGGCGGTCGTCATATATCAAGCCTCGTCTCCCTCACAACCTTTGATGGCCCAGCTTGTCGCCCGGGTTTACCTCGGGTCCCACATCCAATACCAAGCGAGTCTAGCAACCTAATGAGCAGGCAGTCGAGCTTGAAGTGCCAGAAAGCTACCTGAGGCATGTACCTCTGTACCTTCCGGTTTGCTCTGTCCCAATTCCTCCCGCACCTCAGGCAAGATCGCCCTCGTCAGAGCCTACCTGAACAACAACATCAGCACCGCACCCGCTAAATTTCTGCCACTACGGTCCCTCGATCCCGCATTTTTCACCATCAACACCATCTATCAACAAATCGACCGATTAGCTACCGCGTTCGAATCCGCATCCTCCCATCGCCAAATTTTTGATACTTTCATCTTACCACTTTTCCCCCGCGACTACATCGACAATGCCTGGTGGAAAGGGAAAATCTTCTGGCGGAAAGAGCTCTGGCGGCAAGACGAGCGCTACTGAGGGTAACAAGAAGCAGCAGAGTCACTCTGCGCGCGCCGGTCTTCAGGTGAGTTTTAACTTGAGAAACAGCAAAGGACCATGAGCTTTCTTCATCGACCGATTTGTACGCATTCCATGTCCCGCATCCCACATATCTCAAGTTCCACGATTCGCTCCCGACGCGTCGACTATCTCCGCACGACGAGAAAAGCTTTTCAAATTAACAGCGCATCTTCAAAATGGATGTGATTGCGCGTTTTGGCTCATGCGACGAGGTTGCAACAGCTCACCGATATGTTGGACGGCTATCGGAGGGTCTTACGTGCATGCTTGATTAATGCGGGACACGATAAAATGCGCAAAGAAAGATAGCTCTGGAACCTCTGCTCATCAGAAAACGTTTGCTTTCTTGAAGCTCTTACTAACATAGCATTTCCAGTTCCCTTGTGGCCGTGTCAAGCGTTTCCTCAAGCAGAACACCCAACAGAAGATGCGCGTGGGAGCCAAGGCTGCCGTTTACGTTACCGCCGTTCTCGAGTACCTGACTGCTGAAGTCTTGGAGTTGGCAGGCGTAAGTCTATCTACGATGAGTCATTCTTGCTGCCTGATGTTTACTGACACTCACGACAGAACGCTGCAAAGGACCTCAAGGTCAAGCGTATTACACCCCGCCACCTCCAGCTTGCCATCCGTGGTGATGAAGAGCTCGACACTCTCATCCGTGCGACAATTGCCTACGGTGGTGTGTTGCCGCACATCAACCGTGCTCTGCTGCTCAAGGTTGAACAGAAGAAGAAGGCCAAGGCTCTTGAGGGTTAAGAACTGGTCTCATTAGGGTTTTGGTTTTGACTTTTGCTTCCTTGGGTCTTGTGGTATACTGGTATATTGGATGGTAATGCAGAAATGCTTGAATTCGCACTCGCAGGGGCGTCGCAAGACGAACGGACGTCCGCACGACCACAGCTTTGACTAGCTGAAGACGCCCACGCTGAAGAGGCACACGACGAGCTCTCGCGTCGGTCCGAGATAGTCGGCGCCCATGACGAGAGGGTTCGCATTATGACGATACGCATGTGTTATTTTAGCTGCGCGAGTGGTGTACAACAGCCGTGTTTTCACCTGGTGTCTGGTTTGAGATGCGACACGGAACCGCTGTGCTGATGGACTAGATTAGGTAGACGCGGAAATACGAGTTCCTGGTTGAGTCACCGAATGGTTAAAAAGCCGACTTCGGTGTGTATGATGGGTGTGTATGCAGCTAGTTTTCATTAATGAAGCTATTATCTCTCCTCGGATGGTATATACCCACCCAGCTATGATATCGCTCGCCAAAATCTCAATCGCTCATTACATTTTCTTGATCCGACGTTCACTTTGTCCCTCCTGTCCAATCCTAGCAATACCGCTTCACGACGATGACTGCCAGCAGTCATCACTCCAAAGATACTCCATCTTTCACAGTTTTAGTCACCGTCGTTAGTTTAACGACGTGACGTAACCTTCTCATTTCCTTAATCTTCAGACAGATGTGGCATGGCATCATGCCACTCATCCTGGTCATCGTTCTCATAGGTCGCGAGGTACTCGTCGTCTTGGTCCATTTCTTTGAAATGTTGTGATGTTGTATCTTCGTTCTCATCATCGGAACTGGATCGTGGTGCTGCGAACCATTCGTCCTGCTCTTGAGCCTCATACGCTGCGAGTATTTCGTCCTGGTCGTCGATATCCTCAGGGCTGGTCATCTCTTGGTCGAACTCTGGTAAGAGGCCACATAGAGGTAGCTTGCCCTGATCTTCTTCGTCTTCGTCATATGTCGGGGCGAAAATTTCCACATGGCCGGCGACCATGCTGGGGTTCTTCTGGAACACTTGGTATCGCTCTGCGTGACACTGACTAGGATAGTCACAGTCAGATTCACAGGAGTGGGTGTAGTTTAGCATTCGCTGGAAGCGGTCCTGAGTGATCTCTGTTCGTCTTTTGGTCTCGATATCAAATCTCTTTGCTCGGCGGCCTGCGCCACTGGATCCAGCGAGATCGCGCATCGTGCGACGCTTCCAAGCTGCGGGGTCTGCCTGATAGACGGAGCGAAAGCGACGCCAGTCATTCTGAACGCTCCAGAAGTCATAGTCGTGGGTTTCGGCGGGCGGAATGTGCCGGAGTTTATTGAGTTTGCGGCGCCGTGTGGAAGCTCTTGTGATAGAAGCACCGATGAACTTGACGTCGCGGAACAGCCTTGTCGAATTACAGTGAAGGCAACGGCGTGTGACGGCGAGCTTGTATGTGATTTTGCAACCCCCGCACGTCCACGTCCAGGAGGCGGGCTTGCCAGGAGGAGGGGTTGTTGGGGGTGTACACTTGCGTGTTAACATGCTGGGCGGTGGATTTGTAAGGATAGTAGTGGTAGCTATCATGATAGTGAGGAAGCTGAAGCTCGAACTTAAACAGTGGTCGAGGACATATATGTATATATGAACAAGTGTGTTTGGTCGTTCGGGTGTTTGGAATGTGAGTTTATGAATGCGTTTACTATTTTACCATTTTGGCGGGAAGTGTGAGGTCAAACACACAATGGCGAACAAACGCAAGTCTTTATTGTTGATAGCGCAATAGAGTTTCTACATGGAGGCAGATTTCTTGCAACCGATGTCAAAGATGGGACGAACACACGAATTTCGACAAAGCTGCTTTGAGAGAAGTTGCCAGTGTCTTTGTTGAAGGTACAATTGACACCACGTAAAGGGTGAAAGGGAATAACATGAACAGAAGATTTGACTGAACAATCGAGGAGGTCAAAACTCTGTGACAATGAGTTGTTCTCGATTTTTCGAGGTCGTTAGTTACCCAGTCTTTGTTATATCTTCAAAAGCCTCGTGCTCCGTGCTCTTCATTACGATTTTTATACCAGCGAAGTACTGGCAAACAAATCAGATGAGATATTCTAGCTTCATTTTGGTCATTTTAAGGTTGTTTAATAGTAGTTTACTTCTACTCAAGATATTTATCTGCAACTTGAATTTTCAAAAGTTGCTATCGTTGATCGGGAGCGATATTAACCCCTGAACAGGAAAGCGACTCTTGGTATGACCATTCGCGACATCAATTGTTGCCTTTAAAATTAGGAAAATAATCGTGAATATTATTTGACGAGTCATGTACAGATTATGTCGAGTTATCAATCACGTTGGTGCCGATTTCACTGATATATGGTAGGCATAAGAGTTGAACCCCTGGATCCATTAGAGCAACGTGTCACTCGAGGATCTCTCAACAACAACCGCGGAAGAGAACAATATTAACGATAGTTTTCTCTGTAGATCAGCAAGATATTGGAGTAGTCTATTTTTGTTCGAACTAAATCCTCACTATCTTGATCTGCCAGTGCTAGGCAGCTCTCCCTCACCTCTAAACATCACCCCATTTCGAGCCCACTATCCCTTGCTGCCATTATTTACTCTGCTTACTTGTTTAATTTGAACCAGTCCCCTGATGCCTGAGTTTATGTGAGCGTTTTCACCCTGCAACTTGGGGTTGTTGTCCCCCCCGCCTTCTCGCCGTGATTCATTCGGCCTAAGTATGCGATTATCTTTGTATGGCTAACTTTGAAATCATGACGAATGCTCAGAATACTTTGCGTCACCTGGTAATTGCCTCCAAATACCTTAATTTAAGCTTCCAGTGTTCGTGCTGTGAAAGTGTTGGTATCTTCTCTTGGAGCCTTTGAAGATGAATGTGTCAAAACTGCAACACAATATTCCCAAACACATGTACGTGTTTAGCATCGAATGACAGATTTAAACTGTGAGTCATGTAATCTTTAGGTTTTAATGTAAAATGCCCTTATCTGACCTTCTGTTTTGATAAGCTTCTCCAGAGTAACGAGCTTGTGAAGAGAGAAGTTTGTGAGTAACGGGTCTTGAAATTTGCCGGGAGTATGTTTCACCGAGAAGAACATATGAAGAGACAGATTTCTTACATGCGTACCTAGTTAACCAAGAAAGGAGAAACGTCCAGTCACGCGTGTACTATGCATGACACATCCACCCGACTACATGTGTGACTTCGGAGCAATAGTGTCCTCCAACGGAACAGAATATCCGGCAGGCTTTAGTACAATAGTAGTATCTCTAGATCTTTACAGTTTACTTGCTTTGGTTGTATTTATTATATTAAGTATAGGCAGAGGAAGAAATCGATATGTTCTGGTTATACCATAAGTTTTCACAGTATAATGGCTGAAGAATTGGAAGTTCTCCTGTGGGCTACATCCTATTGCTTTGCAGTAAAGAAAGATAATGAAGTAAAACGGTATCAATCGGAAAATATCCTGTTTTATAAAGCTGTGTGGTTGCTCTTGGGGCCACTCGGCACTTTTAGAGGAGCATTTTACATGTGCGAGCCACGTTTAACACAAATTATTCTCAAACTTTAGCATTTAGTTTATGTGAACCCTCGCCAAGATAACACATAAACCTAGTTGATATTTATTGGGGCTGAGAATCAAGGCCTCTTGACTTTTGTTCAAGTATAAAAAGGTAGCTCCTGACTGCAAAGTGGTCCCTCCATTTCTCTTTCTCTCACCAACAAACTCAAGCAGCCTTCGGGTATGTACTTGAATCACACACTCGTTTGGCCACTGTGCACTTTACTTTTCACGGTCCTTACTCAACTTTGTTTTCTTTCTCACGCATGCTTATGCACTTACACCACCGATGGTGTTTTAAGGGGTGTCAGGCCTGACACCTCCACCTCATCTCTTGTTTAGGACACGTCATGAGGCCTCTTTTCGCACCTTTACTGGTCGTAAACGCTTCCCTTTCAACAATTTCATGTCTTTCTTAATGTCTTTTTTTAAGCGCTTTTCATCTTCCGGCCAGTTCCCTTGATGTGGACTTCAACACCATGCCAAGGGACCACTCGTTTCCGTGCTATTCGGAAACACGCACATGTTTTTGATAACATGATGGGCTTTGGGGTGGCCACAGCTTGAAACACCCCCAGCGTGGTACATAATTGTGAATCTGGTTGATCGGCGTTGACCAGCCGTATTGAGTCCGATGTCCTCACATTCGCCCTCTATTCACCTATCCAGTACAGGTTATTTCCCAGAGACTACGCTTAGCATGCAACCACCAAGATATTGCATTCACACCTCCAGGGCGCCAAGGTGCCCCAAGGCTGTCCCCAGTTTGGACTGTGCCTTTGTTGGAGGAAATGACCGCCAGTGTTCCTCTCCTACCCCTTCACAATATTCTTCACATTTCTCTTGAAACAGTACGGAGTAGCCTTCCCGAGAAGCAGAAGGCATGACTCACACGGTCTTCACCTCGGACTTTTCTCCCAACTCCTGGTCTAAGAGTCATCCTAAATTATTAGGAGAGGACCTGCGCGGCCACATCAACAGCTGCAAACAACACAGTTGTATGTGACTTCACTACCCCTGAAGCCGCAACAAAAGTCAGTTGCATGGAGCTTTACATTTTGAGAAGCTGCAACACTACGGCGTGGCTCCGAGCTTATGAGCAGCTTTCAGAGAGTTACTCAGGAGTCTTAGGCTATGCCCTTTCTCTCGCCAGCGCGAACATTTGTGCTGAAGAGGCACCGTGCTTCCAAAAGCATGTTGCTTGGCAGCGCACAGATCGGATCACAGGAAGAAGTCACCTACTTTTCTTCTTTTTTCCATCCTTTCCTTTCGAACGCACATAGCGTCCGCTGGTATACTCATGGGCGTACATGCCTGTTCGAGCGTCATTTCAACCCTCAAAATGCCATGTTAGGGTTACAAAACTCTGCTGGCAGTTCGCTCTACTTCTATACAAGGAAGAACTGCTTACGCTCGACAATGCGCATACTTTCCCTTTTACTTTTACCTCTCCATACGAGGCCTTTTCTTCTTGAGGGTATCTTCGGTTTCATCGATGGGGTTTCTTTCCACTCTCTCGAAGGTTCCCCGAGCGGAAGGCAATACAGTTTCTCGCCTTCAATGTGGCGCTTGAGGAGCACAACTCTTGTCGAATATCTATCGATGTTTTCAGAAAACAACACATCAGGCAGTTCCAGTCATTTGGTTCTCACTCGTCCAGCGCTGGCTAGCCCCTTATTTACGACAGAAGAGCAGTAATACGGCCACATGAGGGTCTGCCCTATACGCACACGGATGCGCAGACAAATCTACAAGGCGAAACTTACGTCGACCAAGATAACCCAGACCTACTATTCGATTTCTATCGCGAAGCGAAAGTGACGAGCTTGTTCACCAATTGACCAGGTCGAAGCTGCCTAATATGCGCCCGCCGCGGCTCGTAGCAATAACACAAGATCTGTTTTGACCAAATGGTTGAAAGGACGGATTGCTGCTACAAGACCGTGATGCTGGCAACAAACTATCATCCTAGACAGGGGAAATGCCTTGGCAGAGCCCTTGGTTTGCCTCCTTCTTTGTCCACCCTTACTGACCGGATCCTGTTCTGCCTCGTGTCTTGAAAGGCACAACCCCGGAGAGGTGAACTCAATGGACGTACTTCTCATTCAGTGTTGAATTCAATGTCCACTTCTGCGCTCGTCTCATGAATACTTGGGAGCGAAAACCTGTCCTTTTCTTTTATTGACTCACGTTCTTCGAGCAATTAGTCCCAACTACATCACACCGAGCCCACGGTCGAGTCAGTGACTCCGATTCAAAAACAAAACAAACAAAAAAACGAAGAAAATCACCAACACAGTTCAAAGCTACTACAAGATACTCGATCGCCAATGGTACGACTATACTTTGCCAAGATCTGCCGTCCAAGCCAGACATGTCATTCGTTTCTCTGTCTACCTGGTCTTCGCACAAGACATCGTCGCGGGAAAGACCTGGACCATCCATCTTTGCCCTGTTACACTGTTTTGGGGCCTGCCTATTGGCTGTATCGGAATTCATCTCTGTATTGCCTAACTACGCTGTTGTCATCAGCTGGTTGGAGAAACCTACAGAAGGGTGAGAAGATGGGCGTTAATTGACATCTCGGCTGTGACTGAGGTCGACTTGAGGTTTGACAAATTACTTGGTGCTCGCGATCTTCTCGGCCAAACAGAGTTGTGGTGGTTGGGTAACCTCATTGGATTTAAAGTTACTACACTGTTGATACCTCTGTGGGCTTGAATAGGACAGCTGAACCTCTTTTTCGTCACGTTGGAAAGTTGATAGCAGACCTGATGAATATACCCCGGGTATCTTCAGGATAGCTTGTATAAACGCGAATGCAATTCAATAACGACCAGGACCCGAAGGACCCTCATACAGCTATCAACGCCAGTTTTCAATAACCAGTTTCTTTACCAGATGGTATTGGACTGTCATCAAACAGAATGTTTCTTGAGGGTGTTGAAACCGGTACTACTCTGTTGGCACCGGGCAAAATGGCTCTTAAAGATGCTACAACCGGCACTTGTCTTGGTTGTCATTTTCGGGTCATGGCGGACGCGCCGTGACCCGTGCTTTGGAGTTCATGAAGTCGCAGCGAGCCTTACTATACACGACTAGCACAGCAAATATAAGCATAGAAATTGTATTAAACAAAAAATGTGGTCCAGTGACTCCTGTATTAGTGATCCCATGACGAGGGCCTCTGAGGTCGTCTATGGGAGTTGACTGTAACTTAGCATGACAATGCATAACATGGAAATCCAGATCTACCTTAAGCAAGTTTCGTGCAAGTCCAACACTGAGCTCGACGTAGTATGACGTTCTTAGTTGCTGCTCCCTTCCACATGTTGTCATTCTGATATGTTGGAGCAGCATCCAGATCGCTTCGTCTAACCGATTCGTGCCATTCAAACAAAAGCTCAATACTTCCTGATGCGTGAATATGAGACAGCATATGGCAGATAGGCGCTACAATGCAATGATGTAAAAATCTTGGAACTGATGTATCACGAAACCTCCCTAGTATATCAGTATGGCCTCGTTTCATCTACTCTCGAAACAAGCTTCGAAACTTAAAAATGCTAAAATTTAATCGAGACAGGTTTTATTGTCTTTATAATTTGAAGGACAACATGAATACACCTCGCAAACAGTGTAAAAAGGCCTTGCTTGTTTATAAAATTGCAGACTGGGTAGTGGTTGTCATCAGCAAAATGCTGCATTAACTCGGCTGCCAATAAGAAATATTTACTAGCCAAGAGTAGGATAGTATAAACTAGACATTTCAAGTAAATGCTCTCTTTTGTTGGGTTTCTACTTGAGGTATCCTAAACGCCGTCTGTTCACAGTGTAAAGGCGGTATAACCACTCGCCATGCTTGAACCTATCGACACCTTCGATACGACCTCGATCCTGAGAGTTGATAATACGATATCGAGAATTATTGAGCAGGTTATTAATGATGTCAAATCATCTTCTTGGAGTGTGCCTTACCACGTCATTCAGCTTGTTGTAGCGCTCTATTCGTAGCCCTTCATTGGTAGCCTGATTTGCTGATTTTGGATAGCATAGCACTGCCTCGAATGCGTCATGGTATATAACTCCTCGACTGCGATGAAAATGACTTGTTTAATTCTATTTTTTTATTCATCACCATGTCAGAATCGATCAAACAATGACTTCTTCGACAGCTACCGATATGTCAGCGTTGAACGCACCATGGACTGTGCTTGTTCACTACAACAAGACAGAAGACTTAAAAAAGCTCATTGCGCCTGCTTGGGTTGGCACTGCGGATATTCGAAGCACTATTGATATTCTCCAGAGTTGCCTGTTGACGCTGTTTGCCTGCATCTATACGGCGCTGCACCTGGACGTGCCAAACAAAACTGCTTGGCATCGTGTTCTACTCTCGAAGTTGAGATGGGTTATGATTACCCTCTTTGCGCCCGAAGTCTCCGTATACATGGCTACTGATCAGTTACACCAAGCGTGGAAGCTCAAATCTGATCTACGTGCCATATGTAAGAGGGACGGTAACCAGGGACATAAGGGTATAGACGTAGGGCTCCTCATTTCTTGGTAGCGACTGTTTCGCTGACACCATCAACACAGTTCAATATAGATCTTAGATACTGCTTTTTTATCGTCATGGGTGGTATCCACGTTGATGTTGATCATATCTTATCCATCCCTGATCTTGACAAAGGAGCCTTAGACCCCGAATCTAAACCTCGGCCATTTTCAGTGCGACTAAACCCCAATACTATCGTTCACCTTGCCGAGAGAGGCCATTGGATACCAATCTCAGACAGGAAGATCGACGACAAGAGTAAAGCCGATGTTTTGCAGAAGGCCCTAGTTGTCATCCAGGTTTCGTGGATGGTGATGCAGTGTATTGCCAGGAAGGCATACGATCTTCCGTTGAGTTTACTGGAAATTCATACTATGGTTCATGTAGTATGTGCCTTACTTCTGTATATGTGCTGGTTCAAGGTATGTGTCTTTTACCTGGGAATCGTGATATATGCTTACATTCTACGGTCTTACAGAAACCACTCAATGTCCAAGACCCCGAAGTACTTGATCCGGAGAATTTCAAGGGGGAGATAGCGATACTACTACAACAGTAGTTCTACACTTATCTGGCAGGTCAGCTGGCTCTCTTCCCGGAAAGGAAGTCATCTCAACAACCTCCCCCTGATTCAATGCGCTGGGTTGAGCCAACTGCAGGCTCAAAACTAGTGTGTGGAGACGTTCTGCCCTCTGGTCTTGGGCTTCCCCTCTCTGGTCCCTACCATGGCACATCAATCATTTTGACGGACCAATTTCTTGCTCGATGGGAAGCTATCTTAAGCGGATACTCATTCGAAAACCGGGTTGAACTCTCCCAATCAACTGAGCCTCTCCCATGGCGTACTTGTACATCAGGGACACAACCTCTTTACCTTGCACGTCTCAAGGAGTTTGAGTCTGCTGATTCAAGCTTTTACCGTAATATGCCTTTCGGCGAGGGCAAGCGTAATATGGACATCAGACTTCATAGACCTCATGATTCATTCTGGGACATGATGTATGATCTCAAAGACGAGATGATTGAGACACTCATATTGGGCTGGTCATGGTTACCCCCTATTGCCGTGGCTCTCTCAGCTTCCTATGGAGGGGTTCATCTTTCCGCTTGGAACTCGAAATTCCCGAGCAGTACAGAAGAAGTCATGTGGAAGGTCAGCTGCATTTGCGTGGCAGGGATCCTCCCCACATATATGGCTCTCCAACTGTTGAGGTTAATCTTCACCTTATTTACATTTCCAGCGTATGAAGCTTTGTACCTTACCAAGGTAGGGGTTTCAGGGGTCGTCATGTTGATGTACATGGCTTGCAGGGTCTTTATTATTGCGGAGGCGTTTATAAGTTTGAGACATATGCCCGTCGGGGTATATATGTCACCATCTTGGATCCAGGTAATTCCACACTTCTAGATCCGTGATCGGGTAGAAGCCCATTGTTTGAGCAGGTATTCCATTTCTTGTACGGGAGTGTAGCGTGAGTGTCATATCACGATCTTATAAAATAACTGTGCTGCTTGGCAGGTCATACTTACGTTTCTCAACATTCTTCAATATGAAAAGATTGTAGAATCAACCATTTTCTACGTATTCTATTTGTCGAGGTATCTTAGATGAGTGTACTGGTGGACGCGCATGCCGCCGTAACCACTTGTCTTGATATCATGACTCAGTAATCAAGCAAATGATCTTCAGCCCATATATTAAATTGAGATGGTTTTCTTTCTCTTTGGAGAGACAAGTGTATCTGATTAAGTAGATTCTCCTCTCATAACTCTTCCTAGCTAGCGCAGAGCTACGTGCACAGTCATCCTAGGTATCGCACACCGACATGGATGATAAAACTAGCCGATCGGACCACCGGTTAGATAATCGAAGATATTTGATATATAAGAGGAGAATTTTAAGTTGCCCAATTAATTTTATTGAGTTCCAAGCTGCTAAGCTGCTAAGCTGTTCCATGTGATGAGGTTCTTGGTTCTGTTTATAGTGCCCAAACTCAAGAACTGCACTAGTAACCCTTACCGTGCACGTACTGCTTGGTAAATTGATGCACATATCAAATGTTCCATAAGACAAAAGTATTTGAGGAACTAAATTCTTCTGAACTTGGATCACGCTCTTGTCAAAGGTCACTTAGACGCTGGCCATCAGCCACAGATATTGTGGCGCACGCAGTGGCCGTGCAACTCTAAGTGAGACATTACGTAGCTGGACGATCCAATGAGCTTGCAATCGCGTCGTGTCCTTTTTCCGGCCGAGCTGAGTTTCAAGATTCATGATCCTCAAGCTCCCTTGCCAATCCTCGAGCCATCAACACCAACCGTCACTCGGACGATCGATATCAATTGAATTTGCACCCAACGCCTTTGACAGGTCGTCACTCGCTTCACACTCGCTGCGCCCCCAGCAGCTATCTGCATCTTCTTCGACTTTCTTATCTTAGCTTGCGACAAGCAAACCACCGCAGTCATGCCTCTCAACGTGTTCCGAATCGCCGGTACGTTTTTAATATACGGATTCGATAAATTCATCAAACAATTTGCTAACACGCGAAACAGCGGATTTTTCGCATCTCGGCTCCATCTTCATTTTGCTACACAAGATGGTGCAGCTTAACGTTAGCCCCCCTTGTCAACCTGAACAGATCAGCAATACTGACCAAACATCAGAGCTGCTCTGGTATTTCTTTCAAGTCCCAGACTCTTTACATGCTTGTCTATGTTACTCGCTACCTTGGTATGCACCACGCAACTAGCACTCATTACGCTTCCTAACAAGTTCCAGATCTCTTCTCAACCGACAGCATCTACAACTTCATCTTCAAGATCCTCTTCCTTGGCTCTCAAGGCTACATCATCTACCTCATGACCAACGCCTACAAGCCCACCAACGATCCCAACGTCGATACCTTCCGAGTCCAGTACCTCCTCGCTGGAGCGGCTGTCCTGGCCGTTGTCTTCCCCTATCACTACACAGTCTCAGAGATTATGTGGGCCTTCTCCATCTGGCTCGAGTCTGTAGCTATCCTTCCTCAGCTCTTCATGCTGCAGCGAACCGGCGAGGCCGAAACCATCACCACTCACTACCTCTTTGCTCTCGGCAGCTACCGCGCTCTTTACATCCCCAACTGGATCTACCGATACTTCTCCGAGACACACCACAAGGTCGATACCATTGCCATTGTTGCCGGTATCGTTCAGACCGTTCTGTACAGCGACTTCTTCTACATCTACTACACCAAGGTTATGAAGGGTAAGAAGTTCAAGCTCCCTGTCTAAGCTTTACAATAAGACAACGAGATACCTGTACGAATAGGGCATCAAGCTCTCGCAACGCGTCCCATGGGCGTTGATATTGTGGCAATGAAGTAGCCACAAGGCAAGACAAGAGAAGACCGCAGTTTTGGTCACGACAACTCCGGCTTCTGGAGATGCATGCACGGCGTTGGTTTGGGAGGTCAACAAGGCGGTAATTACAATGGCGTCGCCGTTTGGCTTGGAGATTTTGGGGAAAAGGATCAATTTCAATGCTGTACCAAGTCAAAATAGAGAGTAGTACATTTGCGCTGAATGCTGCTATAGTGTGATTTGAAAACACTTGGTGTGTTGACGAATCAATAAGAGAAAGCAGCTTATGAACAATTGAGAACGGGAACTTTAACGAGAAACCCCTGATGCTTGCTTTAGCCTTTGATTAGCTGCATTAAGCTCCTTGGCGCTTTTGCGGCTCATGAGCCAGCCAAAGCTACCATGACATCGGATCACGTGATGTAGTCTTCCTCACGCGTTAATGATTACCCCAGCCTTCAACTTCAACATCGAAACCATCGCATTCATTCATCAAATCCGTCAATATGGCTAGTGATGCGCCTGAAAAGACAGAGCAGACTCCTCCTGCGCCAGAGGTTCCTTCTGATGAGGCACCCCCCGCGCCGACCATTCCTGATTCGCGACTACCGACTCGCAAGGATGTCTCTCTTCGCGAGTTCTTGAATAAGATGGACGACTATGCACCCATTGTACGCTCTTCACCCTAATCAATTGAACCGTCTCACACATTTTAGATTCCCGATGCAGTCACCAACTACTACATGACCAAAGCTGGTCTTCCACCTCCTCCACAGACCGATCCCCGTCTCGCGCGACTGCTCGCCCTTGCGACTCAGAAGTTCATCGCGGACATCGCCGCAGATGCCTACCAGTACAGTCGCATTCGCGCATCATCAAACACCAACAACCCAATGGGATCTCTGGGCGCCGCCGCCGGATTTCCTATCCCCGGCCAACCAACTGGACCACCCGGAAGCAAAGACCAGACTAAAGGTGCACCTCTGGGTATTCAGCGCCCGGGTTACGGAGGTGGTGGTCAGGGCGGCAGCCAGAACAGAACCGTCTTGACCATGGAGGATCTTGGAATGGCTGTTGGAGAGTACGGCGTAAATGTGAAGCGTAGCGAGTTCTACCGCTGAGGTGCGTATTTGGGATACATGGATACATGATTGCAAGGCGTTACGGTTCGGCGTTCACGGAAGATTTAGGCCCGTAATGACATCAACACCAACACCAGTAAAACCACAACTGGTTGCAATAGATCGCATTTATATGCGAATGAATCCCTTCGTAGAAATCATTGCTCTAGTGATGTTACATGTAGTTTTTTATACATGGGTATTCCCAGATTCCAGCTGCTACTCAAACAGACTACCTCTTATCCCAAATGTTGGGCTTTCGTGTACTTCAACTTCGTCAGCATTTACCCATCGCTTTTGACTCAAACCGGGACTCACGGTGAAAACTCGCCAAGCTTGTGTCCAACCATATCTTCAGTGATGGTCACCTCATGGTAATCCTTGCCATTGTGCACCTCGAACTTGAGACCGACAAAGTTGGGGAGAATAGTAGCTGATCGGGCTTGTGTTCGTACAGGAGGCACCTTGTCACTGGTGGACTTGGGCCAGACAATGGGGAGGCTATCGCATGTTAGAACGGTCAGGGTAATCAGTTCGGTTGATGGAGGCTTACGGCACCAAGTGTGGTCCTATCAACAAAAGTTAGCAATTGGCAACCCATGGAACAGAACTGACGTACCC
This sequence comes from Fusarium sp. PT, assembly GCA_021020635.1. Classification (NCBI taxonomy): domain Eukaryota; kingdom Fungi; phylum Ascomycota; class Sordariomycetes; order Hypocreales; family Nectriaceae; genus Fusarium; species Fusarium sp. PT. The sequence goes on from JAHMRZ010000011.1 coordinate 610,143, forward strand.
TTCCACACGGAACGCTTAAGAAGAACCCGTGTCGCGTGCATTATCGCTGGCACATGTCGTTCTCGAAATTTCAGGTCGGCATCACCAAGCTTCACCATGCGACGGATCCTATCACAGGGGTGTTTTTCCGGCGAGTTAGTCCGTGTCACTGCACGTGACTATCTTGTCGTTCCACAACGGATGTCGGCATTTGTGGTTCCAACCTCAGGCTTGAGATGGCCTCTGTGTAAACGGGAAATAATTCCCACCAACGAAACAGAAAAGCTTGTTTCAATGAGAAACAATCTCATTAAAACATTGCACGACTAGTCGCGTCATCAACTCTGGTCGTTCGAGAAGCAATTTCTGTGAGAGAAGAACACTTCTCAATGCCAAGCCAAGTGGTCTTCGGCAGTTATCACCAGTCGCTGTTAGACACATACTCAAAGTCTTCACGATGAGAGGCTACGTTATTCTATTATCTTGATGACAATACGGAGTACTGGTATTTCTCTTTGAAAATGTTTAATATCGGCAGTCACGGCGCTGAATGAAATATCAGGGGCCCTAGCTCCTGTTTCAGGCAAACTAAACCAGGTACACACGTCCGTCCGAAATGGGCCATGCGGAAATGCTCTACTTTTCTTCTCCAGACTCTAGCTGAAACTTGGAACAACTCGATCCGAGTCGATCGAGGCCTTGGTCCTTGGTCAATATGGGCACACGGAGGAACCACCGGCAATGTGGAGGGGAATACCCTTGTCATATCCCGTCTTAATGAATCTGGCACCACCTTAGCAGGCATCGTGCCGAGAGTTGTACAGCGCATGAAAGTGTATATAAGAACGTCGCGATGCCCAGCTTTCTCTTGGCTCCATATGCTCGTTGATCGATCATAATACAATCTTTTGAAATAATAAAACATCCACTCATTCAAGAAAACATGCGTTTCACCGATCTTCTTCTCGCCAGCGCTGGCGCTACTCTTGCTCTGGCTGCCCCTTCCACCAAGCGGGCTACAGGCAAGTTCATCTTCACTGGTGCCAATGAGTCCGGTGGTGAGTTCGGCGAGGGAAACCTTCCTGGACAGCTCAACAAAGACTACATCTGGCCTACTACCGACTCCATCGATGTAAGAAGCTCAAGCATGGGACAACTGAATGATGGTACTGACTATGATAGACTCTTGCCAGCACTGGTATGAACACCTTCCGTGTGGGTTTCCGCATGGAGCGTGTCACCCCTAGCGGTATCAACGGTGCCATTGACGAGGCCTACTTCAAGGGTCTTGAGAGTGTTGTCAAGCACATTACCAGCAAGTGAGTAACTACCACATACATCCTTCAGGGGCATGTCTAACATATACAGGGGCAAATATGCCGTCCTTGACCCTCACAACTACGGTCGCTACAACGGCAACATCATGAAGAGTGCCGAGTTTGGTGCTTGGTGGCAAAAGTTCGCTAAGCGTTTCGCCAGCAACAAGTACGTTATCTTCGACACCAACAACGAGTACCACGACATGGACAACTCTGTCGTCGCTGCTCTCAACCAGGCTGCCATCAACGCCATCCGCAAGGCCGGTGCTACCTCTCAGTACATCTTTGTTGAGGGCAACTCCTACACCGGTGCTCACAGCTGGATCTCCAGCGGTAACGGCGATGCCCTCAAGAACCTTAAGGATCCTCAGGACAAGATCATTTACGAGATGCACCAGTACCTCGACTCCGACTACTCCGGCACTCACGAGGCTTGTGTCAGCGCCACTATTGGTGTAGACAGTCTGAAGGCGGCTACCAAATGGCTCAAGGATAACAAGAAGAGGGGTATCATTGGTGAGACTGCCGGCGGTGCCAACTCTCAGTGTATCTCTGCTCTCAAGGGCGAGCTGCAGCACTTGCTTGACAACTCTGACGTCTGGACTGGCTGGCTCTACTGGGCTGCTGGCCCTTGGTGGGGTGATTACATGTTCAGCATGGAGCCCAAGGATGGTACTGCCTACAAGAAGATTCTCCCTGAGATCAAGAAGTACATTGGTGCTTAAGCTGTTGGTTGTCGTTGGGCCAGAGAGTATCTGGATTGGATGAGTTTTGGACTCGTGATTCTTGCACCGTAAATACTTATTTGACATACATACTCTTCCAGTACAAATCTACACAATTATCCCAGTTTGATCGCACTGCTTTTTGTGTTTAAAAGCAGGATCCTCGATGCCGAATCCTTTCCTTGAGTTTTGGCTGATGCATGGCTTGATCTCTCACTTATCTCTTGACCTATTCGATCAGATAGCTACCCTGTTTCAACGATAGTGAAGCTCCCATAAGTAACTAGCCAGGCTTTTGATGCCTTGCAGCTGTTGCTGATTGTATATGCGATGAGGATTTCTGATGTAGTGCATCTTCCTTCGTGTAAGTGATACAGGGTAAGCTAGTCCTTAGCAATTCTGGTGGGGTATCACGTGGGGTCGAGACTTCGAGATGTGACAGCGGGCGGCCCCAAGAGCAGTTAGGGATTGTCCGATTGGCAAACACCAAATTTCTGGCATCCCCTTTACATCGCCATTTCAACCTCGTTTCACCTGCTTGTGTGATCACATGCGACTGGGGCATAGTTAGAACAGCCAAAACATACGGCTGTAAGCCTTTTCAATAAGGCCTTCACTTCCGGGTCATTCGCTGCTCCTCCAAAGAAGCCACCTTCCCTCTTGGCGCAACTTCGGCGAACAAAAAACCACCTTCATTCGCGAAATCCGACGCACGATTGACGACTCTCACTCGATAATCCCTGTCTACACTCAGCGACGTTAGAACAACCAAAAATCCGATGCCAAGCGCAACGGCTTCCGGAGCGGATGCGGGCGGTGCGGCTCGATCTCGCGATCATAAGCAGGGCAATCAAGGACGAACTTTCACACCAGACCAAGAGGCAGCGGTCATCCGTATCCGAAAATGCGAAGCTACTGCGTTTTACGACATCCTAAATCTCACAAGCGTCAAGGATACCTGTACAGAGTCTGAGATCAAGAAGGCTTATCGAAAGCAGTCGCTTCTCACCCATCCCGACAAGAATGGTCATCCTCATGCGGACGAGGCCTTCAAGATGGTCAGCAGAGCTTTTGGAATTCTCGGCGACAAGGAGAAGAGGGAAAAGTTCGATAAGTTTGGCACAGATCCTGATAGTCGATTCGCCAACGCTCAAGCGAACAACCCCTTCTTCAACCAACGAGCCGGTGGTGGTGGTATGGGCAGAGGTGGCCCGATGTTCCAAGATGATATGACTCCGGAGGAGATGTTTGCCCGTTTCTTTGGCGGAGGAGGCGGCGGCTTCGGTGGTGGTGGTGGTCCATTCGGAGGTGAGCATAACCGACTTTCTAAAATATGAGACTCGTACTAATATTCCAGCTTTTGACACAGGTCCTCAATTTGTCTTCAACTTCGGTGGAGGCCCCGGAATCAGGGTGCATCAGTTCGGCGGAGCGAGGCCAAGGACGAGACCCCGGGAGGCTGATGGTGGTCGACAGAATGAAGGCAACGCTTTCCAAACCCTCCTAGGTCTACTACCTATCATCCTCTTCTTCATCCTGCCTATAATCACCTCATTCTTCTCTGGCGAAACCTCCACGTCATCAGCAGCGAACCCTCGTATGGTCTACGACAACCCTCTACACCCTTACACCGAGCAGCGCACGACACCGAACTTGAACGTTAACTACTATGTGAACCCCGATGAGATTGCCCAATATACCGACAAAAAGCTCAACAAACTCGACCGTTCAGCCGAGCACCAACTTGTGAGGCATCTCAAGAGCGAATGTGAGAATGAGTTGAGGTACCGACGGAGATTGGAAGAGGCTGCTCAAGGATGGTTCTACCAGGACCCTGACAAGATGGCTCTCGCACAGACATACACAATGCCTTCTTGCGAGCGGTTGTCTCATCTGGGGCTGAAATTTTGAGGACATGTCTAGGCGAGCCACTGGGAATAAGTAGATATTGTGGCATTCTTGTATAGGAGTTGGCGTTGTGGCATTTCTGGGACTGCATGGCGACGAAGGAACTCGGACCTGACACGCAAAGGGAGCACGATGCCCATAATCAAGTTATGTATCTTTCAGCGTATAATTCTTAAGTGTATTTCCCAGGAGATATCGAGGTAGATTTGTTGTGCTGCGTTACGAATGAACCCCAATCGCTACTTTGACTGGTCGGCTATTGTCTTTGTTTGATTGACTATTGGACCCTTGGCCTGAGCGTCAAATAGCCGTTTGGACTATGAGATGTTAGTGGATCTTGATGAGCTAGAAGTCAGGCTTCCCTTGAATTAAGGAGGCGCTGTGACCGTAAGAAGTGTCTCGACTTAGACAACCACCTTGATTCTTCACCGGCGCTCTCGTGCATGCATGTCTGATCATTGGAACTGGTTCATAACCCCATGCGGTGTAAGTTGCTCATGCTCGTGTCTCAGATCGCTCCAGCGCTAGCTCAAGCGATCTTCCTCTCTCGACCGTTACTGACAGCAGGGCGAACACTGCCGAGGCCTCATTAGCCACGAAAATCCATATTGGATCCTATCATGCAAGCGGTGAGTCCAAGACAGGGACAGTCAGTATTTCTATATTGTGAATTTGGTCAAAGCGATAGGCCCAGGCCCACGTCATCGTTCGTGGCCCGTGGCTGTGGTAAGCAAGTGGCGGGGCAGAAGCCTGTAACTTGTAACGCAGGCATCCGACCAAGACCTAAACTCCCAGCTCAACTCCGCGCATGCCAAACTTGCTTCTGAATTCGCATTTCCCAAGCAAAACATCTCGAGCTAAATCTTTACTTTTCAACACTCAACCTCTTGCTTCATAATAGCTTCTATCCTCAGCGAATTGTCCTCTTTCACGTTGCACCGCCACGTCTAGAGCGGGACCCTGTGACGACACCTCTCCCCACAAGAGCTATCACTATCGCTGCGACGAGCTTCAAGAGCTGCAAGATTGACAAGCCTGTGAAGAAGATATAGTTTGGGACTGTCGCCGTACTAGCCTGGCTCCAATATTCGCTCAATTTCATGCATACAGTTTGCAACACTTCTGCAATTACCTTGCTCCGAATCACTTCCCCGCAGTCGTACGTCTGCGGTGATAGTGTATCGCATTAGGCCAAGCTACGAGCGTCAAAGTCCGAATCACATACCCTCGACTTGACATGTTATTCTGACGTTCGAACTTTTCGAGATCGAAACTACCTCAAACGCGAAAACTTGCTCAAAACGATGTCGAATAATCCTTGGGCTGAGGGAGGGAATGAAGGTGGATGGGAGGATGTAGGACCCCGCCGCAACGGACAGGCCGCTCCAATCGACAGGACAAATCCTCAATCAGTTCCTGCAGTCCTACAGCCCGGAGGTGCTTTCGATAACCAAGATGAACAGCATGCATGGGGCGAAGCGAGAACGCACCCAAGCGATCAGCAATATTCTCAAGAGACGCCTGCTATGTTAAAACCAGGCGGAGACAGGACAGGAACAAATCCCTTCCTACGAAACAAAGTTCCACAAAGCCAAGAAGCACCACCAACGGAGTCTTTCTCAAGACTCGGACTAGATGAGGCGAATTCAAACCCATGGCAACCAGCGATGGACGCACCAAATGCACCACCACCCGCGCAACCCATTCCAAACTTCTTAGACGACCAACCTCCAAGAGGCGCATGGACGCCAACGCCGGAACCACTCCCTGTTGGATCACCAAGTATGGTCTCACTTCCTTCTGGTGGAGAGTCTCCGGCCTGGGACGAAAGCCCTTTAGGGAGGAACGATAAGCCTCCTGTGCCACCTATGAAGCTATCTGCAGGAGATACTGGGGATGCAAATATCTGGGACGATGCTGGTAGTGCTGATAAGGGGAAAGCCAAGGCCACAGCGGACATGGGACCAGCATCCCTTGACGATTGGAATGTGGTGGAATCGGAACCTTCAACAAGCTCTGCCAAAGAACCTATACCCGAAAAACCCCCCTTACCACCTAGACAGCCAACATTACCAGCAGAGTCATCAAGCTGGAGAGCTTCCAGAGATCCAGTTGATGGAAAAACTGAGACCTATCAGATTAAGAACATACAATGGCACGACTCGAGCTCTCCAACAAACCCACGAACATCTCCGATTTTGATTCAAAACGCAAACGGCCCTTGTCCTCTTGTCGCTCTGGTCAATGCATTGACCTTGACAACACCTGCCGATGTTGAGGACACTGCGCTTGTGCAAACCCTCCGATCAAGGGAACAAGTTAGCTTAAACTTGCTCCTGGATGCCGTTTTTGACGAGCTTATGTCCCCTCGAAGAACTAGCTCTGAAGATGCATTGCCCGATGTTGGTGACTTGTACGCCTTTTTACAGAGTTTGCATACAGGCATGAACGTTAACCCTCGCTTCATCCCGACTGAGAGCATGGTGAATGCTTATAAGCGTACATCGCTGACACATTTACACCCTGCTGAACGAGGAGACCTGATTCCAGGAACCTTTGAAAACACAGCTGAAATGGGGTTGTATGCCACATTTTCGATTCCGTTGATCCACGGCTGGCTGCCACCAAAAAACGAACATGCGTATGAATCCCTGGAACGACAGGCCGCATCCTATGAAGACGTACAAAATCTGCTTTTCCGGGAAGAAGAACTCGAACAGAAGCTATCAGACTCCCAAGGTGGACTTACCGAGTCTGAGCAGCAGCTATATCAGGATATCATGATCATTAAAGAGTTCTTGGATAATTCGGCCACTCAGCTTACACCCTGGGGCATCGATGTCATTGGCAAAGCCATTAGGCCTGGTACCTTTGCCATCCTCTTCCGAAATGACCACTTCAGCACATTGTACTGCCATCCTCAATCGAAGCAGCTTATCACATTGGTGACTGATGCTGGCTTTAAGACCCATGCGGAGATTGTGTGGGAGACATTATCGGATGTCAATGGCGGAAACACTGAATATCTTTCAGGAGATTTCAGAGTCGTTAGCTCGGGCGGCGCTGCTCCTTCGACGAGTGCAGGAAACTATTCCAGCAACGATAACGGACAATGGACAACGGTACAGACTAGACGTGGTAAATCTCGAAGTGATGAGGAAGTACCCATGAGCCCAAGCGCTGAGCAAGAAGACCGTGATCTAGCTCTTGCATTACAATTACAGGAGGAAGAGGAAGAAAGACATAGAGCTGAGGAAGCACGAAGACGAAGAGAGAGCATGCTTTCTGAGCAATTTATTGAGCAACAAGCTTTACAGCCAGGAAATTCAACACGTGGCAATCGAGGAGGTCGAGGAGGAGGCCAGACTGGACGGGGAGCTCCACGGGGTGGTGGAGGCGTAACCAGAGGGACAGCTGGTCTTGTTCCAGGTAGAAACAGTTCTGTCAGCGCGCCCACTACGAATACCACCAACGCGCAGTCGAGAATACCCGCTCAAAGAGTTCGATCTCTTATCCCACCTCAGCCACCGCGACCACCAGTGTCACGGCCGGCCGAAGAAGCAGGAGACGATGCGCCACCAACCTACGAGCAGTCGGCCCACGATAGAACGTACCAGCCGCCAGTAGGACATCCACAGCATGCGACTAGCAGCCCTACAATATCGAGACAGACAACGGCAGCGAGTGTGAACTCGGGAATGCCTACGGGGCAGCGACCGTTTGGTCAGTCTGCAGGCAGACGGCCGTCGGGACCAGGGGTAGGGGTGAATGGCGGTGGGCAGAAGGAGAGGGATTGCATTGTGATGTAATGTAACGAGCATATGAGGGACGCATTGTGGGCTTGGGAGATAAGGTAGCTAGGAGTTTGATGGGATAATTTAGGCATGAGGGTTTTGAAGCAGAATACATTTTGTCGTTAAACTAGTATCTGAAAGCGTCTTCATTGATGGTCTTGTGTCTTGGAGTGGCCCATATCTGGATTGGAGCTGCTGCATCTGCATGTGTTGTCAACACTCCACTGCGAACCATTATCATGCATGCTGCAGGACTGGGATCCGTGCAGTTTGAAGTTTCATATAAACCAATTCACCATATACTACTTTGTAGATCTTTCTTATCTTGTGAAAGGCTACAGAACTGACTTTGGCTGTCCTTGGTAAACACCTAGACTTTAGGCAAAGAAGATTTCTGAATTAGGGACTAGACTAGTTTAAAGTATATATCAGTAGCTAATTCTGAGGATGATAAACAGTTAATTGTAACTGCTTCTAGAGGGTTCGTACGAACGGCACATGTAATGTGTCATCTAAAAAGGCAGGCGGTAGAGAGTGTCAAAATAGTGGTTGCGCAGCTACCCGCTCTCTAGTTGACATCATGGACAACAGAAAAACATTAATTTATTCATAGCATTGATCAATTGCACTCTCATCAAATATAAGGCCATTATTTCACTCGGATATCTGTTCAATTCGATCGTCGTCATTATTGGCTGTAGTTGAATCGGAGACGTTTAGTGTGCTGTCATCATGGCCATCGTTGAAGGGTGGTTACCACCCACCCGAGAGAACTACAATCTCATTCTCACAGTCTGGCAGATTGCTTATCCAATTGTAAGTAAATCCAAAAAAACAAACATGTGAAAAAGATAATGTCTAATACAATGCCTATAGATTGGCTCAGTGCAATGGCTTACCAAGTGGTACGGCATGGGCAAAACTTCAGTCCCCAGCTATCTTAACCTGCCGGGCCGCATAGGCTGGTTGACTATGGAAGCACCAGGCTTCTTGATACTCATGTACCTGATGAAAGTTCTTCCTGAACAATATGGCATCGATGATCTGCCGTGGCAGAATAAAGTACTTGCGGGTCTCTTTGTAAGTTATCTCCGATGTTGTCTCCCGTGTGTCCTGCCGTTGAGGGGATGTTTGCTACCGAGGTAGTGTCTCTGAGGAGAAGGGAAGCTAACAGCGGCGGCAATTCAGGTGATTCACTATTCTTACCGCGCTGTCATGTTCCCCTATCTCCAACCGTCCATGTCGCCGCTGCACATTGCGGTGTGGCTGCTCGCCTTTAGCTTTCAGGTGGTCAACGCAACATGTCTCGGATCGTGGCTAGCGGCCTACGGTCCTACCACAGAAGAAGCGTGGTCTTCGCAGTCTTCCATTCTTCAGTTCTCCGCAGGTATCTTGATCTTCTACATTGGTCTATCTGGCAACTTCTTCCACGACGAGGAACTACGTGATATCCGGCGCCGGGAGTTACAGCGGCAAGAGCGCGCCAAGCTCGAGCAGAACGGAGGCGGAAGCAAGGACGGCGTGGAGAAGCACTACCAGATCCCGCAGGCGGGCCTCTTCCGCTACGTGCTGTTCCCGCACTACCTGTGCGAGTGGGTAGAGTGGGCTGGGTTCTGGATGGCGGCGGGCTGGGGGTGCGCGCCTGCGCGTGCGTTCCTCGTGAACGAGCTGTTCGCCATGTTCCCGAGGGCCGTGAGGGGAAAGGGATGGTACCTAGAGAGGTTTGGAGAGGACAAGATTGGCAAAAGATGGGCGGTTATCCCGGGGGTTTGGTGAGCTAGGAAAGATTTGAGATGCGGTTGTGTATGCTAGCTAGATAGACGAGCTGAGTGAGCTGAGACTAGTCAGTTGTCTTGTGGTTGATGGTGTATGAGGTTGACTAAGACTGTAAGATTAAGGTGGCAATTCATGGTAGAGACTGTATAGAATAGATGTGTTGAGAAGAACCGACTGGAAGAGCCGAAGAGTATGTTGAATTCCGGAGTAGGAAGGATAGAGTTTAGGAATGGTATACGTGCTATAGTGCTGCTTCGCTATAGAGTATATCATCATAATGATGCTGCGGTCGGTAAGAGTTATGAGAGTGATCAATTAGGTAGATCATGATATACTCTTCAAACTGCGAATTGTTCTCACTAGACTCACTTACAAGTGTAACTTGAACTGATGCAATTTGATCTCTATCCTAATTCATGTTGAATTATTTCATTAAAGATACTATCTTTCTCTGTATATGTAACTTGTAATTAATGTAGTAGTATCCTTTGGTGGAGTATATCCGTCTCCAACTCACAAACTCTCTTGCCGACTCCAACTGCCGACCCTTTACCTTGGCACGAGCCAACCCTCCACACTCCGCAACCAAATCAACGCCTCGACCATTCAAACCAGGCAAATTTACCCCAGAAATCCGGGGTAATCTCGATTAATTTGCTTTGCTTCGTAATAACTAACTTGTGGATGACCACGGGCAAGATCCGGGGAAAGAGAATCGTAAGATTTGGTAGAGAGGAAAACCTGGGGAAGCCTGGACAAGACGGACGACCGACCTTGACAAGGTACGTATTGTTCAAAAGTAGGGGTATGTATTAGCCACAGTTGGAGATTTATGCTTGCAGATGGACACTTTTTCCTAATATGTAACCTCTCTGAGGCATTGGTTGGATGTTACTCTCTTATCCTCTCCACGTGGGATTTGTGACAGTAACTGTGAGTAACTAACTGTACGTACCGCCGCCAAAAAAGGTATTCATCATCGGTCTGTCAATTTGTCTCCAACACAACCGTCACAAACGCTCGGTTATAAGTTTTTTTAGCCACTCTTTTCCCCGCATCCGCGACTACTTCCCGAGACGTTTAAAGTTAGAGTGAAATAAAAGTAATAGACTCGTGAACTAAGCTAAGGCTTAGGGTTGGGGGGTTTCAGCGACAGTTGCCCGAAGAGCAGTGTTCCCTTATCAGTACCAAGATACATATTAACAGCTTGCGGCAGATAAGCCGACGTAGCCAAATCCCTCTCAAATCCTTTCTCTTATCCTGCATATTAAACCGACATAGGCTCCGCGGGTGAAATTAAAACCAAAAAAACTGGCTCCTCCCCTCGGGAAGAAAAAGAGATAGATCGAATTTTGCGGGGGAGTTTCCCCCCTCCCTTGCCCTTGCCAAGCTAGGTCCAGGTCTAGGTCTAACGTTAGGCTAATCAATCATCTCCCACTCGGTGAAAAAGTTGCAACCACAACAGATCTGCAGTATCCGTACAGTAGCTGCCGTTTCGTGAGGGGAAATATCCTTACCCAGAGCCCTTGGAGTCCAAAAACACACACACTGTTTCGCTCATTAAACAAGGGGAGAGGGGTTTGCTTGTCCCGACTTGGTAGCCCGAGGTGCTATTGTTTCCTTGGCTTTTGCTATATCAAGACCCTGCTCCTACTGCTCCATTTCGTATTCTTTAGGATCTGCATCTCAACAAGCACAAGCTTCCCTATCTATCTTTCTTGCTTGTTGATATATATTTCTTCTTCTTACATTTTTTTGCTCCTTTAGCATAGCAAGATAATCTCCTGAGATCTTGTTCACTATGGCTACCGACCAGGAGAAGGGTTTCGACGAGCAATCTGAGATGAAGGACGCCAATCGTGGTACCGTCCACGATGCTGCTGGCCATGGTCACTATGCTACTGACGCGTGAGTAGCTCATCTCATCTCATCTCACCTGTTTCGTCTCATACTAAACCTCCTCTTAGATACGGCAACTCTCTCGTCCAGTTCGACCCAGCTGCTGAGCGCCGACTACGATGGAAACTCGACTTGTACACTGTCCCAACTGTAGCAATCCTGTATCTCTTCTGCTTCATCGATCGCGCCAACATCGGTGAGTCAACCTCGATGCTGCCATTGCTCACACTCACTCTAACATTGCTTCCCTCCCCTAGGTAACGCTCGCATTGCTGGACTTACAGAGGATCTCAACCTCCAGAACTACGACTACAACAAGATTCTCTCCATCTTCTACATCTCATACATCCTCTTCGAGATCCCCGCCACCGTCACCTGCAAATGGATGGGTCCCGGCTGGTTCCTCCCTGCTACCTCTCTGGCCTTTGGCATCGTCAGTATCGCCACCGCCTTCGTCCACTCCCAGGCCGCCATCTGCGGTGTCCGCTTCCTTCTCGGCATCTTCGAGGCCGGCATGCTGCCCGGAATCGCATACTACCTCTCCCGTTGGTACAAGCGCTCTGAATTGACTTTCCGCCTGTCTCTCTACATGGTCATGGCTCCCCTGGCTGGTGCCTTTGGCGGTCTCTTGGCCAGCGCCATTCTCACCCTCGATCACTTCGGCGGTCTTCACCACTGGCGAATGATCTTCGCCATCGAGGGTATCATCACTGTTGCCCTGAGTCTCCTCGCCTTCTTCACCCTCACCGATCGACCCGAGACCGCCCGCTGGCTCACCCAGGAGGAGAAGGAGCTTTGCATCGCCCGTGTCAAGTCTGAGCGTCTCGCCCAGACCGAAGTCGTCGACGGCATCGACCGAACCAAGCTTTGGCGCGGTATCTCCAACCCCGTCACTCTGCAGATCGCCTTCATCTTCCTCTTCAACAACATCACCGTCCAGGGCCTTGCCTTCTTCCTCCCCACCATCGTCGGCAGCATCTACCCCGATTACACCACCGTCCAAAAGCAGCTTCACAGTGTCCCTCCCTACGCCGTGGGTGCCGTTTTCGCCCTCGTCTTCCCTGCCATCAGTTGGTGGGCCGACAAGCGACAGATCTTCATCATCCTTTCCGCCCCGACTGTCATTGCCGGCTACAGCATGTTCCTCGCCTCTGAGACACCAGAGGTTCTGTACGGTGCCTGCTTCATGATCGCCAGCACATGTATGGTTCTCGGTACCATGACGAACGCTCACATCAGCGCCAACGTTGTCAGTGATACCGCACGAAGCAGTGCCATTGGTCTCAACGTAAGTCTCCAACTCCCATTCTTCATCGACCTCTTACTCACATATATTCATAGGTCATGTTTGGTAACATTGGTGGTCTCATCGCTACCTGGTCTTATCTCACCAAAGACGCCCCCCGCTTCCGCATCGGAAACAGTCTCAACCTCGCGGCAGGATGCATGATTTTCCTTATTAGCATTGGTGGATACTTGTGGATGAAGTGGGACAACAGACGACGCGATAGCAAGAACGTCGAGCAGGTGCTGGCAGGCTTGTCTCCCGAGAAGATTGCAAACCTCGACTGGAAGCATCCTGGCCACAGATGGCGCAACTAGCATGTTCACATATCAGCATGACAAGGATGGTTATTAGCGATGTGTTTTTGAGCTCCTGGTCCAGTCAGTTGGTTACTAGCGATTTATTATCAAAGAATGAAGACTCAATTCTCCAATATACTCTACTCACACTCAATTATACGTCATTCAGCATTCTCTGTTGATGAGGTTGAAATCATTGTAAGTTATCGCTGGGATTAAAGGATATCTGATGTAACTATTCGCCACTAAACAATGTACGCATGAATCTGCCATTGCTGTTTTGGCCCGTTTCTTGACCCTCTTAGAGCTCCCAGTCTGGGAATATCAGCAGAACAACTTCGTTTAAGTCTTCCGCAAACCATAATTGTTCTAACTTCTACTCCTGAGTGCCATCCTGTTGCTCTAAGCTATTCTGCTGATTGTTGCTGTTTTGCTGGTTGAAGCCGTGCTGCTGGTTGAAGCCGCGCTGCTGGTTGAAGCCGCGCTGCTGATTGTTGCTGTTTTGCTGGTTGAAGCCGTGCTGCTGGTTGAAGCCGTGCTGCTGGTTGAAGCCGTGCTGCTGGTTGAAGCCGTGCTGCTGGTTGAAGCCGTGCTGCTGGTTGAAGCCGTGCTGCTGGTTGAAGCCGTGCTGCTGGTTGAAGCCGTGCTGCTGGTTGAAGCCGTGCTGCTGGTTGAAGCCGCGCTGCTGATTGTTGCTGTTTTGCTGGTTGAAGCCGCGCTGCTGATTGTTGCTGTTTTGCTGGTTGAAGCCGTGCTGCTGGTTGAAGCCGCGCTGCTGGTTGAAGCCGCGCTGCTGGTTGAAGCCGTGCTGCTGGGTAATGCTACCCAGCTGGTTAAGGCCATCCTGTTGGATGATCATATCTTGCTGAATAAAGCTATGTTGCTGATCAAAGCTGGTCTGCTGAGGTGAGAGGCTCTGTCGAAGCATGGAGCCTTGCTCCTGAATTATAGAACTCTGCGGTGCGAACCTTTGCTGATGAGAGTTAAATACTTGGGATGCGGAATTCTGCTGGAGTGTGAGGGTCTCCCGAGCCATGGGTTCCTCCTAAGGTGTGATGTTCTCTGGAGGCATAGTGTTCTCCGGCGACGTGAAGTCATTTAACCCAGATGCGGAATTATGCTGAAGTACGGGTTCCCTCTGAGGCATAAAGCTCTGCTGAGGTGAATATCCCCAAGCATCGGAAGTTCCTAGTGCGCTGGATGTTTGCGAGACAGGGGATTCGGCGAGAACATGAATTCTTTGTTCGATAAGACTCGGGCCAATATCATCGCGAACAACACTTGGATTGCCAGTAAGTGGAAAGTTTGGAGGGCGGTGAATGACCACAGGTCCATTGATGTTGTATCGCAACATCGTGATATCGGAACTTGGATACCACTTCTGCAGTCGCCATCCGCTGTTATTCCCCATGAGTTGCTCTTTAGTGTAAATTATACAACCGAGGACAACATGGCCCCAGCACCTTCTGTGAACTTCTCTATAAATGACTGTTGGAATATGCTGATGGAAACCTTCGCCAGTGTATTGAGTTAAACGCCTCCAGAAAGGCTCATGTTCCCTCGGGTCATGTTTCGCCCAGGACTCCCATTGCTGCACATAGATGTTGTAGCGCTTGATGGCTGCAGGAAAATGAGACCGGCAAGGGTACTAGCCCTGAGGAGGATGTACAGGAGTGGGATTCTCCCCTGGATGAAGTCGAAATATATCCATTCTTGCGTAGACGTGCCAGGGATATGAGTTGTGTGGTTGAGACGATGATGGGAAAAGTATGCTGAAGTTGGGAGAAACGAGATAAGAGAAAGATCAGATTAAGAGCCCCTACTCCAGAGCCTGAGAGGTCAAAGATTCTGGCAACTACGGCCGAGCTGACTCTGAAGATGGTGTCTCCTGCACCATGATGAGGAAGCAACCACCGTGATATCAGGTCTTAAGAGAGCATCAGTTTACAAGAACGAAGTGTCCTTGGCACCTTCTAAGTTTTACCATCATGCCAAGTGAGTGTGAGCCAGAGTTTGGTGTCTCCCTTCCTCGTCTGTTAATGACAATGCGACGCTGGGGGGGTCAAACACTTGGACAGAATAACACAGTATAGCGTCAAGTCTAGACAACAAGATGGAGAACAGATGAGCCATGAGCCAACAGACAATATAACATGAATCAATAACAGGCAAAAAAGTGCAAAAGAATAACCTGCGTAGCGCAGGTGGCTGGATCTCTCCCGCCGGGAATTGAACCCGGGTCTCAAGCGTGACAAGCTTGCATACTGACCACTATACTACGGAAGATGAACAGTATTGAAACTGCTGTAGTGAGGGGGTTGTGGTCGAGATGCTAGAGTTAGGATATATATACTGTTTCCATGCTATCAAGCAATATAATAATGGATAATAATCTTCGAGCAAGTTGTTTAAGCCATGCTATTTTGGGCAGCCATAACTCACAACATGACTTCTTTTAGGCCGAGACTATATGAGCTATCTTGAGAAAAGTTAATACTAAAACGAGCGGATTTTAAAGTATATATCTCTTCTTTATGGTATAACACATTCCGATCTGTACATATTCCATATGTTTCGAGACTAGGAAGGCTTTTACTCTCTTCACTGTCGATGCTTCCACCTCTGCTACCGCAGAAGATGCGACGACCACTGAGACCGATAAAACAACTCAGACCGGAAGTAGAACAGAGAGTTCAGCTGGGATTGAGACGATAACCATTACTGCTGCTGAGACTATAGACTCAACTACTATTACCATTAATACCACTATCGAGCCTGCCTCTAATAGTATAGACGCAGCATCCGAGACCGAGGAGCCAACAAGCATAACTATCGATTGCACTTACATAACAGTAACAAACAGCGTCATAATAACTACTGCTGGAGTTTTCTTTCTTTCTTCTTGAGATATAAAAAGGACTTAAAGGAATCTTTCTCACATATAATTATACTAAGAATAGATCTAAAAGACTATATTAACGTTTTATTAGTTCTTGACAAAGAGAAGATTGGAAAATATAATACAAGAAATGTTAAGCGAGGTATAAATCTGGCGACAAACTGAGGTTGAGGCAGGCGGACGATGCGTTGACGCGACTACTAACAATAATATGAGTGATGACAACGAATTGAAGATCCAAGACTGATTACGTGCTGTCAGTTGAGACGCAGGAATGACACGATAAGTCTTAGGTAGCTTCGCATGGATTATAGTATTATATCACGTGGACTTATTCACTTGTACTGGTGTGGATGTTCTGCATGGTTGACTAGGATTTAGCTCCAGCATTTCAAGGCATCCTTCTCTTATCCCTAGCTTAGTTTGGTACAATATTATCATTTGAGATATGCTAAATAGCAGGCCAGTAAGTCAACACCTCTCCTTACACATACCTAAGTTAATGACCTTTTTACACACTGTCTTATCCGCTCTAGCAAACCACGTGTCAAAGGCGATGTTCGGGGAGACATTAAAACGGTTATAAAGTCCCTTTTGCTGTTTTGGATCTCAACTACATGCTACAAGTCATTAGTCTGAGTTGCATCTACTTCAGTTCCCATACTTATTTACCTGCTCGATGGAATTATCCATTATAAACCGAACGGTTGTCACAGACCTCGTTTGTCCAATCCGGTGGATACGAGAAAGAGCCTGTTCCTCAATGGCAGGGTTCCACTGGGGTTCCATCAAGTAGGCGCGTGATGCGGCAGTCAGGTTCAGCCTGTGGTAATGCTGGCGTTAGACTATAGGTAAACCAAAGTAGGAAGCTGTTCATCGCCAGAACTTACCCTACTGCTCCGCAAGACAAGGTCAATAACAGCACTTGAACACTGCTGTCTGAGCGAAATCGGTCAAAGATCTCCCGACGCTTGTTTTCAGGAACTGTCCCATCCACTTGAACGTATGGGACCCTGTCTGCTACGAGAGCGGCGTGTGCCAAGTCTAGGGTTGACTTCCAAGAGGAAAAGACAATGCTTAATATTGTCAATTATTTGTTAGAGGAAATGTCATAGGGTTGAATGGAATTATTGTGTGAGACATACCTTTTATTCCCATTAGGTTGCTGTTGTAAGTCTGCAATCAGGGCTTGTACCTTGGTAGAAAAGTCTTGTCGTTTGCTAGAAGGTTGCAAGTTTTCTGCTATTTCTGGCGAACCGATGTTTAGCTCAGTGGAAGGGCACAGTGGTTCGCAACAGCATAAACTAGTGCCATATGTAGGAGAGTCGAAACATTCTGTGCACCATAGACGGCGACATTGTGTTAAGTGGCAGAGCTGTGGAAGCTCATGGTTCCGAGTAACATCATCCATTGGTTGCTGGCATCCCAAGCAGTTCAGATTCGTTTCCAGGCTGTGAACCTGATCTGGAGTTCTTTGAGCTGCTACTTGGTCCCAGACTGCCTCTTCTGAGCAGACTGCATGTTCTAGAGGCTCGGGTTCGGTGCCAGAGTTCAAGTGTCCGAGATTGCAAATACGCCGAAGGATGTTGATCTTCTGCAGAGCATTTACATACCCATTTGTTGCATGGCTCGACTGTAGAGCATTATTGATACTGACTAGTGTCATTTCTGCAGCCTGCCTATAAACTTCTGATTCCTGTAGATTAAATTCCAGAGTTTGGATGAAATCATTCCGAAGTGGTAAGACTTCGGTTAGGGATCTCCGAAGCATGAAGAAGCTCAAAAGGCGTTTTAGCCGATTGACCGCTTCCTGCACATCACCAGATTGGAGTTTGTGATTTATATCGTCGTTGAATACAGCTTTATCGGAATAGGGATATGCTGAGAGGAAACGAAGGATACTTTGAAGATCGGAAGGAGAATTCTGAAGAGGAGTTCCCGTCACTGCCCAGCGGCGGCTGGATTGAATACGGCATAATGCCTTGCTGGTGGCTCTAGACGGGTTTTTGATGTAGTGGGCTATACGAGTTTAGTGCATGTTGAGCCAGGGAGTAGTTGAAACAAACCTTCGTCCAGTATTACTCTATGCCAATGGTGCGAAAAGATCACGCTCTGAGTTCCTCTTCTCCTCCATTCGTTGACAGCTGTTGGGTATGTCGTCAACACAATATCGACTCCCTGGAGCTCTTCGGCACTTGATATCCTAGAGAGACCGTGGTGAGAAGCCCATACGAGCGAAGCATCGTTGAGGTGGCTTGAAGAGTCAGAATTTGGCACCCAGAAGCGTTAATCAAAATGAATAACTTACCTTAGAAGCTCGCTGCGCCAGTTGTCTAATACTGAGCGTCCAGTTAGTTATTGCAACGAATTTCTGGTTATACAAACACACAGGATGGCGGTACAACCACAAGAGTAGTCTTGGTGTAACATACACTTAGCTCGTTTGCCAGTGTGATTCTATCATGCGCAATTAATGCAATCATGGACAATGTCTTTCCATAGCCCATGTTGTCTGCAAGTATTCCACCGCGAAAGTCAGGTGGCGATACATACTGCGATGCCCCGCTGATGTTGTTCACAAACTCTCTGTTTTATTAGTTGGTAACCCAACCGCGTAGGCAGACTAGAAAGCTCACTGGGAGGCCTGGCCGCTATTCTGTTTCAAAGACCATAGATCTGCGTTAGGCACTTCTAAATTCCACCCTCGCTCACGACTAATCATGAATGACAGTGCTTGTTTCTGATGCCTATAAATGTGAGCAAGTCAAATAGAGTATTCGTGAGAATATGCTTACGGTTTCAAAGATGTTCGCACATGGCTCGAAGGTTCTGTCTCGGTTATATCATTTCTAGAGGTAAAAGCTGCAAGTGAATCGACATGACCGACTTGCTCAACTATCGTCTTTTGGCTGTCCTTCGTAGGATGGAAATCAGAAGTTCGCGTTCCAGGAGGGTTGCAGTAACGTTGCGGGTTCCAATATACAACATCACGGCTTGCACCATAAGGATCTTGTAGAAAGAGATATTGACTGCGGAGTACCTCCTTAACGCTCTCAGACAAGTCTTTGTCTCCATACAAGATCACTTGTAGTACACATTGTCGGGAGGATGTATTAGTAGATGAGCCAGTTGAAGATATACCCAGGTCCATGTCGATATGTTCAGTTCTGAACAACTCCAGTAACTGCGCATGCCGGGAACGAATGGAGCCCCGCAAGGCATTTGAAGCAGAAGAGAATATCTCACCACCTTGCCGAATCTCGACGTTCTCAAATGGTTGAGAACCTGACAAGCTCTTAACTGTTGGGATATTAAGCTTAAAAGAGATTAGCAGGAGCAGAAGTAGCATGCTGTTAGCCACGAACCATTCCAAAGCAGATGATGTCCCTTGATGAGATATTCAGAGTAACTGGATGTGTCTGCAACGGTGGTGGCATGGAGCTATCCTGCTCATGGCCCGCCTCAGAGCATGACTTTAACAAGGTATCTTCGCTGGGGTAGCCACAAAGCGCACTTGATGTCGTTTTTCGACGTTTCGCATTTGGCTCCATACCGAAAGACTTCCGCAAAAGCCTCTATGCTCTACTTAAAGGCAGAACAACCCAGTTTGCATTGAACAAGAAATATCGGCATACGATAATGACAATCTATCGCTGAAACGAACGGGGGAGGGTCCAGTGTAGGTATATGGCATCGTCAATCAACGGAATTACGGTCACGAAATCAGGCAACTAATATGAGGCTGAAAGGTTGCACTGCCACCAAAGTGTTCCTTCTTCTTTAGAGAAAGCCTCGCGTTCAGACTCGATTGGACCAAAAAAGCTTTGTGCAACAGCCAACATAACAAAACATAGCCACTTAAAAACGCCTGGCTTGCACTTTCGCGTTCCAACATTATGCAAGAATGCCTGACGCTAGGTCTTTTATTTTGAATCCCCTCATTCTATCAACTTTTCCTGGAGTACATCCGCGTCCTCTTTACGTTGCGTTGGAAGATAAACCATCAGGAATATCATAATGGCGCAACGAACGATACAAATAGCATGCGATCGCTTTCGCAATGAAATCTTACCAGAGGACGCGAGACTTATCCAAGCAACTACTAATCTTGATGATGTCAAGCTGGCTATTGGTCAAGTAGAACGTCAACTTGCCGCGAGACAGTTACTTCGGGATATGGATCGCATCACCCCCTTTGTTGATGCCATCGAGCGATATTCCAAAGCGCTTGAAGTTGCTGCTAATGGAACACCATATCTTCCTTGGCTTTGGGTATGGTCTCCTAGCTGGAATTGAGAGTCTCAGGCATATGAATTTACTAATTACCGAGCAGGCACCTATCAAATTCATTCTTCTGGTCAATACTCTTATTTTAATCCGCTTTGTGGCCCTTTCCTGAGATTAACCACTACTGCAGGCTGTGCAAGATCATACTCACGCCCTCGACAAAGTCTTATCTGCCTATGGCCAGATTGGTCTCCAGATGCCACGATTCTCACGCTTTGCCGAGGTGTTCCCTAACGACCGCTCATTCCAACACCTCCTAGGTTTTTTATTTGAGGATGTTCTGGAGTTTCATAGACGCGCGTACGCTATGATTCGAAAGTCAGGTAGAACACCATTCATGTTTCGAAATATATGCTGACCTCATTGTATAGGTTGGAAAATGCTTTTCAGATCTGCCTGGGGTGGATTTGAGAACCGGTTCGGAAGCTTGTTAGAAAGTATAGCCAGAGTCAGCGTCGAGATTGACCGCGAGGCCATGGCAATCGATATAGTCCAAGCGGTCGACCAACGAAAGAGGGATGCAGATGCTGCCGCTGAACGAGAAACGCAATGGCGTACCCAGCAGCTGTGCATCGTTTTGAACTGGCTTGAGGCCTCGGATACAGATCAGGAGACGAAATTCGAAATTCTGAGAGATCGATGTCACGAGGGGACTCTGGGCTGGGTTACCAACTCCCCCAAGCTCAGAGGCTGGCTACGAGGACATGGCAAGCAGGTCCTTTGGCTTCATGGCAAACCTGGTTCTGGTATACATGAGTGTTCACTTATTATAGAACTGCTAAATACTAATATCACCAGGAAAGTCTGTTCTCGCCTCCAAGTTGATATCTTTCCTCTCAGCCGATACAGCTAGAAAGATCGCCTTCTTTTTCTGCGATTTCAACACGCCAGTGCACGCTGCCAGCACTGGAGTATTCAGAGCCCTCACTGCACAGATCCTCCGTCTTTCGCCAGAGACTGCACCATTTGTATATGAGGAGTACATTGCGCATGGCAAGAAGCCCACCAATGACACTCTAACGAAACTGCTTCCACGGCTGATCAGTAATATCAGTGATTTAAGACTAGTGGTTGATGGACTAGACGAGATTTCAACATCAGAGCACCGCAAACTCATAACAGACCTGCTCCGAGTCATCAAAGATGCCCCCGGATGCAAACTACTGCTCATCAGTCAAGATGTGCCAAGTATCTCTGTTCAATTATCGAAACACCCTCGGCTCTCCATGGCTGAGGAGGGTGCTAATACTGAGAAGGACTTAGCCGTGGTGGTGAACGGGTTTCTGAGGGATTTGGACAGCCAGCATGACGGTGCTCTTGGAGAGACGGTACTTCGCGGCCTACAATCCGATATCCTACAAAAGGCGGAGGGTAAAGCTTTTCGACACCTTTTATTCCGCATTACAGCTAACTAGTTTTGCAGGGATGTTTCTCTGGGTGCATCTAGTCTTGGACATCCTCACTAATGTGGCATGTCTAGAGGATCTTTACCTTCAGATCAACAGTCTGCCAGCTACCCTGGCCGAAGCGTATGCCAATTTATTCCTTATACTACATGAGGAAGGAACTTTCTAACAATTCTTAAGCTACAGCAAGATTTTGAATAATATCTGCAGCAGATGCTCGGCAAATGATGTTGCTAGGGTCCGTCGCATCTTTGCCTGGCTGAAGTATCAGAAGGGCAGAGGCCTTCTGCGGAAACATCAACTCCGTATTGGGGCATCTATTTTTCCCGGTAGAGAAAGTTTGAGTGACGACACGAAACCACTACCAAACATGACAGATATTTGCAAACCACTTGTTGAGGATGGACCAGGGGGTTGTTTGGTGTTTGTGCATTCGACAGTGCCACAGTGAGTTTGTCGAATTCTGGAACCGAGGAGTCAACCTCGCAGCATTGAACTTACTGAAACAATTCCGTCGCAGATTTCTAGAGGAGTACGAAAGTCCATTCATCAACAGGCTAGAATCGCACGCTAGTATTGCATACGCCTGTGTCTGTCAGCTCATCCAGGGCCTTGACTTATTAGTACCGTCGTCGACTTCGTTACCTCCTGTGGAAATTGCCCTAGGGCTCTTATCGCTATGGCCTTATTCACTCGAACATTGGATTGAACATCTTCTGGATTGCTTCGAAGTTGACCACGACGTTATGCCTGCCTGCGTGCTAACTCTAATCCAGCGTGTCAACATGGTATGCCAGCGGTTAATGAATTCAGAGACTCGCGAGCCGCGAGCCGACAATGCTTATCTAGCTAATACCGACAAAGACCAACGATTTATGAATCTGATGAACAAAACAGACGCCTCTGTTTCGGATTTGATAGGAGAATTGCGCGGCATCAGTTCGTGGACAAATGATGATCAGTCACCTCTAGCACGATCAATGTGGGCTTATCAAAGCGTAATCGAATCTCTTATGCGAGAAAATTCTGTGAACGGCATCTCTACTGAGACTATACTTGCATTCAAGGAACTACAAGGGCCTGTCGCATTCTTGTGCGATGTCCGTGGATGCCAACATGCAATTATCGGCTTTCCATCGAAAGAGAAACTTAAGGATCACCAAGCACTTCATTTCCGACAGCTTAAATGTGACGCAATAAATTGCTACTACAATGACGTCGGTTTCCAAACAGAAAGAAGCCTCAGGGAGCATAGAAAACGACACCATGAAGCTGGCAGGTCGGATCAACTGCCAAAGCGACTTCGCCGAGTTAGCAAAGCATTGCCAGAAGTTGGCCATCAATATCTCAGTGACGAAAACGACTGGGATTGCATCATTAACCCTCAGGTTCCACGCATATTGACAGTGGCCCCGCATCGTTTTATTCCTGCGGCGTTCGTTGTATGCTGTACGAACTTTAGCCCTGACGGAAAAAGAATTGTGGTCGGCAGTAACAGAACCGCATCCATTTTCGATGTACGCACAGGAGTAATGATACGGGAATTCCCACATGGTGCAGAAGAAGGAGATATGTATGTTTGGAGCGCCTGCTTCAGTCCTGATGGCAACTATCTTGCCACTGGTAGCGAGGATAAGTTGGTTCGGGTTAGATGCTATTTCTTTTCCTTTTTACGAACATGGCTGACATTTGGTACTAGATTTGGGATATTGGATCTGGAGAGCAGAAAGTTCTCTCGGGTCACCAGGCCGATATTCATGCAACTTGCTATGTGTCGGATGGCGAGACTCTGGTGTCAGCAAGTGGTGATGATTGCACAGTCAGGTTCTGGAATACCCAGACTGGGTCTGCTATTTCCTCACTGGACCTGCCGGATCCCCCAACGAGTGTTTCTGTATCTCCGGATTGCAAACATGTCGCAGTCGGGTGTCTTGATCACAATTGCTACATTTTCCACATGGAAAGTAAATCTCTATTTACTGTCCTACGGGATCACAAAGATAGCATCTATTCTGTCGCGTTCTCTCCTGACAATAGGTATATTGCGACTGCCGGTTTTGATAAAGCAATCAAGATCTGGAGGCTAGGCCATAGTCCGGAACCTGTCAGGACACTGGAGGGCCACGAGGTAAGGCGCAAAAGATGCAGACTCACAGCATTGTGCTGATTTCGTTGCTATAGAACTTTGCCCTAAGCGTCACCTTTACCACTAACTCTCGCTGGATTGTTTCTGGATCCACGGACAAGAGCGCCCGAATCTGGGATACGCAAACCGGCGAGTATCAAGTGATCCTCAGGGGACACAAGAATTCGGTAACTCAAGTTGCCGCAAGTCCAGACGGCAATTACATTGCTACTGCCGGTGCAGATGACAAACTTATTATTTGGTCTTGTCGAGAACTTTAGCTTTATTCTCTAATGGAGTCATCATTAACTACCTGAACTAATGCCAACGTAGATAATAGGGACTCCTCCCTACACGACTTTTAATTTTTGCTTTATGATGCTTGGTGATCACTACGGACTAACTTAGTTTATCTCTCAGAACTCCAACCGTCACATTTGCAGCTTGGCACTTGTTATCTTAGGATGTCTTACTACTCAAAGTTCGCCTGTTTAAGTTACCTACTTATCGTTCTTCTACTCACTTAAGTTCTCACCAAACCTAAAAGCATTCCACATTTACCTCACTCGTCAAATCTCAGTTCTGGTTACTAAAGACACCACCCTAATACGTCTTTATACTCAGTATACAGAGTAGATGTGGTAGAGAAATAAGTCAATAAACAGGTGGTAAATTCTCCCAAACATTGTGACCAAAATATCAGATGCCCTCTCATACCACTGTGGGCTGTATAGTGAGTCGACTCTGGCACCGTTCTCATGTGATTAAACAGTGAGGGCGGTGGTACATGATAGTCACATCAATGCTCCACCTAGGGAACTTGCTATGTTATCAGATACTTTAATATGGTCTCTCACAGCCACTCCAAACCTGGATTTTAGAATGAGAGTGCCGGTTAATCATCCAGTTAGTTAAATAATGCATAAGTAGCTTACATCATGTTTTTCTCTACTATTAATTAAACTGGACTTTATTAAGCTTATTGTTGGTCTCAGTGCACTTAACGCGCTTTGCTGTTGGCTCTTGTCCTGTTTATCTATGTCTGGAAACAATATCCTAGACCTCCAATATCGGAGCTCTGGATCACCAAAAAATGACAACCTCGAAAACAAGATATAAACTCTACGGAAGATGAACAGTATTATAACTGCTGTAGTGAGGTGGTTGTGAAGGAGCTGCTGGAATTGGAATCTATATACCGCTTTTTACAAGTGGAGACCGCAAAGGGTCTCCGCCCGCCCGGTGGTGGATCGGAAGTCAACCCGGATGCCGTCGATTATTCTCGGCCCCGCCCCGCAAGGGTCTGTCGGGGGTCGGAGGTCCGAATCATACTTGTTGTTATACGTACTATGTTGTAATCTCCCGTCAGTTGCTATCATGCTACCGGGAAATAATGGGATGGATGGATAGAATGCGCATGAGACACACCAGACTTGGAGTATCTAGAGAAAGAAACAAAATCTATTCTTTGTATGAGTATAAAGTAGGTAGCATGAAGCCAGGATCTCTCGTGGAGCTGTCGAAGAAGCCAGACATTCTCTCTGTCCGACATTTTAGTCAAGCAGCGGCCATCCAAGCTTATGCTTCTTTTTCTTCGATCGTTGTATGTCGCTCGGCTGCTTCAGCTAAAGCGGCTATCTGGCGCCTGGTAGGAGGTCTCGGGGGTAACAGGGGTAACGGAGACTGGGCAACAGCTTTCCAGATGGGAATCCAGTCGGGAAGATTCTTCCCTCCCAAGCAGATCTCAGCGTCTCTGACAGCTATCATGAGAAGTACCCGAAGCGTGAAATGTGCATCGTTCCCAGCTATGTGAAGGTTCGAGTAGGGGAGCATTACTGTCTCGTCCCTAAGGGTACCTTTGTGGGCTGGCTCGACTGGGGTGGTTTAGCGGAATCTATCATGAGCCTGAAGGGCAAGCTGTGACTGTTAGCGATGTGCCGCGAAGGGGAACCGTGGTCGATTAACTGACTGCTTGTTGTGTCGGGTTGGTTGAAGGTTAAAGGAGGATGAATCTATCTTGCGTACAGCATGGCAGCTGTTTATATGTGTTCATCGTTGTCAGATTTCAGTGGCTGATGTGAATCGTCACTGACTTGAATTCTATTGTAAGAACTTGAGTGACTTATAATGGAGGAGGCGAGGGCGCTCAAAGGAACTTTTTCTAGATCGTCGGCGGCCACGATATTCCTCAACAGAAGAAAAACATCATCGTTGCTGTACCGAACGCTGTATCTTTCCAGATTGTCGTCTAACTCGTGTATATCAGTAGGGTCGAGTGGTTCAAGCGTAGCATAGTTACAAATGATGCTCTTCTCAACGACTTAGGTCTCTCAGACCCACCGACCAGACTTCAAACGAGTGTCCATACACCAGGCACCAGTGCGATATGCTTATAAAGGAAACTAAGCGAAGGCTCTTTCGGCATCATAACTCATCTATGGAACGTCATTACCGGAGACAATCGTGTCGTCAAGAGGCCAAATATCAAAAAGTTCTACCACGAGAACCTTGATCGTGATGTATGGGAGCAAGAGGCTTAAATCATAGGCAAGGTTTCAAAAGTACGTATATCAATCGCCAATACGATATCTCCTTCTAATGACCCAATAATCACATATCGTGAAACTCATAGAGTCGAACATTAAACCACAGCCTGAGCTACACCTTGAATATACGCCATACGGATCTAATCTCTTGACGACTTCGATCATGTATTATACAATGACATCTTTGTGGCTATCTATCAGTTTTTATCAGGTCTGATATACTCATATGATCAAGAGACGGCGATTGCATGTCGAGACATCAAGTCGTCTAATGTCCTTGTTAAGTCGATCCGAAAATGACAATTTTGTCAAACTTTGGGACTTCAGACTTTCACGGCATGGTTTTGAGTTGTCAACTGTTTACGGCATATACTTATATCTTGCGCCCGAGATTCAATCAGACTCATAACGTCATGCTGAGGGTAAAGGCGGGTTGCGCTATGCCACGTCTGTTGATGTCTGGTCTCTTGAGTGGTAACGTGCGAACTGCTTTATGGCTAGCCATCATACAAGAATATGCACAGCAATGATGGGGTAACTTATTGCAAAAGAATCCGCAGGAAGCTCCAAAAGGAAGTTCAGAGGCGACCGACTACACTAGGATCAATGGTGATGAATTGTATGGTAGTCATGCGACCGGAGTCGCGATGGTGTGCTGGGGACTGCTACGATATCCTGGCTTCGGAGAAGAACCAAACGACTTTTGGTGGTATTCTTCCGAGCAGTGAAGATAACTACCGATGGACTGTAGACTGTTAAGTAAGGTTGACATCATTCTACTTTCTCAGGTCGCGGGCACCACCTTCCGATACAACTTCGTCATCGTCAGAGATGGCCCAGCAATACGAAAGGTCCAAAGAACTGCCTTTGTCGCCGTACCGTAAGGGTTATAAGCTTAAATACTTCGAGAGAGAATACTTGTTAAATCATTTCAATCCCTTGTATGTCGGTTCCTCTCTGGCATCATGTTTTGGAGGGGATATCACGGAAGATTGGGCAAACCAATTCCTCCAGAAGTCTTTACAATACGGCCAGCCTGTGGCTGAACAATAATATAATTCATCCAGAAGAAAGCTCCTGAGCCTCGGTTATTTCCAAAGGGAAAACTAGTCTCTTTTCTTGGCGTTTGACAAAACGCTGTAGGAGACAGTGGAGAAATCGTGCGCTGCAATATAAACCAAACACCACATTCCCCAGGGGCCATGGGATGGGTATACCCGCGTCCTTGCCTCATATGGAAATCTTCGCGAATTCGGTATGAGGCTTGCGGAGAATAAATGAATCGGGATCAGCCAGTCGCAGCCGTGTTCCTAGACGTTGATCAATAGAAGTCTTTCAATTACCCATCGCCAATCCCCGCAACGTATATGTGAGACTGGCTGAGCTGAGGACCTCGGCATCAACTATGCGTTAATGTTTCTAATTCTAGTTTTTGTTTCCTTTTGCTTTGGTGTTGATGTCAGAGACTCATGAAGATGAGACGGGATCACCGAGCACAGGTGAGTGTCTTCGAGGTAAGAAGCGTGCGGTCGAAGGGATATAAAGGACTGGGTAGTGGCCTGCTTTGTTCATGAAAGATCTCAGTATCGACAGCTTCGACATTATTCTTCTCTTCCTACCACACACTGTACATATATCTTATTCACCATGAAGTTCTCTGCCTTGATTGCCGTCACCGGTGCGGTCTCGCCTGTCCTCGCTATTCCCCAGTATCTCTCTTCCCGAGAGTTCGTTCCTCAGAAATGGATTGCCCCAGCTGAAGGCGCCTGTGAGTTCCCATGATCGACTCCTGTCCCAACTATCTACGTGCTTCACATATGCTAACTGATTGATGGAGCCCGTGGCCCCTGCCCGGGCCTCAACACTTTGGCCAACCATGGCTACATCCCTCGCGACGGCAAGAACATTGACCTCAAAATCCTTGAGGACGGTATGCTTGCTGGTTACAACATTGAGCCCATGGATGCTCTTATCCTCTTCACACAAGCCATCAGGACCAGTCCCAAGTACCCGCTCACTCGTAGCTTCGATCTGGCTGACCTTGGTCGCCACAACATCCTCGAGCATGACATTTCTCTGAGGTGTGTCCTGCCATTGTCCTCTTCTGCCCAGTGCTAACCTTTCCCTCACAGTCGATCTGACGCCTACTTTGCCGACCCTAACCCATTCAATGAGACGGTCTGGGCCGAGTCCCTCACTTACTTCCCTGACGAGATGATCACAGTCGACCAAGTCGCCAAAGCGAGAATGGGCCGCCTGGCAACTTCTAAAAAGACCAACCCCGAGCACTCGCTGTCTGAGCTGGCCGACGGCTTCAGCTGGGGCGAAATGGCTTCCTTCTTCGAGATCATGGCTGACGGCACTACCGGCACGGTAGAGAAGAAGTTCATTGAATACTGGCTGAGCAAGTTGCTTTTCCCTTCCACCACAAGTTCAATCCTTTCGGACAGGTCTAACAAGGGTTTCTGCTGTAGAGAACGAGCGCCTGCCCACAGAGATTGGATGGCAGCGACGCAACACAACCATGCGCGGCAGTGAGCGTGTCAAGTTCACAAAGATGCTCATGGAGGCTGGTGGTGTTGCCCGTCGGGACATAACGACCGATTCTTACGGTCGCGACCTGGTTCAGTAAATGGCAGTGTTACAGTGAGGGTAAGAAGTTCACATTGGGAGAAGGAGGGATTCGACAGAGGGTTAGGTTCTGGTTTTTCATCTGGCAGGCCCAGGTTTCTCTGTATCTTGGTTGGCTGTATGGAAACTTTCTTGATCTTTGTATATACGAACTATTATCTTGAGGAAATGAGATTACTATAAAGAACGACGATATAAGCGCCTATGAGTGATTACTAAATGTCCGAAGCTAGCAATACCGCAAGCTACATTCACTTGATACTGGGCAACTTTCTTTATTTTCCTGTCCTTCAGACTTCTTTCTGTTTCAAGTGTTATCTATACTATATAGATGACTTGACACTTTCGATGCTTGTTTTATTGGTGGATGGTTGAAGTTGCTCGTTCTTCTGGCTTTTACCAACTTAAGCAGTTGACTCCAGTTTGGTTATAAGATGATCACATCCTCTGAAAAACATTCTCTTGTCTAAGGGTTCAAGGCAGCAAATGTACCAGACACAAAGTTGGAAAACAAAGTAAGATGTTGCCTTTTTTCAAATCTATGTAAGTCATCCTTGGTAACCTTAGGGTCGTGCCTAAGACTTGTTCTTCACATTTGAGTTAAGGAGTAATCCTGCTTACCAACCTATTTCTCCCAAAATTCTCAACTCGAACCTTTCTGGAACTGCCCCAATCCCTCGCCTAGGATACTGGCCAGTTGTCGCTCTTACTGCAATCAATGCATCTTCTTATTGACTATGTTTCAGTGCGACTGAGCTTGAAAACTTAGACTTCTGTTGCCCGAGGCCAAGTCCAAATGGCACGTCTTGAATATAAACAAAAACTCAATAGCGAGGAACATTAGTTAGAAGAATTGCGATACTGACTGCGTACTGAGAGCCTCAGTAGTGAAGCTACGATCCTGCAGGGTCCAAAGCCAGGAGTATACACATTTGGCGGGAAGGATCCAACCACGAGCCGGAACGAGATTTGAGAACAGTTCAACCTAGATATGTTTGTTATTAAGGATGTTCTAATCTTTGCACCACTTTACGAATATCTACATCCCATGCAAAATACAGGTTGAACTATCAACCTTATAAAGAAAGAAGCACATGATGCTTTCAACAAGCCTCATGCAACAGATGTATGCGAATTGGCCTTGAACCCGGCCTCCAAACATCAAGTCTTGTGACACAGAGGTCATGGTGTGTGGAAGTGCTCCAGTTTTGGTCGAAACAGCAAGCTCAAGCCTATATAGATACTATCACCAGGTCACCTGACATCGAACTCCGCTACAGTGACTGCTCACAGTCATCATCTTCCGTAGTATAGTGGTCAGTATGCAAGCTTGTCACGCTTGAGACCCGGGTTCAATTCCCGGCGGGAGAGTCGCCTCATGAGAACTACTCATGAAATCATTTTTTGAATGTTTTGAGTGATTTTGTTTGAGTTGTTGTTATTTGCAGCTGTGTCTGCGGATAGATCCTAGCTAGATAAGTTACCCGGCGCTTCGGAGTGGTGCTAAGGCCGCATCGGAGCATTGATGACGACGCATTTAGGAGATTTTGACCATGCCACATGGAGCCACCGATAGAAAGTCGCTTGCTCCGTAGTGTAAGTGCCTGATATCTATCTTTAACAACTGGTGGCTGTAAGAGTTGGTGGCTGTGATCACTTGGTATTGACTGTCAATGGCTGTCAAACGGTGCAGTTAACGGTGAAACTCTCAACAAACTGGTTTTGCAGTGGAAAATAGGGCTTGGCCTCATCTCACTGATGCTTGGCAAACTCCATCATGATGATCAACAGCCCAGCGATAATGAAGCAGCCAGCACACGACCGCTTCCTCTGCGGGGCCTAGCGCATCCATCCAAAGCCCACTACCTAAAGCCGAGAGTCCGCGTATTCCTAGTCGCTGCGACTCTCTGTGGGTGGTATTGCTCGGCGCAGGTACGTTATTACACAGCCAAGATAAAGAGATTGTGCGATGCGTACGACGACTGGATAAGTTTGCGATGGCTCGGATGCGGGTTGCCGTGGAGCTGACGAATATGGCTGGAAAGCGGGTAGATCTTGGCTTTATGGCGTTGATATGAGGTTCTAGAGTCTGGGGAAGAGGGCGAGAGGAATGTGGATTACAGAAGAGGCAATGGAGGGAATAAAGTTTGATAGTTGAACGGATGCAGATAATCACGACCACATATTGCAGATCGAAGTGACGAATTACATATTTGTCAAGTAGAGTGAGTGCTCTGTAAATTGTAGTGATTGTAGTTGATGTCTTACACTGCGGTTGCACAGCAGTAGCACTCCCACTCTGGGTAAGGAGGCGCGTGCTCTTCCCGCCCCTGGAACTGCATTCGCGGCGCCGCCCACCTCCCGTCTTTAAATCTTTCTTTCCCCCTGCTCGCATCATCTTTTCGATTGGAGAGCATCCACATCTTCCGTCATTCATTTCGAGGAATAAACTGCCCGTCGCTTCATTCTTTTATCTCCGGGCTTCTCGCTCCACATTTTAAACATGTGCCGATCTTGTCTGTGATTATAACTTCATATTACCCTCTCTCTCTCCTTTCACAAACCATTGCTTCATTTCTTTTGGCAAAGGCATCGTTATTACTATCCGTTCTCCTTTTGCATTGACCTCTACTGCTGTCTCGAACATAACTGCGACAATCCCCTCCGATACGCACCGTTCGCTTCCCGCTGTGTAAATCCTCGAACCTAAGCGCACCGATACCGCGACTATCTTACTCTACCTTCAACACAACCTGAACGCTCAACAGCACACATGCGCTCAGCAAAGGCTCTGCTCCTTTGGGGCTTTGCATCCTTCTCTGCACCGGTCGCTTCTCTTGCATTCCCTCCATTATTTCGCGAAGCCCGAGACATCCAAGAAACCTCATCGATCGAGAAGCGCGCAGACGACAAGCCGCCAGAAAAGACACCCAAATACTTCGTCGAAGCTGGTCGTAATATCGAGCTTGGCCATTACGATGGCCGTTACTTCGAGGCTAAAGTCTCGTATGAAGAACACCGTCATGTTCTTCGAGACTTGATCCGAAGTTACCTATTTACCATGAATAGCTTCGGCGTCGAAACTTGGATCGCTCACGGAACGCTGTTGGGTTGGTGGTGGAACGGCCAGATCATGCCCTGGGACTACGATCTTGATGTTCAAGTCTCCAACAACACACTACAATGGATAGGCGATAACCTCAACCGCACCGAACATAGCTGGAACTACACAGAAACTTCGACTGGAAACTTTATCTCCAAGAGGTATCTCCTTGATGTTAATCCCCACCACGTGGACATCGACCGCTCCGATGGAAGAAACATTATCGACGGCCGTTGGATCGACATGCACAACGGCATGTACGTTGACATTACTGGTCTGCGCGAGCGTGAGGTGGATCGCCCAGGTGTCTGGAGCTGCAAGAATAAGCATCGATACCAGAGCCAGGACCTGTGGCCCATGCGCATCACTGAGTTTGAGGGCGTCAAGGCCCGTGTGCCTTTCAACTTTAATAAGATTTTGGTTGACGAGTACGATACCAAGAGTTTGGTTACCGAGAGTTGGGCAGGGTACGTTATTATTACCGTTTTACCGTTGTGGCGGGTTCTTTTCACGCCTCAACACTGCATGAGAGCTGCATATGCTAACTGGGTCAACAGACACCGATGGGATCACGATAACAAGATTTGGATCAAGGAGAACGAAGAGGAAGCGAAGCAGCGCAAGCTCGGGGCTGTCGATCGCCACTTGGCCGAGGCCGCTGCCAACCCCCCTCCTGAACAGACAACATCTGCGACAGCTGCTTAAAGATCCTACTCTCCACGCTCAATATGCTTGAGCTTCTCTCGACCTTTTTCAAAAACTCTAAATTCGCATGCATGAGACACAGAAGCAAACACATGAATTACGACATTCCCCTATACTAATCATACCCTTTTCCCTTTACCCATGGATCACGCAGAGGTGGTAGACCTTTGCTGCACGCAAGGCGTTGGATGTGGAATACTGGCGTTGGAGAATGGTTTTCAGCATAGCGCTCTGCCCACGGTGGCTTGCGCCGGACTGGCGGCGTTGAGAATAGATCCTCTTGTACTTTGTATTGCCTGATACTTTGTCTGAGTTTGTAAGATGGCTGTAAACCTGGATGTAACGATATCTAAGGGCTGGCGGCCTTCAAAGCTTTTTATATTGAACACTTCTTCTGCGGGTGGCCCATACCGAATCTCATAACCTAATGGTCTCCCGGAATACCGAGTCATAGTGAAATTTGTCATGATTCCATATAATATGCCCAAGAAGTAAGGATTATGGCTGCATAAGCGAGTGGGCACCTATTCTCAAGTCTGAATACTCTCTGCTCTCTCTTTTATGCTTTGTTCTTCCCCCCTTGTTTGCAACTGTGGTACAAAGAAGGAAATGTATCCCGTCCTTCAATATGGATATTACCAGACAACTAGTCCATTGACCTGACTCTGTAAAGCATTTCAGTACTCGAAGCTTGCTTAGTTGGTCCCCTCCCTCCTGGGGAACCAACGAGTAAATTTAGTCCACTTGCCTACACCAGTGATTGTCGTCATTACATAACTCCAGGCAGGACGGTTGGGAGTGAGATTTCAACCATGACTTCCATGTTTAGTTCCATTTCCTTCTTCTTTATGCAAGAACGGCCACGGCCGTGATACCGGCACACTTGTTCTTGCAGACGAAATGTGTTTTCGGTTTTCGGTACGCATCTCAATTTTGACCATGGCCTTGCGGAAGCGGGAGGCCGCCGAGCTTCAAAGTAAAACTTGTTAGTAGGAGTGTGAGTGTAGGGACTGCGAAGATCATGTCGCATGGGACAATTTTGTTCGAAACTTGACTTATGGCTCAGACCTGGTACAACTGTTAAGCGGGCTAAGATGGCTGATATTATATGGTGATGTCTTTTCTAGAACACTAAGACCTGGAGTTACAAACACCTAGAAAACTGTCACGACTTCTCCATCCAGCTCTTCCATGATAGCTTTGTCTGTCGTTCCGCCTCTTGCCATCCGCCAAACTTTGCCTCTTTTCCAAGATCGATCAATGGTGCCATACTGGGCCGTCCATGGGCGCACTGAAAGGGAAATGCACAACGAGATAGGCAAGATACGAGTTTCTCACATTGTTCGATCGTAAGAACGTCGTTAAACATGATTGCACCTAACAGGATCGAGTCAGCTTTGGAATGAGTCAACGGGGAAGGGTGTCATACTTCGACAGGCTCTGGAGTGTAATAATTCCAGAATACCCCTGGGACATCCGTTGAAACGCGATATTAGGGGCTTGTCGGGAGCGGCAGTCAATGGTCGCACCAGTGGGGTGCTGCTATCGACACTGCGCCAGACTTCCGTACGGAGAAGCTCAATGAGAAGTCGGGGTTCCAGCCGGCAGCGCTCGATAATACTTGGCGGAAGGCCTGTTACTACGACTTTGTTTCCATGGGAGGATGTAGGTGTCTGGTATGAGATACCCCAAGTAGCAAAATAGTCGCGATGTTGTTCCAAAAGACACCACTCTTGCCCTGAAACTTCAAAGATGATGGGTCGATCAAGGAGTTCTATGGCAGGTGAGATTCGATCAGTCAACGAGTCGAGTGTAAAGTAGTCCGCCATAAGGCCTTCGAGCTGACATCTTTCATCAGCCGCATGCTGATCAAGCATGACCAGAGATGAACTCTGCTTTTCTTCTGCGGAATTCCGAGAGGCTGCACTTTCCAATGGCAGTTTTACCAGAATAAATTTGCGGTCAACTTGCGCTACAACAGCAGCACGAGAAAGTACTTGGCGTGAGATTCTCCCAGTGATGCTCATGGATCCAGTGTCCAGCTCGACATTAACACTGCCATTCCCGCCTCTACCGTGGGCGTGTGAGTGGCCTGGTGTTGAGCTATCGATATAGGGTATTGATGGTTGTACGGGTTGAAAGATTGGATTTTCCCATGAACTAACAACACCCTGAAGCCATTTGATATGATGTTTGTCTCGCTTCTGCGTATTTTCAAGGGGTACACGAGCGGTTGTGTTACAGTTACTTGTTTCATGGTTGGCTGTGCGCATAACAGAGTCAGAATCACTGCCGTCTGCAGGCAAATTGATCTGGTAGTCTTCAGGCTCAGGTGATGGCTCATCAAAAGGTTTACGCAGCAATCTCCCTCCTTCGCCAACCAGACGGTCCAAGGGCAATTCCTCTCTCGTCTTTGTACGAACGTCGACCGCTTTTGAGTTGGCGCTATGTGGTGTAGCTCTTCCAACTTTGACCCGATGCCAGCCTTCGAACGGACTATCTGCCCGTGGTCCAATGGAATTGGATCTGGAGAAGGAAGCGACAGAGCTAGCTCCTGAACTGTTTGTTGATTTCGACTGCTTATTGGACGGGTTCTTCGGCCGGCCTAATATCTTTGTTGTCGATAGTAACGACTCATCGGGGGCTAGTTGGACCTTTCGTGGGCGAAAATGTTGCTTCTTGAGGAACCCGTAACACGTAGCCTTGAGTAGATCAAGTATCGTGGACAGAGTCTGGCCTTGGCTGTCAAGTCGATCTGGTTTGATGCCGTCCGTGCTGGAGGTTGCGATTTTCAAGTAGAACATCGGCCATCGTTCAATCCCTTTCCGACTTCTCAATTCACTTCCTGTAAACTCGTCAAGCTTTGGCGAGGCGTTGCGGTTTTCCTGATCACCGTCAATCACACCAAAACTCGATTTGCCAAAGGTCTTGTTGATCTCTTCAAAAAGAACATCAGTACCGAATTCGTTATTGACCGGATAGATCCCCAGGCTAATAAACTGAGAACGCCGCGTCGCAATAGGATTCGTACAAATACACCCCTTAACGGAAACAGGTCCACATGAAGCTGAGATAGGAACCCAAGCATCTGCATCACTCGAGTCGGCAAGACCCGCTTGTGTGAGCATTCGGGAAACTTTAGACATCATGTCCGTCTTTTCTGATGGTCGTAGTCGTAGTTCACGCTGTACGGCCGCACTTTTTAACGAGACAGAGATACCCGATGGCCAAGCGAGAAGTAAGCCTATGATAGCTCGAATCAATCTTGACCACTCTTTGTCGATAGCAGATCTTTCGCTTAGTGTAGCTCTCTGCTTAACTCTGACTGGCATGGCGCCAAAAAGATCTCGGACGGTGATACGCGTTCCATGATCAAAGTTGACAAGCCTTGACTCAGGGGGTGAGGGCAACTGTCTAGTCAAAACTTGGGAGTTATGAATCGAAACAGAGTTGTGTGAGACATGCCTGTGATGGCGAGAGGTCACAGTTAGAAGGGACAATGTAGCAAGAGAGGCTAGGAAATCACCCTGTTTGCCATGAACAGAGGGCCTCGAAGGGAATTTAGATGTATCTGCAAAGAAATAGATAAGTCACTGCATCGAACTCTGACTGTTTCACTCACGGTGGAGCTTCCCGAGACCTCCGCCATCTCTGAATTCTTCGGGAGGTATTCCAGATCCATTATCCTCAACGGTGCAGTTTCCCCTGCTGTAGTCGATAGATATGTTGATTTTAGAGGCACCGGCATCCAAAGAGTTGGTGATAAGGCCACAGACTACCCCGTTCAGGGACGTGATGTTGACCGAGGATTTGATCTTGTCGGCGACATCCTGAGGAAGCTGTCTGATGATCATACTCTTCGGAAGGTCATGCTTGTGTGCAAAGTCAATCTCTGGCTGGGTGTTGAAAGTGCAAAAAGTTGAAGCTGGAAATGACGTCGAAGCGAGCTGAAGTTAAAGCTAGGCGATCTATTTAAGGCACAGTGGATATCGTCCCCAAATCCAGGGTCCGCGTAGTGGAGGTGGCGCCAAGAGCGATCCAGCGCCTAAGTGTCAGATTCAGCAGGCAGGTCTGAAGCCGTGGGAAACGTGAATGGACCGCCTAATCCCTTGAGATGATAAAGAGGGACGAAGGCAATTCACATTAGTTGACTACCTACTCATTTCAGTATAGTTGAATCACGAGATCAATAAACGATTGACTCACTTTGACCCATGAATTCTCCGTCTCGTCATGCGCCAGAGCTGTCACGTGATCCTTATCCTTAACATCCGTCTAGTACCATCATGCTTCGCCGCTTTCAGCCTTCGTACTGTAACATGCCGCCCATACCACACACTTCCAACAGCTGACGACGTCTTTTCCAGTCTCATCTTCTTAGTTAGTTCTCGGCTTTTGTTGCTCAGCCTTTTATCGCAGATTGTCTCCCAATCTGTGTATTTCCTTCTCCTAGCGAGCCTGTTTCTATCCTGTTGTCATTGTCTCCCCACCTCCGACTGCTGCCCGACGTTGTGCTACTAGCTTCGACTCTACCGCTTGACATCTATCGACCACTTCTTCTCAATTTGATGGCGACGACTGACTCGATACCTCCAGAGCATGGTGAGTGCTTAAGTTCATGTTCATTG
This sequence comes from Fusarium sp. PT, assembly GCA_021020635.1. Lineage (NCBI taxonomy): Eukaryota > Fungi > Ascomycota > Sordariomycetes > Hypocreales > Nectriaceae > Fusarium > Fusarium sp. PT. The sequence continues at coordinate 647,457 of JAHMRZ010000011.1, forward strand.
CAGAGGCATACTTGCGATCACGCGACATTGCTACCTTGCGACAGCCAATGACAGATGCTAACATGATCAAGACCTCAAAAGTCAGCGCAGGAGACCCTTCTCGACCTGGGTAAAGAAGCTCACCAACTTCAAGTCTTCCGATGGCGAGCGACAAAAGAGACACAAGAAACGCAGCCACAAGAAGAACAACCCATACCCAGAATCTGGTCAGGTCGGTAACGGTGTAACCAACGGAACCAGTGCCTGTACCTTCACCACTAGCCAAACAGGCACAACCAGTACCAGCGTGAACCAGTCCGCTCGGACATCTCGAGAAGATCAAGCACCACCAACAATCGGAGGCAGGAGTTTGACGGGCACAGTTTTGACAGACCATGAGGCCTCCCACTCAATAATGGCCCCCAGCCACAGGGCAAGCTCTGTAGCTGGAACGAACCGTACCGTTGGTTGTGGTGTTGAATCCAGGAGGGGGGGAGACAGTACATTCTCAAGTCCAGCACCATCAGTGCGATCTTTGACAACAACTTTGACCACGATTCAGTCCATGGCACCCAATGCCGGGCAAGCTCATCACCATGCCACGCACAACCAAGGCAACACACAGTCTATTCAGTTCAGTCAACCGTTCCCTTCAACAGGGGCACCAGCATCTGCTATCCCAGCTCATTTGGCTCCCAGCGGCAATCCAACGACGTACACCTCTGCAACAGCCAATAATCTCCTGACCGATAATGCATCTATCCTGACCCTGGCGTCGTCAAGCAAGCGTCGTCGTCGACGTTCCCTGGATACAGATGCATCCGTCCGCGCTCTTGCTCCTTCATCCCTTTGGGGCGGTAGTCGCGAAAGTTTGCCACTCAGTGTTTTGAGTGCAAACATTGATCCAATGGGCATGCCACCCACTCCTGGTATGCACAGCAGCTCTCGGATTGGTGCAGAACGCACGAGTATCTACTCTGCTACGGGTGTCGGGCCTGCGATCTCTGGTGATCGTAATAGTTATTATGCCAAACAGGGAGACGCTGCAAGTGTTCGAAGCGGACTACTTGGCCATGGGCGAGCTGAAAGCGTGAGCGGCAGCATTGGTGGTCTGAGCAGTCCGCTGGTTACTCCACGAGAGGTTTTCAACGAGAAGAATGAGAATGAGAATGAGGAGAGGGGAAATATCCCCACGGCCCCAAGAACTAAGGAGGGATGAGCATGTCTATTTTTGCACGAATGATTTATGCCTTGCTTTATATATCGTTTACTGGGTTGGTTGGGTTCGGTCGGATTAGGAGCGTGTATGGTGTTCTGATTTAACATAGAGTTCTGTTCGGTACTTACTATAGCAGTCTAGGGCATGGTGTCCCTTAATATACCATCTATGATACCCTGAGATTGTTTTATAAACAGAAGTTTAAGCAGTGAGACTTTTATTGTTCTATGTATAGGTAATATCTTATGGTGAAGTGGTGTGCTGATGCTGAGCGTAGAGAGCAGCCACTGTGGCGCTAGGCAAGCTCCTGTAGCTCCCCAGCTTCAGGGCGTCCCACCATCGTCATCGCGCCGCGGCCCATCTTCCCCAATTCAAGACATTCCCGAAAGCTTCAAGATGGCCATCTCAGTAAGAACGACCCTGTCACTGTGCGCGCATAGGTTTTGCTGGCCAAAGTGCTTGCAAGAACTCAATACGCTAACACTCGGCCATAGTGGAAGTCGTTTGACTTCTTCGACGTCGCCCAAATCACGATCGCCGACGACGAAGCCCGACAGCTCTTCGAGGGCAACGAGATCTCGAGCGTTTGCGCAGGCTCCGACAGCCTCTTTCTCGGCTCATTCGATGGATATGTCAGCATTATCAACAAATCATGGAAGATTGCGAAGCGCTTTCAGGCCTACGAGGCTGGGAGCATCACCCATATGCGCCAGGTCGAAGGAACAAGCCTCTTGTTGACAGTTGCGGTATGATCAGTCAATATGCGGTCAAGCTAGAGATGTACTAATATTCAGGACAGGAGGACATGAGCAGTGAACCTGTTCTCAAAGTATGGGCGTTGGATAAGCTTGTCAAGAAGACCAACACACCGACATGTCTGAGCACGGTCATGATCAACAACAACCGACGACAGTTTCCTGTAGGTCTTTGCAGGAGTATTTTACGATACGAGAGACTAATTATCTAAGATATCTGCGTTTGCGGCTACGGACGACCTGACACAAATCGCTGTGGGATTTACCAACGGTGCGGTCACCGTGATTCGAGGCGAACTGGTCCATGATCTTGGCACGAAGCAGCGCATTGTTTTCGAGTCGGAAGAGCCAGTCACCGGCGTTGAGCTTGCCTGGGATGAGACACAAAAGCTCACTACTTTATTCGTTTCCACGACCTCGCGAATTCTCAAGCTAAGCCTGTCAAAGAAAGGCCATGGATTGCCGCCTAAAACTGTCGAGGATGCCGGATGTGCAGTGGGCTGTATGACGCGTGATCAGAATACAGACGGTGTCATTATTGCTCGTGACGACGCTATCTACACTTACACACAGGACGGCCGAGGACCACCTAAGGCTTATGAGTCGCCCAAGAGTAAGATTGACGTCTATCATGAGTACGTAGCGCTTGCGTGCCCACCAGCGAGCAGTACTGCGAAAGATTCCGAAGCAATGAGGCGACGCTTTGGTAGTACTACTACTAATTCTCTATTCAATGCGTCTTCTTTTGTGTTGTTGGACATGGATCTCCGGGTCATTGGTCATACAGAGACGTTGATGTCGCCTGTGGGACACTTTGTTGATGTATGGGATGATTTCTATACAATCCTCCAAGATGGCAAGGTATGTTAGTTCTATGAGAGCCGGGGTTCTTTTGTTAACTTGTTCAGATTTACCGCTATCACGAGAAGAGTCTACAGCAACGCTTAGAAATGCTTTACCAAAGGAACATGTTCCCATTGGCTATCGAGTTGGCGCAGAAGTCAGGCATGGACAACGAACAGCAGAGTCTCATTTACCGCCGCTTCGGTGACCATCTATATCAGAAAGCCGATTATGACGGCGCTATGGTCCAGTACATTCGAGCCATTGATACAACTGAACCGTCACAAGTTATTCGCAAGGTGCGTAAATTGGTCTCATATGCGTTCATTGCTAACATACTTAGTACCTCGACACACAACGCATACATAACCTGATCCAATATCTGGAACAGCTACACGAGTCCCGAAAAGCCACTGCTGATCACACCACCCTTCTCCTCAACTGTTATGCCAAGCTCAAGGACATCAATAAGCTTGAAAACTTTATCAAATCTCCTGGTGACCTCAAGTTCGATCTTGACACGGCGATTGCCATGTGCCGTCAGGGTGGATACTACGAGCAGGCTGCATACCTTGCCAAGAAGCATGGAGAGACTGATCTCGTGGTGGATATCTTGATAGAAGACTCCAAGAACTACGCCGAAGCACTTGATTACATTTGGCGTCAAGACCCCGGTATCGTGCGTATCAACTGCTCCTGACGTTGATTCTTGCTAACATTCTCAGGCGTATCCTTGTTTACAAAAGTACGCCCGAGTACTGATTGAGAACTGTCCTCAAGATGCAACAAAGTTATTCGTGGACTATTATACAGGCAACTATAGACCTCGACGCACTGTGACGGTGCAAAATGAGATTGACACGCCTGCCAGCGGTGGTTTTGCCGCCGGAGCTGCAAGTGCTGTTCAGAACCTCTCTAATCTCCTTCCCTTGCCTTATATGAATACGTCTTCTGTCGCATCCCCCGGCACAGTTGGGAATACACGAGCTGTTGTGAGCGATGGGAGCATCGTCGTGGACAGTGACGATATTCCTGTACCAAGATACACCCCTCCCCCACCAAGAACCGCATTCTCATCATTCATCGACCACGCCGATGAGTTTATTGTTTTCCTCGAAGCATGCCTAGAAGAGAAGGATCTCAAGTCGAGTGATCGGACAGATTTGTATACGACCTTGTTCGAGATGTACTTATACAAGGCAGGCGAGAAGAAGGGGCAGGATCACAAGGAGGAATGGGAGGCCAAGGCAAAGAAGCTTATTGAGGGCGAGCACGTACCCATGGAGAGCTCCAATGTGTTGCTTCTCTCACATCTCGCTGATTTCCATGATGGAACAGTTCTTGTGAAGGAACAGGCTAAACTTCTGTTTGACATCTTCAGATCTTATACGTCAGCCAAGGACACTCGGGGTGCTATGAAAGCTCTCAGAAAGTATGGTCCTGAAGAGCCACAGTTGTATCCAGCTGCACTGGCATATCTGACTTCAGACCCAAAGGTGCTGGAGGAAGCTGGACCAGACGAATTGGCCAACGTTCTCAACAAGATCGACAAAGATGGGCTCATGGCTCCTCTACAGGTTATCCAGACCCTTGTTGGCCAGTCTTCGGGAGGTGGTGTGGCTACCATGGGTATGATCAAGCCCTATCTTCACGAGACGATCACAAGAGAGCGCAAGGAAATTGCATCCAACAGAAGTCGAATCAGCACACTTCGTGGGGATACGGAAAAGCGCCGCGAGGAGCTTGCCGATTTGGGATCCAAGCCTGCGGTGTTCCAAGCAACTTGGTGCTCCGACTGTAGTCAACGACTGGACCTACCAGCTGTTCACTTCCTCTGCAAGCATAGCTTCCATCAGCGTTGCGTGCGCAATGGTGGCAACGACAGCGATGCGGAGTGTCCCAAGTGCGCTTCGGAGAACGACATGATCCGCAAGATGCGCGAGGGACAGAGGGAGAGGGCGGGCAAGCACGAGCTATTCAAGGGCGATTTAGACAACAGTGATGATCGTTTCAGCACGTTGGCGGAGTGGTTCTCGAGGGGTGTCATGGATGGGCAGAGTACTGAGCAAATGTAATGTATTGGGTGGTGGGCGAGATGCATGGTGTCTAGAGGAGTTTGGGTTTGTTATTTAGTTTCGGTCATGGTTTTTCTTCTGCTAGACCTTGGCATATACAATAAGAAAGTCGAATATGGTTTTACGTTTCAATTCTACATTCTTGTATTGTGATGTTTTATTGCTTTATATGATGGTTTTGTCGATCTCCAAGTCCCTTGTCAGTTGCCCCACGTCCAGCTCCTCATGCACCTATTCAACTCACCTTCACTCTCACTCATGTAAACATCAAAACGTAATGAGCGTCAAATATTCAACACCATCCGGCATGCCATCAATAGACCCCCGGACCCTTGTCTCGTCCTTCTCTCGCGCCCTCACATCCTTCCAATCGTCGTCGGATACATTCCGCATCATCTGCACTCTACCCCACACCTCCAATGTCCCCGCGCCGCGCCGACCCGGCCACTCAGTCCGGGATCTCGTGATCCTGGACTCGAGCTTCAACCCGCCGACACTGGCGCACGCGAGCATGGCCCGGTCTGCTCTGAGTCCAGAGGGGCGCCAGAGGCTCATGCTTCTTTTATCAGTCAACAATGCCGATAAGGCGCCTAAGCCGGCAAGCTTCCCTATCAGATTGAGCATGATGGAGGCTATGGGACGGGAGCTGCTTGACGAGGGTGTAGAGATTGATGTGGCGGTTACGACGATGCCTTTCTTCCACGACAAAGCGAAGGCGATAGCGGAGTCGGGGTTTTACACTACTGAGGGTGGAGGACAGCCAACACAGACGTTCCTCGCGGGTTTTGACACGATAGTCCGCATCTTCAATCCGAAATACTACGACGAGGGCATTCAAAGCGCGCTGGGGCCGTTCTTTGAGAACTGCAAGGTGAGGGTTACGACGAGACCTGACGAGACTTGGGGAGGGGTTCAAGAGCAGAGGGCGTGGTTGACGAAGGAGAGGGTGAGAAATGTCGGAGGTGATGAGGCTTGGGTTGATAGAGTTGAGATGGTCGAGGGGAGGAAGGGAGATGAGGATGTGAGCAGTTCGCGGGTAAGAGATGTTGTTAAGAGTGGTGATGGGAGTTTGAGTGGGTTGGTTGGAGAGGAAGTTAGAGGGTGGATTGAGAGGGAGGCTTTGTACAGAGATAGAGATACAAGTCTGTAATGTCATGGTGATTGAGATTGTGTTGCTATTGATGACTTTGGAGGAGTTGTCTCAAATGAACAGGCATTGTGATGCACTATTGGCGTGTACAGCACCGACAACGAAGAAATATCAACATTCACGAAGAGTCAACAAATTGTTCGTATACCATAATTCTAACGATAAAAGCCAGCTGTGAAAGAAATCGAGAATGTATGCTATCATTCTTCATCGCACAATCTACAGGGTAGCCTCATCACTGGGAACAATTTACATAACGACAAAAGTCAACACTCCATATTATGGTTTATCCTTAACAATGGGCCCATGCACAAAATAGCAGCATCCGAGTGCTATGCAAACATGTACAACACACTAACAGAGGTGTTCACTTCCACTCTCCGACTCGTATCAAGCCACACCCCAAAGACAAACACGGCTTCAACTCGGAGGAATGATTCAATTTGCTTCGGCACTTGCCGTGTGACGGGACATTCATCTCGGAGCAAACTTCACCGCCAGCCAATAGTTCACTGCGAGGATGAGGCCAGACCATGTCACCGTAAAGAAAGAAACTGATAAAAAATCCACTTTGATGGGTCTTGACTCGGATACCAGCTCGTGGAAAGCGGCTGAGAAACAGAGACTTTGGAGGAGGATGGACGTAGGATATCCGAATCATATTTGCAATTTACACCAAGTTGAGATAGTATCATCATGCACACAGTGAAGCGGTAGTCATAGTTGAATATCAAGTCATGAACTGAAGTTTGGTTGTCCTGTCTGTAGCACATGTGGCCAATCGCCAATTGCCAACCTTAGGCAGAGGCTGGCCAGGCACGAAAGTGAAGTCGCTTGCAGTGACAGAGTGCAGCTGCCTGCTCGGCGCCTTTTCCTTCTAGCGCCTTTTGGCACTCGCGTCCCACCAATCATATTTTCCTTGAGGCTCAAAAAAAAAACCAGGCACCCAAAATTCTGCCGCTCAACTTTTAGGCGGTGAGAGCCGAGTGATTGGCAGCCCCACATGTGCAGTATAAATATCCGTCGTCGCTCCCAGCTTTGGGACTTTTTCTTCTTTTCTTCTTCATGTCGACAATACTTCAGAGAATCATTTCTATAGTATTCGACCTTCTCTTGGTTCCCTAAAAGAGCCACAGATCCCACCCTGGTTGATGAGTGCATATCCTCGACACCCTAGAGTGAATACCTTTTTTGGTCCTCTCGATCTGTCCGCAAGGATGGCGGTAGTTTGCCTTTGCGCATCTGCTGTATAGAGAGTTGTTTTCCTCTTGATGATCTCGACCCTGATTGCGGTCTTGCCTTCGGGCGCGCGGTTGGGGTGGGTGTTGATGGACGTCTGACAGGCGTGTTTTCTTTTTTCTCTTTTTCGTTGCTTGCTGGGGCTTGCCCTGGGAGTGAGGAAGAAGTCCTTACTTTGTTTTGATGAATGTGGTTGTCGGGGTGCTGTTCGCGGCGCATTTGCAGAGGAAGGAGTGCTTAATGAAAATCCATGATAATGCTGTTGATGTGCAGAGTTGATATCGCTCGAGCGATGGTGTCTATTCTCAAATAGTATGATGAATGCTCCATGAACCACAATAAATTCTAACCAAAGTACGCCTCCGTTCCCTGTATGATCACCCTTGATTACCGTACGCCTTGCCTGTACCATCCGAACCACCAACCCGCCTTCATGCATCCCTCGTTCACCATTCGTATCGTTCGTCGCCCTATGGCTTCCGCCCGTAGACGTAGCGCACCATCATGTAGCCGTGGGCCTTGCGGTTGTTGAGCGCTTTGTGCATGGCTGTGAGGAACTGCGGGTACTCTTCCGGCGGCCAGTTGAGAATGTTGTGCCAGAGATAGAATGTGTAGCCTGCCGAAGCCGGTCAATATTCGCAGAAAAGAAATAAACATGATAGACGCACCCTCAAGGTCATTTTCCAAGGTTAACTTGACGTACTCGCCTACCTCAGCGAGCTTGCGGTTGTTAGGCCACCCTCCCACAGGTAGCTGTCGGCTGGTTAGCAAAACACTCCGGAATTTTCGAGCAGTCCGAGGCAGCGCACCTTGTAGTCCAATATCTTGATATCGGTGAAACCAGCTTCTGTGATGCTCCTCTCCTGTATCGCCTCCCGTTGAAGAAAGAAAGGCTTCCCTGTCGCGACACCTCCCCCCTCGTAAAGATCTCCCCACGTCTTGAAGCCAGGCTCGGTTTCTGCAGTCCCGTCATCAGAGTAGATGTACACGTCGGCTTCGCAGGACTGGACCCAGCCGCCGGAAGCGCAACAGCGGTAGGCTTCGTGGAAGAGTGCGGACCAGTCTTGGATGGCGCCAAAGAGGTAGCGGATGTGGACAAAGTCAAAATAGCTGTCCTTCCAGGGCCAGAGGAGGCTTGCGTCTGCGATCTCGAAGTGCACATTTGGAGGGACCCATTCTGGCTGGCATGGTGAGAGGTCTGAGCCGATGACCTGGGCGCCGGGGTATTCGTCTGCAAAATCTCTGGGAAGATTGGTTAGTGCAAGTAGTAGAGAATGTGAGGGGAGGGATGGACTTGCATTGCCCATATTCCAGAACCGGTACCAACGTCGAGGACGTTCTGAACGTGGGGCGATATGGGTGCCAAGAAGAGGTTGTTGTCGAGGAGGACGGTGAGATAGTGATGGCTGATGTCAACCGACTGAAGCTGCTGCTCGTCATTGGGTGTGAAGTACTCGGTAGCATGACGATCACTGTGATATGTACGGCCTTGAATGGTTCTGTATTCGAGGATGCTGGCCGTCACCGACTCGGGATATAAAAAGCTGGCACTGAATACGGGAGACGTGTGAGTTGAGCTATGAGATGGAGGGCAGTACAGAATGAAACAACTCACGCGTCAGACCCAAGGGCCGAGTCAATGTCAAAACGGTCATTATCGATATTATCCTACAAGAGACAGGAAAAGAGGGGCACAATGTTAACAATCAATAGGTTTATCTACGGGGGATGGAATGTTGGAGATTGGAGATTGGTTGGTGTTGGTGGTGTTTTGTTTTTTTATGTATGACATACTTCAGGGTCCTCTGCGGGGATAAGCTCAGCTTGGGCGGGGGCTGCGAGTGATGAAGCGGCAGCGATAGAGGTAGCAGTGGCAGTAGGAGCAGCAGTAGCTGTAGAAGTGACAGCGGTAACAGTGGAAGCAGTGGGGGTGTCTTGACGTCGCGGGAGTTGTTGGTCCGTCATGATATATCGCAACGGGCCATAGGTTGGGTTGGGGCTTGGGCTTGGGCTGTGCTAGGTAAGGTTGTGGTGGTGGACGGGTGTTGGTTGATGGGTGATGGGATGTTTTGGAAGAGTGGAGATGCTCTAGATAATATGTTGCTAGGATCACACAAAGGGTATGGAGAATAGAGGAGAAAACAGGAGGGAGGAGAAGGGAGGAGAAGAGGGAAAGGAAGAGAGAGAGAGAGACGAGATCGGTCTAGAAGTAGAACTAGAACTAGAAGAACCTAGACATTGAGCTAAAAGTGACAAGAGGTATAGGTATAGCATATGCTGTAGCAAACAAACTTGGTTCACGAGGCCAAGCAAGATAAGAGACATGTAGAGAAAAAGAGACAGAGGCAAACTGCACTTGAACCCAAATACTACCCAACCTCCCCCCTCACTTTTTGTCGCTGTTTTCCTCTACTCATAGCCTTTCGACAGCGCCGAATCGAGGATAGACGGTGTACAATATTAGACAATATCTTACTTTGCCTTTCCATTAGATCCCGCCCTTCCCGGGTCATGGGCTCTCTCTCGGCCGTGTCTGTTTAGCGGGCGGGGTCGCTTCTGGTTTAGTGCTTCTTGCTAGTCCCAACTTTGATCTCCAACTGTCAATTCAATCTTCAACACCATCACAACAAACAGCAAAGTTTATATCAAAATTAATTTACAATTTGGATAAAAACGCCTAAGCTATTGTTTACTCACCTGAGACCAGTCAACGCCTAAATCAACTTTGCCGAACTTTCCCCATCTCTGGCTCATTTACAGTCCATCATCTCTTCCAGCCATCAACGAGTGAGCCCTCCCGCCAGGAAGCACTTCAGCATTCTGCACCGCGGAAATCCATTCGTCCAAACGAACAGTGTTCCAGTCCGGAACTTGAGTGTAGTTCGCATATGGATGGATGAAGTGAGCCTCGTACCGCCAAGCGCGCTCCCACGCTCTAGCCGGAACCTCCCCGATGGTTCCTGATGCCAGCATCGCTCTGTGACGAAGTCTGGCATCGTGTCGCAAAAGCCACTGCTGCCATGGGTTCCAGTTGATGTTGATAGCGAACCTGTGGATTCTTCCAGGTCCATTGTCACCTGGGGCAGTCAGAGGGTCTTGTATCAGATCGGCATTTTGGACAAAGGGTCGGACGGCGTCGCAGAGCATTTCCCACGACATCCTGAAATGCTCATTGCCTAGACCACCTGCTTCTCTTCCTCTTGCTGCAATGCGGTCAAGAGCCGCTGCGATACTTTCGAGGAGTGCACGCTCTGCATGGTCAATCATGTCGTGCTTGATCATAATGCAGAGCTTCGCCTTGAAAATGTCAGCAACTTCTCCAGAATACGACTCGCTCCATCTGGTCGTTTCATTGTGCAAATCAGCATGGAGAGTCCCCACAAGAGTATCGATGTAGCTGACCTCGACCCAGCAGATAGACGAATCCGTGGCCGTTTGCCGAGTAGCAGATTGAACTAGACTTGAAGGGCACTGATTGTGCCAGTCTCTCAGTCGGAGACCTCGAGCTGCGTACTCTTCCAACATCAAGTTCAGCATACACGGCTCGACGTGCGACTTGAGAGCCAAATCTAACGGCGATTGCGTGAAGTAGTCACTCATTGTGCCCCTGAACCAAGCAGCCTGGTCGATGGACATCCAGCCACTGACAGAGTCGCGGCGAGTTGGGTTCGAATAGCCATTTATGCTCAGCATGCGGATCATATTGAAAAGGACCTCAGTGCCGCGTTGGCTGGTACCTACCTGGAGTTGCCTTAGCATCCCCGAGGACATGTGACCGGACGGCAAATCTAGGTCGTATGGACTCTCGTTGGCCATAGAAGCTTCACCGTCGGCACCTCTTTCGAGCAACCAGCCCAAAGCATGAAAGACATTGTCACGGTTCGTATCTCGACGAGCTGCGCGTTCAACACTGTCCCGGTAGTTATCCCCCTCGTCCACATTTTGGAGGAGAAGGTCAACTGGTCCACAACGACGCAGAGATGGACTGTTCCACGTAATGTTGACGGGGGCCGCACCGAAATACTCACAGCGCTCCATCATGTTTATGTTAACAACACTGATGGCATTGTAGAACTGCAAAAAGTTCTCAGCACGGTAGAAGTAAGGGCGGACGATCTCATACATACGAACGCAAGTCTGGCTGAGACGGTCGAGAGTGCGTCGGCTATCATGCTGAGAGGCGATGAGCTCGACTATCTCAATGATCATCTCGGTGGGTAGAAGAGCCAGCATGCTCTCTTGAGAGACAGAAGGCCTGCTCCCGGGGGAAGATTGTGAGAAGGCCTGAAGAGAAGACATTGTTGTGTTGATACACGGTTTGTGGAGTGATATTGTAGATTGCTTCAGATGAATCTGGTAATTGGGATTGTATTGGGAAGGTACTTGGGATTGATCTGAAGATTTGATTGATGGTTAATCGGCTATCAGAGTGTAGGGAGGATTCTCTTCTTATACACGTTTGACGACATTCTCACAGTGTTCTAGTGATGACCTGGGGAAAACAAGCGTTGTTCTCTATAACAAACTGAAAGACTTGTTGTTCAGGAGCGACAAATGTCATTGTCGTCACGCTTTGTTCTTTTTGTGTGTTTGTCCTGCGTCAGTACCATGTTCAGATCTGAACTTCAAAGATACAGCAAAGAACACCAACTGGACACAAGGTAGTATTAAATCGGGCTTCACTTCTTTCTAAATACAGGGGGTATTAATTATCAGCAAAATAGTTCAAAGCATTATTCACGGGCTGCTTTTGGGCGCTTGAGAGTACATCACCTTGAAAGAACAGAGGGCGTACGGATCAAGAAGATAGGTAGCGATAGCCTGTATTTGTTCCGAGAGTTCGTCCTGCAAGGCTGTAATGTGACTATGCTATTGCTTTTTTAAAGTCTTGGTTAAATTTGACTGTGACTGTGACTGTCATGTTGGATATGGTAACGAGATGACTGGGTATGTTTTGGTCGTGGCCGCCACAGCTGAGCAGCAAAACGTGTAAAAAATACTCTCATAACTTTATGTGAAGTCTTGGAGGAGTTGATCGTCGTTTTACTTTTATATTCACTAATGTACCTTGGCCTGTTGAGGCTATCATACAAAGAACTAACTACTTCGTTGGTCTTACCCTACGCTTTCTTCTTCGCTGTCTTGACTTCCGCGGGTTCTGCTCAGCCGACGACCAATAGACGTGTGACCTCGTATGCTTGATTGAGAGAAACGCTGGATAGAGATCAGAAGGGAGAAAGTTCAAGCATCAATGAGAGATACGATTATTATTTGATTAAGTCTACTAAGTTATAAAAATATCATATGAACTGTGATAAAATCTGCAAAGTTTTATGATATCCCGGAATATCTCACCCAATCCTCCAGATCCATATAATTATTGTTCTAGCCTCATGAATTTAGTAGAACTTAAAAACTGTACTACCATGAGGTTAAACCGATCAAAACCGCACTCTATTTTAGCAAGCACTGAGCCAGTTTCTTATACTACAAACGTCGTCTCACAAGTCAGAATGTCCTACAAATGCCCAAATCTATACGCCTGGCAGCAAAGGAAACCAAGAAACTATCTCTGCATGTCAGGACTATTGGAAACAAGCTGGCCGTGCTCTTGGGGCGAACTAGCTGCAGTAGAGGATATTTTCAAAGACAAAGGTCCGCCACTATCTTAGCTCTAGTGTCTCGCTCATGCCATGTCAACCCGAAGCTAGAACAGGAGGCTCGTTCTCAATTGCGAAACTATACTCACGGGTAGAAATTAAGCATGAGCCACTTGATAGTCCCGTCGGGTCATAGCACCTCGTACGGCCCCTCAACAATGACTAGAAACCCCGTTCGCCTGAACTTCTAACAGAACCTCACCAGAATGATTAGGACCGAGCCATCGACTTCTTTTTTATGTGGGAACCCGAGTATTCGGGAGCTGAGCGGCATTGTTAAAATTGCTCTTGAGGGGAGCACGTAGGGAGTTTGCTGAGTTTATGAATGTATGATGTATGGGATGATGCTAGATAGAATCAGGGTCTTCTACTGACATTCCTATAACTACTATGGTTCAAATCGCATGTTTCTATCAAGACATACAAACTCCTATTCGAAACGTTGCTTCACAGATGTATGAAACTCCAACATGCCGGACAACAATCGGCTTTTGCCGTTGCGACTAGCAATCAAAAGGACTAGCAATCAAAAGAAGACATCCACAACGCTTGGCAACAAGTGACATTCCTCCATCACTCACTATTCATTATACCCGGTCCGAACCATCTCGTCGGGTCCGGAGTTCATCTGCCGAGCTCCATTCAACTCAGTACGCGGGTATATCGTATACGGCAAAACAATCAGCCCACCCATGAAATGATAGATAACCTAGCCTTAAGGCTTACCACCTATATCCGATTTACCACCCTTACCTCTCTCGCGGTAAGAAAGAAACCTGGAAATAATAATAAATCCACCAAGAAAGAAGCAGTAGAAATGGGCAAATATCCCCCTTAACATTGGAAAGGGGGGCGTCTATACAGACAAACTCCACTGCGCCGAAACACGCATGGTTATCCCACGAATCAGAGATGGCCCTGTCGCCCAATGCGGAAGCGGAGCCCGGAGGGCCCGTGGGCATGATCGGGTGTTGGTCACCGAAATAAGGCTGTGGATTGTGCACGATAGTGAGGATATCTGAGGATATCGTCAAACAGAGTGGCCGTGAGTCCCGTTGCCAAGAGAGAGGCGGTATCCCTGGAGGGGGATTGATCATGCTGGATCCTTGCAAGACGCCATCCTCAGAGGATCCCTCCAAGAGTCTGGATGAAATTAGCTATTACTTAGATTACAAGACTTTGTATATGAACTTGACGATATCTCACTTATTTCTACTGTTCTCTCTCTTGTTATTCTCTATTCACTCACTCATTCATTCATTCATTCTTTCTTATCAACACCAGTGGCTGGGTCTCTGGTTCATATTCCAACTTATACACACTCACTATATACATACTGCCTGCCACAGTCACCATGCCTTCTATCTTCAAGACCCTCTTCGCGGTCGCGGCTATGATGCCCTCCGCCCTCTGCGCTCTGCCTACCAAGGCTGAGGGCTTCGCCGCTTCCACCACCGGTGGTGGCAGCGCCGCTATTGTCTACCCCAAGACCCCCGCCGAGCTCATCAGCTACCTCGGTGACTCTACCCCTCGCCGCATCTACCTCGACCGCACCATCAACTTCATTGGCACCGAGGGTACCGCCAGCGAGAAGGGCTGCGCTCCCTGGGGAACTGGCTCTCAGTGCCAGCTCTCCATCAACCAGAACGGCTGGTGTGACAACTACCAGCCCAATGCCCCCAAGGTCAACGTCAAGTACGACAAGGCCGGTATTCTGGGCATCACTGTTGGCTCCAACAAGTCCCTGGTCGGCGTTGGCTCCAAGGGTGTGATCCGCGGCAAGGGTCTCCGTATCATCAACGCCAAGAACGTCATCGTCCAGAACGTTCACATCACTGAGCTTAACCCTTCGCTCGTCTGGGGAGGAGATGCTATCACCCTCGACAACACCGACAACGTCTGGATCGACCATGTCACCACTTCTCTCATCGGCCGCCAGCACATTGTCCTCGGCAACAAGGCCTCCAACCAAGTTACCATCTCCAACAGCAAGATCGACGGCACCACCAGCTGGTCCGCCAGCTGCAACGCCTACCACTACTGGGGACTCTACTTCGCCGGCTCCAACGACATGGTCACCCTCAAGAACAACTACATCTACCGCGTCTCCGGCCGTGGCCCCAAGGTCTCCGGCAACACTGTCCTCCACGCCGTCAACAACTTCTTCCACGACGTCCCTGACCACGCCTTCGAGATCGACTCTGGCAGCGTCCTTGCTGAGGGTAACATCTTCCAGAACGTCAAGTACCCCGTCAACTCCAAGGGTTACCAGGGCCAGCTCTTCGGTGTTCCCACCAACGGTGCTGCTTGCGCTTCCGCTCTTGGCCGCAACTGTGAGCTTAACGGCTTCGGCAGCTCTGGTACTCTCGGTGGCACCGACACTGGCTTCCTCAGCAACTTCAAGGGCAAGAATGTTGCCAAGGCTGCTCCTTACAGCAGCGCCAAGAACGTCATGACCACCGCTGGCTTCGGCATGGCCTAAATGTCTTCAACCTACCTAATCCGAGATTAAAAGGTTGATGCATAGATTGTATCTGGCAGTATGTCAATTCATTGTATATAGTATTCTTTAGTCACCTGGTTACGTAATCGACCATTGTCAATACCAGCTGCACATATTCATCGTCTTATCGACAACTTATATTTCTCCCAAAACATGCACTTATTGTGATATGATCCCTAGCTTGTGACAAATATGTCGTTATGAGACAGAAGTTCATTGATTAACTCGCATCTTCTAACGACTAAAAGCTATAACATAATCTCGTCGTGGCCATGCTAATCTATTACTTGAGTCCAAAGTAAACCAACCACTCCTTAACAAATGCAAACCCGCACAATGCAAGCCCTCTTGGAATGGGCTACACGAATATAGTATGTATCATGTATGTATGTATGTCCAGTATTAACAACAGTCGTAAATGCATATCCTCCTTCTTAACATGTAACTCGAACCCCCTTTCTCGTTAATCAATAAATCAAGCCGGGTACGCCATTCCCTTTGTCGATCGACCGATCGTCTTGTAGCTCTGGTATTGGCCATTGGTGCCCATCACATCAAACCGCTGCATACCCATAGCATCAGACGTAAAGCCACTGAAGTAGTAGCCAATGATAACAACCAGATAAGTCAGCATGAGAATGCTGCCCTTGAAGTAGTTACTCTTTCCTTCGCCATACATATAGCTCAGCAAGAACACGCACAGGATAACAGTGACAAGATCCCACTGAGGGAAAAGGAGAGAGAAAGTATACAGTGCTGGATCACCACCCTCAGGAACACCTGGCCAGAAGGCCGAGTAAAAGACGAGCGCGGGAATCTGGAGCAGACACACTTGCAGCGCGTAAGCTGAACCAATCTCCATGGACAGTGCAATATTTCCGTTCATGGCGAAGGAGATGGCGTTCTATCTGTGGTTAGCGATTATTACTCAGACATGGAATGATAACTCTTACCAAAAACTCAGTCGTGTTGGGTACAAGGGCGAACAAGGTGATGCCAAGGAACTTTTGATCAATCGCAAAGTTCTCGAGAACAACGTCCACGGTATCGACCAGAATTTCAGCAATGACGGCATACAGAATGGTTGCTCCGAGAAGAATAATAGCACTCTTGGCTCGGCTCCAGTTGGGGGCATCATGGCCACCGTGAGCTTGGTGAGCTTCGGTAGCAGCACCTTCGGTCTCAGCGCCGTCAACGTGAGTATGCGTACGACTTGCACTGGGACGAGCGCCTGAAGCGTGGGCAATAGGTAGAACAGAAGGCTTACGCGTCATCCTTTCGCGTGATGCAATTGTAGCAGCGGCGGCAGCAATCTCTGCCACCTCACGAACCAGAATCTTGTTGTCTGCTTCACTGAGGCCAGGAACGCCGAGGACAGTGCGAGATGGTTCACCGCCACTAGATTTGGGAGGAACAACGTGAGGAGTTGAAGCTGAGCCGTTAGGTGCGGGTGTTTGCCCAACTGTAGAACTTTGTCGAGAAAGTTCCCCAATTCCGGTCTGCTTTAGGGACTGGCCCAAGATACGCTTGTAAAGCTGAGAGTCCCGCACATCGGTACCACTGGTCTCGGCGGTTGCTGGAGGATGGACATGCGTGTGAACCTGAGAGGTTCGGAGACTCGATGAGTGCATGTGCTCCTCATGTCGCTTCTCGTCAACCTCGGCGTTCCAGATGACGGCTGCGTGGGTTCGGAGAGTAAACCATAGACCGATCAAGTAAGAAAAGAACAGTAAGCTAGCTGCCATATAGCAGTAGGGACGCACAGCCTCCAAGTAGAACCTGTCACTAAGTGAAGGTGCCTGACTGAAGTAGCATCGGCGGCAGTCTCTGTTCTCGCCGGAGCTGTAGTCTTCACAGTCCATACAGTTGAGCTCGTGAGTTCCATAAATCTGGTAAAACAGAGTTGGGCCAAAGGCACCGACTATAGCGAATAGCAGCATTGTTGATGTCACACCAGCGGATCGGGCATTGAAGCGCTGGGTTTTTCGCTTGATGGCACCAAAGCACATGGAAATGCCTGGCAAGAACAGAATGCCTGCGAAGATACTGCCAACAATACTTCCCTCAACTAGCTGGCCTTTGCCCTGTTTGAGAGCGACACAGTAGAGGAACACTTCGACGACAGTTGCGAAAAAGGCGTTGATAGCAGCGCCCACACCCATGGAAGACTGGGCCGAGATAGAGGCAACAGCTTGTCCAATGAAGTAAGCCAGGGGTATAATAGAGAGCAAACCAGCGCAAAAGAGAAAGGCAGGAGACGTGAGGAAGCTTTCGAAGTGGAAAACACCCTCTAGTACGAGCCAGTCAATGATGACGAAGAAGACAACAACCATCAGGTTAATGAGGAAAATGTTGGTTCCGTCAATGGTGTACTTCCAGTACCTAGATCCCACCGCACGGTATGTGCAAAGAAGGACAGACGAGCTCGGGCCACCATCTTCGCGGATATATCTAATATCGGACTCGAAAGACAATGCTAGAGGGTGTCGTCGGAGGTGATCGAACAGCAAGAACGTGGCCTTGCCCATGGGGATCCAGAAAACCAAGAACCAGCAAATACCAGATACGAATAGAAGCGATGGCGAGATTAGACAGTAGAAGAAGATGAAGAAGATCACACGACCAACGTTCCACTCCCCACGGCCAAAGAGCCGTCTCTTGCCTTGGGGCAGCTCGGTGCTTTCGCCGCGACGGCCACGGCCAAGAAGACTCTCGGTTTCGCTGGGCTCCGAATCGATACTTCTTCTCGAGCGTCCTACGATTGAGCGGTTGCGATCAGGTCCAAAGAACAACCGACCGTACTCGAGATCTCCACTCTGCCATTGCTCGTATTCTGAAATGCTGCGTCCTTCATCCTGATCCTCGTCCATGTAGGTCTCATCCTTCTCCAGGCGGACAAATTTGCCAAAAGGATAGAATAGATATCCCGCAAGGCCCCAAAGAACCCTGCCATATTCCCTCCCACTAGGAGCACCAGAAAAGAGCAGGCAAACAATAGCGCCCAGAGCTGCGAATATGGCCAACCACCAACCAAACAGAATTGTCCAGAATACATTGAAGAGGAGAAGCCAGCTGCTCACTCTACCGCCGGGTGCAGAGTGAATATCTGCTTGAGCGAACTTTTGAATTGAACGATCCTTCTTATACAAAGCTGGCTTCCACACACGAATACCGAAAGGGTGAGTCTGGTTGATGGCCTGTTGTCGATCTTTAAGAGTGAAGCTCTCTGCCTCACTGACATCGCTGTCCGAGCCGTCCTCATCTTCAAGAGGTAGCTCCTCTTCATCATCCTCTTGATCTTCGACTGGGGTTTCGGTAGGCTCGTCATTGTCGTCATTAGTGTCGTCGTTCTCGTCTTCGTCATCTGGATGCGATTGAACTCGGGAAAGCTGTGTCGGAAGCTGAGGTCTGCGGCGGTAGGACTGTTGGCGCTCCGCAGCATCGGCCTCTACTTCGTGCACATCATCGTCGGCCGAGAAAACACCGCCGCGGAAGGGCGTATTCGACGATGGGCGTCGAGGCATGGGTGGCTTTCGCAGTCGAGTAGCAGATCGCATTCTTTCGGGGCCTCTTGAAGGACGCGACAAATGTGTAGGACGAGAAGTGCCGCGCTCTTGGGATGTTTCCTTTGACTGATGGGCAGAGCCAGAAGCACCGGCACCGCTTATCGAACCTGGAAGAAATAAAATTAATCCTGGACCCTCGCCAAGGAAAGTCGGCATGAAACTTACCATAGCCATCGGGCACCCGCCGCACGGTGTCTGTTGACTGATAACTTTCTGTCAAGCTCGTGTCTTCTTGTTGAACGGCAGATTCGGCCTGGGCAAGAGGATGACGCGTGTCGGCAGGAGATGTAGCGCCAGACGAGTCGCCAAGATGAGGCCCGGTCGACGAGCTCTCTCGTCTTGAGGGATCCATAGTGGAATAGTGGCACTGCAACTAACGGTCAAGAAATAGTACGCGATTCTGCCACAAAAATTATGAATGCTTGCTGAA
This sequence comes from Fusarium sp. PT, assembly GCA_021020635.1. Classification (NCBI taxonomy): domain Eukaryota; kingdom Fungi; phylum Ascomycota; class Sordariomycetes; order Hypocreales; family Nectriaceae; genus Fusarium; species Fusarium sp. PT. Next base: position 666,876 of record JAHMRZ010000011.1, read on the forward strand.
CAAACAAGAGAATGGTAAACAGAGGAGGCAGGCTCAAAAACGCGATCAGGCAAGAGCTGTATCTGTATTCGTCCCTGACGTAGCTGGACAACAGAATACAGAGGGAATGCCGAGCATGCCAATGTCACGATGCAGCGCCGAGAAAGTCGTACAGTCGATGCGACGCGATGATGGAAGAGGTCCAAGCGACTTGGAATCAAGATGAGACGATGGATTGGGCAGAGCGGGACTGCTTTGACTGGAGGTTGGGTTTGAGTTGAAATGTGCTCAGCTGAGACGAGTTGGACTTTATTTCCTGTTTTCTTTCTGCCCAAAATAAAGAAGAAGTAAAGAAAAGGAGATTGACGGCGACTCCGAGAATGAATCTAGTTTATGTTACTCAAGCTGCAGAGAGCTTTCCGTAAAATATACCAGAGAGTAGGAGGAAGGAACAAGTGCAGCCAGGAGAAGCGATTACCAAAACAAACTTTGACGGGTTGATAATTAATTTCTGGTACCTTAGTACCTAATGCACAAGAGAGGAAGAACTCAAATAAAAAAGGTACCGTTGGTCAAGCGCAAATAACTTTTGAGTACTATATCCAACTCAAAGCCATGACTCTCACAAATGGACTTCTGTCTATGTACATACACGATAAACAAGCGTGGTTTTGCAGCATCGGGCATCTCATCGACATGGGCTCCTCTATCTGATCCACATTATAGCCAAGCTTGCAGCTCGTGATCATCCAACTTTCCCCATGACAGTCTAGGGTGTCTTGCCGCACCTCGCGCGTGTTCACACCCGTCCAATAGCCCAACGTCATTTTGCATCCTCAGGGTCTTGGTTGGTACCAACAGGCGGCTCTTTTCATAACATGTTATCGCAAATATTTACTCCGTAACGTTCAGAAAGACAGAAGAAGAAGAATATTTCTAAGGTTATATGTGTATTACTAACTGTCTTCAAGTTCCCTAAAGTAGTACAAGTATTCTCTCTTATTCTCTCAAAGTTATTCCAAACTTCTCATAATATGCAGACTGTATTGCAATCCACCCAGATGCTTGATCAACGGTGGGGTAATCGATTGTATTCGCTGCTGCAAGAGATAGAGTCTTCATGAAATGGCGGAAGCGGAAACCCCGAGTCTTGTAATGGTAATCCGTCATAGCCGAGACGCTGATCAATTCTTCTCTTGCCGATATGTTGATAACAGTTGTTGTCAGCTTTCAATGAGCCCTCGATCCTTCAGCAAGACTGAAGCATTTTAGGCTGTCTCAGCCCGAGTGGGTGTCACGGCAGACAGCAGACGACACCAATGCGGTGTGAAGTGGAGTACCTAACACAGCTGAGTATCGCAGGTCGATTTCTGGTTACCCTAGACTCAGTGTTGATTGGACAACGGCACAACATAACACCGACCTCCAGGGCAGCTCCCACCTTGGTTGGCCTGTGCACTCATCTTGGAGGATTACGAGACAAGCTGTAGCCTTGTCATCGAGCTTCAACCTCATCGCAAACCATCACCAACACTCCCAATTCCCGACAACCATCGCAACGCCCGCCTCCGTCTCGAACCCGCAACTTGGGCAATTCGCGCAGCTTTTTCAGCATCTATCTACCAAGCCACATTTATAAGCTCGTTTCCCTGACGTCAAGGGAGCTACGCCAAGATGGCGCTCGACGAGTACTACCACAACAAGATCGAGGCGATGAAGCTCGAGATCCTTAAGGGTCAAGCCGCACTTCGTCGTCTTGAAGCTCAGAGAAACGATTACAACTCCCGCGTGCGATTGTTGAGGGAAGAGCTGGGTCTGTTGCAACAGCCTGGATCATATGTTGGTGAGGTGGTCAAGGTTATGAGTACCAAGAAGATCCTCGTCAAGGTTCACCCAGAAGGCAAATATGGTATGCACGCTCACAGGATTATCTCCAAATATCATTCACTAACAATTCACCAGTTGTCGACGTGTCTGATAGCGTTGATATCGGCAAGCTCACCCCCGGAAAGCGAGTCACCCTACTATCCGATAGCTACAAGCTCGAGAAGATGCTCCCATCTTCCGTCGACCCTCTCGTCTCTCTCATGATGGTGGAAAAGGTTCCCGATAGCACATACGACATGATTGGTGGTCTAGACCAGCAGATCAAGGAGATCAAGGAAGTTATTGAACTTGGTCTCAAGCACCCTGAGCTCTTTGAGTCTCTTGGTATCGCACAACCCAAGGGTGTCTTGCTATACGGTCCTCCTGGTACCGGAAAGACACTACTGGCACGAGCTGTTGCTCATCACACTGCCTGTAAATTCATTCGAGTGTCAGGTTCTGAGCTGGTCCAGAAGTACATTGGTGAGGGTAGCCGAATGGTCAGAGAGCTCTTCGTTATGGCTCGAGAACACGCCCCATCTATCATCTTTATGGATGAGATCGACAGTATTGGTTCCTCGCGAGTTGAGGGCTCTTCAGGTGGTGACTCTGAAGTGCAGCGAACCATGCTTGAGTTGCTGAACCAGCTTGATGGTTTCGAGCCCACCAAGAACATCAAGGTCATTATGGCCACCAACCGTCTCGATATTCTCGACCCTGCACTCCTCCGACCAGGACGTATCGATCGAAAGATCGAGTTCCCTCCGCCCAGCGTCGAGGCCCGAGCCGATATTCTCCGCATTCACAGCCGCAAGATGAACTTGACCCGTGGCATCAACCTCAACAAGATCGCCGAGAAGATGAATGGATGCTCTGGTGCCGAGCTCAAGGGTGTGTGTACGGAAGCAGGCATGTACGCTCTCCGTGAGCGAAGAGTGCATGTCACACAAGAAGACTTCGAGCTCGCCACAGCAAAGATTCTCAACAAGCACGACGACAAGGAGGTGTCTCTCGGCAAGCTCTGGAAGTGAGAAAACTGCGACAAGGGGCGTTCTTCTATTTATCCATCTTTATTTCATCTCTGCTGCCGGTACACCTGCCGGGTTCGCAACAGAGCCTGGTTGTTCATAGATGGGTTGGGTCATGACAGCGGGGGAGGAGTTGTAAGGATAGTAAATTGTACCAATAATGGACACAATGATCCGAAGCTACATGAGCTGTTCTATTACAATATGTGATCTTATCATGCGATGCCTTGAGTTACGATCCTGAGTCCGTATGATGGTATACAACGAACATGTGACCACATCTCGTATTGAGCTGAGGTGCATAGGTTAAATGCTTTGTCCTTGTAGGTTTCGAAAACAGCAAGTTTTGAAACCGCATACGAAATATACGGTAAACAGTAAACCCCAGCATGGAAATTCTTGACACTCATCAGCTGGTTCATTGACTATTCCACAAGTTCCAAGCCCCAAGCCTCTGTTGCTGCCCTGGTGTCGGAGCGACCACTCCGCTAGCATCTGAGACATGGACAGCGTGAAGTCTCAGCCAACGCACGATATGAAAGAAGTATTTTCTGTATGTTTAGGAATTTGAGGTATCGCTTAATGAGATCAATCTGGACTCGAGCTCAAAGGGTCAAGCAGGAGGCGTGCGTAGAAAGAAGGCAGCTGCCGTAGTCTTGGCTGTGCACATGTATTTTGGATAGTCCAAGATGTGATGTTTATGATATAGATGCTAAGCACTAGGCGCTGGTTGATATGGCTTGTAGGTAGGTGTGCAAGAGAGTGTGTATTTGGTGGCTTGACTCTAACGCCCGAGAACTGTTATTAACAATTCATGTTGAGAGAAGTTCTGAGATCCCTCGCATTGAACCGTTGACTTATGATTCTCGAGATGTTTAATAAAAACATCCGAACTAGTTGTAAAAGGCTTTACTTTCATGACTATGTACTTTAATGCCTGCTTACAACCGTGTGGCTGTATCACAATTTTAACTTACCACTTGTAAGTGTGATCATGTTCACAAGAGCTGTCATAACTTGGCTTTTCAGCTTTCCACATCCTCGTGTCACTTAGAAGCTATGTCGCTCTCAATCCACCAAACAAATGACCAGCCCGTATCGGTATCTCATTTCGTCCCACAGCATGCAGAAGCTTTACCTGACGCCGCTCGGGCACTCCGACAACGGCACGAGTGTCAAAACCTCGAGTCGTGCGCTACGCTAGACAAAACACTAACAGTCATGCTCAACAGCTACAAAGAACAATAGAAGCTTGTTTTTCTTCCTTGGAAAGAAAGAAAAACAGGTATTCCCGACGCACGTGTATAAGTGCTTGGGTCAACTGATTGCCCTACCGGTGAAGCCTTATAGTTTTCTATCCCGTGAGGCGTGCAGAGATGGTCGTTGGGCATTTACAGCATGAGCTGATTTATCTGGCGGTGAACAATGACCAGGACGTTTGGCTTTGGTCGTGGCTCTAATATGTAGATATGTTGATGATGTGCTTATGACGGCCTGCTTGCGAGTCAGTCTGATTGTGGTTTGAGACTTTGTGGGCCGAATTAGACTCGGGCCGTAGTAGAATGCACTTAAGAGAGTCTATGCTAGCATAGAAGCAGACTCTGGTAAACATCACATATTATCAAAGCGTCCTCTCGGTATCATGAGGTTTAGTTGTGATGAGTGACGTTTGGGGACCTAGACAGTTCACGGAAGTATCTGTAGGGAGATCCTACTGTTACAGAGAGAGATTTGTAACCCTTCCCAATATTATTGTAACAAGCTATTCTAAAAACTTCCGGGGCGCCCATGTGTCTTAGATCTCTCCTGTTATATTGTTTTGATATTGAATTCTCCTTGCTATATCCCTGTATCAGATGTTACTGCTACCAACCTGGTGCAAAAGAACTCTTACTTGAAGTAATGTAGGGCTATAGAACCGATATACTACGTAGAACACAGGCCCAACAAAAATAGTATATCAATTCGTCCCTCCTTGAGTACAACGAATTCAAGCCTGGGTACCAACCATCCCAAGGCTGTACAGCCAGTCAGAGGCGAGGGTATTGTACTTCCACCTCAGACCTGGCTTTCTCAATTAGGCAGGGAATCAATTAAGAGTGCATCTATCAATATCTTGCCTGCCTTATTTAGAAGAACAATTGTCTGCTTGCATGATCGACATGTCTGGACGCATCTACGACAGGGATTATGCTGTTGACAAAACCACAACTGATATATCAGCATATTCTAGACTTTGCCATAGCAAAGGGGCTCAATTCGAGTCGACGATGTCATAGCCAGTGTCTAGAACACATTGACTTATGCGTTGTCTCCGACTGAAGCACAGCCTGAGCATCTAGAACGGTCCAGTATACGTCACTGAGGCTGCATAGACCTGTGCTGCCCAAGGCTCACAGGATATTTTGGGGACTTTGGAAGAGGTTTTCCGAGTCGACGTTCGATGCCATGTGGTTCGTGAGTATTTAGAGCCTAGCCTTCTGTGTATGGGGGGTGTTTCTGCAGGTTTGTTGGAGAGCCCGACCAGGTACACTGGCTGTGGAATACTGGACGAAGAACCACGGGAAAAGAAAAGGATAACCAGGCATCTCCTAGTCAGAAAGAAGAATCCCATGAACAACAGCTGTTATCCGTCTCGTGCCCCTCCCGCTCCAGATGCCAAAGTCAGAATTTCCAGGGTCTGCCCTGCTTCCATGAGGCTAGGCTTTGTGTGAGGCGGCGCGTGGCACCAGCCCTCACCCAGGGCCTTGGCTGAAAGCTGGAATCGGCGCCATCTTCTTGGGAACAACTAGCGGTAAGGGGATAGAGTTCTATTCGCCTCGAAGAGTTCCACTTTGAGAGCATTTCGATTTTCCATACCTGTTCAAATTCGATCATGCGCAAATTCCCCTTCCTGTGCAGCAGCCAGCAGGGCAGACTAAGCTCCCACTTGATCGTGAGATTGAGGGTATGCCGCGTTCACTGCTGACTTCTTTTCTTCTCAGTTTTAGCTGACAGAGAAGAAGCCCCTTTGGTTCCTTTGGATGAGCTTCAAAGAGCAAGCGCCGCTGATCGAAGAGGATGAGTTTTACCGTACTTGCGTGCAACCCTAGCTGAGTGCCTGAGTGCTTCGTTTGATAATCTATCCGTCTTGGGGGGGATGATCTCAGGGTCCAGGCCCTTCGATGTGGATGGGATGGACGTGACGGTGAGTAATGTCTGAGGCTTTCATCTGAGAGGGTGTGCTCTTAGTGTGCGCTCGGGGTTTCTAATCAGGTACCGTAAGGAACTGTGCACAAACGGCAGCCATGTCCGGACAAGGCTGGAACTTGCACAGGAGACCCCTTGAACGGGAACAGGGCTGGCTGAGTCGATAACCGGCAATGGAGGGAACTTGGGATGCGGATTGCTAAGCTTTGGGTGGGCGTCGCGGAATACCGAGATCCTGGAAGCTAGACAGGGACCTGCTGAGACTTGACCTGGAAAGATCCTCGCATAACTTGGATACCTTGCTCATATTACAGCAATATGCTGCTGGGGTCAGTCGACTTGTCAAGGCAGTCACTTGAAGCTCAGTCTAAGAAGAGGCCTTTGAGCTCATATCACGCCGGGATGCAGCATAAGCCACCCAGCCTTGAAACAAAATCATAGACAGGTCAAAACGCTAGCAGAGGAGCAGCCGTTTTTTGACAACAGCCGATACTGGGACATGGGCCCGGTTCAGCCTTTTGACGGAGCCGATGGTTTTTCAGCTGAAACTCCGTTTAAACCATCCGAACGTTGCAGCAAAACGGTGAGCTCAATTGGGTCATGTACGTTTTCATCATCTACGTCATGCCGCAGGAGTAATCCCGTCAAGACCTGGTCCATACTCGATATCCCGGGAGCAGAGTCATCCAGGCTGAGCAGTTTATAGCCACATGAACACGGAAAACGATGGTCCAGAATCAAAGAATAGAGGATAAGTTGGTGGTTTGCACACGAGTTTTTATTTTTTATTCTAACGCACCCGTTCTAGACCCTCAGTCGACCATATTAAGCGGAGGTTGGCAAATGGTTAGAATGGGCAGACGGTACGGAGGTCGCTGTCAAAAGTCTTGTCCTGGGATCTGCCCCACATCAAATGATCAGCCAATCAGATAGAGGCTAGTACAAGAGGTACTTAGTAGTCTTCTTCCTTGCTTTTTATAGCCTCTATAAAGTCTCAATTCCACTGTAAATTAGTGGACATAATAGTAGTTATTACCCCTATACTCACTAATCTCCTAGTGGTCCCTCTCTATAATCTCGATAAGCCTTTGTATCTATTGTATTTGCAGGGATGTGACCAGGGTAAGTGCTTAGCGAGAGGACAAGACTTTTGACCGCGACCTCCGTAGCAGGAGGGGGGGATGTGCTTTTGCCAAAAAGGCGGAGATATTGATTGAGAAAAAGATATTTATGGAGCCAGTGACGTTGGCGAGGGCGCTAGGGCGCCACGCGTATTTCCTGTTGGATGGAAGAGCCAGAGAGAAACACAAACAGATGCACACTCCTTGCTAAGCTTGGATCCCTGCCGTGTCCGTCTCTTTCATAGGTGGACCCTTGACGAGGCCATGACGATATAGTCAGGGGAGCGACAAGAGACGAGAGACGGTGACAGCTTTGAGAGGGGAAGAATAGCATCAGCGTGGGGTTTTTGAAGATGAAGGCGTTTTGATGTGCGAGAAGATCATCAAAAACAGGGGAGCAATGATGGCATCTGGAAGATTCAATTGAACTTAATCGCTATTTTCTCGCAAGGGTATGTCAGAGGCGAGAGATAATTAGTCCAGTTACATTTTGGAAGCACGTAATAATAAGCTTCAATAATACGTCTGCTACTCCGTACCGAGTACAGCACCTGTGTTCTATCGGGGACGGCCGTCCATCCTTTGCTTTGATATCGACAATTTTCGCACTTCATGCATTGGGTAATACGTCCATGAAAGCTTATCAGCCTCAAGCTCTTTTCCCATCCACTAGCTGCATTGTACAGACTTGTAGGACAACCGCCTTCCACTACCGGACGAGCATCAATTCAATAGACCAACCATATTCAGTACTACATCTCAACGATTTGCACTGATGCCAACGAGAGCACAAATGATCGTCAAGGGGTCCTTTGTACAGCTGCACGGCTCACCCTGAAGAAGCCGTAAATGCAGACCGGCGCTCCCTCTCTGTAACAGTGCAGAGCAAGCGTCCATCCGTTTGGATGATCTTTACTACACGCGACCACCACTAACTCCAACGACCGTTCTCACCGGGAGCTGTCTCTGCAACATTACATACCCAAATTGTCTTGCTTCCCTTCTGTGTACACCACCATTCTAACCCCGAACATGCCACTACGAGATCGCCGGCTCAGCAATAAACACGAGAGGGAAAAACGGTCTCCTTTTGAGGGGTCGTTATTCGTCATTTCATAGAGTATGCACTTTGACGTGCGGGTGCAGCCATGATCGGCTCAGACTAATGAGCGAGTCCGAATGAGCCTAGGTTGGCGGTTGGATGTGATGTGACTCTTTCGAAAGGGCTGCAAACTTCTTTTCTTTTCTCTTCTCTTATAATAGAGTTTCAGGAGAAAATATTGTCCAGCAGCGAGCGAGGTCCCTTCTTGCATTCAGCCCTTGTAAATCTTGTCAGAATCTGGTGATGACTTCCGTCAATCGCTTGAATCGAATGATTTTCGGCCAACCTCCCAAGTTTTCAGGTTTTTAGCTACTGCAATGACCCTGCAGCATCGCACACATTCACTGGCATTGAACCGCCTTACTTGTTCTGTACCGTAACTGTAACTATTATCTCCCCACACAAACGGCACGCTGCACCAGCCCACGTTGACACACGGAGGGACAAAGCGATACGGTAGGCTACGTTACGTTACGGTGAGATCGAGACGTTTTGCGGAACGGAGGACCGTATTGAAATAGCCCGCTGTTGGTCTCTCACTGGGTGATTACAAACCTCGCTGGTTTCGGGGTTTGACCACGCCGCTGATGAAATTCGACGAGCGCCTATTGCTAATCTCTCTGCATTGTTCTCGAGACTTCGTTCTTAGCCGTAGTGTAGATATGTAATAAGAATTATCTAATATGGCAAACCATAGGAATAAAAACCTATTACTTCTTCACTTCACCTACTATATTTGGCTGTTGATTGCCCTTTCTCCTCATCACCCTTCTTCTCTACTCCACCCCACGTCATCGACCGTCAGACGCCACCGTCGCCATCCCACTGGACCCGACGGTAACGGCGTTTTTTGCCCTTTGCCCTTTGGCCTTTGCCCCCAAGGATCGGATCCCATCATCACTAAACTCGCTGCGACCGTTCATCACCATTTTAACTCCGTAAATCGTCTCAACACCCATCTTTCTACCCTCACCCCGAGTCTCAATCGGACTGGGCTTTCTACTCTAGGCCTCCTGTCCAATACCACTGTATGCTGCTGTATACTACTGTATTGGCCCCATCTTGTTAAGTCACGTCACTTGAAGACTCAGGACCCTCTGACTTCGAATTCGGCTACCGTCTACTGTAATCAGTTACAGCCTCCCTCTAGCGGGCTGTCTAGACCCTAGGCTGTCTAACCTTAGACCTGGGTGTTGGGGTAGGCTCTACGTTTTAGACCATCACGCCCCTGACCCCTACAGCACCCAAGTCAACGCCCCCTCACACCCCCTTCTTGGCTTGTTTCCAAGTCTTCCAGGGATCCAAGACCCCACCATCTGCCCGCTTCTTGACCTAGCCTTCGATTCTCCGTCTCCCATCTTTATCTGCATTGCAGTTCTTAATCTACCTACCGGCCGCACTCGCACTCACTCCTCGGTCCTAGGTTCTCTCGCCCACCGAGACCCTTATACTTTGCTTAAGCTTTGCATCTGCTTCAAAAAACAAACCCTTCTCGACACAGGTCCCTCTCCATACACTACTAATTTTTAACCTGTTCACCATGGCTTTATGAGCCTCGCTCAGCCTCTCTTACCCCTGCGTCTCTAGAGGATGACGTCGACTACCCCGACTACTACTTTCACCATGCATGATTCCAGGACCGGCGACCGAACGCCAATGCATTATACAATGAAAACTCCCGCACGACACTCTCCTGGCGGACAGCCTCACTCTAATTCTATTTCCCATTCTCGTTCGAATTCGTATAATCTCAACAACTCCCACTCTCAATCTCGGTCTCTTCGGCCAACTAAACAGCCAAAGTCTTCGACTCCTCTCGCTTCGCCACGAATGCCTTTCCCGGTCGGCCAAAACCACCAGCCACCCAAGCTTTCGCCTCGTGTCATCCCCGAAAACAGATCACCAAGTCCCAATTACTTCGGTCTTCATCTGGAGTCGGGCAATGACCGGGGAGACTCCTCGGGGGTTCCTAATGAAAACTGGAGTCCATCATCTTCTATAAAATCGTTCCAGGCCGCCATCCCGAAGCAAGTTCCTCTAGATGCCAACCCCGACTTCGAGGCATTCAGGAGACAGGCAGATTTCAACCGAGGCAACTCTTTTGCCCTATCGACAAGCCATTATGCTCAGCCTCCAGTGACGTCAAGCAGCGTTGCACCTGCGCGCCCTCGAAACCCAAGATGGCACACTCATGGAAGCGATACTGGCGGGCCATCGCCTTTCGCTCGTGGTCTGAGCTCTGCCAACGTTCGACCTGCGAGTCGAATGGATGTTGATCAAGATAGCACGCAGGACTCGGCTTATGTTTCATCAGACTCGAAGCGTAACTCTGAATCATCCACATACAACCATGCTCCTGCGCTCAATTTCCCCCGATTCGAGTCTCCTTTGCCAATGGACCCTCCCCAGAAACGCACGAATTTGACTCGATCTGAAGACCGTGATCCGCGGTTATCTGTTATGGAACATCGGCCTGAGGCTCCTGATTCTGGAGCAAACAAGCGCTCCGCCACAGTACCAGCAACTCTCGAACCTGGACAGCCACACATGATTACTGGCCAGCAACTACGAGATATGCTTCAGGACGTACGGCAGGATCGGCTACTTATCCTTGACCTCCGATCCTCCCAAAACTACGCCCAGTCCAGGATCCAAGGTGCTCTTAACCTTTGCATCCCCACAACCCTTCTGAAGCGCGCTACTTTCAACATTCAAAAGCTCAAGCAGACTTTCCAGAGCAGCTCTGATTCGGACAAGTTCGACACTTGGCCAGATACGGACTTTATCGTTGTTTATGATGCCCATGCGTCTGATAAGCGCGATGCAGTCACCGCTCAAAACATGATCAAGAAATTTACTAGTGAAGGGTATACTGGCGGCACTTGTATTCTCAAGGGCGGTTTCAACGGTTTCCAGCAAAGCTTTCCAGACCTTGTCGATCGCCAATCGGCAACTGGTTCACCTGGCAAGCCTAGTCTCGGCCCTGGAGGCATCGCACCTGTCATTGGCGGAGTCATGCTTCCAAATGCCGGTAACGATGTGAACCCATTTTTCTCCAACATCAGGCAGAACATGGATCTTGCGGATGGTGTAGGTCAACTGGATGTTTCACGTCCCACTGCTCTGGACTCGCCTTCATTACCTCGTTGGCTTCGAGAAGCTGCTGCACAGCCTGACCACGGAAAGCAAGTTTCAGACAAGTTCTTGCACATCGAAGTTGATGAACAGTCTCGAATGAAGGCGGCGTATGCAGCTTTCAACCCTCAGAACAAGGACAGGCAAAGTCAGGTGCAGCTATGCGGTGTTGAGAAGGGAGTCAAGAACAGATACAAGGATATCTTGCCCTTCGAACATGCTCGTGTCAAGTTGCAAGAGAAGCCCGAAGGCTCATGTGATTACATCAACGCCAGTCATTTGAAAGCATCTCGAAGTAACAAGCAGTATATTGCTACTCAGGGTCCCCTCCCCGCCACCTTCGAGGTATGTCAGTCATTTACCATACACTAAGCTGAACTAACATTCTTTAGGACTTCTGGTCTGTTATTTGGCAGCAGGATGTGCGTGTGGTAGTCATGTTGACTGCTGAATCCGAGGGAGGCCAGCTCAAGTGCCATCCTTATTGGAAGGGCAGAGACTTCGGAGCTATCAGACTCAAGCTTCTGTCCGAAAAGAGGGTATCTCTTGATATCGACAAGCATAGATCCGAATCCAACCATAACCCATCGGCCTCGGCTGGCGACCAGGGACGGAAGCGCGCACAAACCACAACTACACTGGAGGCTTCGAACCCAGCACCTAGAACAGCACAAGGGGCTCCCGCGGAAGCACCATACGTGATTCTTCGCAAGTTCGCCCTTTCGCACGCTTCTCATCCATTTGCGCCAATTCGAGAAATTACGCACTTGCACTTCCCAGCCTGGCCTGACTTCGGCACGCCTGCACAACCATCGCACTTATTGGCATTGGTTGAGCTGGCTAATGTCATGCAGCGTTCTGCTCTGCCTGTCGAGACATCTTCAGTAGTTGGATCTAAACATTCAGTCATGGAGCCACCGCCTATTACCTGGTACGACGAGCCAGAGGCTGATTCTCGCGCACGACCCATGTTGGTGCATTGCTCTGCTGGATGTGGTCGCACCGGAACATTCTGCACTGTTGACAGTGTAATTGATATGCTGAAGCGTCAACGACAGGCCAAGATGGATTCACTAAATTCTCGCGACAACGATGGAGATATTTCCATGGGCGATAACGGGGATACCTCTCCCCAATCCACGAAGCACTTCAACTTTTATACTCCTGGCCAGAGGTCGAACATGGAGAAGAAAGCGGCTCGAGGTGCTGCAAGCATTGATGTCAACTGGTTACACGACGATAGTGTGGACTTGATTCAGAAGACAGTGGAGGATTTCCGAGAACAGAGACTCAGTATGGTACAGAGTCTGAGGCAGTATGTTCTCTGCTACGAAACAGTTCTCGAATGGGTAACGAGGATGAATGAGCGAGCGTCAAGCGCTCCTAACGGACGACTACGAAGTGGAAGCCTTCATAACTGAGGCCAGGATGCATCATGAATAAGCAACGGGTATTATGGAGCACATCTGCATAGGCACATGGAATAATGCAACAAACGGAAACAGGTGGATGGGACGGTTACAGGCGTTTAATGGTTCAGCTGAGTATCATTCTGATAAGGAGGCTAGCACAGCAAGCATGCGATGCTTACAAAGGGACATTATAAAAATGACGTTGCGGGGAAACCTTGGTTTGATACTTACTTCGAGTGGGATTGGTTCTTATGGTCTTCTGTATAGTAGGACAAAATGGGATGGAAGGGGGAAAGGAAAGGATTGAAGCAACCTTGGAATCATAGGACTTGCATAGTAGGATCGATGAAAGGTTACATTGCGTGCGCGCTTACCACATCTTGGCTGTTTGACTGATTTCTCGTGGGATGCGAAGTTGTGAAAATGATTTATATCGTAGATGATTATATTAAAAGATACATAGTGAGTAGAAGCAACTATATGAAAGTTCACTTGGGTTGACCACTAACCCGAGTATCCTATTATCATTGTATGCATAGTCACATGTTCTGATTGGTCTCTGTCTCTCTATGCTCGGAAAATACGGTGGCTCTATCCGTAGATGAATGGCACAATGCGCAAAACGCGTGGCACAGGGGGTAAAAACGTGCGATGACGTCGTAGCAAGAACGCATGAGTCTGGAGGCTTGTGTTATTAGTCCAAAGATAAAAATGGCATGGCTGGGGGCATGACCAGGGCAAAGGCCTCGTTTCATGGTCTTCGACTTACACCAGTCATGGGAGAAACGGATGAGGTTAGATTGGTAGGGGGTTTTCAAGTGATTGATAATCCGTGGAGACTTAGTTTCTGGTGGGTTCTCTTGGATGGATAAAGCTCATCTTACGCAGTAAGTTGGCTGCTGTGTACCAAGGGTGTAAGATGAATATGGGATCTTTGCTTGCAATTGAGATCAAAATTGAGATAAGTTAGAATAAACTTAGACGCCCGAGTCATCAAAAACGGTAGCAGTTTAGGCCTGAGTTCATCCCAGATATCGGATGTATGCACTCCCTTAAGGATTAAGGGACCTACGGAACATACCCACTGTAACATGTAAGCCATGAGCTACATTTGGGGACTGGATCGCTGTAACCGACTCCCCAGGATTCTGACACATGCCCTGTCCACGAAGCCGGGGCGTCAAAGTTTCACAAGCTAGACAACGTTCCAAGGAAAACAGTAAAAAAAAAAAGGGATGGAAGACAATTAACAAATTTCGTCCATGCTCTGAACTGACACTGGAACCTTCCTTTTCGCGCCCCCACTCCCTAAGGTAACTTGGGTCTTGAGGCAGTCGCGGTGGGTGTGTTGTGTAACTTCCAGCTGGTGCCTTCCTTCTGTCCATCATCAACAGCGTCAGTGTCGCAAGCACTGGAAAGAGCGACCCCTCCACCAACTTTGAGTGCAAGTGCAGCGATAAGAGTTCACATTTTATTGGCTTTGGGTCCCCCGCCTTCGCCTGGCATCCATTACCCAACCCTCCCGCTGTTTCCCTCCTCCAAACTCACTTCTATCGGATTCATCCAAGCCATTCGCTCTTGTAAGCGTTGATAACGGCTCGTGCAATATTCTTATTCTATCTACTATCTTCCCCTTGTTTCTATCTTGTCACAGCCTTCTTATATACATTCTTTGCGACTCGTTTGCGCATTTTCATTCCAATTTTAAATCCGTTCTTCGGTGGACTCGTTACAATAGCGGGCGCGAGACTCTCCGTTTGAGCCTTTCTTCGCCGATTCAGAACCGTTCACGGATCACACTGCGCCACCACAGCTGCCTTGACGAAACGGTCTAAGTCCCTAGACTTTACGCATTCAGCATCCACCCCGACCTCAAACCGGCCTCCCCTGTTTGGGCGTCGATAACCAGGCGGATCTCCCATCTTGGGATTGTTTTTACACCCATCACTGAACCATTCTTTGGTAACTCGACAACACAATCACTTCGTTGTGACAATGTCACAACTACCTTCAGCCGCTGATACGATGCGCCGCCTCTCCCACGACCCGACAGAGCCGTCGCGCAATCTTGAAGTATCCCATGGTTCGCCCTCCGACCAAGAAATGGAAGACGGGCTCGACCTGTCTATGCCTCCACCTCAGAATGAAGACGACGACGACGACGACCTCCTAGACGATGACTCGAGAATCTATACACCACCTCCCCACATTGCCGCTCGGTTCTATCGGCCGTCGCAGGCTCGTCGCAGAGACTCTGCCGCCTCTTCGCGCCGCAACTCAATCTCATCCGCACACTCGCGATGCTCTTCTACCCAACCCTCGAGCCACCGTGGAGGTGAGCAGAGCAAGCATATCGCGCAACATCTCCGTCGCGCCTCATTCCTTGAGGACCGTAGGGCCCGACTTGCCGACCGAGCTGCGCATGCCGAAAAGGTCCGCCTTCGAGCAGCTCTTGCAAAGGCGACTCATCGAGACATTTCACTCTCTGAAGAGCGTTCCATTGCGGCACAGCAAGCCAGGGAGCGCAATTTGGCAGAGATCGTCGCCAATTGCGCGGAAGAGGTCAAAAAGGCGAAGCAGGTTGCCGAATTCATGAAAGAGAAACGAGAGCACGACATCGCCAAGATGAAGGCTCAGATGGAGGAGAGAATGGCCGAGGCAGAAAGACGGAAGGAAGAGCTACGAACGAAGAAACTATCAAAGCGGAGTCGCGGGCAGAGTGTTATGGCCAGGAAGCCCATGGACTCCCTGCGTGATATTGTTCAGCAAGAGAGACGCAAGCCCACACAAGAGGAAGCAGCGATAAGCATCCAGTGGTGGTGGCGTGGCTATCTCCGAAAGAGAGCTATTGCTGAGTTCAATGATCTTGGCTTGACCGTGGACGGTATCAGAGATACACACTTCGATACTGTGGTCGAACTCCTTGCCCAGGAGAGGGTTCTGGTCATCACGGCACGGTTACTCCGACTATGTGGTCTTGAGGAAGGTGAGACGGGATCGGTTGGCGAGATGGCAGCCGTTCGTACGTTTCTCAGTGCTTTCTTGATCCTCGGTCATCCCAATCAAGTTCTTAGCAACAAAAACGACAATGGTGAGGGAGAAGTCGTCGATGCACTCAACAATCACCGGCTGCCCTCGACAGACCTTGCAAACCCTCAGCTGCAAGACTTGGTAGGCAAGGCACGGGACCTGCTGATCGCCTACGAAAACATTCTCTCTCGCTTAACATCTGCGAACAAGTACACAATGCCCCCCGCTCTCAAGAACACACTTCCTGAGGCGTACGCAACTTTCCACAATGCCTTTATCGCATGGAAGTCTCGGGATTCAAATGCTTTGATCGAGGTGATGCTTATGCAGTTTGTTGAGCTCGACGCGATCTACCATACAGTCAAGGACACAACCGACGATGCTGCCACCGCCCTCTACAAGAAGAGCATACAGGACAACCAGCTGATGCTCATTGTGCGCATCAAAAAGCTTGCAGGTCCAGAAAAAGGCAAGAAGTTGATATTCGATGCTGTATCCGAAGCTCGCAAAGCTCGCTCAGCCAAGAAGAAGACAGGTGATACGAAACCCCGTGTGGCTGAAAATGCGCCTGTTGAAGCTTCCGAGACGGCCAAAAGTCTGGTTTCTTCTGAGTCACAGACACTCACACCACCGGCAACTCCGGCTAGCAAAGCCCAGGAGAAGGCTCCTGCCCCTAAGACGGGTCTTAACGGCCTGCTACCGAACAACAGAGTCGTGGTTCACGAGCTGGCCATCAACAAAGAATATCAGATCTCCACCGACGAGTATAAGGAACTGCAATCAGAACGCTCAGCACCCATATACATGGAGATGCGGGCTACAGTGGACGATGATGACAGCCAGATTAACTTTCAGTTTTTTGCCCTGTTGGCTAGCAACATCAAGCAGAAGCTCCAACGTTTGCTAAAGCCAGGCAATTCGATGTACAACCTCATCGGCGAAATCCTGGACCCCGAGATGGCGGAGAGACAATTTGCCCTAGGCAACTTCTCGTACGAAAAGTTCTTCACTGCTATGGCATCTCTTCTTCCCAAACTCTGCGCTCCTTTCCGCGACGAAGAGGTCAAGGAGTTGGTCCAGAACAAGCTGGCTGACGGCAACATCATTGATCGAGTTGAAGCACTTAATGGGTTCATCGATTTGATGCTTTGTGATTATATCAACTATTTGATGAGAATTGCCGCACCTCAATTGATCGAATCCGCAGCCCCATATGAGGCAAAGAGGTTTGCTGAGGATGTAGAAAAGGGTCAGCTTGGTCTTGCGGCGGCCGAAGCGACATGGAAAGCCTCGCGATCAAAGGTCCTAACAGAGGTTCAGAGGAGAGATCCGGAGGGTATGAATCATCCGAGGTCGCGGCCCACAGCTGGACGTTTCTACGCACAGATGCTTGTTGACATCTTTACCAAGATCTCGCCGGCTCCTATTGAGGAGGTACCGGAAATGCTTCGTTTGGATTATAACCGCATTAGCCAAGTCTCTACGACTGTTCAGCGAATCATCACCGCTGGCGCAGTTTTACTACAGTGCAAGAATATCCTCAAGCGCGACGTTCGGTCATCGTGGAAAATGGAGGCATCCCGCATCATGGCGGTCCTGGAAGCCAATCATCCTCTGCAGGCTACCGTGGATGGTGTCATGGCTGCCCTCGAGTCTGGTCGATCGATGCCAACAGCGACCAAGGGTCACCTTCGCGCTCTTGTCACTAAGGTTCTGACTGCCAGTCGAGATATGGCAGAGAACGGGAGCGAGCCTAGAGAGCCTGTCTTACGACTCTTACTCACCCGTCTACGAGGTAACATTCTTGCCCGCTTGGCTGCTGGATCAGCGAGTGAAAAGGTCAAGGCAGCAAATACGGCTGGTGAGAAGCTGGCCAGTCTTGGACTCTCAGAGTTTGTTGACCGAGTGAGGGAGATTTCCAACTTATTAGAGAAGATTGGAAATGTTGACAGAGCTGCTCATGGGCCTTGGTGGGATGCGGTAGCAACAAAGGTCGAGCAAGAAGAGATGCCGGCCTAAATGTAATGGGTCGGACTGTTTTGATAAGATGGATAGTGCATGACGAGCAATATGGATGCATGATACTGGAGGTTAGCATTTGGCTTTTTTACTCGGGCAGGGATTGAATTTGTTGTTTATCGGGAAGCGTTTGAACTCGAATCTTGCATGGCGTACTGGTATGGATAGCCGATATGGCTCACTTGGTGGGATTGGATCAAGCTTGCCCCTTAGAAGAGGTCATAGCAGCGCTGACGGGTTACTTACTTGATGGATTTCAGCAAATAACTTTTTGGTTGGGACAGCAGGTAGAATGCCAATTCACTAACAGAGCTAGATACCATGTGTCTACAATGCTTATATTATATTTGATGGTGGAATCCGATTCAACAACATCTTGCCAGTTATTGCATAAGAACAGCAGAATTGTCCCGATGAACTTATCCCAGTATTCAACGAGTGTGGAGGAGTCTTCTTCCTGGCTTGACACCAGTATCAACAAGTCCACAGGGGTAATAAAAAACATTAGATTAGACGATGGCTATCAATCAACCTATCGATAATTCTATCATGAGCTCAATCAAGCATGTAACAACAACAATTTGAAAAGCAAAAAGAACTCTTCTGTCTGTTATTCAAGATCATTCATTCTTCAATGAGCCAAGAGCAAAAGGTAGGGTCTGGCCGGGGATTGAACCCGGGACCTCTCGCAAGCAATGCTGTAGGGTTTTCCCTAAGCGAGAATCATACCACTAGACCACCAGACCGATGATGGTTCCTAAGAACTGTGGATTTGTTGAAAGTTGACATCGTAGTTAGTCTTTATGAAATGATCATCTTCGTCTAGTACAATCATATGGTGTGGCAGGCCGATCATCAGGACTGCATGGCCGACGGAATGGGCTTCAAGATGAGTAACTCACCTTCAAAATATGTTACAGAATAGAAATGCGATTCCTACCTCGAACGATATTGAGACGTACACGGTGTACGTAAATGTTATGTGTAGATAGACGCGAAGGATGTCTATAGCACTACACATGCTATCGGAACAAGCAACCGGGGTCCAGTTCTGATGGATATGTCGATTGGAAAGCGGATTGCTCGTGAACATGAAAAGTTGAATATATTCTCGTATTGATTGACAAATTATGACTTGTCGTGTTTAACTTTTATTACATACTATCCTGTTGGCACCATTATAATTTACTTAGTCAAGCATATCCGTGAGCGCTGAGCCACTCCTTGAGCTTCTCGGAGTCACGTTCACGGTAAGCAGCACGTCCGCGGATCTTGTCCTTGACAGTGCCAAGAGTGCGGTTGAAGCTGCTGGTGTCCTTGTCGGCCATGAACTTCTCAATATCCTCGACAACAGCCACGTCAGTGAAGCGGCTCAGACTGAGGTTCATGTATCGGTCAACAACAACCGGGTTGCCGAGTTTAGTAATGACGGCGTCCCAGTTGTCCTTCATGAACTGCCATTGCACAGGACGGCCAACGACGTTGTTGGCCACGGATCCACCGAGAACGTGCATGTCTCCGGCAGGAACGGCGTTAGAAGGGGGGGATTGGTTGAAGTTGAAGGGAATGATGTCCTTGGAGAGTAGCTCGGCATCCTTGGCGGTACCAAGAACGCTGAGAGAAAGAAGCTTGCCATCGATAGATTTGGTGTTGAGCCACTCCTTCTTGAGAATTTCGACAGTGCGAGCAGGCTCCTTAATGATGGCGGCGCGCCAGACAGCAACACGGAGAGGAGCAGGGATGGGGTTGGCCTCGGGGTCCTCGACCCAAGCGTTGAAACGCTTCAGGGCCTCCTCAGTTACACTATATATGTTAGCACAGCCATGTCGTTGGATGGGAGTTAACTTACGCAGGGTGGCCGCTGGCAACAGCAACACCGATCATCTCCTTTCGCAGAATACCAGTGAGGTAGTCCTCATCAGGATGGAACTCCCAACCAACCTCATTGACCTTCTGGTCAATGAGCTTCAGGGTAAAGTTGTCCAGGGCCTTCTTGATCGACTCGTCCTCTCCAAAGACGGACTTGACGCCGCCAATGGAGTCGAGAACCTGGCGCCAAACAAGAGTGTGGGTCTCCTTGCCGAAACCCTCGAGGAAGGTCAGTAGAGCAGGAGTGGTACCGTTGCCCGCAAAGGCAAGGTCGGCAGTAGAACCGATGATAGAGATCTTGTCCTCAGTGCTAAGCTTATCGAGCTGAGTGCTCAGTTTGGCAAGACGCTCGGGAGGGTAGTTGACACGGTAGAAGCCAGTGGCTCCGCTGTTAAGCTTGTAGAAGTCCTCGTCGACATCACGGATAGTATCCTCCTTGCTGGTAAGGGATAGAGAGGCAACACCAGCGTGGTCCTTCTTACCCTCAAGGCCAAGGGGAACCCACCAAGTGGTGGTGTCATCCTCAGGCTGGACATCGCCGGTCGACAAGAAACGGGACTGCTTGACGGAGATTTGACCAGGCTCCTCGGCAACAGTGAGGACAGGGTGGCCAATCTTGGAGATCCAAGGGTGCATGAGCTCAGTCACGTTCTTGCCGGAAGCTTCACCAAGAGCATTCCACAGGGCAGTGGTCTGGGCGTTTCCGTAGGCGTGCGCCTTCAGGTAGTTAGACACACCCTTGAGGAAAGTCT
The DNA here is from genome assembly GCA_021020635.1 of Fusarium sp. PT. Taxonomy (NCBI): domain Eukaryota; kingdom Fungi; phylum Ascomycota; class Sordariomycetes; order Hypocreales; family Nectriaceae; genus Fusarium; species Fusarium sp. PT. The sequence goes on from JAHMRZ010000011.1 coordinate 687,378, forward strand.
CAACACCGAGATGGTTGGCAAGCATGCGGATGGCGGAGCAACCCTTGAGATAGCTGATAGAGTCGAAAATTTGGTTGACGTCGAGAGCATCGCGGACAGGAACGTGAATGGGGTGACTGGCTCGGATACCATCGAGACGGAAAGCAGCCTCCATACCCTCGTTGACAAACTGAGCCCAGACCTGCCAGTCGGGGTGCAGGTGATCAACAGCGTGCCAGCCGACCCAGGTAGCGAAGCCCTCATTGAGCCAGAGCTCATCCCACCAGTCCATAGTGACAAGGTTGCCAAACCACTGATGAGCCAGCTCGTGGGCAACGACGTAGGCGACGGCGTTCTTGAATCGAGGGTCTGAGGTCTTCTCATCGTAGAGAACCTGGGTAGTGCGGTAGGTAACAAGACCCCAGTTCTCCATAGCGCCGTGAGTGAACTCATGGACAGCAATCAAGTCAGACTTGGGCAGAGGGTAGTCGATGTCGAAGATCTCGGAGAAGAAGTCAATGATCTTAGGAGCGTGCTCGAGAGCCCATTGACCTTGCTCCTTCAGACCACGGGTGGTGTAGACACGGACGGGAATCTGCTTGCCGTTGTACTTGCGGTCAGTGAAAGCCTCGATGTACTCGAAATCACCGACAGCCCAGGCCAGAAGGTAGGTGCTCATGACGGGAGAGGTCTCGAATGATACAATGTTCCAGCCATCCTTGGAAGGTCGGGTCTCCTTGACGGGCATGTTGCTCAGAGCAACCTGGTCGGAAGGAATCTCGATTTCGAAGTCGAAAGTGGCCTTGAGGTTGGGCTCATCAAAGCAAGGGAATGCTCGACGAGCATCACAAGCCTCGAACTGGGTGCTGAACATGTAGTACGTTTCGCCATCGTTGGGGACTGAAGCGGCAGGGGTCGCGGCAGGCTTGTACTTGCTGCGGTAGAAACCAGCCATGTCATTGTTGATGATACCCTCGAATTCGATAGTGATGGCAGCCTTGGAAGCGGCAGGGAGCTCCTCATCGAAGGTGATGGTAGAGCGTTGAGCCTTGGCGTCATAACTGAAGTTTGTAGATTCAACCGATTTGGAGTCGACGGAGACCTTGGCTTGAGAGAGCTTGAGTTCGAGAGTGTTTACGATGATTTCCTTGGTAGGCTTGGTGATTTCGGAGTCGATACTAGGAAGCTATCAGAGCTGGTTTAATGGATCATAGGTGAGGGGTAGAGACGTACGTGACAGTGCCCTTGTAGGTCCAGTTGGTGAACTCGAGGTCCTTCAAAGACAGCTGGTAGTGCTTGGGCTTGACATTGTCAGGGAGAACGTCGCGGTCAGTCATTGTTTCGTTGCGGGCGAGTCTGGCGTGAGCGGAACAAGCTCGATCAGAGATCTTGGGGACAAGACTATGCGACGTGGAGTTAGCAAGCTATAGCTCAAAGCTTCAGCTTAGCAAGAGTGACGAGAGATCCAGCTTCTTCTTGGGAAGATGGATACGGGAAAGCAAAGGGTATAGATGAGTAGAAGACAGAGGATGATTGAGAGTGAAAAGAACAGAATGAGATGGAATAACAAAAGTGCAATAGGCTAGACAACAGCGTGATGATGCGTGGCCGTGACGGGATGGGAAGGACCCCGCGGTGGGGTGTGGGCCGGTCCCAGATCCCATATCCCAGCAGTGACGACCGGGGAGGGGCACCTTCAGCGGGAAGGTGCAGTTCGGTATCAAATAGCACAGGAGCAACGTACCTCCGGATACCGATCGGCATAGGCCGTCCATTATCTCGGCGACTGTTCAACGGCTTCGCTTGGCCGTTTACAAGTGAAGCAAGCCCTCTCGAAAAGACGTTACCGCTGAAGATTCCCTGGGGAACAACCGCAGACACAGCTGGAGTTGCCGTTTGCCGTGTAATCACCGATAGTGGGCTACAGCTACTCCACAGGCGCTGTTGCTGAGCGAGATGTCGCAAAAGGCCCTTGGAGGACGACATGTTTGGGCCGGATCGTCTCCCTTTTCAGGAGTGACGCGCCGTCGCAATTGGGCAGGTCGTGGATAGACTCTAATACGATGTCAATTTAATCCTCTTTTAGACACTCAGAGACGCCATGGATGGCACTTTTGTAGCTGCCCCCGTCTGTCAAAGGTTGATGCGATGTTGAAATTTTCGGGTCAACGTGAGGCTCAAACCCCGTATTGCCGGCGACAAGCGAGATGATAGGGCCGTGTGCGCTGTGTCGTGGTGGTGATATGCACTGTGTATAATGAGAATAGGGTAGATATCTTTGTTCAATCAATTGTTGGACATCTAGGATCGCCGCAGTAAAGATCACAGACTGTATCTATGTATCACATACAAACATACTCAGCTTGTGATAGTCCTGTGCATTAACAATACTTTATTCGCACTTAGTTTATGGCCGGCTCCTCAAGGTGAACTTGGAAAAACAAGCATCACTAACCATTCCGTTTCAAAAAAAGTGTAAATACAATCACGCACACTCACACCGATTGCGGTCATTAGTTAGTTATGAAACAAAAGTGATATCGATTAATACCTATAACTCATACTTGCAAAACATCCACGTTACTTGAAACCCATTCATACGAATCCGTCCTAAAGTCATCGTTGAGGATACTGTTCTTATTCGCCGTCTCAAACCACATGAGCTTCTTGCTCTCCTTCCACTCAGGCCACTTAGCATACTTCGTAACACCCTCGTTAGGATCAAGATTATACAGAAAGTTGAAATAGTATGTTCGAATACTGCGCATGGCATTGTTGGGATAAAGACCATAAAACACCTGCAGGAGATCCGAGCCGTGCATCGTTCCAAGAATTGGCGTTCCGTAGTTGTAACTCGCGAGATATGACCATGCTGGAACGTCAGGGTTGGCGTCTGTTGCCGTCTGGAGGAAGATGCGGCGCGTGAGGGAAAAGACGAGATCGCCGAAGATGGCGGCGCGGCGCTTGAAGCCTGGGAAGACTTCGTTGAGAAGGGCGGTGCGGAAGGGACTGCCTGTGCTGAGAGTTATGGGATATGTGTTCACCAAAGTAGTCAACTGAGCCTTGGTGGCCTTGGAGAAGTACAGCTTCTGCAGGTAGTCGACAAACTTGGCTGTTGTGGTCAAGTTCGGCTGGAACAGTGCAAATAGAGTTCCCTCGTCCTCTTGGTTTCCATTGATCATAGGAACTGCGTGGTAGCGTCCTGCGGCAATGAGTTGGTCGGGGCTAGCAGGAAGAACCTTGCCATCTGGTCGCGGGAGGTAAGAGAGAGCCAGTGAGTTGTAAGACAATAGTCCTGGAACAGAGTTGGCAGCATTTAGGAACTTGTCGTAGCTCAGACCACGTAGACATGCAAGTGTATCAGAAGCTGAAGAGCAACCGCCTTCCTTCACGACAGCGTCGTAGATAGCTTGACCCTTGGCACCGTCCACGGGTTCGGCGGGAACAATACTGCCCGAGTTCATGATGGCGCCTCTGAAAAGCGGCTTGCCCTTGTAATCAGCATCGCCACCGTATAGAACCATCTGATCAAGCACAGAGATGGCACCAGCCGATTCTCCCCAGATAGTAACCTTTTCAGGATCACCTCCGAAGGATGCGATATTATCGGCAACCCACTCTAGACCTAGACGCTGGTCAAGCAGACCCAAGTTGGAACTTCCATCCTTCTTGATCTCAGCGCCGGGCATGAAGCCGAAGCCAGCCACTCGGTAGTTGACAGCCACATAGATAAAGGGCTGGCTCTGATCAATAGCAGTGCCAAGAAGACTAGTACCGTCGTACATAGCGCTTGAGCCTAGTTCGAAACCACCACCAAAGATCCAGAAGAGAACTGGAAGCTTGTCGCCAGCCTTGGTACCTGCAGGTCGCTGGACAGTCATGGTGAGACAGTCCTCCTGGCCAGTGATAGGTGTAAGGAAGGGAATGGCCAGGAAGTCTGAGAGAAACTCGGAGATGACATCCTGACCCCCAGTAGAGATGAACATCTGAGGGCATGCTGGGCCAGTAAGTCCAGATGCGTCAAAGTTTCCCAGAGCCTTAGATAACTTCCTCGGGGGTTTGAGACGTAGAGAACCTATTGGTGGATCTGCGAAGGGGATAGCTCTGAACGAATCAACTTTGCCAGAGCTGGATCCGATGACTGTGCCAGAGGGAACGGCGACGGTAACCTTGGCTGCCCGTTCCTCAATCGCAGGTGAAGCAGGCGAAACAGGTTCCGGAGCTGCAATTGCGTCTGGAGCAGGAAACGGAGCAGGGACAGCCAATACGGAAGTGAGAAGGCCGAAGCCTGAGAGGAGGCCTTGAAGCTTCATCGTAAAGCTCAAGAGTAGGCTGTCTGTGATATAGAAGGCCCAGAACTGTAAAGATAGGAACAATGGCAGGCAACAAAGACCGAACTAAGTCACCAACTCAGACAGGACCGTCAGCACTGGAGTATTCTGAGAAACACGAGAATAGTGCGCTCTGCTGATCCATTCCAGAATTTTGAAGTGGGAAATGAGCTCAATTTGAACTTAATTTAGTCGTGCTTCGGTGCTTCCTAGTTGTGTGCTCGTCCCTCTCTACTCCACCATCAGACTATCAATCGGACATCGTTAATACTGGTTAACGGGTTACGAACCCTGAGCGACGTCGATTCGAACCGCTTTGCTGCGCAGCTTCAAAATGCCGTCCAAGTCCCTTGGCCTTTCAGAAGAGGAAGCCATCGCCGTATCCGCCGAAGGCCATCGCAGCCTAGTCCATCCGTCGAATCCCAAAAGAGCTTCAATACCGACGCAAGGCCATGGATTCTTTGACCTCAGCCCCGCTTCCCCACGGGGAAACACACTTGGAAGAAAGGAATCAGCTGCCGGAGAGAGTCTCTTCAACTTCAGAGCAGACAAGACCGAGGCTGGGACTTGAGACATTCTTGATTCGAGGACGGGAAGAGCACGTGGAGAATGTTGATGGAGGGATGGGAAGGCTTGTCACTCGCGGAGAGGGAGAAATGGATGGTTGAAGATCGATGATCAGCTGGACGATAAGTTATAGTGGTTTGATGTGGTTGGTGGAGAGACAAGAAAAAGGTTTCATCGGAGGAAAAGATAGGCAGTAGTTAACTGTAGATGGATGGTGGGGAAGTTGTTTAACAGTTGAGATGGCACTTGTACCTTGGACCCCGGCAAGTGAGATATAATAGAATCCCAGTCTTGGAGAATCTCAACTCTTGAGAATAAGTTATTTTACCTTGTATTATGTCTAGTCAAAAGACTTCTGCTATGAGTCTATGATGCACATCCGTGAGAAGAGGCATGATATCTTATAATTCTCCATGCTATCCTTCTATTGTGATCTTCAAAGAGAGACTTCTAAGTTTAATTGCAACCCCGCCTTCCCGGACCCTGGTCTGCCGTATGCACATCGTCGGCCCCGGGGACCCGCAATACTCCGGGACAGCATGAGTTTATACTGAAGATGCGGGGGTATCAGCGAAGCTTAGAAATGTCGGTCTGAATAGATATCACATATGGACTTTCCATATCGATATAGAGGCATTAACAAGGTAGGTTCTTTGTGGATACACTAACTGATTGATAATCATATCCAGGCCATAAACTCCAGTGTCATCGTATCCCCAATGCGCTTCAAGAACGTCATCCCAATACAACCCCAGCCTTCCAAGTGACATGTTCCAATCGAGCCTACATACATACATGCAACCCTTTACTGCGGTGACAACGGTCAGATTCCCCAAACGGTGGATCTTGCGATTCAGCCTTACCCAAAGGTTAGGTAGCGAGTCTATTACCAGCTGGTAGTATTTACGATCTTGTTGTTTATCCGGACAGGTGGGCTATATTGAGATTTAAATACTCACTACTGACATTAAAACCATTAGGGTAGATGATTTGTCTTTGCATATAAGAAAGTGATATAGATAAACTTGCCCTGGATCAGAGGTTCTCCTCCACAGCTTGAGGTTTGCAACCATCACCGGACACTATCTAAACTTCAACCTATCACCGTACCCTTCACAGTATCTCCGCAGCCAGTCTGTTTTCTTCCGTTGTACAGAATAGGAAACTGGTTCGCTACTATCGCTAGAAGGAACTAGATATGCAATGTTATGCAGGTGTAGACAACTAGATAGATCACACTGCTGAACTCCACCATCTCCTCTTCCCACCCATAAGCAACATGAGAAGATGGTGTAGTCGTGCAGCATCCCGAGGTTAGCAAGAAAGTAGAAGAAGGCAACAAGAGGAACAGAAAGACATGTGTCTCTCAAGACCTGCTGCAGTGCTGCCCACGAGATCTGCCGCCGCAATGGTAGGGTATCAGTCGATGGCCAAGAAATAATGTTCCGATTCATGTGAAAATCTGGGAGTTACGAATGTGTCAAAGAATGCAATGTTCAAGCAATATGTTCATCAATTCGTCGTTAAGTTACTAGCCATATGCCTTTTCAGGCTCAAAAATCAACAAGAAGGTGATATCTACAAGCCATCGAGCCCCGACAAAGCTCCCATCGTAATTATTCCTGAAACCAAATGCTGCCGCTCATAACCCAGTAATCCCGATAACCATTCGCGCCGTTGCCGTTGCCATATATGCCTGCGAGGCAGATAGAGTCTTAATGCAATTCCTTAGACCGCCCAACCAGTGTATGATATAGTGTATGCTATAGTGTATGCGTGTCCTGTTGCGTCCTAAACACCAAACTTGGATATATACCACCAATTCCCCTCCTGGATCAACTGTAACAAATTGTTACATGACAACGCCCACAGGCGTGCCTTCATTTAAACATCGTTTCTTCGAGACCACGGCGGGTTCTTCCTCTGACTCTTCTTCAAAGCTGCTGTTACTGCTGTTGACAACTTCTGTGAGAACCTCTCGCTTGCGCTTCTCGCCGCCTTGTTTCTCGGGGTCTTTCTCCCATGTTTCTATCTCATCTGGGTTGAAAGCACCGACAATATCTTGGCCCAGAGCTTTGCCGAGTCTCTCCCGTAGGCCTAGGATGGGCCAGATGGGGACTCTTGTGTATTCGATCTTGAGGCCAGAAACCATAGCCTCGTCGTCGTCGGCTGGCGCCTTGAAGGGGTCGTGGAACTTTTCCAAGAACTCCTTTGTGATGTTTGCAGTGTAGACGATAAACTCAGAAGTATCGGTATCGTGTGTAAGAATCTTCAACTTGAGGTCGTGAAAGTTGGGGCATGGTGGAATTCCTTGCTCTGGGGACATTCGCGAGTCGCGCCTGCCGCTCATAGGCGGAGGAGGGTAAAAGTGTTTCTGCGCCATGCCGAGGAAGATGCCTACAAAATGCGCATCGTGATCCGAATTTGAAGGTATGAGTATACGAGCGCGAAGTTGCTGTAGGCGAAACACGGGCTCATTCCATGATTTTCCCGGCCCGGGTGCGACGCGGAATAGGTTGTTTCGGACTGACGCCAGCTGAGTTTTACCAATGTAGCAGATCATGGGTAGACTAGCGGGGCAGTGAGTTGGGGATGACTGTGTAGAGACGTTAAAGGATTCGGCAGGTCGCGTTGATATTGTTTTGAAAGACGAATAAGACGACTTGGGCTCCTCAGCAGGGAAATTCCACATGAGCTGTGCGCGCACCGCATCGCGATAAACGCGACCGCCAAAGTACAGATGAAGTTCGGGTAGGTATTGTGGCTTGCTGAAGGCTGTAGGCCATAGGGTCATCAGAACTGTCTTGACGGCATTTGATGCGAGGATAGGGTGCATCGCGTCGGGCAGAAGGATCTGGGTGAGCGCGTTGCTGAGAGTAATGATAGTGTTCGATGGACTTAGATGGCCTCGCGATGGTGGCGTGCCTGGCGATGCGGTAGGATGAGGTGTATCGCATGGTGGCAACTCCTCCCATCCCGCGCCGAGTAGTTGAGCATGTAGGTCGGTCCAGCAGATGGGTCGCACAAAGAGCGAGGTACCGGAGTGTTGCTGAAAGATATCGTAGAGAGAATTCTTTGCCGGTTGGTAGATGCGATGCGGGCGCCTCTTGCGTGGGGTAATAACGGGCGCCTGCGATGTGCAAGGCGTTGTGTCCGGCGTAGCATCGGTACGGTTACCGTTGCGCGCCGGAGTCGTTGTCGAGGTAGAAGGATACGAAGTCGCCATGTCCACCAAACTGCGCAGCTGTCCGATGAAGCTGCCGTTTCCAAAGAGAGAACTGTCGCGCGGAGGATTGAATTAGCCACAGGTCAGGTAGGTCTGGGATGCCCTCGCAAGGCTTGTGTCGAGGTTGTCGTTGATGTTAGAGGAAAAAAGAGAGAGTCGCGCAAACTTACTCAAATGCAAGCATTCAAGATTGATATGTATTTGCCCCTTTCGATGACTCTTGTTGAGTCTGATTCGGTTCGGTTGCCTGAACCCGGATCTTCCTGTCCTTGTTGCGACGCGCGCCTTATGATGCCCTGTTTATCCCCAGTGACAAGCTCTCACTAGCGGCTGGCACGAGCGTCTCCCTTGTCAAAGATTGACGAAAAAAGTAAAAAAAGGGGTGTTTGAGGCAAGCGTCTTTTCGAGCAGTGTCCAATGAGAAGCGGGCTGTAGTGAGAAGAAGGCAACTGGAAAACTGCCGTCTTCTTGGGGGAAGAAAAAAAGAAGTGACAAAGACACGCAAGGTGGGAGGGAAAAGGGAAAAGAAGAAATATCGGTGACACTGAACCGCACCGCTCTTAGGGCGGGCCGTCCTGCCTTTTCTTGTGGGAGCGTGAGCAAGGCTTCTCTCTATTAGGCTGTACAGTGGATACCATAAAGAGGATATGAAATGTGTGTGCACGCGGTAGGAGGAAAAAGCGCGTTGCCACCGTGACTCGCCGCGGATCGAATCGGCGCGAATGAGTAGCGAGTTCACGTGAGAACGATCGGAAGCAGTTTAGGCAGCCGTGGCGGTAAGTAAGCTGCGCCACATTGGTTCTTGTGGCCTGACTCGAGATGACCCCAATTCAGGCATCAACTTTAGTCTTGCTGGCCCCACATCAATGGACAGCTTCGTGAGTAGCAAGCAGCTCAATGCAGCCCCGCCGGTGACGAAGCGCAACTCAGCATCAGCCCGTAACTTGCGCCGATTTGTCTGTGTCCTTACAAAACAGCTTTCTTATACTCGAATTGGTTTAGTAATTGCTGTTCAAGATGCCGGTATGTACATGGCTTACAATGCTCCAACAATCAACTACCTAAATGCACTCCACCGTCACTCCTATTGCATCACCACCGCCTCTGTATCTCACGATATCAATCCGCAGCAACCAAGCTAATCATGCTTCCCTCTAGGCATACAACTCCGTCTTTAACTCGGACCCCAATGTCCCCCGAATAATCGGAAACTTCCCTCTTCTTCCTCTCCGTACCAAGACCCGCGGACCGGCTTACACCCTGCCTGCCACCTCGCCGCCTCTGCCGGCCAGCGAGTCACCCGATCCTGACAGCGAAAGCTACGATATTCTCGACGAGGTCCTCGCCCTCTTCCGTGCCAACACCTTCTTCCGAAACTTTGAGATCCAAGGTCCTGCCGATCGTCTGCTTGTGTACGGAATCTGGTTTGTCAGTGAATGTCTGACCAAGATCCGCCCTGGAGCTTCCCTACGCGATGCCCAGAAGGATGTAACCAACCTGGCACTTGACCTCAACTTTGCTATCCCCGGTGATCCAGGATGGCCCCTTAACCAGGTGCGTAAGCGTCAAATTGGCAAATAAATGGGCAGCAAACAGTAGAACATGGCCGAATTGCTAACCTTTGACACAGATGTACGAGCCCCCTAGGGACAGGCAAGAGGCGGAGCAGCTCAAGCAATACATGTCGCAGGTTCGACAAGAGCTTGCTTCGCGACTACTCGCGAGGGTATACGACGAGGATGAGACCAAGCCTAGCAAGTGGTGGTTGAGCTTTACCAAGAGAAAGTTCATGGGCAAGTCACTGTAAAGTGTTGTCGACAAGCGTTGAGTGACGTCCATTTTAGAAGACCATTATGATAAAGGAGTCGAAGAGCTGGCGCCATACAAAATATATTTTCAGTACCTACTCGAGCCACTTTCCCTTTTGCCATGTTTATTTAGCGGCACGTTTCCGGGTGGATTGCTTCTAGAAGCTCACTTGCCAATGGGCGAAGACGACTTGATCCCACATAACGTGATGACTTCGTGCTCAGATACGATATCTGTCTCAAGTTATACTAAGACACTACATATCCTGCCTACTTCTTTAGAAATGAGCACTAGGCTCTATTGCTATAACATCAGTTGAGGTTTTGTCTGTCAAATGAAGCTCCTCGAAGGACAATATGCGCAGAACCTATCCAGGCATGACGATGTTACATCCGGGTGAATAGTAAAGTAGGCCAAATGTGTCTCTGCAAGCCTGCACAGACAAACATAGTACAACCTGACACTATCAGCCCTATTCATGTGATATTTCGATGACTGTGAATCAATTCCGATACACGACCTATTGGCTGAATAGAAGTAAATAACCTTCTGACTTGTAGGCCGGTTTATTACCTTTGTCAGACATATGTGATAGTAACGAAGGGTTTCATCTAGCTGGTAGTTAATCGCAAACGCAGCTATGTGCAAGAGACGGATATCAGACATCCTGATCGTGTTTTCGAATCCGGGGTGGAGAATCTGAAGATGGGATAGTCGAAGCTTGAACAGCAAGCTATGGAAGTTCTCGCTTGTCTCACGAGTTTACACTGCATACATCTCATACCAATAGTGATATCATGAAGCCTTACACGATTTCCCTTGCAAGATGCATCTGATTTTACATGAATTGAAACAATTGATCTCTTTATGCCGCTAGGAATTTTCGTAAGAGTCTAATATACAACGCTGTTTGGTTCTTTCCATATCAACAAGCAAAAGTCCTTGAGGCTTTTGCTTCAAATCGATATGATAGTGGTCGTGTCTATCAAACAATAGACTGTCGGAACAATTCCGTAGATGTCGTTGATCCCCTGTCTCTGTAATCTGTCAGGATGACCTGTGTCTCTTCATTGTCGCCATGAAGCCAATTTCGAGTAAACAAGCCATCAGCCCACCAGAAATGATACGAGACACTGAATCCTCCACATAAGTTGAGGATCATGTTGTCTAACACGCCAGTGCCTCCAAAAATAGATGAGTTGAGCAATAATATTTTCCAATCCTGGATACTCAGTTAATCCTCTGTCCTTCAGTTCGCGGATCCACTCTGCGACCAAGAGCATGTTTGACCGAACGAGTAATGCTGCGGATTCCCAATCCATGACGAAGGGCAATGGCTCTCCCAGATCTACATGATTCCTGAATGGTAACATGTTGGCTTGGGCGACCTCGATGCTGCTGATCAAGGTAGAGACTCTGTATTGAAGGGTTGCGATCCAGGGGTTGATATGGAGCCTGTCGGGTTGATGCTGGGGTAGACGGGGTGGAATTGCATCTGCGGGCTGTTCCGGAGGTTGCAGTGACTGTCGCTCACCGTTGGCATCTTTGGATAGTGGTGCAGTCTTTGGTGACCGAGGCTCGTTCTCGAAATCTCCAGCCAGTGACTCAGCTTTCGGTGATTGGGGCCCCCTCAAGGCATCCGCATATGATGCAGGTTCCCATGGTTGGTGGTCTGTATGAATGTTTGCAGATAACTCTTCACTTTTTGTATTTTTATTACAATCTGAACACGAATCTGTAGACGTCGAGGAGGATCGTAATGATATAGTTTTGGCAATAAACCCTAGCTTGCCTGTCGACATGATAAAAATAGAAGCTTTTGTGAGGAAGAATAAAACAGAGATGTGTAGATAGTGAGAAGAAGAACAATGTCTTGTTGAATCTTTTTGGTCACCTTAAGTGACCTGCCCAAGGAAGGGGAACTCTGACAACGACTTCTCACAACATTGGGGTATGTGTATCTTCGGGAAGGCATAATCTTAACTCCTGACAGATTTGCAAAACTGCGATTAGAGTCTCAGGCGTTGCTTCTACAAGATCTGGCTGTTGTGATGCTATTACCCTGCCAATCAAAGAAGAGATAGGTAGGATCAAGTCAAACGGCAAGACGTGATCCGCTTACTGACTCAAGGCATAAGAAGAGAACAGCAAAAATGGGGTGCTAGGTTTTGTTCAAAACCCTTCAGTAGTTGGATCAGTTAGGTTAATGGCAGTTGTCATGGCTATCGAGTCAAACAATCAGAGCGCGTTCTCTTACGAAGGATCTAGTCTAGCACGCTGAATAGCAGGCTTCTAAATAAAAAATGCAAGACAAATCAATCCAACCACTAAAACAGACAGCAACGGTATCCTGGAATAGCCTTGTCGAGATGTATGTGTCGAAAGATGGGAGGGTTTCCGGCAGTCTGATACAGCAAGCGTGTAAAAGTTCTCCTAAGTTCCTAAAATTACTTATAAAGATTATGGAAATATCTATTGGATTTATACAAGATTAATAAATCTCATATAACTTTATTATTACTTTTATTGTTCTCGGAGAGTTAGTCTACCCCGGTTATTAGAACCCGTTGCAAAACTACACCAAAATACAATTAAGTAGCTCTATGCAGGAGTATATCTCTGTGTATATAAAGCTTCCACTCGGATCTTCTGTTACAGGTATTGTATTAACCTTCATAAGTGAACAATATCTGCAACGTTTTCCTAGAGCTATTGGACCACCACTGTCATCTCGATGAAAAGACAGCCAAGCCCCTGTCTTGACTACAAATGCCATTGAGGCCTTTCCCCTGCTCATCCACCTCAAAATCTTCTCGCTGAACACAAGAAATGTCTTCGTTCATGCTTTCACTCCGTGATCTGAGGGGTGTAGTTGTCGCAGGTTGGCTTGTTGCCATTTTGAGGTCATTCTTTGGGAGCATCAACCTTCAGAACTTTAGTCTGAACTATCTGACATAGATTTGTCTGTTTACACGAGCAGTTAGTACGAGGGATATGCAGCTAACGTGTTAACGAGATATGGAGACACTAACCAGAATCAGAATCAGACTCAGGCTCCGAGCTTTCGTCACAATCCGTGCCCTCAAGGAGCTTGGCCATCGACGACTTCCCGAAGACGAAATCGATAACGTCCACCAACCCTCTGATCTCATGATAAAGGTCATACGGAAGCATTGTTGTGCTAATTGTACCGAGCTGGATAGTTATGTAGGCAATCGCAGGTGCCATAACCCCTTGCTCTTGAACGTTGATGATAGAGAGTAAAAGCGACTCTAATTTTCTCCGCACGTCCACCATTGCAAAGAATTTATCCTCAGAAAGTTCGTCCTCTTCGCGGAACCCCTCACAAGTTTCGAGGCTGGATAGTAGCGCTTCGGTTCTCCATTTGACGGTGGTAACGGTCGCTTCGATGTCGCCGGTTGAGCTGGATATGGGCCGTGATGCGGTAGATTGCACAGCTTCTGTGGGCTCAGACATCTTCAAAGGTCGTCAGATTTAAGGTGGAGGTGAATAGTAGGTATGAGTATGTGTAGATCCAAAAGGCGAAGTTCTTGAAGGGAACACAGTAAAGATGTTGATGGAAATGACTGGTTTGGTCTGGCAAGGTCGAAGGCGGTGCAGCGGCACTGACGAGAGCCGACAGTAACCAAATAGACATAATAAAGGACTCGGAGTCAATCCTCTTCTTCCCACCCTTCTCATCTTTGCATCGCCTCATTGTTCTTCTCATATCGTCTTCTACTTAGGCCGAGTGTGGTATATATCAATCTCCATGAAGTCGGTACCATTGAAGGCACACTTGTCAGGCGGAACCCGTTTCCTCGAAATACCTATAAGCAGGCAAAAATACTGAAGGCTTGAATTCGCAATGAGGAACATGTGTTTTATAGAATCTGTGCCACTGACATTCATGTGTGATTTGCTGCCAAGTAAACTCGCCAAGTTTACAAGATACAGTGGGCGTGCAAAAGCTTCGGTACTTTGCTCTCTTCTATGTTTCATAGGAGGCTATATAAATTACATCAAGATCTTAATTTGAATAAGATTCTAAAAACTACAGTAAAGTCTTCTCATTTTTAATAATTTATATAATTTTATTATATATCTCTACTTGGCTCGTTGTGGTAACGTTTATACGAAACTGTGACGGGTATTCTCAGCACAGACTCTGTTTGGGTAATTAGTTTCAATTGCGCTATAAACTAAACTTGACCCGACTTCTCGTCAATTCAAGACGCCTCTGTCTTTCTTCTCTTGAACTTGCCCCTGGCCTCAATCTTGCCCTCCACCGGCACCGCTCTCCACGCTGTCAACAGGAACCCATCTGCACCACCCCGACCCGTCATGAACGGATGTGTTCGACCGGGGAGAACCTGCCATCGTCGCGCTCTGCTGCTCTGGATAGTCACACCAAGGAGAAGCGTGGGGTTGATGGGGAACTCCTCAGTGCCCTCCCAATGCTCAAGCTCCTCGAGTGTCTTGTTCTCGATTTCGGGTGGGGGTGTAGACACCCATGCGGCTCGGCGCGATACGCTAAAGCAGTCGGCCAGTTGTGTCAGGGGCTCGATAGTAGGTGAGTAGATGGCGATAGGAGCACCGCCTGCTAGTAGGGGAACAGTGCTGCGAACGATGGAGATAGGGTCCATGGAACTAGCGACTGCAAGACCAGAGAAGTTGCCTGCGCGTGTTGTGTCGACAACATGTCTGATACGCGCCCACCTCCGTCGCTTACGGTGGTAGTTTCCTCTACGGTTCGTCTTCCACGAGGAAATCTCCTCGGGGGTAGCCTCAGCCGGCTTGTTGTTATAAGCGTCGTCTTCCTCAGGGGCTAATAGCTGTAGCCATGAAATGTCCATGAGGTTGGTGTCGAGGGGGTGGTAAGGGGGTGAAGGGTTGGCGTTTGCGGCATCGTAGTTGAAGTATCGGAGAAGAGCAAGGTTAGGTTGAGTCTGGCCGTGGATCACAGTAAGAGTGTTCTTGTTGACGTATGGAACGTTGAAATCGCTGCGTCTGGGATGTCGCTTCTTTTGCTCGGGAGGGTTTGTGGCTTCTGTTGTTGCCTGAGGATGATCTTGGTCCATCTTATCCGTCGCGGTGGCGCTGGTTTCTGGCGCTGTAGTATCGTTTGTTGTCTCCGGCTCGGGTTTTGGATAGAGGATGTCCATTCTCTCCGCTAGAGATGCAACGAGTAAACCACCTGTGTCGTCTACCACTAGCCATCTGCCATTCTGTGGTTGGCTGGGTTCCTCTGTAGGAACACCTCCGAAGTGAACATCTGCCCAGCACCCCACTAGCGCCATCATCTCTTGTCGCATTTCGAGGATCTTGGAAGCATCGCGGTCTTCTAGCAGCCACTGTGCCAGCATCGGTACGTCGAGAGGTAACACGGTAAACCGTCGGATGTACTTTTTCGTCTTGAGAAGCTTGTACTTCGCAAGTGAGTACGCCGTCTTCTGGTCAATGGCCGTATGCGAAAGGAGCAGCTTGGCAATCAGCTCTTTCCCAGCCGATGCGCCCTTGCGCTTTAGCTCCTCGATCTCCTCTGGCTTGAGCGTCTGTCGGGCCGAGTCGTCGATAATCTCGCGATTCGATCGGATGAGAACCTTGCCGGTCTCATCGACGAGAGTGAGCTCCTCTCCATCTGCGGGAGCAATTACTTCGTCACCCTCGGCTGGTTCTGTCGCTTCGGCGCTGGTGTCCGCCAAGTCGTCGGCATTGAGCTCTTTAGCAGGGACAACGCGGAGTCGCGCAAACGTCTCGCCCTCGCGCTTGTCTTGAACTTCGTATGTGAAGTGGAACGGGCGGTCGATAATAAGATTTGACGGGAATGAGCCATACTTGCCCAGCGTAATTGTACTGTCGCAAGTTAGTCGCGGTAGAGGCAAATAGATGAATATTAGCTTACGTATTAGGTAAAATCTGTAAGATACGATACGTCTCGTTGGGAAGCCGTAGGGCAACCCATGAATTGGGCTGTACTGTCTCTTTCTCCATCTTGCGTATGTTGAAGATGGATTGTTTTGCGATTCTCAAAAAGAGAAAAAAACTAAGGTAAGCCACTCACCTCTCGGTGAGCCCCGCCACGGCCCCCACTCTCCGATCTTCACCGAGATCTGTACATCCTCTCACCTTGAATCGGGGATGCAGAAGTACCTGAACATGATGAATGTTGCGCTTTCAATTTCAAGGTTCAGGATAAGAAAGCTTAAGTTTTGTATGAGATGCGGATACCGTAAAAGTTCAGAGACAAATTGAGACAGGAAGACCAGGATCAGAGAATAGACCATGCAATTCTTACAAGGGAATCTAGGTGTACATAGTATCGAAAGACATATCTTTAGTGTGTGGTACCCTGGAGTTGCAAGTCATCGGAAATATTACAAAACGACTCTTGATTGGTATCTAAAGCAAGATCTACATATCTCTGACTTTACACTGAGGCTTTCATGAAAGCCAACTGCAGTCTGCAGATCCTAAAACCCATCATCATACTTTGTCTGTACCAAGTCTGGATTCAAAGAGCAAAATTCTCCCATCTGTATGATCACATGTACTTGCCTCAATTTTGACCAAAAGATCTCTGTCCAACATGTTCACGTGGTTAGTCCCGGGATAAGTTCTTAGTGCTCTGAGAGCGTCGACCAAAGCAGGCTGCAAAACAATCGCAAATGCCGTCCCAAGCATAAAGTGCCATGCTCATGGCTCCAAAAATGAAGAAAGGGATAAGGGTGTAGGTAGCCAAGTCTATTATCAGTCAGTATCATCCTCAAGTAAGGGAATTAGTTGCACTTACAAACCCAACCTCCGGAACGCTTTACAACGTTGTACAACTCGTTGCGCATGATACTCTCTGCATCCTTTTCCATTTTCCAAGGACCAATCATGCGGAATTTCACGTTGAAGTTAGATCCCATCGCCCAGGTGTAGAAGACCTTCTAGCCCTTCTTCATAACATGGAGGGCACGGGGTGCAGAGCCCATGTCGAGTGCGAGCTGGTAGGCATAGCTTTCGTGGTCGACGGCGCGCTTGGTTTCGAAAAAGCTGTAGCTTCCGCGTGGATGAAGTTGATAATCTATTTCATAGGGCTCGAGTGCATTGGGGTCGCGACTATTGGGTACCTCGCTGGGATACTCATGCTGAAGGAGACGAAGAACCCACAGCTGAGCCTGGAGTTCGGCAAGGGGAGGGATTGAGCCTAGAAATGTTAGCTGAGGCCAGTTTATCAAGTGCAATACTTACCAATTGCAGGGCGAACGAAGCCAATGTAGCCCAGAGTCACATCTCCCTCTTTGTAGATGCCTCGAACATCGGTCTGTGCGACACTGGGGTAGTCGTTATCCAAGAAGGGGAACTCTCGGGTGTACCCCGTGGCAAAAACAAGAACGTCGGGCTTGAGCTGTTCCTCTGGGATAGCAGTGTCATTAGGAACCTCTGTCTTGAACTGGACGACGCCGTCACTGTCGATTCTCTCCGGCCAGGTCATTACGTCGATCTTCTTGCCGTCGGTGTCCTTGATCTTGACGTTCATGAAAGAAGATCGGATACGGTTTGCCACAGACTCGGATCGCTTTCCCACGTTGAGGTAAGGAAGAGCCTTGTCAGACTTGCAGAGGAGAACTATTTCTATTAGCTTAGGTGAAAGTGGTGGTGTGATGACTTACTAGAGTCCATGTACTTTCGAGAAGGGCTCATTTGACCGACCCACTGGTCGGGGCCTTCTTCAGTGCCAGAGATCATCTTGTGCATGTACTTGATCCAGCGATCGTAGTATGTCCAAAGGAGTTGGCTTCTCTGGAGCTTGGGATGAACATAGGCGGTGTCAAACAGACTAGCGACTGAAGTGTCAACGGGCTTGTTTGGGATGGTGGATGTTCCGCAACCCATGACTTGAGGCATCGGGATGATCTTGGGCTTGTTAGCGAGACTCAAGATAAAGCTCGTGTACAAACATACCTTTGGTGCACAAAAAAAGCCATCGCGGTGACAAAGTGTGACAGTCTTGGCAGCCGAAGTGACAGCCAGATATGAGAGATCCATACCAGTTTCGCCAGCGCCCATGATGTAGACGTTGGTGTTCTCTCCAAACTGAGCTCGAGACTTGAGTCGAGATGAGTGAATGACTGTGCCAATTCGTTCGGTGCCTTCGATGTATGGAATGATGGGGTTGACGTTGATGCCGCTGCAGACAGCTACAGCATCGCATTCCCAACGAAAGGAACCAGATTCGCTGGACAAGTCAATGATGTGACCAAAGTTGGCTTGTCCACGGTGAATTTTGTCGACCTTCGTCTTGAGCTCAATCATAGATCCAAGGTTGAAGTGAGCGATGTAGTCATTGAGATACTGGACGTAGACCTGGGGGGTTACAAAATCAGGGGCATCGTCAGGGAGACGGAAGTCAGAAAAGGCAGTCAGATACTTGGATGAGACAAGCTATAACGTACTTAGGACATTATTATAAAATCATTAGAGCATTTACATACCTCGGCGTCTTCATAGACGCGATATGAAAAAGTACCACCGACTTGAGCCTCGGCTTCGAAGAGTCGGACCTCAATAGGGGGAATAGGGTGGTGTTCGTGTGCATGAGCAAGAAATCTGAGGGTAGCTAGACCAGCCGGTCCGCCTCCAATGATGGCGACCTTCATGGTGTGTCCGTTAATAGCGAGTGATGATACCAAGTGTTCCAAGAAGAAGTGGTTGACGAAAACAAGATATCGATGGACCAAAACGAGATGATGTTTCGGCGGTTGGTGCTGCTTGAAGGGAGAAAAAGAAGAAGAGAGTTAAAAATAGCTTGAGATTTATATATATAGGCTCGTAGAGATTTGGTGAATGATAATTATGATTCAGGATGCTACTGGCACTGCAAAGGCAGCTGTCAGGGCAGTGGCATACACTTCTATATCTCCTATATTCCTATATTTAATCCTGTCAGCGTGCTTGAACTATGATAGCCATCATTTAACATATATTAGTATCCGTAAGTCTGTCACAATGGTCCATATCGCGAGCTGTTCTAACTTCGTAACAAGAGATAGCATTATAGTCTTCCTACGTAGACTGCTATTTTTATACAGACCCAGATCATAAGGTTAAGAAAGGAGGATAATAAACGGCTTGCCGCATGTCCATCTCAAAGCTTGGTGGAAAGCTTCGGGCTATGAGGACCGAACCATCAATTCAAGGCCGTTGCCCAGAAGTGAGGGTATCACGAGTTTAGAGTGACAACTTTAATTCACACTGTATTCAACGAATAAACTTAAGTCTTGAGCCTAATACATTAAACTTTCTCCACTCAGTCTGATTCTCTAATAATATCTTTGTTCTTACACAATTCGACATAATACGATCAGTATCAATATGTGCTTGAACACTCCTTTTCCCTTGTTCCACCAGCATATTCGATGTTGATGTTCGCTATGTACTTCCACCATGCAGGTACAACAATACTTTAGGTACTCATGAACAATAAGGGACTTACTTACAGGCTTCCTGCCGTTCAACAGAATCTCCGCTGAAAAGTACCCTGGCTGGGTTAGAAGCCTCATTGAACTCAATATGGAACGTTACTCCTTTTTTAAACCTCAAAGTAAATTCCCTGGCACCATCTTCGGACTTTACCGTTAAAATTCAATTGTTTTATTCATGTACTCAAAGTTATCTCAATTTCATCTGTTGGCGTCATTTCGACCTATCGCTGCTTCCCAACAAAGTCACTTAGTGTAGCCTGAGGAACCAAGGCTTGATATGCGGCCGAGTTCAACCGAAGCCAAGCATCACCATTCAACGCCCTCTTCACTCTCTTTCTTTTCTCTCTAAATCGCCAACAATCGATTGGCGCTTCATCGTCTAGAATGAGGGGAAGCGACCCAGCGTAAATCCGTCCAGCCACCGAAGTCCACACGAAACTGTCCACCGTCCATCTCCAGGCCTCGTACATTCATCTATTCATCATAGACCCATGCACAGCTCCGTCCAACAATATCGACCGAGCTATCTGCACTTTTGTCACGACTCTGGGAGCTTCAAAGCTCTCAGACGCCTCTGACGATTAGACTATGATGGGGGCAAGAGCTCCAGAAGTGGTGGTAGGCCACTGATGAGGGAAGACCAAGCCCCGGAGGTGTAGCTCGACACATGATGCAGCGACTCTTCGCATACGTCTACTGTCTCTGCCAATGAAGCCCCATATCCTCTCCGACAGTTGTGTATCTGATTATAGCTCTCGACATCAGGTCTCCTTCCACACGGAAGTACTGGGCGAGGGAGGGGAAGGGTAGAGAGGGGTAAAGGGCACACGGCATATTCACGAGGAAGATAATGCAGAAATCTACAGATCACGATGGTAAATGTTACTGGATATCAAAAACAGTGACTCGAGTGTTTCAACTGGACTTAAACACATGCAGGCCTTGATTGCATCACCATCGTTCTGTTGGTCGAGTCTCCTCTCACTTCTCGTCGAGTGGAGTTCTGGCCATCATCGATACCAGGCAGCCTCATTTCTGCACGTTTATTGTCTGGAAGTCTGAAGCCTCAATGGGCCGAGGATGGAAACTTTGAACGCCGCCACAGAGTACTCGATGTCACCAGCCTCCTCTTGAGAAGTTCTCTCTGCAGGAATAACACAGGGCTGTCTAGAGAGAAATGAATACAAAAGAGCAGGAGAATCTCGATAATTCTGGATTCTATTCTTCAAACACAACACTTTCACACCTCATTCGTTACCTTCTCTCACTTCTGCTCTCTATCTTGAAGGCAAAAGATGAGAACGTCCCTCTTTTACGCCCTTAACGGGGCGCTCGGGGCAGTAGCCTCCGACTCCCTTGCCTACTTCAAAATCGAATCCGGTAAAGAAGCACATCGCTCTCTTGACGGGTGCGGGAAGCATGGCAAGCACAAGTGGGTTCCTGACCCGTCAACTTTTGTCTTCCCCCAGAACGACTACAAGCCCGGTAACTCTTGGGATCTTTGCGTTGACACGCCTCATTGTGCCCCTCACGAGGCCTTGAGCAAGGTCACCTTTGATTTCAAGGACAACGGCATCGTGTTCGATTTTAAGCACATCGATCACTACAAGTACGAAGATGTCGAGGTCTACGTCGAACGTGGCCAGCCTACCACTGGTAGCTCTTTCAAGTACAGCAAGGATAGCGATCATTGCAAGGCTAAGAGCGACTACAAGGAGGTCAAGTGCCATATCCCCTTCTTTTCCCTCACCGATGGCGGCTCTTACAATGAGGTTTGCCCCATTGAGAACAACGGGGGCTGGAGACTCTACATCAAGGTCAAGGCTACTATTGCCCATGGTCACAAGAAGTACGAGCTCTACAGCCGCTCCCCTGATGTCGTCGAGAAGTACTTTACTCTTAGCTATACCTGTGCTGAGTGCAAGGAGTGAGTCATATCCCTGGCATTTACGCTATTCAACACTAACGCCTCCCAGCTATAAGGAAGGTAAGCTCGAGCTGATCGAAGCCGAGGAGGTTGAAGTCGAAGAGGAGGAGGAGGAAGAAGAAGAGAAGAAGTACAAGAAGGAAGAAGAGGAGAAGAAGTACAAGGAGGAAGAAGAGGAAGAAGAAGAGGAGGAGAAGAAGTACAAGAAAGAAGAGTACGAGGAGGCTGAGGCTGAGGAAGAAAAGAAGCAGTACTAAGCCCTCCCATACCAACGATCCACAGCACTAACTTCAGTTATAGTGTCAAGGAGAAGAAGAACGAGCACCATCATGAGCATCACCACAAGCATCATCACAACCATGGCCACAAGCATGCGCATGGCCATCAGCATGCACACGGCCATCTTCACAAGGAGCACCACCACCATGATCATCACCACAAGGAGCATCACAAGAAGCTTCATGAGCACAAGGATCATCATGATAGCAAGGAACACCACTATGATCGCGGCTACGAGCATGAGCACCACAAGGAGCACGAGCATGAGCACCACGATCCCGGCCATCACCATGAGGACCATGAGCACTATAAGCACCATGACCATTATGATGCTAGCCGCCACCATGATTATGACACCTTCTTGGACGACTTCTTCAAGCATTTCGGCTATCACTACGGACACCATGATGTGAAGCATCAGGATGATGGACATCACGATGGATACAATCATCATCATGGTCGAAGTCTTACTGACGAGGATGGTGAGAAGAAGCACAAGCACAAGCACGGTCATGATCACGGCCATCGCCACAAGCACGTCCATGATCATCACCACAAGCATCGCCACAGCCATCATGAGTACCACCAGCATGGACATCATCACGGCCATCACCACGGTCATCACCATCATGATAACCACAAGCTTCATCACGGGCATAAGTATGATCCTGAACACAAGTACGAGCACCACAATTATCACAAGCACGACCCAAAGTACGAGCACAAGTACGAACACAAGTATGAGCACCATGATCACCACAGCTATGATCCCAAGTACGAGCACAAGTACGAGCACCATGATCATCATAGCTACGATCCCAAGTACAAGTACGAGCACTACGACCATCACAAGTACGACGCTGGGCACCATGATCATCACTACGACCATCATCACAAGCGATCCGGTGAACACCACAACACACCTTTGGTCTTCCTTTACAAGGAGAGAGAAGAAAGTGTGAACGCCAAGGTCGAGTATCTGCTTAAGGAGAAGGTCCACAAGGGTGAGATTCAGCCTCATGTATACCAAGCCCTCTTGGAGGATCTTCACAAGAAGCAACATGGTGGACATGGTGAGCACGAGCACAAGCACGAGCAGCCTAAGCAGTATCATCACGGTCACTACGAGCACAAGCCCAAGCACGAGGTCGAGGGCCACTATGAGAAGAAGCCTGCCACTGGGCACGAAGAGGCCCATGCCAAGCACTACAACCCCAAGAGCTCTTATGATAAGCAGAAGAGTGCCGAGGAAGAGTATCGCGAGAGGGAGCTTGCCAAGGCTGAGCTGAACAAGGCCCTCGAGAAGTACTACGCTGCTCACTCCGCTGAGGACAAGGCTAAGCACGATCATCATGCCTACAAGCCTGAAGAGCACAAGCAGTATGAGAAGCCCGAGGAGAAGCACCATCAGGTTCATTACGAGCAGAAGCATGAGCAGCCCAAGGAGCATCATTATGGTCAATACGAGCACAAGCCCGAAGAGCATAAGCCTGAGGAGCACAAGCAGTATCACCATGGTCACTATGAGCAGAAGCATGAGCAGCCCAAGGAGCATCATTACGGCCACTACGAGCACAAGCCCGAAGAGCACAAGCCTGAGGAGCCTAAGCACTATGAACAGCCCAAGGAGTACGACCAAGGCCACTACGATCATGAGAAGTATGGCGCCGCCGAAAAGAAGCACGACAGTGGACATTACGAACACAAGCCTGAGGAGAAGCATCATCACGGTCACTACGAACACAAGCACGAACAGCCCAAGCACCATGGAGAGCCCAAGCAGTATCATCACGGCCACTACGAGCATAAGCCCGAGGAGAAGCACCACGGTCACTACGAGCACAAGCCCGAAGAGGGTGAGGAGAACGAGAACCCCCATGTTGCTTATGAGCGACTTGTGAAGTCCGAGTTGAACCACCACCGCACCTCAAAGGAGAAGATTTTCGGTATCGCACCTCAAGGTTATCCCCTCGAAAAGAGCCACTTTTTGCAGAGCCCTCACCAGCATGTTCACCCCCACAAGCGTTCCGCTCTTCC
This sequence comes from Fusarium sp. PT, assembly GCA_021020635.1. Classification (NCBI taxonomy): domain Eukaryota; kingdom Fungi; phylum Ascomycota; class Sordariomycetes; order Hypocreales; family Nectriaceae; genus Fusarium; species Fusarium sp. PT. The sequence continues at coordinate 711,006 of JAHMRZ010000011.1, forward strand.
CAAGTCTTACGAGGAGGAGGCTGAGCATACTGTAGAGGTCAACACTGAGAAGGTCGAGAAGTACATTGAGAAGGCTGAGTACAACATCATCGAGGCTATCAACAAGGTCATCTACAAGGCCCTCGAGCTTGCCGGTGAAGATCCCAGCACCAAGACTATCCACAAGTTTGTCGAAAAGGTCGAGAAGGCTATCAAGTACATCGTTGTCAAGAACCTTAAGAAGACCATTGCCTGCATCATCGAGATTGATGGTGTTGAGGAGCCTTCCAAGTATGAAATCAAGGAGCACATCACCAAGGCTGTTCTCAAGATTGTGAAGGCCGCCGATAAGATCTTTGAGAAGACTATCGAGGCTCTCGGCGAGGAACCTACCGAGGAGGAGGTCAAGTACGCCCTCGAGAAGGTCGAGAAGCTGCTTGCCAAGGTCGTAGACAAGACTATCCGAAAGACTCTCATTTCTCTCTTCGAACTTGAGGAGGAAACTGAGGAGTACTACCACGAGAAGGAGAAGCGTGCCAATACACCCAAGGAGGCCAAGGTTGAAGCTAAGGGCGCTGTGGTCGAAGCCAAGGAGGCCAAGGTTGAGTCTAAGGCAACCGAAACAACTAGTAAGCAAAAAAGACATGCTGCTGCTCACAGCTATGCCACGACTCGGAAGAGTTTGCAGTGCGGAAAGCGATCCCTTGTTGCCGGCCATTCCGACCATTACAAGATCGAGAAGGCTGTTGAGGAAGCGATTGAGAATGACTCCGCTAAGCTTGTGGGATATACAGATGAGAAGCCCAAGGGTATCCGCCAATCCAAGCGCGCCAAACGAGATGGTCGATTTTACAACGGATACGTCCCTAAGTGCAAGGGAAAGACCATCAAGGCATACGGTGTCGACGGCCATAACTCTCGCCCTATGAAGGACTTGGCCGCTCATTCGCACCCCAACACTTGTCACCTGAAGAGCGGCGGCTACCTCAAGTACACGCACCACGAACTCAAGAACACCGTGTACGGCAAGCTCTACGAGGCCGACGGCGATGACCACAAGTACGGTAACTACTTCATCGAGATTGTCAAGAACCCCCACGGCTACCACCATGACATCGTCATCTCTTTGGACGTCAACGACAAGCACCAGTACGGTGCCACCGAGGCCAAGGTCTTTGTCAGCTGCGATGGCGGACACGACCACCCCGAGAAGGAGAACATCTGTGTTGAGAAGTCATACCCCTACCTCGCCGTTGCTGAGAAGGGACTGAACGAGTTTGTTTTTGCCGTCCCTGACAAGTACATGTGTCACGGAGGCCACTACAACATTGCCATTGTTGTCGACATTTGCGACAGCAAGGAGTAAAAGCGAGATGTTTTGGGTTGTCTGATCTGGCGAGAAATACCAGTGAGGAAGACAACCATTCGACCTGGGTATTAATAAAGATGTAGTCCTGTGGATAGCGTCTCATCATAGGTTGAGGAGGGATTAGGTATAATGATTCAATCGTTATAGATAGCCATTCATTTAATAAATTTGCCTGTCTCTTGAATGTTTATCGTCATCGCAAAGTGACCTGACTCTTATACCTCCACAAACAGGTTTCGACTTGGTGTCATAATGGAATCAAATTTGCAATTGGTATTTCTATCCTATTTTCAATCGCTTTTCTAACATAAAATCATCACAGTTCTATCGCAATGCATCCAAGTCATAAACATCAATCTAGCTCCAGTTGGGAGCGTAGGTGATGAAAGCCATCAAGCAACCGGAAATGATACCGGCAGCAGGCACGGTAATAAACCATCCAAGGTAAATCCAGCCGACCATACGCCAGTTGATGGATCGCCAGTCACCATTGCAGAGACCGACACCAACGATAGCACCAGTAATGCACTGAGTGGTAGACACTGGGAGTTCTGCAGAGTTGGTTAGCATTGGGCATGGAAGAATGCTCAAGAGGAAACTTACTAAGACGAGTGGCCAGAATGATGGTGATTACAGATCCAAGTTCCATGGAGAAGCCACGGGCAGGAGACATAAGAGTGACGCGGTTACCCAAGTTGCGCATGATGTTGTAACCATATGTCCAGAGACCGATGACAATACCAGCACCACCGAAAGCGAGAACCCAGAGAGGGACTTGAGCCTTGCTTCCAGGGACCTCGCCAGAGTTCCAGATCTGGTAGATGGTGGCGTAAGGGCCAACGGCGTTGGCAACATCGTTGGCGCCGTGGACGAAAGAAGCTGAGGCAGCAGTCATGACCTGGAGGAATGTATAGAGGAACTCGGTGCGGTTGTCGAAGTGGGCGGCACGAGCGTGGATCTCCTCAACGTCGCCGGCAACGACAGACTTCTCGCTCTGAGAACCAACGATATCCTTGTCGACACCGTGGAGGATAGCGAACTTGATGGCCCACCAGATGAAAGCACCGGAGTACCAGGGACTATCGGGCTTGGGACCAATCATAGACTTGTGCTGAGGGCCAGGGGTAGGCTCCTCGACAGCAGAGTCTGTAACAGTCTTCTGATCATGGCCAGTTTCGAGATCCTCTCCCAGGGCAGCAGCGCGCTGAGCACGGCGCTCCTCAAGCTCTTCTCGGGTAAGATGACCCTCGTAGAAGTTACGGACAACGCCCTGGAAGTTATCGGGGGTAGGAGGGACGGGACCACGGCGGAGGAGGAGAGGGCCGAGGAAGATGTGGTAGGCCTTGATCTGCCAATCCTCCTTGATGACAACACGGTACAGCCAGGGGACGAGGAAGATGGCCATGAGAAGACCCCAGCCAGCACCAGCAGCGACAATGACACCAGGGATCTGCTCCTCAGTGAGGTTGACCTCATAAGAGCCACCCTTCCAGATCAGAAGCATGACGATGAGAGAGGCGGTGGCCCAGAAGTAGAAGGGAACCAGGATAAGACCCTTGATGGCAGGGCTCTTGCGGAGGAGGACACCGTACTTGGTGAAGAGGAAGATTGCGGCACCGAAGATACCGGAAAGCATAGGGGCGATGATCCAAGCGAGGAAGACCTGAGGAGATGTGTGTTAGTGGATTTGTTTGAGAAGAATAGGAAGACTAAAGATACTTACCTGGACGACACCTTGCTGGATATCAAGAGAACCATCTTCATGGTAGCCAACCCAAGTAATACCATTGCCACCGAGGGCACCAACACCCATACCCAAAACACCACCAAGGATAGAGTGAGTAGTAGACACGGGGAAGCCAAAGCGGGTAGCAAAGGTAAGGTAACTGGCAGAGGCAATAACAGCGCAGACCATACCCAGCATAAGAAGAGCAGGGCTATCATCAAAGGCACCGACATCAACGATCTTTGTTCGGATAGTATCCGCAACACGACCACCAACACCAAGCGCACCGGTGAACTCCATGATACTGGCACCGATCATAGCCTGGAAGTAGCTGATGGAGCGCGACGACACAGATGACGCCCATGAGTTGGCGACATCGTTGGCACCAATGTTCCAGGCGTCGAGGAAGGCAAAGATTGTGCCTACCGCGAATAGGTAGTCATACTGAGAGAAGACTGCCATTGCTGCGGTTGCAGGGTGGAAAAGAAGACGAAGAAGGGGAGTCTAGGAGTAGAGAGAGAAGATGTGTAAGCGACCTGAAGAATAAAGAGAGAACATTTCTAGCAGAGATGTCGTATTATCTATATATATGTATTTGTTTTTCAGCCAGTGGAGAACAAAAAGAGAGAAATATCTGTTCTGCAACGAGGAACGTGGGTGCGTACGTGGGCTGAGGAGGATTTACTTCCACGCCCCCTCAAAACCGCCAAGACGAGATATCGCCAAGAAGACGAGGAAGAAAAAAAAGGTGCCTTCTCCATCCCGGATGTCAATGCTCGCCACGGACGTTTTCTTTTTTTCTGAGGAAATGCCAAGAGCAAGATCAACATGCGTGCCCTAATGAGGCGTCTCAGTGGACGGGGGATCAAGAATGGCAAAACAGATTCTGCGGCATACAGAGTACCCGGTAACCGTTTATCATAATATCAAAGGTGCTATATCGACGTATATCCCGTCTCAGTAAGGTTGTATCTCACCTTCCAGCCAACAACTCTCAACACGAAGCGTTGAAAAGAGAAACCGGGGACACTCCACAAGCGGATCCCTTCAAAACAACGAATTAAGCTTGTCTGGTAACCTTGTTTTCGGGCGGTGCAAACTGTCGCAGGCTGTAACTGTCGATCTCTTTTGTTTGTGCAGTGATAGACGTTGCAGTTTGAGGAAATTGCTCACGCGACATATTATGGGAATACGCCCTCGGGATTGAGACACACGACATAGTTCCTAAAGCGTCCACCGAGGCAGCTGAAGTTGAAGATGCTTGGGCTAGTGGGGGTTGGGACTTTTTCTTGCTGCATGCCAAGATGTCAAGCGAGGGTGGGAATAGAGGTGTTGGAGCTGGTCATGGCGGATAGTTACCGAGTTTAGGATTGTATCTATCTGTTTCTCTCTTGATGCCGCATGTCAATTACGCTGTTGTGTTGTTCTCGCAGTTCATTCATCACAGAAGGCTTCCTGACCATTATCTTACTCTCGAATTAACCGACCAAAGATACACGAGGGCACATCCACGAAGTGAGATTCGCAGACACGCGACTCATATCTCGATTTGGCCATAACCTCGACCCTCGAAACGAGTCTTTAGAAAGCAACCAATCAAACAGGCACCATGCGTTCAGTCTTCAAGTCTTTAGTGCATCAAAACGAATAAGGTGTTCCACCCGAGAAAAAGACCCCTGCAACTCCATACGCCTCAAACCAACTTTATCGTGGATAAGGCCAAGAAGCTTGTCCACTTTTGTCGTAGATCTGCGGGTTTAAGCATTAAAGATGCGGGTACGACAGGCCAATAAGACATAAGAAACTTTACACGTGTGAGATGTAGATGCAAGATTGGCTACTGGAGCCCGGCTTTATGTGGACTTCAAGGGAGCAGATCAACAGACTATGGGGTCGTTCTCGGAGGAACTTGTTCGGTATCCAGATAGAAGGCTTTCCAAGTTTTTTTTGTATGGTCTGTGAGTGGGAGACCACAGAAATAACTTGGCATTATAAAAGGATTGGGTTGGGTCTTTGGATCGACCTGTCCTCTGTGATCTTGGCTTCGTGTAAATCAATACTCCAAGTGAAAGATGTCGCCATTTACGATCCACTGTTAATCGCCACGGAGGCAAGCACACACTGAAGTTTAGGGTAACCTTGTCAAGGCTCGAAGAAAAGACGCTGGCCTTGTTGTAAAATGACAGTCAGAGAATTGATATGCCGGCAGTTGAGGCCAAAGCTGAGACCCAGGGTAGGATCGTCACTTTGAGTCGGAGATATAAATAACATGAAACATTCGGTAAGTACATAAACACGGCACATCTTCTACGGCTCTGGAGATCTTATTGAACACGAAACAATTACAATCTATGCTACACTAGCTGCGTTTCTTAAGGCCAACCTTAACATGGTTCTTGTGGAAGCGGATACAAACAATGCCGAACATCTCTTATGAAATTTGACTTACTTGAAGTAAGACTTTATGGTTTATAATGAAGCAAGAATAATATGTTCTGGACTGCTACGGATAGACTACGTTTACCATATGGCCTTGTGAGATAGGTAGAGACTGTCTAACGCCAGTGTGGTTCTCTCGCTTTAGAGAGTAGTATTGTAATTGGGGATGTTACTATTTCCTGCAAGGATTCTGGGATACTTATCAAAACTGCAATTAATTTAGGCACAAATAAGTTATTAAAGTAAAGTCTGAATATTGTGAAAGCGTCAAGGCCTACAGGTGTGGCCTCTCGGATGATGATCAAGCATCTAAGCGTCCGGGGCTTACTCTTCTGCACAGAGATTGGTGGTCGGAGGAGACAAATACACGCATGTTCTTGCTATGAAGAACAACAAAGCTTACCTGCTCAGTTAGACCAGAGCTTCGACACTGCATGGCGACCTTGAACCTCATCAGTTGACATTTGTTATCGCACAGGAAGGCTGTGATTGGCGCTAAAAGGCATCTCTGATTCAGTAAATGGTTAAGGATCAGTCCATCAGTGTCGTAGAACCAAGTAATGTACTGGCAGACGTCCTTGATAACAAAGAAAGTGGTGTCAAGTGCAAAGCATACGATGAATCGTGTCAAAAATATAAAGTCAAGATACACTTCAGGGTCTCGCAATTCTTTTAACTAATATATTGTTTCGTAAATATGTTCTCGACGATAACACAATCCTTAAACAAGCTATATGTACATCAAACGCCTGTTCTGGCTGTCTCCTTCTCCTCCATTTGGGAACCCTGGATCTTCTCCTCATCGATAGTGCGTCCCTGCAGACCAATCTCGGTCTCGTAGAAAACATCCACAACCTTCTTGTAGGATGGAACAAAGTTGACGGCAAGGGGGTAAGACCAGGCTGCTACAAAGAACATCATGGGAACAACCATGGCCACACCCACATTGTGCATGTCTGCAACAGCTCCCGTCAACGGGGGAACGCAAGCACCGCCCACAACTCCGGCAACGATGAAACCACTTCCTCGCTTGGTATGGCGTCCAAGACCCCTCATACCCAACGCGACAATGGTGGGGAAGCAGATTGACTCGAAGAAGAGGACCACGTAGAGAAAAGCGACGCCGGCGTCTCCATGGTGGACGATGGGGGGCCCAATGAAGACGATGCACATGGTGAGGAAAACCAGAAAGACCTTTCGTGGTCTGCAGAACTTCATGAGAAGAACCCCGAGGAAACGACCAACTGTAAATGCAGCTTGCGCACCGGCAAAGAGCTTGGCACCCGTCGAGTCTGAGGTATTGCGGCGCATCTCAGTAGCGTAGTTAATGAAGAAACTCGCAATGGCAACTTGCGCACCAGTGTAGCAGAACTGAGCAAATGATGCGTGGAAGAGCTTGTACTGTTTCCAAAAGGGCTTTTCATCGGCGTCTGAGTGTGTCTCTTGGGCTTGAAAGGCCATATCTGGGATTTGTTAGTAAAGCGGTATAGACGCATGGAATATGAACGTACCAGCATCGGTGATTTCAGGAATCTTGGAGACGTAGAATAGACAGGCTAGGATCAAGACAAATACGGCGATAGAAAGGTAGACCCATTGTACGTTGGCCAGTGCAGCATTGTCGTCGAGGTTGTTGAAAAAGACATATGAGCCGAGTACGGGAGCGATAACCGTGCCAATGCCGTTGAAGGCTTGCGAGATATTGATGCGGATTTCTGAGTATCGAGGAGGACCGCAAACTGTACATGTCAGAGATGTGTAAATACTTGCGAATATCGTGACATACCGGTGATGAATGGGTTAGCAGCTGTCTCCAGCGAACCAAGCCCATTTCCAATGATGAAGATGGACATGCAAAAGCCCGCAAAAGACTTCGCCTTGATACATGGGATAGCAATCAATGCACCGACAGCATATAAGCAAAGACCCCAGATAAACACGGCCTTGTACGAGTAGTGTCGCAGAATCCACGCTGCGTGCCCCAAAGACGCAAGAGGATAAGCACTGAAGCATTGTTAGCCCTGATAGGAAAACCAGCGATAGTAACTCCATACCCAAAATACGCAGCTTGCAGTCCCGCCGATCGCGCACGGTCGATGTCAAGCACTTTCTGGAAGTGCTTGTTCAGAGTATCGAGGAGGCCATAACTGAAACCCCAGAGGAAAAAGAGCACTGTAACAAGCGCAATGGGCCATATGGATTCGCGCAGTGAGAGCTCAGCTGCTCTGGTGACCTTTTTGTCCGACACCTTCAGAGAGCGATCCTTGAAGAACTTCTTGACGCCCATGGTGAACGATTTAATCTGTGTAGTAGCGGTAGCATACGACGTTTCACCAACAGCAGCAAGAAATGGAAAATGTCAAAGAGGAAGAAGAGGGGAACAAGACGTTATTTGACCATGCTCGGCTGGTGCAGACCCGAGCAAGGGGTCACACTCGACCCTTCCGTCATAGAAAAGAACCTATCCTGAAGCTACCTTGGACGGAGGTCGCATCGCAATCTGCACTGTAACCCCATGGGGAAAAGACTCGTGAGTGGTGTTTGGACGTTGGAGAAAGGGTAAGAAAACCTGGGGATTGCGGGGGAGGAGACCGGATGTGGGTTGGGTCGATGCCGATCACTACGGGTCATGAATCAGGCTTTTTGGGAATGGAATGGGATGGGATGGTCGTTGCAATGATAGACCGAGTGGGAGGGTATCTAAGTGCAACTGCAGAGCTTAGAGTTGGTGAGACATGCAGTGAGATTCGATATGACGATGTTCGTACTTGTGGAAGATGCTATCCAGAAACCAACAGCCTACACCTTCAAGATCAAGGTATTCACAGTAGTTTCACATCCTCAGCCAAACCTCAACCACGTCAATCGGCATTTCACATCGGCAAATAAAAACAAACTTTCCTCCTTGTTTTCCAGAACAAGCGGAGGCGATTGAAATCACGGCCCAAACCTAACCTAAGCACAAGCAAATAAAGTCCGGCTGTGATACGTCGTAGGATTATTTCTCCTCAATTACGTGCATAGTCGCCTGCTTGTTTAGGCCATTTCTGTGTCTATCACCAGACTATCATGTGGTGTTTCATTTAACCGGGCGATCCATGCCCAATGGCATGTTACACTGCTAAAGCTGGAGATTGGGGGGTTTGTGTGTTTTAATGAACATAAAACGAACAAGATATTCTTATTGACTTTGTGGCTTTGTTCGTCGTTTTGGACAACGGTGAAGGAGTCATCTCTGCTTAAGTCATGGAGAGAAGGGGGATAGCTGTGCGATGATGAGATGCGGCCCTTGAACACAATAATGTAGGAAGAAGATGAAGTTCTGCCACTTCTTCGTTCGCCTGAGATACACACCCAGGTACAAGATACCCGAATGGTATCACCCTTCATTCTTCTCCTGAGGTTATGAACCAGCTTTACAGCAAGGACTTTGGAAACGGCTCAATAAACATGCCCTCCTATGATAATCTTTGAGACGCAAGCCATATATGCTTAAGATGAGTCTGTACATTGTATCTCAAGTATAACAACTACATTCCCTATAACACTCTAGGTAGCGTTCACAAAAGAACTAGTAGAACCTTAGAACAGCCCATCTAACAGCCTTGTTCAACCAAAGTCACAATGCCGTGGCATTTTCTCGGATACAACGCTTGACAGGCTCTCCTCCATACAGCCTTCAAACTTGCTAGCAGTTGACTTGAGAATACAGAGCTGGCCTCTAGACCAAAAGAGTAAGAGGACCTTCATTGAACAATGATATGACAGTTCTACAACACCAGCTACTGATATCGCGAGTCCATCCAGTATACCAGATTTGAACAAATAACTAGCTTAAGAACGTGTGAACATACAAACTCTTGATTAACCCAATTCTACTGTATTTTCCACTATATAACCCACCGTAAACCCTCCTTCAACAACCCAGCACAACATCAAGTTTGCAATCCTATCTTCCACATCCGAAAGGTAAGTAAACTCCCGTTACCAAACCACAATGCCTTCCGCCCAAGAAAAAGAATCTTCTGCCGCCAAGGCAGCAAACCTCGCTGAAATGCTCCAGGCTTTGTCTCTAGGCACCGTTAGGACAGAAGATATTGCTGAGATGTTTCAGGCCATGTCCCTGGGCAAAAGCGTTAAAGCTGGAGACATTACTGAGATGTTCACATCTATGTCCTTGGGCACCGCTGAGGCAGAGAATGTTGCTGAGATGTTCCAGGCCATGTCTCTGGGTACTGTCGAGCCGGTAGAGGTTGCTGAGATGCTCCAGGCTATGTCGTTGAGCAGCGCTACTCAGGACCCACGATGTAATTCCCCTGGCTGCAACAACAAGACTACTGCCAATGCTACCACGTGTGCAAGCTGTCTGGCTCGTATGACGAAGTAGAGCTAGAGAGCAGAGCTCAGCCAAGGAGGTAAGTCCAGGTCCTCATGATAGTAGGCGGATCGGCACACTGTAAACATCACTTGGAGCAAGTGCTCCAGGCAAGATAAGTATTGTAACCAAAAATAAAGTCTTCTTTTAATGCACGCTGTGTCAATAGCACAAGTGATTCTATCTCTATGAACCTCCTCCGTGACCCCCTCCAAGACTCCCACCCCCTTATGTACCATTCTGTCTTCTTCCGCCTCTGGTACTCCTGGTAACGTGCCTCGTGAGGACCTTTCTCGTCTCGACCAAACTCCTCTTGTGCTTGCTCTTGGCCTTGCCCATGGTCATGAAGATGTTCTTGTTGCGCTGCTTCTCTCTGTTGCTCGTGCTCTTGCCCTCCGCGTGCATCTTGGACTTGCGGATCGCCTGCGTGCTCTTGTGCTCGTCGCGGTCCGGCTTGCCCTCCAGCGCGAGCTCCTTGCGCTCCTCCTTGGTCAGCTTGCGCAGGCGCGCGGGCGCCTCGATCTCCTCCGCCGTGAGGCCGTCGTCGCGGTGGCGGTTCTCGAGCTCTTGCTGGCGCTTTCGGTGCTTGCCTAGGGCTTTGTTGACCGAGGCGGACATGCGCAGTTCTTGGAGTTTGGCGAGATCGGCAGGTGTGAGGATGGTGGTGGTGGCGAGCATGGAGATGCGGTTAATTTCCGCCTCATTCTCCTCCAGGGCCTTCTTGGCCTTTTCGTCTGCAACGATGTCTGCTTCCGTCTTTTGCTTCTTTGGTGCAGGCTCCTCGTCATCGTCCTCCTCATCGGAAGAGTGGTGGACGTTGATCCATTCGCCAGAGTCGCTGCTATCATCAGAGTCAACCTCCCACTCATCAGACTTGTTGCCCTCGTCCTCCTCTTCGTCACTGCCAGCGTCCTCGGGGAGACCCTTCGCAAGTCGTCTCTTCTTCTTTTCCTCCTCCTTCCACTTCTCGAGGAGCTCCAGACCCTCAATACCACCAGCATCCTCCTCACCGAACTTGCGCTGGGCCTGGATGCCAGCCCTCATGTTGATGGTGGCATTCTTACCACGGTCTCGCTTCTTCAGAAGCTCCGCGCCGACCTCTCGGTACAGCGACAGAAGACCCTTGGCAGCCATCATGACACCCTTGTCCTTACTCTTGCGGTATTGAACCAAATCCTGTAGCAGTGTGTCGGTCATAGCTAGAGGTTGACGAGCACAGATCTCACGAATGGAGTTCAGACCAGCAGCAGCAACCTCGGCGGCGGAAGCTTCTGAAACAAACTCATTGGCGATCTTCTGAATCAGGGGCTCAAGCACATCAGGAGGCACCAAGTTGTGCACGGCCTGTGCCAAGGAAGCCAGGAAAGATGTGACGGACTGTTGTCGGGGAGTAAGGAACTTGATGAACCAGGAGTAAAGGGCCACAATGGTCAACTTGTGCAGACCAACAAGTCGAGTAACCAGCTGAGTCACTAGAAGCTTTGTATCGAGGGACAACTTTGCCTTGGTGTTTTGTAGGTGTTTTGAAAAGAGCTGTTCGGCAAAGTTCTGAGGGTCGTGAAGGAGATGCAGAGCAGAGAAGTTGAGAGGATGAGGCTTGGTCTTCTTGCGCTCATTTCGCTTCACCTTATCAACAGCTCTGTCGTAAGCTTTCTTTGACTTCTTGGTCTTTTTGTTGATGCCCATCTGATGCTTGACCTGGCTCAGATCGACCTCCTCGTCACTGCTCTCGTCTTCGAGTTCCTCACGTTCCTTATCTCCTCCAAGGAAGAAACGAACAGCACCAACAACGACCTTCTCGTTGTCAGAGAGACACGCCTCCTTCATCACATCAACAGGCTTAGCATCCGTCCAAAACTGTCGCTTCCACATCTCGCGGGTAAGCTTGATGGCCCAAATGGCTCGTGGGGAGGATCGGTCGGCGGTGATAAGGTTGTAGAGGACGGTTTGGACCGTGCGGTTGAGAGGATGGTTGATGGACTTTGTGTTGGAGTTTCGCAGGTCGCTCAGGATCTTCGAGAATAGAGTTTCACGTAGAGTTTTGCTCGGCGACGATACGAGGATGGGGAAAAGCGTGGTGAGGACGCTGGTCGAGTCGATGACTTCTTTTCGTCGGAGCAGGACCAGACTTCCCACGATCTTCTCCCGCAGCTCAGGGTGGAGAACAACATGATGCTGTGTCAGAATAGTCTTGAGGTCGTCAGGGAACGTCGCTGTCTCCTCCTTGTAGCAATCGGCGACGTGAGCGATCAGGTCAATAATGTTGTGGAAAGACACAACCGAGTCAGCAGTTGCTGTGGAGGGAGATACGAGAAAGATCTCGCGCTGCGCCTCATACTGTTCCCATTGCTTCAGAAACTCTTCCTTGTATGATCTAGCAGCTTGGATTAGCGATTGACGGCGTTGTCGAGAAATTTAAGCGACGTACTTGGGATCGCGGCGGATTTTCTGCTGAAGACTCGCGCTGTAGAAATAATTAGCTGGTGGCCAAAAGGGCGCGGAGCAGTTTCGCAATCCACATACAAATCAGCATCGATCTTCTCGAGGGCAGCGACCTTGCGTTTCATTACGACGTCGAGGTCTTTGCTGTCGACTTGTTGATGTTTGGCGGGAGGGTGGGGGATGGTCCCTTTGAACTTTGGCAAACAGAAAGAAAATTTGGGACATTTTCTTGCCGATAAGATAAGCTCTCCACACGCGGAATTCAGCCGCGATTCTGGCCAAAAGTCCAAAGCTTAGCATCAATTGAGACAATTGTCGTTTCTTTTATGAGAATTGTGATATCATGATGTGTTTCTATTCCGAAGCGAGAAACTAGATCTCGATAAGAACAATTGCGTTTAGTACGTAGTGTGAAGATCTTGTCTTCAGACGACATCATTGAGCTTCCAGACATGCTATCACCCAGCCTAAAACACATTCCTCCCATAGCATATAAGGAGTTTTCTTAGAGATGAAAGAGTTTATGATTCTATAGTTTGTTTTTCACATGCTTCCCAAAGCTGTACTGTGACTCACTACGCCCTAAAGCTCCTCCGGCTTTAGGGTTGATTCGTTCAATCTTGAAGTGGTTCAGAGCAAGTCGAGTCGCATAGGACACATAAAATGAAAGCTTCTATACCAGCACAGAGCAGTGTATGCGGCCTAGTGATCAACTGCCAAGCTTGAGCTTACTGAGGAAAACAGTGCCTGGATATTGTAGTTAAGTTCTAAAGAAAGCAGGAAACTCCTACTAAGTCTTTAGATAATATTTTAGCAAGATTATTTAGATTATCCAAGATTGTATAAATTATATAAAGTTATGTAAGTTATATAAAGTTATGTAAGTTATATAAAGTTATATAAGTTATCTAAAGTTATCTAAATTATATAAAATCGTCAAATATATGTATTTGGTGCAGTTCAACGAGGTTTAGCAGAGTTTACCACAACCAGGTAAAATATGAATAAGTGCTATACCAACGAGGCAATACCTTGTGCATATATGAGGCTGTATACCATGGCATGTCATCTATCCAGAGCGTACACGAATAACCTTATATTATATATTGAAAGTCAAAGCCCCAGCACGTAGCGAATGACATAGCCTAGCGAGAGTAGAATCCAGTTGAACTACTTCATGGGACAAACAACAGACAGCGAAACATCGACATTTCCATGCTCAGCGCAAACGTGTCTAATGCTCAAAGTAGGAACACACTGTATTGGAGCACACGCCATGAGGCTCGCGAGGCGAATGAGGCCAAGTCAACAGACGTGAGCTTATCCAGTTACATGTCCGTTCAGACACCGTTGTTGCTTCGGCTCACACAATGCATGGCGAAGATAGCCTCAAGGTCTTCGTACGTGTTATCGCAAAGATTTCGATAAGCACGACTAAGTCATCAGATATCATCATGAGCTCATGTTCGTGGTCTCCATGTGGTGTTTCTATTTTAGGTCATAGTGGGACGGGACGGGCCACGCCCCGTCCGGTCTGTCGGTATCGATAGAGGAGGCAGGTGCGGGATCAACATGCGACCGTATTTCAACGACATGCCATGACAATATCAACAATCCAATTCAATCGAGAGGATAAAGTCAATCACGCACTTGAACTATGCAATAACATGTAGTCCAGAGGCCTATTGACTAAGCTGTTCACCAGTATTTACTAAAGTGGCCAAAGTGGGGCTTGAGGTGTGAATAGCTTCCCATGTCACAATGGTAATGAAGAATGATACAAGAGTCCACAAACTCCCAGTCTATGATTCAGCGTTAAAAAAGACTATTATACAACCCTCTGGCAGGGTATTACCCGTCTGCTGCCCATTAAATGCGAAGGTATCATAGGCAACCATTGAGTCTAACACGAGCACTCCCCTTCACCAAAAGATCACTTTTTGTTTCCCAGACAGCGACAGCAAGCAATCTGGACGTCCTCCAGAGCTCTGCTTAGCTGCTTTTGGCATAAAACAGCTGTTGTTCCGAGTAGGCCCAGCTCTTGGGCAATACTTGGGCCACGAACCCCAGACTTCTCATATCACCTCTCCCACTCCCCGGATCGTTCGGAATACGATTCAGGTCGTTTAAGCAGCAATTTCTACACCTCCGGTCGCTGCGAAATCCCCATGGAGTTTAAAACCGATTAAGGTCAAGGCTGAGCAGAAAGAATGTAGCTTCTTAAACAGGTAACCAGATACCGGTCTATTTCGTATAATGTCTTGTAGATGTCCGCCAACAACATAGACGAAGCCGGATATGGAATAGTATAGTCACAAAACTTCTGCTGCTGACCTTAATATGAATATCTTATCCTCTGCCTAGCAATAACGTTTTTAACCGGCGCTGTATCTATGGCCAATCCCATGCACCAAATTCCCAACTCCCCTTTTCCCATTCGCCATGATAGCTACAGATTGTCGCCTATATGGGCTTGTTGACGGACAGCGTCCAAAGCTGTATGAGGCGACCCTCCCCTTTCTCGAACCGTCCATATAATCTTCCCAGTAAGCGCCAGTCCTAACGTCATTTCTATATTGCAAATTCCCAACTCCCCTTTTCCCCATTCGCCGTGATAGCTTCGGATCGTCCCCTATATGGGCTTATTGACGGACAGCGTCCAAAGCTGTATAAAGCGACTCCGCCCCTTCTCCAATCTGTCCATATAACCTTCCCAGTAAGCGCTAGTTCTGTAGTCCTTCCCGCTCCCAAAAGATAACACCTCGGTCTCGTATAAACCTCCAGGCTGTTGATGGCCATCGCTCTGCATCGCAGCCTCCGCCGCTTAGACGATCGTCGCCTATCATTCGGGGACTCGTTCGGCTTCGGGGTCTTCCGGCTTCGGAATCAGTATCGACAATAATCTGATGCCTGTACATCCGCGATTCATAAGAAACTTCAACTCAAAATCCAACATCCCTTTTCGGCGATCCTCATGGACATCGTCCATTTGCATACCAGTAACGGCGAATGCAGCCATTGCTTTGAAAAATCGTGCGTCTGGACTCTTCTCCCAGTTCCCATAAATGAAGCCCAGCTCCAAGGTGACGTTCGCTTGTCGAAGTGTCTTGGTGGCTACACGAAGCATGCCAAAATCTCGGTAAGGTTGACATAGAACCATCTTGATTTGAAGATTAAATGAAATCTTCCGGAGCTTTTCGACGGTGTCCATCCAAACCAGAAGGTCCGAGGTCATGTTTTCCTTCCACCCATGTGGCATGTCTCTTGGTTCCAACCGCCATGGCTCTCTCAAGCTCAGTGCCTTGCCACCGAAGATAGCCAGCTCCATCTTGAAGCTAAGCTTCTCCTGCTGGGAGGGGAGGGAGAAATGCGAAGCAGTGTTCACAAAATGGAGAAAGGCTCGGGATGTCTCGAAAACCCATACGAAATGCACCAGAATTCCGGCGATAAACTGGTGAGAAAGACCGTCCGTTCGGGCGATTGGGTGATTGAATACAGAGAATCCTTTCTCTTTGTGGTAAATTCGGACCCTGTCCTCTCCAGCAACCTCTTCGATCAAGTCTGGGTTGGACTCCTTTGCTGCCATGTACAAACTCCAAGCGAATATTTGGTACATAAGTTCGGGAGGTAGTTTCTTTATCTTGCGTGGCTTATCTTCCTGCACCTTGCTGTGTTTCAATTTCGGTTTCTTACGTGGACGCTGTCCAAACTCGTTAGTGACATACAGCCATCATATAAGTAATGCATACCTGAGATCCAGTCATCTTGACTCTTGCCGATGAACGGAGCTTTGTGGTGTTGGTAGTGTAGGAAAAGATTTGCGGGCAATCAATGCGGACCGCGCTTTACTTCTGGTGTTGATGTGAAGGAGAGAAAGAATTCAAGATAGAAAGAGAAGAGAAAGGGGTTATTTATACATCACGTGAACGTCTGGTGTTCGGTAGGCAGGCAGTGATTCACAGTCAACTTACCTAGGCAGCAGGATGTGGGTATCCTTCCTAACTTTGGAAGAGTATCAAGCTTACTTGATGAAGTTACTTTCCAACCTCTAGTCCAATAACAACCAAAACGTATATCCAGGGAAGATATCATATCCGTCTCACTTACACGTATCAATGTCTGTAGATGTCCCTCTAACGCCACTTCATGCTGGCCGATAATTTCTAAACTGGTAACAGCATGTACCTCCTTAGTCTAAGACTTGTTCCCTCTTGCCATCTTTGGGTTCCTCTCATCAATCTTCCTGGTTCACATGAAGTTGTTAGAGAGCCGGACAACAGCACCGCAACCGTTATTCATCCTCAGCAGTAGCTACTAGGGTTTATTGATACTTTTCTTGTTCACAGTTGACGTTCCTAAGCTTCATGTAAGATGTGAACACATTAATCTACACGACTTTCCTCTCAAAATATAGGAAACAGGTTTTATAAACATCGTTCTTACCGGGCATCAAGTGGCCATCCACCAAATTGTCATTCGATCTTGTGCCTCAAGAGCCAAGTTGCAGAATAAAGCTAGACATGGACCCTGTCCATAAGCTGACCATTGTATTACCTTTCTTGGGCATATCCATCCGCATTAGAACACAGCAGAAGCTCCCCGATCAATGGCCGGTTATGCATACTTTCGACAGTCTAATTAAACAAGGCTTTATTTCAGGTCAACAAGTTGGCAATCACTGCTATCCTTCTGATGTCGGTATCCTCTTATTGCATAAGCATTTGGCTACTACTAAAAGTTCGTGACTCGAGCGAACTTTGTCTTTGTCGGTTCCTGAGCACATATTGTCCTATGCATCTCAGCCATGGCCGGTCGTACAGGCATTCTTCCTCAGTGCCCAACCTACTCGTCACCTCTGACCCTGCCACTTAAGCTTCTTATTGGACGTCGTCCATATGCATGACCCTCCCCATTCATGGCTCAAAAATGTCGCCATCCTCGTCCTGCATGTCCTCTTCTTGGTCTTCCGCATCGTCTGGGCCAGCGAACCCTGCAATGAGATCGTCAACATTGAGGGATTGATGGTGCTCCTTCCCACGTACACCCAGGTGCTTCTTGCGATCATCAACCTCTTCGTCTAGTTGTAAACAGTTAGTTCGCTTAGATCTGATACTGTTGCTCTTATTGGCAAATACTTACCAGAGTCCTCATATTTGACGTCGTCGAAATCGTGGTCCAAATAGTCGTCCCAACCGTGGTCCATCGTCTCCGTGTTGCTGTCGGGTTCAGCTTGCGCGCTGGAGTCCCTCGGTACGTTATCAACCCATTGAAGTGACTGGGCTGATTGGTCCGCCATCAGCTCTTCGTAGTACTTCTAGCCTCGAAATACAGCATCCATGGTGTCCTTGATGTGACCACATTCTTCTGGTGCCAGGTTCCTCTCAATGGCGTCGTCAATCTGTTTGACCACGCGGAACATAGCAGGTGACGCAGGCACACGAATATGAGTTCGCGGATTGCTCGTGGGGCTTGCCGACAGAGCTTGCATGCTTCGCCACAGGCCGTCCATTGCCTCCTCCATCGACGCACCGTGGGAATCGGCTCTGGAACGGCGCTTCCCCGCACGCTTTGGTTGCTTGTTTCGCTTGTCTGCTGCCTCCACTTCTTCGATGGCGGTTAGGACATTGTCCGCTCGGATGTTAGGTAGGGGTCGCTCAATAGTCGGCGCTTTCTCTATCGCGGTCTTGGACGATCTCTGCGACATGTTGGGCTGGCTGATGTTGTCTGGGTGCCAGGAAACGAAGTTTGCAGATAAAGCGAAGGGAGGAAAACGAGGCGAAGGGGTGGGGGTTGAAGAAGGAGAAAAAATAAAAGGAGAAGTGTTTGCTCTCTCTCGGTTATTTATAGTGTGTGACCTTGTTATGATGAGTTTATGCCTAGGCATCCATTGCGATGAGGCTTCAGTGACATATGTATCTTTTTAGTCATCAAGGCTAAGAAGGTATAATTATTATAATAAGTATATCTTATTATTTTTAATTCTTAGTTTTATAATATTTCATTCTTAAAGTCTAAAACCAAAATAAAAAACTAGATTCTTTTACTTAGTATGAGGCTATATAAAATTATGATAAATTGATTCTCTGGCGTTTATGCAAGTGAATCACAGGCTGTAAACGTCGTCAGTGAATCACTCTCGAGCAAGCGTTCTCAAATATAAATTTCGTCGCACCTCCTGGGCTCCGTTCACTTTCTCTCTCCTTCATCATCTCACCCTCTCTTCTTTTCTTTTTTTCTTTCTTTCCTGCTTCCCTTCTCTCTACTACACCATTCAGTAACCACCGCACTCATTATTCCGGGCTTCAAGCCTCAACAAGCGATACGATATCTAATCCGAAATACTTTTCTATTGCATCACTTGCTTTCGCGATTACTCTGCTTCCCTCCACAGTTTCGCTGTCGCGGTCATTTTCGACGTCGTCCTTCGGGGCTACCGTGCTATTCGTAAGACTGATATTCTCATTTGAATACTCCCTTTCATCTCTGACACAAATAGGTATCGGCTCACGGTTCACAGCAACTCATTACTTTTGCACTCTATTTTTCTACTGATAGCTATCGGCAACTTCGACGCTGTCCAAATACTCAAGATGTCCAACCTCGGTAGCATCGGCGCATGCTGCGAATACCTGGAGGCGCGTATCAAGGAAATGAAAGTCGAAGAGCCAATTTTAGATCTGCCTATGGCTGCCCTGATGTCTCACTTTGTTGCCAGCCCCGGATGGGCTGATTACGACCTGGAGAACCTTCTGGACGATGAGTCAGAGCCAGAAGGTGATCAACAGCTCGTCGATCAGATGGACGTCGACGACAACAACAATCAAAATCCAGACAATGAGTATACGCCGCCAGATGAGGCAAGCGACAGTGAGAGCGAGGGCGAAGAGGATGATGGGGCATTCGACGAATCCTCCGTCTGCGACTTTATCCGGAAGCTTCATCCTAAAATCGTGAGTGTCATCCCTAACGGACAATGTCGAATTACCTTTATCTAACATCTGGGATAGGTGGGAAAGTTGCACGCCCGGGCGGAATATCATATCCCAGGATTGCAGCCAGACAAGAAACTTCAGGTTCACCAAGCACTCGCAGTTGGTGCAGCTTTGTTAGCATCGAAGTCGAGATTCAAGGGCATGATTCTGGCTGACTCGCCTGGCCTGGGGAAAACATTGACGGCACTTTCAGTAATCGCTCTTAGAGGCGGTACGGCAATCGTCGTTGCTCCCCCATCATGTGTCACTCAATGGAAGCAGGAAGTTCACAGGTTCTTTGGCGTAAGTAGTCTCCGGGTTAACCACTACATCGCTTGGTGGATTTACAATAGCTCACATTATCTTTACAGAACTCTATGCCCTGTATCAGCCTGCTCGCCGAACAAGCGACACCAGTACAACTCCATCAATACCGGATCGTCATCACGTCATATCACCAGATTGCGGCCGAACTTGGTCGAAAAGAGAGGTACTTGGCAGCTGTAGCAGAGTACGACGCCCAAAATCCAGGGTCAAAAACTCGACCCAAGCGACCGTCTCTTACCATTCTGTCGGGTATATTGGAACAACAAGGGGCGAAGCCACTGGCGCGAACGCTCATATTGGACGAGGTCCATATGGTGAAAAACACGTCAAGCCGCATGTTCCGGGCAATTCACAGAGCCAGACAACTGACAAACTTCTGTCTCATGATGTCAGGGACACCCGTTGACAACACCTGGTTTGACCTTTACGCCATGTTCAGCTTGCTCTATGGACACAAGATCAATACGCAGAGGCGAATGCGATTCACCTTCACAGGCGAGGCCAACAGAGGCAAGGTCAAAGAACCATATGGTACTTTTCTTGAAAGACTGATCCAAATGTTGGACGCTGTCACTTTGCGCCGTCCTGTCGATACCATGGAATTCAAGCTACCGACAATTACCAAAATCACCTGCACCATGAAAACTAATGATGGGAATGTCCTTGTTTCCAACGACAAATTCAGAGATTACAAGCGGGTAGCTGCAATGAAGCGAAAGGACAGGAATGCTGAAGAGGATGGTGACCCTTTGAGCTTATTTATCAAAGCTCGACAGTATTCATACCACCCAATGCTTGTTCTGATACACGAGGTTGAAAGGGCTGCGCAGATTGCTGCAATACAAGGTGACGAGAACATGGACAGCGTCGAAGAACAGCATCAAGGAGTTGTGGCTCAATGGTACCAAGACATGAGGCAAGGTGACTGCTGGATGTCCGCGCGAACCTACAGAATCGTCAATGTCGTCCACTCTCATCTGCAACTCAGGCCGGACGATGCAATTGTAATAATGGACGAAAGCGTGTTCTTCTTGGACATCGTCGAAACCGGATTTCAAAAGATGGTCGACCTCTGGTCTGTACCGACCTTCCGCTACGATGGGCGCCACAGTCCAGCCGAACGCAGCGTAGTTCTAGAAAAGTTCAATGCCGCCCAGGGCTGTCGAGTGCTCCTTGCAAGCCGGGGAACTGGCGGCCAGGGGCTCAACCTTCAATGTGCGAACGTCATGATTCGCTGTGGTCCTTGGTGGAAGGTGGCCTGGGAGGAACAAGCTGATGGAAGGATCTCTCGCCCGGGCCAGGAGAAGCCCACATTCGTCTATGAAATCAACGATGAGGGCTTTGATGTAGACAATCACCTCAAACAAATCAGGGACAAGAAGCATCGACTCAACGATCAGATTTTGACCGCCGTCACTTACCCAATAGACGCGCCAGACCCGGAGCCAAGAGATATTTAGTAGTGCCCTGTCGGGGAAGGAAGGACCCTTATTGCATCATCCTGTGTCCCTGGCTAACAAGGTGTCAACGGGTCCACTAAGCCAGTGGCTCCTTCCCCAATTACCTTTTTTGGACGCGACGTCGACAATGGCTGGCTCCTTCCCCAATTAACTTTTTTTGGACGACGTCGACAATGGCTCCTTCTCCACTTCTTTTTTTTGGACGCGACTTAGACGATGGCTCTTTCCCATTTTATGAAGCATTGGGATTACTGCCCTCAACAATTTCTTTCGCTCTGCAGACGGCCTTCTTTTTTTTCTTTCAAACTCATGTCACTTTCGTTACGATCAACACGCGGCGTTACTTATTCAATTAACCTGGCGATAAGTGCCTGTGTTGGCTTCGCGGACACCGTCCAATAGTCCCGTTGCTCTCAACGAACTTAATGTTAGTCCACCACCCCTCCCCATTGAAGCTGACAAGTGAAACTGACATGACCATCCAGTGTCCTCCCTATTCGTATCATTGAGCCATCGCTCCGTGTCCTCTGCAGAAGTTGAGGCTACATCATTGCCTGTCGTCGTTCTCCGATCTTCACGAATTTGCTTGGTCAGAAGGACAATCTCCATCATCCAGCCATTTCCCCATTCCTCACAGATGGACGCTGTCCTATTCTGTGTACCTGATCGTCCCAGATTTCATCCACATCTCCCCTACCCAGTCGTTCTGAAAACCTCAATTCGCCATGCCGTTACCGACCAATAGAGAAAAGCGACGACGTCGCTTTGCGGCCGCACAAGCAAGTCTGTCCCCTGAGGAGCTGGAGACACAACAACAACAAAACATGGAAATCGCCCACAAGCCATTAGCACACACCACGCTATACATGCTCAAGCTCGCAAAAAAGTGGTTTATCGAGTTCATGGAGGATGAGCATCCTGGTATCAACGCCCAGGACCAGTACTTCGCGAGTGGCAGTCCTGAGCCTGACCACGTCCTCATGAAAGAATACGCTCGATACCTCGCCCGTTCTCGGATCGGCCGTATCACTGGAACGCTTAAAATCAACAGTATCATTGGCTACATCAGCAGTCTGTTGTGGGCAATGGAACGTGAAACCAACCGCATGTACAACCCACAGCTCCGCAACCAGCTAGGGGTTTTCATCTCTCACAATTTGGCCGAGCAAGAGGGGCTTTCGACAGCGTCCAACCCTAAGCCGATCGCCTATGCAGAAGACGTCTCTTTCATTGTATCCAAGCTATACGACTCAGAATACCTTGGCACCTTCGCCAACATGCGCATGGTGCTGAACCTGACACTATACATTATGCTCGTCATCGACACATGTGGACGTGGAGGAGAAATTGCTCGCATTAATACAAGGCCAGAACACATGTGTCTGCGGTGGGAGGATATCAGCTTTTATTCTTTCCAAAGCACAGACAACGACACCTTTGACATTCGTGCGAACATCAAAATACGTTGGGGGAAGAACGATACACTAGATGATTCAAAGTACAAAATCATCCCATTTGCCAGACTTCTGCCCGCTTCTATGGCTCTGGAAGATACCCTCCGTCTTCTCATCAATACGGCTCTAATGGACGGCGTCTTTGACGAAGGTGTTCACAGTTGGGGAGATTTGTCGAGGATCAGATTGCCACCCAGTATTGCGAAGACTGGTCGCCGCATTCAACTCAAGCAGATCATGCTTGAAGTTCCCGTGCTAAGAAGGATGCTATATCACCGTCTGACCACGGACCCTGTCCAAATGGTTGACCTTCCGCCCCTGATCTCACGTCTGGGACAATATTGTGGTATTGAACACAGGCTCATCGGATACTGTTTCCGTCGAGGAGCTGCGTACGTTCTGGCAATGAACGTAAGTGACGACATGCGAAGATTTCTCATGGGACATGCCCCTGGCAGTAACACCTACGCGAAACACTACCAATCATTGACTTCTACGGTTGACTTCCCATCAATGTTCCGCGGTCTACAGCAGGTATCGACTTTGGCACAAGGAAGCGTCTTGCTGAACCGCAGCGATACAGCGCCGCTGAAGCTGTCGTGTGAAGGCCTGCGGCGCGTGATGGCCCACCCAGATGTCCAGAAAGAAGATGCAACACTCGATTCTATTCGCTCGGACATACTTGAGAAATACCCGACCATCGCGGAAGCTCGACGGCAAGGAGATCTGCTAGCCAAAGAGTACGACGACTCTTTTGCCGTTAGACGCTCCCACGTGGATATTTTGAAGAATCGGTACTACCGAGAGGAGTACAATGCACATTTCGCCAACACAACGGCCACCGGTAACCTTCTTGACACAAACCAACCAGCAAGTCGTTCTGTTCACTTGGACGCCGTCCAAAGCTCTTCTACTCAGCCTCCCGCTGACAGCGGCCCTCACCCTTCCACCATCTCAAGTGCTGTGGCCCAACGCACAGGAGATACTCAGGCATACCCTGATGAAATAGCAAATGCAAGCGATGACAACGACCAAGTAGGGGGGTTCTTGAAAACGGTCGATGCAGACTTTCTTGACAACGTCACATGGAGCGATTTACTCCACGAGGAAGATGAGCGGGCGCGCGAAATCATGGAGCTTGAACAGCAACCGACAAGCTCCAATAGCCGTCTGGATGTCTACGACGATTCCTCGCCAGTGAACAGCCTGCCGTCTTCAGGTGACATCTCAACACCGGCAACAACTCAAAGCGATGTTTCGCTCCAGACAGCGGCTAGTCCCCATGAATCCATCACACGGCGAGTCCACGGACGCGGTACATCCCGTGTCACTGGTAGGGGGGTTTCAGCTTACAATGACATGAAGAACGAACTCGCAATGCTGGAGGATGACCCAGAAGCCCATTCCGCATGCATGATCAAGTGGTTCACTATAGCCCACCCAATCGACCAATTCCCGCCTGGGCAAGAACCCGTCATCGGAACTTACTTGTGTCGTTTCTGCAATGAAGACCTCGGCACGTTTCATCATGACCATGAGCACACCCATGCGTGTTCAAAAAGGGACGCCGTCCAAAGAGCGTTGGATCTCCGTTCTGAGCTGGCCCCCCTTGATAGTCCATGCATGTACCAGTTCTGTGGTCATGGGGCAACATTCCATCAGTTTGTCACATGCAATGAAACCTTTGAGACACTCAAAGAACAAGGGGAACATATGCGCACTCATATGAGAACAATGCGGAAGAAAGATTCGCAAGATAATTAGGTCCTATCTTGTTTCTTCGAAGGTTGTGCGAAAAACCCTGAGACTGGACGTATACGCCGAAAGGGGCCAACGTTCGAGGACCAGGACCAGCTCCTGGCGCACATGTGGTCTGAGCATCATGCCGCAATTACAAAAACACCAGAAGTTTATTTCTGCTGGTTCTGCCAGATATGGCTGATCAAACCACATGAGTGGCGCACACATTCTGCCACGCATTTGGACGACGCCCAAAACATCGCCTCTACTATCGGTTACGCAGGAGTCTCGGCAGGCCGAACTATCGTCCCTCGAATCTGTCCCCTCTGTTTGCACGATGAAAGTCTACCAACATTTCAACGTGTCCGTGCTTACCAGACTCTTTGGGACCTATGGCACCATGTCAGAACACACTTGCAGAATCAGAAGAAAGATGATTCCCGTCAACAGTGTCCATGCTACCCTACCAATTGCGGAAAGGTTGATGAAATGGACAGCGTCGAAATGGAAGAACACCTCAAAGAAGCGCACGGAATGGCGTCTACACAAGAGAACAAGACTAAAAAGCGCCGAAACCCCCTGGGCGAGGTGTCGGGCAATGCAGGACCTTCCAGGGCCCCATCCAAAAAGACCAAGATCAACGAGAGTGAAGAATGAGGAGCATATATAACGGACATGGGCAGCAGCCATATGAGGCTAGATTTGGCGTTCTATTTTGCTATGGGAAAACTACTACGGGAGTCAAATTTGGGAAGGACATGGGAATGCGAACGTACCGCGGAGGCTTGCCAGTACTCAAATGTATTTAGGCCCAACAAAAAAGCAATGATATTCGGACGGCGTCCATCTACTTAAACCCACGATAGTAGTGTGCGATATGATACTCCTGTGTTTGGGCATTTTATGCAAAGTAAGATTTGATGTCAATCAAAAACCTCCTTGATCAAGAGAAGTTTCCATGAAACCAAGGTTGGTCGCGTAACTTATGTCTGGTGCTTAGCAAAACAGCCGACTTGTTGTTCATATGGAAAAATCACTACTGGCACTTTAGATAACCCCTTCACGACATGGTCAAATCAAGTATGCTAATCAATTCAACCAGACCCATATCATCATTCAAAGACTAATAACAACAGAGCTGTTGTACTATTTGATGAGTACTACTAAATGGACCATTATACCCGTTAGACCGAAGCCGTCCATCCCTATGATTGACGATCATTAAATAGCTCAATGATGATACATTCCAAGTACTTTTCCCACAAGACGGACGGCGTCCAATATGGCCGAAATCAATGGGCCTTTGTCGCCATCTATGGCCACTATTGACCGGTCACTCACTGTCCGCTGCCCTCCTTGAACTTGAGGACTGTGTCGATCATTTGAATGAGATCTTCCAACTTTCGAGACAGCTTACTGTCATGGGAAGTAAGCAGTCCAACATGGAGTGCTCCCAACTGTTGTGTGAGGCAGCGTACCGTTTCCTTGTCCGTGGAAATGCTGAGCTTGGACATGAGGTCCTCGATGGAGTCATGTGGGAGAAGAGCTCCGTGTTGTTCTGCGATCTTCTTGACGTGTTGATCAGAAATGGTTTGTGACTCTCGAAGGTAAGTCATGATTAGCGTCAAGAACCGACGATGGTGTGCCGTAGGGTGGTCGGCATCATCTTGGGGGTCGCTCTCGGACAGCGTCCAATGAACCGCTGTGGAAGCGGTAGGCGAACAGGTCGTGTAGACTGCATGCTTCAAACTAGCTTTGAAGGCCATTTGTATGATACCACTGACAGAGTCGTCAAGTATGGGGGGCGTGAGAACGGCGGGCAGCATATCGTTGCACAGCTCTAGAAAGAAACAAAGCGTCGATTGCGGAAAGGCGTCTGCTAGTTTGCGACCTCGAGACTCCGCGTTGCAGAGTACCTCATGCACTTCCCGAATTACTTCAGGCCGAATCTCAACTGCTGCTGGGCTGGCACGCTTTACTCCTTATTAGTTCATCTGTAATAAACAAGTCTAGCTGGACGGGTGCTTACCTTAACCTCTGCAATCAGGTTATTGATGCTCTCATCGGTAAGAGGGACATCTCTGTCAAACTCCAAGAATGCGGCCTCGCCGTCGTCTTGAGCGAGAGGATAATAGTCGGTATCTGGGGTTGGCTGGCATAGCGCCGACTTCAAAGCGGCGAGATATCGTGTATCCCGAGTCTTAAGGAACATGCTGTAGATCAGCATGCTCTTCGAAACGACACTGTCCAAATTGGTGGCGACCAGTGGCGTCTTGGCAAGAGACTTCTCCATCTCAGTGACAACTTCGCTCACTTGCGCTTTGGGAGGATCTCGGGCGAACCGACAAGCGTTGTTCTTGATACTGTCACTGACCAGCTGTGCTCTTGGCTTAGCCAGCATCGGCTTGTACTTATCCGGGTTGCCCTAGAACTCAGGATAAAAAAAGACGTTGTCCTTCTGGGTTGAAACAACGGTCATTCGGCCATGCTCGGGTAGGCATCCCACGACCACTTTCATTTGAGGTTGCTTGTAATCAGTGAATTTGTGGAAAACCCTCATGGCGGAGTTCTCGCGCTGTAGAACACCTCGTTCCTTTTGCGCTTTCGCTCGGCCCTGATCCAAGGCGTGACCGGTGGGCTTGTATTTTGTCGGGTCTTCCCCGATAATAAGCCCAATCTCCAGGTATGGCTCAGCTTTCAAATGTGGTTGTAATTCCTCCTTGGTTGGGAGGCATGGAGTCGGTCCATTTTTCGGACCATGGACGTCGGGCTTGTATGCAGGACCATTACCTTGACCTTTCGAATTGGACATTGGCCAAAGCCATACAATCTGAAAATGGCGCCTGCCCGGCGCGCCGACATGCATGCGTTCCATTCCGATCGTCATCGCGATGTCTTCATCGCCAGACTGCACGACGACGGGCGACTCAGCTGGAATTGCCGGGAGACTGGCCGCGGCGGCGCTATTCGAGGCTTCTGCTGACATTATGGACGATGTCCAAAGCTGGCGATAGGAAAACGTCGAGAGTGAGTTTAGATTTCAAATGGAGGAGTGTATGAGAGGAAACGTAGCAGAGAGGTGGCAGGTGGGTTGAAAAAAAAAACCCGCACGATTTTGAAGAGCTCAGAATACTTTGGTGTGCGGATTATATTTTCCCCCGTCTGTGTGCCCGGGCAATGGGCGATGATGTTAAGCGAGTGTACGTGATAGCACGTGACTCCCTTATCTGGTATTCAAGCTTGCAGTGTTAGTTACCGTGAGGTAATGGGGGAGGGAGATGTTGTTTAGGAAGACCTACCGGCAACGGCAATGACCCTTTCTTCGAGTTCAATGTAAATCCACGTCTATTGTAACTAGAAAACAGTTTGAGGAGGAGGATAAGATGTCATAAAGTCGAGGAGGGCGGGAGGGAGGCATGAATTAGTGTCGGTTGAGGTGATCACTGCCGGAGCACTGAATCAAACCTCTGTAGATTCGAGGAGAGCGAGAGGGGGTTATGATTCAGAGTCCTTTGAGATGATTACTGCCGCAGAGCTGCATTAAACCGCACCTCGTTAAAACTACCCTTCTCTCTGCTCTTCTCTCTACTCTACACATTCCAACCACATTACCTCGAACAATAACATCAACCTCATTGAGTTTATACCGCCTCCAACCAAATATCGTCTAGCTTTCAAGCTCGGACAGCCTCCAAAGATGCCGCGCTTCACGAAGGAAGATGTCGATGCGGCCGTTGCGGATATCAAAGAGAAAATCATGAATCTAAAGCGTGCACTTGACAAGTGTGATCTGCTCCGCAAGAAAGCGGAAATAGAGCACCACACCGAAGCTTCTGACGAAGAAGTCGCTGCGAAAGTTGACATGCGGATCAACATTGAGTGGCTCTTGCACTCCATCGAGAAGGTGAAGGGACAAGGAGTTATTGCACCTGCTATTTCGTACCTGACCGACGATCTGGATGCAATTTCACGAACAACTTTACAGTGTCACCAGTACCCTAAGCTACGGGGTCTAATCGACACTGTCGAGTTCATTGTTTGCAAGCTTTCGCTGCAAGAACTCGGTGACGAGACACATGTTGACAACAGATTCAACCAAGACTCCTGTGAGTGTTACAGTGCCTCGACGAATCTTGCGGTTGAGACTCAGCATACTGACTGTTCGCCCTGACAGCCGACACATTGGGATAGTTCCAGCCATATACATGCAACCGGAGGACTGAGACTACGAAGATTTTACGTCAGGTTCACATGGTGCCAGAATGACAACAAAGGACAAGAAAGACGACAACGAGTACTTCTATCAAGACACAGGGCAGGGAAAGATGATGGACGACGTCGGTCAGGACATGGTAACTCGGGCATACAAATGGCGGGTATTGTTGAGGACAATATCAAGGAAAGCCTAGCTTTATATTGCTTAGATTCCATAACGGCAGGAAGGGAGGTCGGTCAATAGTTGCTTTGAACTACTTGCCATGGAACGGAACAGAAAACATACATACTGTACTCAACTTCCGAAACAATTCTCATATGATACCATTAGCAACTAACCATCTAACAAACCGACTGCTATTGTGGTGATACTTGCACTACGTACCGATGTTGGAATGTACAGGCCTGGTTGGTTGTTGGCATTCATAGTCTAGACCTTTTTAGCCCAGCGTCAAGTTACCTCTTCGGGGGTAACAACGCCCATGTTGAAAAAGACATAGCAGGAAATGAAGTCGAGGATATCGTCGCAGTTTCATTTGGACAACAGATTTATAACGTTGGGTTCGCATTAGTGGGGTTTCAATGATAAACAAATATTGACGCTATGTTAACTAACGGACCCTGTCCACCGGGCCGTACCTAGAGCAGAAATTAAATTCAACAAGGCAACCCAGCCTCTTCATTGGATATTAGCTAATCTATTGTGATGTTTTACAGTTAATGAATACGCAACACGTCTCTTAGGATGTGGCAATCTCTACACCACCTTGTGCACCTAGCATCTGGTATTAAGTTAGCCCATGTTCTAAGTGTCTTTAGGTTGTTAAGGGGGTTGGAATTGACTTACCTTCTTCAAATCTCCGTAAATTGCAAATTGTCCGGCGGTCAGGGTACCGACCATGAAGAGACGGGCACCGATACCAGTGTAAGAGCCGCGGAGACCGAGCTCCTTACCGATCTTGATGAGACGAGAGACAGTTCCCTCACCAGGGAGACCCTGGGTCTTGTTGATCTTGGAAAGCATGGTGTCGGCGGGCTGAGAGACGATAGCAGCGGCGAAACCAGCCATCAGACCGGAGCCAAGGTTGGCAACAGTCTGCATACCGTCGGACATGTCCTTCTTGGGGAACTTCTTGAAGACAGCCTCAGAGACCTTCTCGAAGACGACGAACTTGGCCATGGTGTAGGGGATCCTAGCGCGGGGTATTAGTTTACTAGTGATTCATTTGAGCAGTGAACGGTGGGGAAACTCACTGCTTGAACAGAATGGGACCGAAACCGGCGTAAAGGGCACCGAAACCCTCGTTCTTGACAATCTTGCCGAAGCCGGAGACGAGACCGGTGGCGTAGGTGGGCTGGGAGACGAGACGGATACGGGTGGCCTCGAGAGGGCACAGGGCAATATCGGCGAAGAACTCAGCAGTGGCGGAAGAGGCCAGGTAGACGGCAGTTCGGTTCTGCGAAGCGGTCTCGTAGCCAAGGGCGTCGATCCACTTCTGCTTGAAGAACTCGTAACCACCGAACTTCAGGGCACCCTGGAGGAAGTAACCAGCGAAGGTAGGGCCGGCACCGGTGAGAAGAGCGCCAGCACCCTCATTCTGGACAACCTGGCGGAAGCCACCGATGAGACCACGGTTGTAGGTAGCGGGGTCGAGCTGGATACGGGTCTTGACGCTGTAGATTTCACAGTTAGTTATTTTTGTTTTTCTTTATTCATTTCGGTGCACTTTTGCTTCTCGCATGCTGCCTTCGGTTTAAATCAGGAGTATGTGGTCATCTCGGGTCAAACGGGTCCCGACAAAACCACGCACCACAACAACCTCCGAAAGCAATTGACGACGAAGCACTCAGCGCAGAGGCGATTGGAACATACACATCGACGGGGGTAAGACCACCGTGGGTGACGGAACAGCAGACAGCACCGGCAAGGGCGAATCGGGAGTAGAGGGCGAGGCCAGACTTCTTCTCGGGGGTCTCAGCCTTGATGTTCTGGACGACGGCGTCGACCTTGGTGGATCCGGTAGAGGCAGCCATTGTGAATAATGGTGATGTTCAGACAAAAAGACTGAGGGGAGATGTGTGGTTTGGAGGTTGGGTGGAGGAGAAAGAAAGGAAGAGAAAAAGGGAAAAAAGCCTTTTTGGTGTTTTGACGTTTGAGCTCTTTTTTTTTCTTCCGACGGGCGGCTGGGGGGGAAAATAATGCCTCCTTTGAATTTCTGAGCTCGGGAAGACTCGGATAATTGGGGCCGGCGTCCGCACAGACCGGGCCAAGGGGGAGGAAGATGCTACGCAATGTGTGCCCGTTAGGTAACAAACCGGTAACTAACACAGTCTTACAGGTCATTTACAGGCTTTTACAGTGCCTGATATCCACTGAAGCAGCTAGCTACGGGGCACTGGTCGACACGGCCACCAACGGATCTCTGCGAGGACCCGGGCTCCGGGGTAAAGCAAGAATTGGAGATCTACCTTGTTAGCCGCAACAAGCTGTGACGTTATCCTTCCATGAAAAGACCGCTCTTTTGACGTTCTACAGAGGCTCCGACTGGCTATCAAGTAGAAAAATTCACTATCATACCTGACAACTCCCTGATATTGCTGATTCTTCGCCAAGACATCTCATCAGTCACTTCCCCCAATCTTACTCCTTCAAAATGCCAGATCTCTATCATTCTCACACACTGGGCTGCCCGAGAATTCCTCGGCCGGACCCACCAGTAACTAACCGTTGCTCGCCAACGTGTCCACGGCATTGGTTGGATAAGACAAGGCAAGTTTTTCCCCCTTCGTTGCGTGCTTGTGTTTTGTTTCTGCTATTACCGGCGCAGCCAATAGATACTGCGCGATAAGCAACGACTAGCCTTGAATTCTCTTCGGGCTTGTTTGACTCGGTCTCGGAGGTTAAACAAGTTGACAGTGTTTTTTAGTTCGACGTCATACCATGAATTAACGATTGGATGTATCTGATTTTTTTTTTTAATACATTCTGATGTTGACCGGCCAATGCATCTTTCTATTTTACTCAATTTACTACCACTTCAGCGTACACTCAGTTTGCGACATGCAGTTTGCGACATGCAGTTTATAAACGCATCTCAGATCAATCGCCGATTTCAAGGCACTGAAGCCACGGGCCCATAGAAATCCTGGTGAGCCAAGCAACCATAACCTTGCAGTATTTTACAGGCAGTGTCTTATCTCCGATGATCTGTCAAGCTGCATCCTCTCGGGATTCACATTGTTTCAGCAAGCAAATACCATTCAATTTTGGTGTATCTGACGATCGAGGCGTAAGGTGTAGTTGACTTACACGAACCTTAAATCACATCGCTCCTTCCTCAGACCAATCCAAGGACGAAAAGTTTCCTCTTTTGGATTTTCAGACACACCGATTGGTCCCAGCTCACTGGTGACGTAAAGGAAGCTATTTACAGATTATCACGTGTATCTAGTTCTACATGCTAAACGGGCGTCACTTCAAAGCTGCCATGCTCATGTTTCTTGCTAGCTCGATCGAAGCGCATCAAAATCTTCCCATCACCACCACTAGCCCTCATAAGTAGACACCTTCGTGTATCGATATCATCCGTCTCACTTAACTAAAGAATCCTGGAAGATCCCGTCAGCAGCATATATAAAGAGTGGTGTTCCTAAGATTGTCGGAAGCAGGCGGATCTGTGCCATGGAGGATAATGTGATCCGGCCATCCAGGCTCATGTTGGTCATGCTTCTTTACACCAATCTTGCCAGATCGTAGTATGAGAGGACAATATCCATTTGAATCAGGTTTCTTCATGACAGCTGGTGCAACCACGTTGAGAGTATCGAGTGCCATCAGCCTTGTTGTTTTCCGAATTGCACTACCTCAAACGTTACATCACATTCCTGCCATGATTATCCAAAGTATGTGAACCCTTTTTAAACAACAGCTACAGAGCTGAATTGTCCTTTGGGTACTCCGTACACTCGTCCCCATTTTTGTTCACGAACATCCAGGAGAAGCCCCTTCCCGGATTTGTCTCGAGCCTCTAAGTCCATACAGTATGCCTCGAGCGACTTGACGCACATGCTCACCTGTAGCCAGGACATGCAAGGCCACAGGACAAAAAGCCGGGCCATAATCACTAACGTTATGCCAGCTGTTATGGTGATGCTTACAGCTCTATATAGAAGCCTTACAACCAGCGCTATTACGGGCACGAATCGTAACAACAAGCTCCTGGTTGTTCCTGGGGCGAATAACCTGGCCATCCTTCCCACCGGTAGTGCCAGCGGGAAACTCCCAGCCTTAGTAGGCAGGGTAGCAAGGGAAGCAGGGAGGAACGTCACAATAGCGGCGGAGGTATGAAGCAAGCGTGTTGGGGAAAGGTTGAACAGTCATAACAAGCAAATGTGGCTTGATAAAAAGAACCCCATGAATCCCGCTACTGGCGAGGTGGAAGAAATGAGCGATCGACGAGACACTTTTTGGACCTCGAGGAAATCTACATGTGTAAAGAGACCATTCTAAGCCGCGGATACGTACTCAGCGAAAGTATTCTCACACTCAGTCCATGGACAGCTCGAGATGCTTCACCTGCGTCTGTACGGATTCGACAGCAGACGAACGGCCAGCTTAAAGCTCCCTAGTGCAGGATGGGCAATACGGGACCACCAGTTACTGCACCCTGGAGATCGCAAAGGAACATATACAGCACCCTGCACCATGGAATGACTCCAGCCTCGACCTGCAAAGAAAGTCTGCAGCTCGTGTTGGACTTGGTTGCCTCTATTTATCGTCCAGAACGTTGTTCTGAGATGCAGTAATCCTAAGTCACTCGACACGAACCTTTGTCAAGCAGAACAGTTAGTGTAGCGTGATCTTAAGATTAGACGGGGAAAGAATGAGGCGATACATTGAAGTAAAAACGCGTAGCCGTAGAGTATAAGCAACTATTGTATATTTAGAGATGATCTCCTTTTCTTATATCCGTACTTCCGTGCTTTCTGCCCCGCCAGTTACAAGCGCTTGGATATGATAGGAGGGGACATGAGCATTGTCTTTGGTATTGCTCAAGACATCTGAAACGTTCTACAAAAGCTCGGCTAGTGCCGTCAGCCTAATTTTCTAGGATATAAAGATAGTTCTAGACCGTCCAAGGCCCACTATCGGCGCGACAGCATAATCCATTGTATTGCGCTGGGTGAGGAAGAATTACAATGGGCTTGTTGTAACTACTGTCATACGATTCGAAGGTCAAACTTACCTCGGCAGGCTAATCGCTTTGGTGGAATCTATAGAGACTGCTTCCCTTGCCAATAGGTAATTAAGGACGGCCATCTTATGTTTGGTCGTCAGTATGATAACAATGCGAAGCTGAGCGAGTATTCCATACCCCTTCTGGGTAGGGCTGCCGTGTAATCCTGGGAAGAACCCCCTTACAGGAGCCCTGGCAGCTGGATGGAAACAATGGAAAAATAATCGTCCGCCAAATACACTAGTTCAACAGTTTCAGGTTGAATGGCGTTAATTACCCAGACGCTCGGTTTTACCTGGTTACTAGTTACCATACTCCGTACGGAGTTCCATGTAGTGGATTGATAACGCCAGTTATTATGCGATTAACCCTGCAACACCCCAATTAAATCGTTCTAGAAATAATCGACCAGACGGAGAGCTCGGCATAGCCGCATAGGCTTGCAAGAGTCCAATGCCGGCAGGTAATCATGGTCCAAGCTGGGTAGCAAATTGCTGTCTCAACCAGTAGGACTATCGGAACTATCGGACAGAAGATGAAAGGATGTATGTGTGGAGAAACTATTTCCGCGTATGTGAGTCTGGGAAGTATACATATAAAAGACCACGGGTGCGCCACGGGATCTTCATCAGTCAGTCAGTGCAAGCCAGCTTCATCGACTCGTCAGTACCGAAGATCATAAACAACACGACAAAGAGCCAACATGGTATCCTTCCGCAACCTCGCCCTCGGCAGCATGCTGGCCGTCGGCTCTATGGCATCAACGCTCTTCGCCAGGGCCGTCAACCCAGGCCCAGTCAAGGGTGACACCTTCATCCACGACCCTACCATCGTTAAGAAGCCTGACGGCAGCTACCTCGCTGCTTTCACCGCCGATAACATTGGTCTCAAGACGTCTACCGACCGAACCACCTGGCACGATGTTGGCGCTGCATTCCCCAAGGGCGCCTCCTGGACTACTGCCTACACGAAGGGCGATAAGAACCTGTGGGCGCCGGATCTGTCCTACCACAACGGCCAGTTCTACCTCTACTACTCGGCCTCTAGCTTCGGAACCTCTCGATCGGCCATCTTCTTTGCTACAAGCAAGACTGGTGCCTCTGGCTCGTGGACCAACCAGGGTATGGTGATCGAGTCATTCGACAACAGCAACTTCAACGCCATTGACCCCAACTTGATCGTTGATGCTCAAGGAAAGTGGTGGCTGTCTTTTGGCTCCTTCTGGTCGGGTATCAAGCTCGTCGAGTTGAGCCCTCAGACCGGTAAACCCATCAACAAGAACAGCTTGACCGCCATCGCCGCCCGACCTAACAACGGTGGTGCCGTTGAAGCGCCCTACATCATCCGCCACGGCAGCTACTACTATCTGTGGGTTGCCTTTGATAGCTGCTGTAAGGGAACTGCTAGTACCTACCGCACTATGGTTGGCCGTTCCACCAAGATCACTGGCCCCTACCTTGACCGCAGCGGCAAGTCCATGGCCCAGGGCGGCGGCACTGAGATCCTCGCCAGCCACGGCAACATTCATGGCCCTGGCCATCCCGCTGTTTTCACCGATAACGACGCTGATGTTTTGGTTTACCACTACTACAACGCTGCCGGTACTGCCCAATTGGGTCTCAACCTCCTTCGTTATGAGAATGGCTGGCCTGTTGTCTACTAAGTGTTGAAGTCGCACTTCTCTTCGGGAAAGAAGGGGAGAGAATGGGCTCATACGGCTTTGCACCTGGATGTGCTATGATATGCCAGATCCCACTGGCGAAGTAAATCCACCAGATGGATTCTACATGCCAAGCGTTCTTTGCCGGCCATAGAGGCTACAATCACAGTGTTACATTCTTGTTTCATGTTTATGTATATATTCCATACGTATATATCTTTATCTTATAGTAGCCCACAGGGGGGATCCGCTAGTGGTTCACATAAATGCATCGAACTTACTATATTTACGCTCCTCGTCTTTAACTACATACGGTTCTTGTTAATATGTACTACAGTAGGTGTCCGTAGGTCTATCCTCTTATTTGTATGGAATAGTAGCAACAAGTTAACGAACCAACCGGAGACTTGAGACACAACTATACGACTTAAGGAGTACCAAAGTTACGCCCCGTTATATATTTCAGCAACATGCCCGAGCATGCCATTGTTTGGACTACAATTACTGCCTCAAGAGTAAAACCCCTCTATCATCTGTATCCTCTAAGCTCAGAACATGCCTCAAGAGAAGCTGCAACAGGTCTTGCGCTTGACTCCTGAGACAAATTACGGAGACAGCCTCTCCCCGGAGAGGTTCTACTCCGTATTATAACACAGCTTTGACAACTTCAAACCGCTATCTTACCATGAATAGAGCATAGATCAGGTATGAACCCAAAGGTGAACGAACACTCTCCATTGTTCCCTTCATTGCATCTATGCCCCTGTCGTCCTGTTCATCCGGGCTACTGCCATACTTCAATGAGGCGAGGAGTGTGCTAACGGACGTGTCTTTTGCAAAGTGACATGCCTCACGGTTTTGAGGCCGTCGAGTATCATAATGTCCTCGGTACATATTTACCCCTACGGCAAAGCCTTCACAATCTCATCGCATTGCGAGACTTCATGAAATGGATCGAAAAACTTAGGCTCGGGCCGCGACAAAAGCTTATCAGAGTGCTGCTTTGTGTCATCAACTTTGGAGCCAGCCGCTATCATACCTTTGGCACCAGGCATACGAGGATCGCTTATGTGATAGTCACGGTCCCGCAATCTATCTCATAGAAAGGCCGTCGCTTTCAGAGGGAATTTTGAATTTGAAGCAGGCATGTTGCACAACAGTATGGTACCATGGCTTGACGTATTGTATTCCTCAGGAGGTACTGGAGACCAGTTTTACGCCCACTCCAGCTTCCAACGGCAAAAAAGACACGTTCGACTATCCGTAAGGGAGTAGAATAATACAGAGAGGTGTACTGAAAAACAATAATTTGTTTAAGAGCCGCTTGCTTGATGCTATCCCACGGACCAGCTTGGTCACAAATACATCGAAACCGCAAGATGCAGCCACGCGTAGATCTAGCACCGAAGTAACTCAATCCTCGATGTTAAATGCATCAATTACTTCTGTATAGGCCTTCAGCCAGTCCTTCCATATCTTATTTCCTGAAGTGAACTCGTCGACTCCGGGGACAAAAGATCAATGAGCGAGCCATTCCATTCAGGTATTCTGGCTTATGCATATGTAAGCGACAGTATAGAGAATGGGTGGAAAGTGTTACTCATTGGAGTTTGTCGACCTGTGTTTCTTGAGATACCTGACCTCCGACCAGGCTCTTAGCTTATACAAACTCACATCTTGTCCAGGCTGGGAGGAGGTCTGTTAGCTGTGTTATGAACTTGGCGCCCTGAGTTCCACGGCGGGCCATGATAAGCACAACCTTGATAGTATTGATAGTCTTTTGACCTTTTAGTTATTCCCCAGTGGCCTTGAGATGATATGCAAAATGCCTGTGATGGTTCGCTGCTTTCGAGAAGGCATTATGGTTGATCAACGCATATATACATAATCGTATAAGATACAAAAGATCTATGCTCCCGGTTTGTGTGAGAGA
This sequence comes from Fusarium sp. PT, assembly GCA_021020635.1. NCBI lineage: Eukaryota > Fungi > Ascomycota > Sordariomycetes > Hypocreales > Nectriaceae > Fusarium > Fusarium sp. PT. Next base: position 748,333 of record JAHMRZ010000011.1, read on the forward strand.
TTATTGATTGATGATCTTCCCAACATGTGGGAAGTGGTTAACATGAGTGAGGCAGCCGTCACAGGGATGTATAGGTCGGATCGGCATCTCCACTGGATTGCCTAATAAGACTTCGCTTCGTGAAATAGATGAATTCAACAACTTATTCTTGTATGAAATGAGATAACATCTAGAAACATAAAATAAACCTCCATCCCAAAAAGGAAATTCGTCAGCCCTGTTGTACAATGCCCCAAAGGTAACATCCCAAAGAGGACTCCAATTCTATCCATCCCTGACGCCACGCTAAAAGTTTACAGCCCCCATCTATCCTCAAAATCCAACGCTCTCTGATAAGGCCAACGGTCGCTAGACTCAAGTTCTTCCGTTGAAAGCCCTATCGAACTCAAGGGTCTTGTCCATTGCTTGCATGACGCCCCGATGGGTCCTTTGACCCGTGGCATAGAAACGTTCAGTTTGGTCCGGGGTGCTAGCCCACTGGCTAAGAGTGGTGCCGCTAGAAGTACCCTGGCCGCCCGTGTAAGTCGAACCACTGGAGTTGTTGCTTTGGCCGTAGCTGTAAGACCTGGGAAACGACTGTCAGTGGATAACTTATGATGAGTTGGTTCATGATGAACTTACTGGTTGGTAGCCGGCGAAGACATGTTTGTAGAGTTTATTGGCGTTGTAGTAAATGCGTTGGTTGAGAGTATGTATGATTGGTTGATTCTGAGCTTGGTTGGAATAGATGCAAATAGTTCACAAACAGTTGAATACTGATGATGATATCAAAAGACTCAATTCAATGAGAGGAAATCTCAGTCTATTTAACTCAGCTCTTTCAGCCTCTCCCCTTCGCAAATTCGCAGAAGGGACATTGAACTGCCTAGAAATGTAAAAACACCAACCATGGACCATCTCAAACCAAGCATCCGCGAGCAAAAAAAAAAAGCAACGGCCCCCATATTCTCGCGCGAACGGGGGTTAGAACAACTATTCCGCCGCCACGGCAGAACAAACACAACCCGCGCAAAACAGCAAGGCGAGAGAGGGATAGACTACAAAGTCAATGCTAGGCCATTAACACCGCCGTAAACACTTCAATTGGACGGTGGCGAGAACTGAAACGGGAACTGCGCCGCCAAGCGAGACAAGATACTTTAGTAGTTAGCGTTGGACAAAATGGGTTCATCCGTTTCCTAAAGTCGAATAACTACGTCGGCGGGAAAGGTATCCTTCCGCCATCTACAGCTTTCGCAATCGCGCAAAACTAAGAATTGGACTTTGGAGTCATCCCTGCCATCAGCCACAGAGGGAGCCAGGGATGGCTCAGCCGGCCGGCCCCCAAATGAAAAAGTACCAAGTACTCCGTATCATGGGAACCTTTTATGTGACATTTTATTAACAGTATGGGACTTTGAAGCGATCTCAGTGTTTTATTGTAGCGGCAGGTGATATACAGGCCTAAAACGGGCGCCTTTGAGGCAATTCTACACACAGATGGCCATGTCCGGGGCAAGAGATCGTGAAAGCTGCGCCACGTCTCCAAGATGGCTATCATGAGAGTTGGCCAAATTGGCCAATCAAGATAATCCTTCCTTTTGATCCCTGGCCTGTTTATATCATTGGAGGCCTTGTAAAACAAGTTCGCTGCATGTTTCAGGGTAATATTGCTTAAAAATATAGGCTATGATGGAAGGCTACTCTATCATGATGCCTCATCAAAGCCCCACACTCATGATGGCAACCGCAGCTTCATAACGGCCGCCATGAAGCAAACGAGGCTTGAGTCATGATCAACAAGGTTTTGTATCTTTCTGCTTTCTAGTTATTTGCCCCATTATAGCTACAAGAGTCAGGTATCTCAAATCAAACTAAACTAATCGCTGCCATGATGATACTTGCAAAATTGTCTGACCACGGTTCGCATATTTGCTTACTCTACAGTAACCCTCGGGAGGTAGCCGACTTTTAGCAGTTTAAACTAAAGTCTAACAAGAAGACCCATCCGAGTAGAATTAGCATGATTCTTGCAGAGATTTAATTTTGTAAATCACTGGTCTGTTGTGTCAGCAACATTTCCAACTGGAACATTGATCGAGTTGATCAACGTGAAAAGCGTGATAACCATGCAATAAAAGTACGCAGTATGGACTTAACATATAAAGAGGTGAGCAAGAAATAAACTCAAACCAACTACTTCTGAACTACATGCAAGCTCACAAGAGGAGCACTTCATGGCACTAGTTGTCCACGGCCATTGTGTTTATTACTCACTTCTAAAGCATCCTGAATATCTTACCATGGGAGGTTACCCTATACTTCACAATGCCAGTTCCAATAACAACAGGTTGACAATCGCAACACGGATGAGAACTACTCACTTATAACAATGGATGGAAAAGAAGAATTATAATTGACTTTGGCTTATAGCATCCATAATACACGCTGTCGTCCCTCGCCATTCCACTTTTCATTTGAACAAAGCCCGTACAATTCATCGTCGCCTATCTCAGACACCGAATCTCATGATTATTTGTCTAAACAGTTACGAGTGTTTTTTAGACTACAACTACACGACGGCAGTATCAACACCAAAAGTATCCATCTTCAAGGTGTCCTCGAAGACGCTTGCACCTTTATTGCCCTGCAGGAGCTTTGGGCCCACCATCTCCAACAGCATTCCAGTGTCTCGGCACTCGAAAACCAACATTCCAACAGTCAACAGCCCCATTAAAAGTACCGAGACTCACCATTCCTAAATCATCTATTCTTAACGTTGGTGCATAGCGGGAAAGTTGATGGCTTTCGAGAAACATGGTTGAACGGAATCACATGGAGATTGGTTCATGCATTGGGTTATAATATGAGGCTGAGTTCCTGAGGTGAAGGCTATGTTCAAAGAACTAATTACACTGTTCACAACAGACTTTGCCACAGCGACTGTAAAATCTATGTTTCGTAGCCTGGATGATGTAGCTCTTATATTCACTGCTTTGTAGGGCGGCTGGCCTCGAGGGACGCTAATGTGCTGTATAGCAATTGTATGAACGCGGTTCGAGTTTGAGGGAGTTGGGCTATGATTTGTATGGTGCCGAAGGTCGGGGTTTGATTCCGGGTTCAAAGTCAATAATCCTCACGGGTAATCTAAAAGATCGGAGCCTCATGAGAAACACTCGTGCACGTGGTGAATATGGAGAAAGTCGCTTGGTGTGGTGCGAACGATAAGCAAAGAAGCCTGGGATGTTGTACTATTCCACTGACACAGCATCACGTTTGTGTTCCTGTCGAATGCCGAAAAGTGTTCACAGTGGTATCTGCGACCTATTGATTGGGAATCAGTACCAACACAGCAAAGCATCGAACACAAGAGACACGGGCTCCCAAAACCGACAGCAGTAGCATGTATAGTGGTTGAAGTAGAAGTTATCAGCGGTCTTTAGAAACTGGGCGATGGCTACAACATATAAACAACGAGCAACCGTCAACCACCTTCGTGGGTCTGGCCGGTCATTTATTCAAGATCCCGCTCACAGGTGTGATCCTGTCGGCAGTTTTGAACAAGGCCCACAACATATTTCGCATCAACCAAAAGATTGCATCTCATAGCTTCATTTCCCCAAACAACGCGATTGCGCACCTGAAGCGCAAAGCCAAGACCGAAAATAGACCTCAGCTCGTCCATGAGTAGACCAAAAGGCTATCGATACCAAGCTCGATAGCTTCCAGCATCCTTGTCTTCAGCTCTGCCTCGACTGGGCTTGGGCCTGTTCATCTGGACAGGGGACAGTTAAGCGGATGATGCTCCCTGGAGACCACCCATGATGCCCAAGCGCGGAGGCAGATGGCAAGGCAGTGCGACGACAGCGAGGAAGCTCGAGCATTGGGCACAGTTGTGGCAAAGTACCGGAGCAAGCGAAAGCATTAATAGCGAAAAGGATATTGCTTTTCACTACAATACGATGGAGCCTAAGCTAGGAGACTGCTAAGACTTGATGAAAACTCAGCTTAAGTCGATGGAATCGAGAACAGTATGTACTGGCCTAGGAATATCAGGAATACTCACTAACTGTGGTTTATCCCCATATGAGATCACATGCTATCTCCCCCCTTTTGCGGCTGTATATGTACAACGCAACAAAGGACCAGCAAAACGACTCGCCCAAAAAGGAAAAAAGCATATTCAAAATGGGCGGTTTGAGAGTGATAGGCCTGCATGGGACTATCACCGCTAGCCCTATGCGCTAGGTCGATCCGTCTCCGGTGACAAGGGTGACATTGGACGAGAAGTGGGTATGAGAATACACAAGAAAATTGAGATAGGAAATAGCCACGATAGTTTATTTTGCAAAGGAATGCGGGTGTTTCCTTTGTCTCGTCTCACAGCGGGAATGACCCGCGTGGTTAACTTTAAGGCTGATACCGTTGAATCAACTCGAGCAAGGAGGAAATACACTGGTGGATATCTCTTATCGAGTGAATCACAGGGTCTCAGCAACCTCGTGGTAACGAGCAAGGATCTCAGATCTTCTTGAATTCCGCCCGCTTTCTGTACTGCCGCTGTAAGGCCACGCCTGCTTGGCAGAGACTTGTACCTTGCATTAATATGCTGGATGATGTCGATAAAATATGAACAGGGAAGCATAACTCGAATGCAGGGATATAGGGGACTCTGACAATCCAATGAGATGATGTCTCTGTGGAGAGTTCGCAAGTCACATCGGCGAAGCAGATCCGAAGCACTGACTGTTTATTCAGAGAAGTTTCATCCAGACAGCGGGACGATGTTAAAGTGCGACGTTCCCATAAGGGTCCTGTCAGCTTATAGATGCTGGCTGCTCAGTTCCCAAGGATCATCATAGAGTCACTTTGGCGATGAATGCCGAGTGCCACCAAAGCCACCCGCAAGAGATGCCTTCATCTGCTCAACTCTATCCCCTCCCCTTTTACCCCTTATAGCACGACTCAATTGTACATATGCACATGCATAAAACACACCCTCTCAGAAAAAAGCTCCAAGATGTGGAGGCGGATGGCTTGAGCCAAGTGGACAAACTAAGAAGGCCAAATGGGCTCTAGAAGACGCCACAGCGCGAATGATGCAAATTGCACGCTCTAGCGCTTCCCATTTCTTTTTCCAGGGCCAAAACGCAAGCCACTTTCTCTTTGAATGGCCGTTATTTTGGTGGCAATTGGGTTCGTCCTTGTTTTAATCTCCCCCTTGCTTTAATGCAAGCTGCCTTCTTTTGTACGTATATCAATGACGCGGGACACCACTTGGTTGGGTGCGAGTGATGGCATCGGCGTTTGCTTTGTGAAAAGGACCCATCACACGCCTTGGAGATTGCGGACGCTAAAAGCTGCATGCTGTCAGGTACCCGAACTTTCATTGTTGATCTTTGGAGTGGCCATTTTTGGGGCACCGTGGGAGACGTATTTGGGTGTTGGTGAGCACAATTGTTCCCAAAATGTCATGGAGGCTATGCAATGTCATAAATGGAAATTCACATGACCGAGAAAGGAACTGAGCATCCCAAGGAGAACAATAATGATGCGATCCCATACCCTACAGACAAAGGAGAAGAACAAATCAGACATACAATACGTAAGATACATGTAAGTTGGTGGAGAGTCAACCAGCATAAGTGGTTTCTTTCAAACAAATCAAGGAAACAATTCACACTAAAGCGGCTTCTTCGGGTCTTGGCTACCGGTACCAACGGTTCTGCGACTACTTTTACGATCGATGAGATTCGAAGAGAAATAAAGAAATCATTGTGCTGATCAACGAGTTTCTTAGATGCTAGAACTGTCGGTGGTGGTGGTTCTTGTCGATTGTTGCTTCATAGGGTAACCATGCCGCCCTTCGCTCACTCACTAAGCATTAAGATATGGATGCCTTAATCTCTTGTGTGCAGATGAGAGACGAACCGCTAAAAATAACCAAGCCGCTACTGACTCTTGATCAGAGATAGATGACAAAGGCAATGGGGCAGAGAGGAACAACACGAGCCATAGTGAACAGTCAGTGACTGAGAGATTGCACAAGCATTAATGAGTTTACAGTGGGAATGAATCGCTACTGCCCCTATGTTGACAGCGGCTAGAGCACGGTAACCGACTTCAACTGGCCAAGATCATTCTCCTGGTTATTCGTATGTGAGTTATCGTTTACTATCTGATCCAGCCCTCAGCTGAGAGTGGATAACATGCAGCTTCTAGAGAGCCGGATTCTCCTGGTGCGACAGCCGAGAAAAGACTAATTGTTCAGCGATTCATACTCACTTGCCAACAGTAGATAGCTTTTGCAAGGTAAAATGTTTGTAAACATCTCCCCGGAGCAACTTGTGTGCTTTAATCCCAGCAAGCTCAGTATCGCTCCACCGCAGCTCCGGCGATAGCCTCGCTTAGCGACCCCGCTAGCGCTTGCTACCACTATCAGAAAAGGTTAGACTAGCCACGATTTAGTCAGGGGTCAGGGGACCACCCCTGTGGAGTGCAGCTCAGCGCTCAGTGGCTAACGACTTTCTATCGTCCAGACCCGCCCGACTTGACTTGTTACTTTTCCAACGCTCAGATTCAAACTGGCGATGGCGCCCAAGCCCGGCGTAACGGCACCAGTAGCCCATTATCCCTCTGCACTGGCCTGTTCTTCTTCTGGTCTAGGTCCATCTGCTCATCTCTCACATGGATGTTCTCAATAGCGCTTTGGACTAACGCAAGCGCAGGCACACTATCAAATCTGGCTATGGGTCATCAAAGCACGCCCGCGACTAACAGTCCACGCCCGCGAAGATGGGAGCAGAGCGGGTAAAGAATTGGGGGGAGAAGCAGGGGATGAATAGGCCATCGGTGGACAGGCGGTTCTTGCATATAAACAGCAGCATCCGACCTTCAAAGGCTTCTCTCTCACTTCTTTTCTTGTCACCCTCTTCATCAATCATCTTCGCGGAATATAAGTGATCTCTTTTGAGTTCCACCGCAGTCCATTCGTTAATAACTGAATCTCACATTCTTTCAAAATGAAGAGCTCAATCTACGTTGCCATGGCCTTCGGCCTGGCTACTGCCTCCGCCACTCTCCCCATCACCCCCATCACTGAGGCTCCTTGCGAGTGTGATACCGAGGACGCCTGCTACATTGCCGTCAAGACCTCTACCACCAACCTCTGCCAAATCGTCGCGTCCTGCGAGATTCCTAGCGCTTGTGCTGATCGCCAGGCCGTCATGGATGCCTGCTCCTGCGAACTCCCCGCCACCACCTCCGGAGTCGCCTCTACTACTGAGGCTGCCACTTCTGCTGCCACTTCCGCTGCCACTTCAGCTGAGACTACCGACGATGTCACCCTGAGCACCGAGGTCGATACCGCTACTGGCGTCACCACTGACGCTGCCGAGACTACTGGCACTGATGCTGCTGAGACTACTGGCACTGATGCTGCTGAGACCACTGGCACTGATGCTGCTGAGACTACTGGCACTGATGCTGCTGAGACCACCGGTACCGATGCTGCCGAGACCACCGGCACCGATGCTGCCGTCACCACTGGCACTGATGTTGCCGTCACAACTGGCACTGATGCTGTTGAGACCAACACCACAACCGAGGAGGAGGACTGCGATACCACCACTGAGGAGGTCACCGGCTCTGCTACTGACTCTGCCTCCGTCCCTGTCGTCACTGGCACTGAGACTGCTCCCGTTAACACCGAGACTGAGACCTCCCCCGTTGACACCAAGACTGGCACCGAGACTGCCCCCGTCAACACCGAGACTGAGACCAAGACTGGTACCGACTCTGCTCCTACCGGTACTGAGACCGCCCCTGTCGACACCAAGACCGAGACCTCTCCCGTTGACACTAAGACTGGTACTGCCTCTGCCCCTACCGGCACTGAGACCGCCCCTGTCGACACCAAGACTGAGACCTCTCCCGTTGACACCAAGACCGGTACTGCTTCTGCCCCTACCGGCACTGAGACCGCCCCTGTTGACACCAAGACCGGTACTGCCTCTGCCCCTACCGGCACTGAGACCGCCCCTGTTGATACCAAGACTGAGACCTCTCCCGTTGACACCAAGACCGGTACTGCTTCTGCCCCTACCGGCACTGAGACCGCCCCTGTTGACACCAAGACCGGTACTGCCTCTGCCCCTACCGGCACTGAGACCGCCCCTGTTGATACCAAGACTGAGACTGTCCCTGTCAACACCAACACCAAGACCGGTACCGTTTCTGTTCCTACTGGCACCGAGACTGCTCCCGTCAACACCAAGACCAAGACCGTCCCTGCCGGCGTCTCTACCACTTGCACCGACTCTGAGAGCGCTCACGGCCACAAGACCACCGACGCTTCCGTCCCTTACACCACCAAGACTGTCTACACTACTGCTGTTCACACCTACACTCAGTGCCCTCCTTACGTCAAGGACTGCCCCAACGGCCCTCACGGTCCTTACACCGTCACCGAGACCGTTGCCGTTTCCACCACTGTCTGCCCTGTGACCGAGGAGCACCCCTCCAAGCCTACCGGTTACGCTCCCGTCACTGAGGGTCACCCCTCCAAGCCTACTGGTTACTCTCCTGAGAAGTACACCACCAAGACTGTCTACAGCACCGCCGTCTACACCGTCACCAAGTGCCCTCCCTCCGTCAAGGACTGCCCTTACGGATCCGTCACCACCAAGACCGTCCCCGTCTCTACCACCGTCTGCCCTGTCACTGAGGAGCACCCCTCCAAGCCCACCGGTTACGCTCCTGTCACTGAGGGTCACCCCTCCAAGCCTACCGGCTACGCTCCTCCCAGCCACAGCACTCTCTACACCACCAAGACTGTCTACTCCACCAAGGTTTACACCGTCACCCAGTGTGGTCCTGAGGTCCCTAACTGCCCTTACGGTTCCGTCACCACCGAGACTGTCCCTCACACCACTGTCTACGCCACTGGTACCAAGGAGATTCCTTCTTACCCTACCGTCGTTGTCCCTGAGCACCCTGAGCAGCCTTCCAAGCCTGAGCAGCCTAAGACTCCTGAGCACCCCGAGACTCCTGCTAAGCCCGAGCACCCTGAGACTCCTGCTAAGCCTGAGTACCCTGTTCCTCAGCACCCTGAGACTCCCGAGCACCCCAAGACTCCTGAGCACCCCGAGACTCCTGCTAAGCCTGAGTACCCTGTTCCTCAGCACCCTGAGACTCCCGAGCACCCCAAGACTCCCGAGCACCCTGAGACTCCCGCTCAGCCCGAGCACCCCTCCAAGCCTGAGCAGCCTGCCCAGCCCGAGAAGCCTTACTCCGCTCCTCCCGCTCAGGAGACCAAGGGCAACTACAAGGCTCCTTCTCCCAGCCAGCCTTCAGCTACTCTCCCCTACCCCCAGCCTACCGGCACAGCCCCTGCTGTCGAGGTCACTGCCGGTGCTTCTCGCTTCGGTGTCGAGATGGCCGTCGCCGCCGCTGGTATCTTTGCCGTTCTTCTGTAAATACATCATGGAACGTAAAAACTTTCCTTTTGGTATTTAACTTTTTCACACATAATAAGCTTCACTATGTACATAGTATGATATAGACGACTTTGGCCTTAGCCGAGTAGTAGAAAGAATAGTTACGATTTTTGGACATAATATTTGTGTATTCTGTTGTCATTGAAGATACCATCAATTTTAGATAATTTTAATTTCCAGCCTCAACACGCTGTAGTCCAGAACTCGTACACAAGTGTCTTTCATCAGTACTCAGAAACTTGACCTCAATTCACGATGAATAGAAACTACATGTCACGTGTGTCTCACATCCCTTTCAAGTCTCTAGCGCCTTGATGCAACAGCTGGGTCAAACTTTATCTCCTCCATCATCCGTTTCATTCTGTGGAACAACGCTAGAACAAGGGGGTGAATGAGAAACAACCTAAGAGACCGTTTTATCCGGGTCCTTGGAAACTCTGGCGGCGTTCGGCAGAGACAAAGCCAAACAAACGGCTTGTGACCGTTGACTGGAATGCGGGAAGAGGGCGTGTCTACGCTATTGGGGGGGGTTCCAGCATATGGCGTGCTTGTGACTCTACTTGTGGTGTGGATGGAGTATCAGTGAGTGAAACTGTAAGAAGCCTTTCCTACAAAGAGAGCTCCAAGTTGGGATAAAGAAATGTCAACTCATGTGCGTAGTTTGCTAGTATCGTTGTCAAATATGTCAAAGAACATAGACTTTACAGGGGTGGCATGGGCAAGTATTGGCATAGTCTTGAATGGCTCTTTGGACTGAAACAAAGGGAAACAACTCAACGTCTTACGGGGTTATCTGTTAGTTTGTTTCGTCGATCTGGTATCCATTCTTTGCTCCGCGTACGGAGTAGTCCATCCGTGATACTTTGGACGATGGTACAGTCAGGTACGTACATTATATCACGAGGGTAGGTGCGGTGTTGATGGCATCAAGCTTTCAACGCCTGAGGCTTGTAGGGTCGCGTTTGTGAAGTGTTGACTACTTTTCACCGCTTTTGCTTTTCTATAAAAATAATGATCGGCAGACTGATTGCTGTGTCTGTCAAGTTTGAGTGGTCGTTGTAGCACAACGGCTTGGGCGCGGCTGTTTCGCTTGGTATGCAAGGGCTGATGACATACATGGCGCTTGTCGGGTGAGATGGAGATGCGTCTGAAGGATGAAAGATGCCAAGAAAAACGCGGATATGGTTGAGATTTACGGCATGATTAATTCAGGCATTTATCGACGTTGGTTATTGATGTCTCATACCCAGCTGATTGAACAGTTGCTCAGTCAGTACGTCTTCCTTACTTCCAGGCTCCAGCATCGAGTAACAAGTCTGAATGAAGGCTTCTTGTTATGGGGAAACCTCAATAAAGCCACGTCATAAGCTGTGAGCTTTGTCGAGAAAAGAAAAGAGAAAAGAATGACAACGAAACTGAACTATTGAAGATACTGTAGGAACTTGGCATGATGGTGTCGCCGAAAAGCCTTGTTGGTGTGGCTCAAGGCTTTTGTGCCTGGAGCCCGCGATTGCACAGCCCAGCACCTGCGCCTCTATCTTGGTTCCACTGATGTCAGGCAAGAGTCGAGACCAGAAGTCACGTCTATTTGAGTTGGAAGAGAATGCGACTGCGAAGAAGAGTGACGAGAGTTGAGGATTTAGTAAAAGATTGTTTATTATCGAGAGACTTGTCTATAATTGATTTAAAAGTCGTGCCTAGGTACTTACTAAGATATTGAGTGGTTGCAGGTGCTCCGTGATTACTGTAGTGGACTACTCCACTGTAAATCGCTCCCGCTTCATGGTCCTCAACGCTACTCTGTACAACAACCATTAAATACAGATTAGATTATCGCATCTTGAACAACAACTACTCCATATCTTCAATCAAGCCACAGCACGCAATACATTCGGAATGCGGCACGCAATGTCCCACGGACTTGACTCCTCAAATTATCCAGTTACAGCACAACCTGTCTCACACAAACAACCATTTGTGGCACTAACAGGCCTCCAGCTCCCCGCCCTACGAGCCGTGAGGCGCAGCAAACCCCATTCCAGTGTGTTAACTCAGCAGGCTCAGCCCTCAGTATACCTGAAGAATGATGGCATTCTTCTTCCCTACCAACACCTCACACCAGGATATTTGTGTCATTGTGGTCCCTCCGGCCTGTTTTGGGGGCCGCTCTGCACTTTTACCATCCACCACATATTTGCTCTCACTGCCTCTAGCGACCTACATCGTGACCCGTTCAACAAGGGAGTTGATTTATAAGTTTGCACTTCCCGTCTGACAATGCATGATGGAGACCTGTGCTTTAAGAGGCTGCATTAGCTACCTATTCTCCGATTGATCAGCATTCAGTCCGTTGCCTTATATCTATAATCGTTTTCCGTCGATTGATATTGACAAACAGCTTCCGGCGCAATGAACAACAATGCTGCGTCGCCATACGGGCTTCAAGTGCCTGTGTCGTCCGCCTCGCCTAGCGGTTCGAACAACACCACAACGGGCAGACCACCGCTGTGGACGCCATCATCGCGACGCAAAGTCTCTCGTCTCTATCTTTACACTACACTGCCTCTGGACAAGATCATGGCTGTTGTGCACGCCAAATCTCCAGATACTCCAGCGCCTGGGTATGTGTTCCTTGGCACTTTGCGATTGGGGTTAATGCTCATTATGTGAACAGGAAAGATTCCGGCCACAAGACACTCAATGCAATGCTCAACAAGGAACCGCGATGGCTTCACCCGAGAACAGAAGATGACATGGTTCGACGACTAGAAGAACTGGCTCTGTCTCCTACACGTACCAGTTCGACGAATAATTCTATTGCGTCTCCCACACAGGGTTCGGGATCAATTCCAGCTCTCAATGATATTCCAACACCGCATCTTGTACGACATGCCGGTACTAGAGTGTCGCTTGAAGTGCCACCCTTTAACCAATACCCTCAACCTCAACAACCTGCCTTGAACAGATCAGCTGCTCATAGGCAGATGGAACAGCGCCAAGAAGAGAGCAGTACATTTCGAAACTTCTTACAACGACCAACATTCATGACTACTTCAACAGACCACACCACTGGAACTCTACATCGCTTACTTCATGACTATCCTCACCCTTATGTCAAGACCGTAAAGCGACTTATCAAACGATACACAGCACCTCTCAACCGCCGAGGATCCAGTCTCTCGCCAATCTCAGATGAGGAGCCAAGCGTGGCTTCGTGGCTCAATGACCGCGATGCACCGGATTGTCTATCTCACAAACCTCACTATCTACCTGGCGACTTTCTATGTATCGACGAACTTGCCCAACGACACACGTGTTTTCCAGAGACTGAAGAGCACATGAAGCTGTCATGCTTCTGTCGCGCTATAGAAGAGGTTATGGAACCAGCCTGGATAACAGCACAAGGCTTTTCACACGCCGGCGACAATGCGCTGTCCTTCGCTATAGCGAGTGGCTCATTCGAACAGCGCGATCAGTTTGGCCACACGCTTCTTCATCTCATGGCGGCACGGTTCATGCGGGATCACCTTTTCCAGACCATCTTGTCAGGCCAAGACATCCATATCCTCAACGCACAGAACACAGCTGGCCAAACACTCCTACACGTATTGCATACCTCCTGGTTCCAGCCTCATAATCAGTTTCTCTTACAACAATTACTAGATATTATGGCTCAGAGGGGATTCGATTTCAGTGCTCGCGATCATTATGGAAGATCATTCTCACATGTCCTTCTTCTCAGAGATGCCTCAGCCGAACTACGAAACCATGTGCTCCAGTTATGCAAATCTACGGACTACCAGAAAAGAGATGCATTTAATGTAACGCCCACATATGCGGTCATCCCCGAGCCTTCCTTCGGCATCAAGAGGGCGTATACACAAGCCATGGACCTCGACCCACCTGCACCAATGTCTCGACAAGAAAGCAGCGCAGATCCGTATCACATGAATGATATCGACCGGGAGACGAATCTTCTAAAATTCATCAGCGAGGCCGAGAGAAATCCCCGGCTAGAAGATTCAGAGGGCCGCAATGGATTACATTGCCTTGCAGGAGCTACGTTGAGCACAGTAACTATTAAGCAAAAGTACTGTCTTGACGAGAACGGAGAGCCAACCGAACGAAAGCGAAAAGATAAGATCACGAAAGATGCGGATTCAAGCACCCACCGATTAGAACTCCGCTTTTCGCTCCTAGAAGGGCTCCTCGGGGCTGGCGTCGATCCAAACCACTACGACCTCCATGGTAACACACCCCTCATGGCCTTCGCCGCCCAACTCCCCGAAGACAACGATTACAAATTCGGCCCCGAGATCATCGAAGCGCTCATCAACTTCGGAGCCCAAGTCAACGCGCGCAACAGAGCAGGGGAGACAGCGCTACACATCGCAGTCCGCTGCGGTCACAAACTCGCCGTCAAACGACTCGTCGAGAGCGGCGCCAGCGTCCATGTTCGCGACGCAGCGGGTCGGAGCGTGCTGGAAGTGGCGGATGTCAAGATGGAGAGCCTCAGGGGACAGGATGCTGCGGAGTATGCGCACCTTGAGGCCTGTCGGGCATGGTTGAGTGGGACTTCGGGGCATGCGGTACAGAAGCCGACGGTGTTGCAGGAGTGGGCGACTACTTTGAATGACGGTAGATGAATTCATGGACTATTACGGATAATGTATTTATATAGAGGCTTTTCGGTGACTTTTTGGCGTTAATCTTAGAGATGGATGGATACCCATATGTTTTAGGATAAAATTCCGGTATAGACTAGGTGTTTACAATATAGCATTAGCACAGCTCTTCATTGAGATTGTGGTTTCCATACAGTTCATGTCCCAAAAGGGATATCATAGGAGCTATGTAGATGACTGGATAGAAGTGACCGCTCGCTAACGTCTGTGCATTGAGTCCATGACAATGTCGAACTGATGAACGGTTGAATGAGAACTGAAGCCAAAGCATGAGGACTCTTAAAATAAATATGGTTTAATTATAAAAATCTATAGCTAAAAGGTCTCGCCGATGCAATGGACATAAATCATCGCAGCCGCTAATACCCAAACTTCTGTCCAACAAGCTTCTCGCTCAACCTCCACAATTTCTCAGCTTCAACAGGGTCTCGTGCCCAAGACTTGACGGTGTCGGTATAAGGGTCTGAGACCCTTGCCTGCATAAGATAAGCACCATTGCTTGCTGTAAAGTATTAGCAAAGAACTGTACTGAGATGTAGATGTTATCTTACCTTTGATATTGGGGTCAAAAGCAGCAAATGCATGTGTTGCTGCGCCGACCTCGGCAGGAACGGGATCAATGAAGTTCCACCCTTCGTCGTTACCTCGTGCACGATGAGCCTTAACTAGATGATTCGTTAGTTGTGGACTATTTGAGAAAAAACATCAAGGTAACTCACCGAAAGCTCCCAGGTCAGCGTCCATGTTGGCAAAGTCCAGGTGTGTGCCCAGACCAGTCGACAAGATGAGACCAGGATGAACACTGTAGGACTGAAGACCTCGACTTCCAAGCTTCTGAGCCAGAGACACAGAGAAAAGCATGTTTGCAGTCTTGGATTGACCGTAGGCACTCCACTCATCGTAAATTTCGCCGTTCTTTGCCAGTTAAAATAGTTCAGGGGATGAGACGGATGGTGACTTACACTGAAATGAGGGTCGGCAAAGCGAATAGGACTAAGACTATGGCCATTGCTTGAGATGTTCACAACGCGAGGTGACTTGGAAGCCAGGATCTTATCCAAGATCAAATTGGTCAGAAGGAAATGACCCAGATGACCGATCGCGAACTGCATCTCATAACCATCCGTGCTGAGGGTGTAGGGAATAGCCATAACACCAGCATTGTTAACAACAACATCGATGCTGGGTACGTCATTCCAGCTGTTGACCTCTTCAGCCGCCTTGCGCACCGACGCCAAAGAGCTGAGGTCTACAACAAGCGAGCGCGTCTTGACATCAGGGTAGGCTTTGGTGATGGCGTCGGAAAGTTCCTGGAGTTTGGAGGCGGTGCGGCCGGCGAGGATAAGGAGCTCTGGGGATTTGGAGGCGGTTTCTAGGATGAAGGTTGCGCCTAGACTGTTGGGTGTTACGCCTGTGGTGAGAATGGTCTTGCCCTTGATGATGTCGGCGTACTCGGTGACGAGATCGTTGGTGGAGGTTGAAATGGAGTGAGGAGACATGATGGTAATGATAATCGGTGATTAACAGATGTGTTATAAGGTAAATGCTTATTGTAATGTGTATGAAGAGTGTGAAAGTAGTTGTTTTGAATTGCTATGAGTGTCGATGATATGGAATAAGTCCAAGTGGGAAGATCCCACGGGATTTATAGTCTATTCCATGCTGTAAACGCCGAAGATGGTTTTTCGCAAATGAAGCTCGAGATGCTCGGATTTGCAGTAGAAACAGGGGTGCGGGAGTCGCAGTTTATCGCGGCTGGCGTCAGCCATTTCGGCGTTGCAGGGGTGGGAGGAATGCTGACGCCTGCATCATCGGACTTTGATTACATGGCTGTATAGCTGCATGAGCAAGATCACGGTTAATATTTGGCGCGGATTTAACAGAGGTTTTTACCTTACATAGTATCAGTCTGTTTGGATTGCTTGTTTGGATTGTCTGTTTCGTTGGAAAGGAGAAGGGTGGTATCATGTTGCTGTGAGTTTATCACCATCTTAAGTGACCGGAGGAGGCGCACAAGTTGACGCAAAAGTTGATGTTAGGCATGGTATCTGTACATTGATATCCATTGCAACCTATACACACACAGTTTGTGCATGGGACTTTTGAGAAGGATTATCTGGCTGGCTATAAATTCGGGAAAGTCGTTCGGGTGAAGTTGATGCCGACGCGCATGTTGAGACGAGTTGGTGTAAGTGATAATGTCCTCTTGCATTGCATCAAGCAAAAGTTCTCATTCATATAAGATATTTTGATCAATAGGAGCAGCGCTGAAACATAGTTATGTTCGTCATTTATCCATGCTATTCTTAGTCGCGTAACTTCGCAACGACTGATAGTGCTCACATGGGGGAAAATTCCCGGTATGTTTCATTCCAGAGGTTTACCGATTTTCGTACAACGTTTTATTCGGTAAAGTACCTCACTGACGCCAATTAGTTTCAAATGAAATATTCAATGCAAACTGTCCGGGCTGTCCAATCTTGAGGATTTGCTGTCGCTTTTTAGACCGAATAGCATTTGCCTCACTACCCTGCACTCGTTGCAAATGATGAGTTATGCATTGTTTTGTCGTGAGGACATCGCGCGAAACGGGACATGGAAGAAACCTAGCCTTATTGATGAGTCACTTGACAGCTGGGCGTGATGTGTTGGGACCGTAGCACGCTTCTGAGCAGACGCTTAAAGCTTTAATTGGGTGAGGTTGTTACGGTGAAGCCATTCACGATTCTCGGCTAGATAACGTCAATAGCTGGAATGTATTATCAGGAGCCAAATCGACCCAACTCATAATTGTAATAGATTCATATATTCAATGTTTGAATCAGCAACATATAAAATGCAGGGTAGTATAATTCAACGCATCGTAAGCTGTAATATGTGCTCTGCTAAAAACTCACCCATACACCACGGATAGCGACTGCACTGTGGCGCTGAGGTGCCTATTTGGCGGCGGAAAGTTGCACGCTACAGTGGCTCTTGCCCCAATAGAGCCTGAGCTGTTCACTGCCTGCCTGCCAATTAAGCGCCTCCCCTCCAATCCCGTCACTGTCATGAGGCTCCTTACTTCTCCAACTTCACTCCATCATCTTTTACTCTATTCAACACCATCGCTACTTTATATCTTCACACTCTCTTCATTCCGCAAAGGCTTCAGTAACCATCTCTGGATTCGCCGTCGTTTCTGTCTTGTCCTTCTTTACCCCTCCTTTATGATCGCGAGATACCGATAAGATCATGACCCACGGCGTGGCTATCATGAGCGCCCCCAACCTTGATAGTGATGCCCAAGCTGGCGTGCCTTACCAGCAGCTTCTCTCGTCAAAAAACACAAGCTTCTCATCGGAGACTTTGATAGAAACAACTGAACCTCCAGTAAAATTCGAGATTCCTCATGATTGTCGGACCTTCTCGCCGTTTGCACGTCTGCCACCTGAGATTCGGGCACAGATATGGCAAAGTACCCTGGACACTCCCGGCATGCACTTCCTCAAGATTGATACCGATTGGCATCCAGCGACAGGAATCGGAAGGTGGTGGATCAAAGAATCGCATCTCCTTCATAACAATTTTGACGAAGAAGGCGAGGATATCGACCCTATTGCACTTGAGGTCAAAAGGGAAACACGCCCAACCTCAAAGGTGCAGGCTACACTGAAACCGCTCTACCCCACTCCGCAAGCCGATATCTCCTACTACACCAACTTACATCAGCAACTCGCAAAACTTTCTGTCACCTGCAACGAATCCGCGGTTATTTCCCGAAGCCTCACTGATCGGTCCACTACCTTCCGCTTGCAAAGCGGCAGAATCGTCAGCCTCAACGCTTCCTCGGACGTCATCTATCTTGAATACGTCCCTCCTGATATCTACGAAGATAGCATACGCTTCTCCAAAGCTTTGAGTTGCTCAGGGCTTGATCAGATCCGAAAGGTTGCCGTGAGATACTGTCATAAGTGGTATGAGCGACAATCATCCAGACGCTGTCCAAATTGCGGTCAAATCCACAATGTTCCAGCTGGAGTCAGATACCCCAAACATCTGTATCGGTTTTTAGCACAGTATCTTCCCAATCTGGAGCAATTCTACTTTGTCGATTACCTCATTCTACGCAAGTCTCCGGGAATTGAAGTGCAGACACTAGAGGAAAGCCAAGAGTTTTCCAAGAGCGTAAAAGGTAGGTCGCGGGTAAGAGTTTGGGCATTACTAAATCGCTAACTATACAGTAGCCAAACCCGGGACATGCAGGTTCGAAGGTGGAAACAGAAGCTACTTCGAGGCGGATGCGCAAGACTGGAACGTCAGTTCCCGAGTGTTCAAGGTCAACTCCTGGCTACAAGAACAATTCGTCAAATACGCCAAGACAAGTAAACTGAGCAAGCACAAGAACCCAGAAAAGGTCAAGTTCAGTGTCCTCGCATGCGAATGGAACGTTGAACCACCAACAGAACCAAAAAAGGCCCCCGCAATGCCAATAAAGAAGGGTCGAAATAAAAGAGCGCATAGCGAGGAGCGTCCTTTGTCTAGAGCCCGGCGATTGTCGATGCAGAGGGGAACAGGTCCCGCCACCGAGCGCCTGCCGTATACTTTGACGGCCCGATACCCATTTGTTTTTGATGCGTGCGGCAGCAACACGTTTGAATTTACCTTTTCGATGCCCCTATGATGACGTTGACGCTGAATGCATTTGGTCCGTCATCTGAAAGGAGTTAAGCACGGAGATTGGAGTCTGGGCTTAAACAGCAAGCACCTCTGAGTTTGGACGGTTTGACGACACACCATGCGTCCAGAGCTGTCGGTTTTTAGTATTATCGCTATAGAAGATTAGAATAGATTAGAGTATACATTCACCCGATCACCCATATACCCATACCTAGGTCCTACTCCCTACACGTCTCATTCGACACTACGAAAATGCTATTTACAATGCCCTAGTGATGTTGTGATGGATGTTATCTCATATTTACTCAGTATATCCCTATCATCGAAAATTCATCAAGCATTCCCTTTGTGATTCTGTTTAATTCTATTAGCTTATTGGGTCGGGTCGTCCATCCGTCCTCGACGGCCCCCAACTCCACGTTCAGCATATCCTTATATCGCTGACACGTCATCAGACCTGTCCAAGCACTCTTAGTTGACCAAGGACTAGGAAAACCTATGAGAAGGTTGATCTGACCCATAACGTGTCGAATTAGCTCGGAGAAGAGCATGAATTGGGTAGACGGTTCAATGAGAGGCACATCCGCAAAAGCCATGGGGGCCGATTCGAGAAGATCCTGGTTTGGATCTGACAACGAATTAAACGTGATCTTGAACACAAACTCGAGATGCTTGATAAGTTGTACGTAGCACGATATGACGAGAAACATGGTTGGTGAGTCGAAAACGGGAGGTGGCTGAGGAGTTGCGCTTCCGGATGTTGGTGTCGTACCCTCTGGCGAAGGAGACGTCGATTCAGATACCGTGTCGGCAGTCAGCGCCCATACCATTCTGTTTGTATGCGGCTTGCGGCCTTTGCATGAGACTGTACGGGTGCCTAACTGTCGATGTAGTGATTTCAGCACTACCAGAAACTCCTGCGCAACCTTCAGGACTAACTGGATGTTATCGTATCCGTTCTTCATATTGTGGTCGTCGCAAACAAATGAGCCCAAGCGGAAAGAATGGGTAAGTTGCGTCACAAACTCCCACCCCCGGTACACATCACCGTTAAGCTTACACAGCGTGTCGAATAATTGCGGGCTCGGCAGAATGACCTTCTGCTCAACCCCCGGCGGATCAAGCTCCTGGACAGCAGGCCACGCATCCATCGGAAACGGGAGACCTTCCGGCGTGTACATGCAGAACGGATCAAGATCCCACGAAGCAGAATCGTCCAGCAGGCCCTGGATAAACTGCACGTCCTGGGGAGAGTGCACGACATCGCTGTGTTTGTTGTGAAGCACGATTTCCACAGCGTCTTTTCTGGGCGGTCTCCCGACGCGACGCTGCAGCCCGGGCTGGCACGTCAAGCCGAGACGGGAGCAACGCGCGCACGAGGCGGATGGGCCGACGGGGCGGCTGCAGCGGTGTTTATGACGGCGACAGCGCTCGCAGGCGTAGCGGATTTGGTTTGGATGCGGTGAGGGAGAGTGCATGTTTCCTTCTTCTTTTTATTTTGTTATTGGTGATGGAGAGAGAGATTGTTGTTCGTTGGATTTGCGATGCGGCGGGAAAGACGGGAGACGGAGCGGAGGGTTTTATGGGGCAAGTCGGAGGGTTTTTGGAGTGGGGAGTGGTCCGGTGCGGGAGGGGATGCGGGGGGCCGGGGATTTAGAGACGGGTGATGGGTGGGTCTTGTGTTTGGGCGGGAATACACGGGGCCATTTGGTAAACTATCAGAGGAAAAGCTAGACCGATGTATTGCTTGTGTGAATGACCGTATATGGGTAGTTGTGTGTTTGAGGTCGGGATTCTGCATTGAGTTATGACTGTGTGTACGGTAAGACGACCATGAGGAATCCAAATATGTTTCCTCTTTTTTCTCTGCGGCCTGAGAGATGATGTAAGTAAAAGTTAGTCAGATCGATTCTTTCCGGTCTATAATAAAGCTCTTCCCTTCCCAACTTGTTTCTTGTTCTTCACTTTATTCCGCCCCAAGCTTCTTGGTGGAGGGCACTGGGGCCTATATTATACAAACCACTTCGAAAGATTGAAATTGTCGACGAGCTCACAACTCAAGCAATCTTTTCCCTCGACTAAATTTGGACTTTTGACGTCGCTAGTGGCTTTGAAATGACTTGTCTTGGCCTCTACGTACTACTGGAGAGCTATCGACTCCTACTTGCCACCCAGGGTCATATGTGGGACATAATGACCATTTGAATTCAGGCCTTCGTCTTCCAATCATGCATTATCGCTCCGAGCAGTAGGTCGATGCCCTTATCTTTGTATCGTTGTTAGCTTTCTAACCAGTTCCTCGTCTAGGCAACCGAATCTCCAGAGCGAAGATCATACCGACGATTGCTTCGTCTGGAATCCTATAAAGGGAACCCATAGATCCAACTCCATCTTCATCCAAGGTCCCATGGTCTCGGTAAGCTTCTCCCATTTACTCCAGGCTGCGCTGTGTCTAGATTAATAGTACGTGGCAGACTTACAGAATCCTTATACTGACGATTGCTAAGCTCTGGGAGCAACTGTTAAGTGTGTGGAAAGAGACCTTCCTTTATACCTCGGAGTCAGGAATGGATGAAATGCCCTTCAAAATCCTATATCGGCTAGAGCTTCACGTGGCCACAACTATTAGCTTTACAACAAAGGTCTCTGCGAGCAGAAAACGCCACGAAAATATCGACCACAGCGAACCCAGACATGGTCTAGGACTTCCACGAAATGTACATGGACAATGACTACAAAGCCTGGCCGATTGTTGCTGAGTACCTCATGTACACCTGGACATAAACCACGAGCCCAGTATTGGGCACCGGAACATCGCGCAAGATTGATTGTCTCAAGGTATGGCATAGTACCCCATGATACTACTTTGGCATTGCTGACGGTCTTGTTTTAGTTGGTCATGGCCGTCGATGTATATACGAATCTGACAACATACTTGAATCCTGTTGAAACATGCAAAGCTGGAGATGTTGGAGTCGAGTTGAACAGATCGTCAAGGAAAAGCGCAAAGAAGGTTTCCATCACACGCACAAGGAAGAAGGTTTGAGATCCCGTCTAAGATCGCATCATGAGGTTCGGGTAACCCTTAATTATCGCATGAGGAGAGTGAATTCACGCCGAGTTGACGTCGTGCCCGAATGTTTCACAGTAAGTCCCTCAAGTTTTGAGGTCTCATTCCTGACTGACATTTTGTAAGGCCCTGTATTTTCATGCCACACCACCAATTCCTCATGCCTTTCGGCACATGCAAAGACCCCGACAAGGAAACAGTGCGACTGGCGAACCGAGAAACCAGTATGGCATCTGGACAATGTTCCCCGGCCCATAGGGATGACTGTGTCAATAGGTTACCTGGCAGCGAAATGTCTGTGGAGCCTTGGATGACCGAATCGATGCAGGTGTGGCGAGCGCAAATGGTGTCTCATTGGAACCTGGGCATATGCAGCCAACATTACAACGGAGAATCCATAGAGGAAGACGTGATTCACAGACATCTACATCGGACAAAAGACAGCGGATGGCGAAGCCATGTTCTTGGAAGATGGGAATTATCGAGATAAAAGCACAGCTGGACTGTCAATGCTTGATCATTACACTGCAAGCAAATGAGACAGAAAAACGGCCAGAATTTCACACCAAGACAATGAGGCCACAAAGTAAGCATAACACTACCTATCGAACAATCTATTGTACCGGAACCAATCATGTATAGCCTGGGGCAAACTCTAAGTCAGTACCAGATCTCGCAAACATCTGCTCCGAACCATGTTTGGTGGTTCAACGAATAAAGTCTGGATGAAGAGACACAAACACAGGCTGAATCCTTCCGATTAACTCTAGCAGTTGTTTCTTACAGATCGATTCACGACCGACTTATAGCGATTTGCCCAGGAAGGTGTTAGATTTTATCTCACTGCATCTGGACCGTCGAGTTCATCTTTTACTACATGGCCAATCTGAGGTATTTGACCAGACGAGAGATGGTTCAATGTCTTGTTCTTGTTGAAAGATCTAGCACAACATCACCGACGCCGGAGTATAAGGCTAGATTGCCCCGGGTTCGGGTGTCAGAAGACGAGAACCCAAGGGCAGATTAACCATCTAGCTGCAGGCTCGGGTCTTCCGACTCAAGTTCCATTTCATGGGAGCTCGCCTTACAGCCTTACTAGAGCTCGTACAATGTCCCAACATCCATGACAAAGCCTGGTACTACATATCCATTTGAATGACATCCTATCCGAAATACCAACATATCTGACGATGAGAACATTCGCCGACGACCCTTTTGTCACAGTCTGCGAGATTATGAACGCACAATACAGCCAGCCTTTTGCGAACAAGATCAAACTGACAAATAATCCGAAGAGTCCTTGACCTGACTGGAGTTCACTGATGAGTCGAGGAGCTTGGCGCTGATACTCAGGAGGAAGTTGAGGCCTTCACCGATATAGCTACTACGAACTGGGGCAGTCGTGCATCAGGAAAGAGGGATTCTGCAATGTCGACCCTCTGAAGTCCTTTCCTCTAGCACCTGGGGACACTACAGCTATTGATTAATCCTACACGAAGAACAACGGTCATGCTGTATGAGGGCTGGTACATCTTCCGTACTTTGTACTTAAACCACCAACGTTTTGCTACTCGTGGAACCATGCGAGATGTCTACTTCCAACAGGCCGCGGAGCAAGATCTCGAGAAGGCGCCTACTACGGAAACCTAAAGGGTCAACTGGTTGATATGATCAGTGGGGAGGGAGCCTGAACATACTAAAGCCAACTCACAGAATCCGCAAGGTGGTTTGAGGTCCACCTGTTCAGGGTCATGGCAATATTACTGAGAACATATTCCTATACCCTCACGCTGCGGACCACTGAGTAGGATGTGCTACAGGATACGCATTGCCACCTCATGATCCAGTCGCTCCGTGACCTTCAGACAAACCCTTCAGACTGTACCCCTACGACATCGCTCAACAGACCAAAAGAGTATGGAAGAGAGGACCGAGCAATGAGACGATATCCTCATCGGCCACTGCGGAGACTGAGTGAAAAATACACTGGAAGTGTTGCCGAAACGACCACAGTCATTTATTGCCTGCACCCTCTTCCTCACTATTGCGCATTCAGAACAACATGAGACTTGATTACCGTTGCCCTTAGTATTCGTTTACCTCTCCAAACCGACTGTTGGAGGTTTGTTCTTCAAGTGGTTACGAGCCCGGATCATGTTCTCGTCATTGCTTCCATATGAGCTTGTTGCTCATTTGTCCAAACCCCGAAAAGGGACTTGTTTACCCATCACACTACCAAAATGGCATGCCAAGGAGATAATCCTGTATTTTGGAGCCGTGGCCCATTCGAGCTCGAAGAACGGAAAGCATTTTTCCTTGCTGAGATTTGGCCAAGTTCATCCATAGTCTCCTGAGCTTAGACTCCCAAAACTGTCGACTCCATGGTCCTTTTCGATATCACTTTCACGTCAAGACCAGCGGATGAGACCCAAACTCTTCTAAGATTTCAATAGCAAGAAGTTCGAATTCTTTGATAACGGAGCTGTTCGGCATCAATTGTAAAGATGATCCCAACCCGGTACACTCAGTACCAGCCGGTCCCTTGAGAAGGGCCACGTGCAGGGCGTATGCTTTTGAGTCACTGGAGCTTCCGTATTATGTCTATACCAGCCGTGTTTTCCGTTCCAAATGATTCAATCAACTAACTAACACGATATTCGACATATCTTTGAAGACTCTTTGGAAGAGATTATACTCCCTGTGAATCTTATACTAGTGGCGTATGGCTATATGCTCGACAATTGCGCTTTTGCTTTTCTGGTTCCATAGGCAATGACAACATCAGTCTAGATTCAGAGGCTATAAAACAATAAAGACTCCAGGATGATGGGTTCAAGAGTCTTGCTTGGTCCTGGAGGGATGAGAAGAATGCATCTTCTCCTCGGAAGAGCAAACGAACGCCCTACAAATCAATCAACGTCTTCCTGGCATCGCCAAAATCAAGAATGCGATGTGCGCCTATGAAGAGGTCATCGACTTGTTACGGGACCATGGTATCTACGCAGAAGGACGCCACGAGTACAAAACACCAGGGCATCCATGGATTGTTAAAACGGATGTATGGAGAAGATGGCAAGTTCTGATCAGGTCTCAGCAATGGTTCGAGTACACTGCACGATTCACTCACGAGAAGAAAAGTCAGCATCGAGCCAATGACATATCTTCTGATCCGCTGATCTTGCAAAGATGGAGATGCACAAGAGCAACTGCGGTATCGGCGGTGGCCATGTCTGTCTAATCTGTCCCAAAAGATATAGCGGGAAGGGAAATCTGGACCGACATGGATAAAAGAGTTCGCCTTGCCCCATGTGCCGAGTGCATTGATTATCTGAACATCACCCCTCTTCAACGGTTATTCTTTTCTACCTTTCAACCGGGACACTTGTGCGTTTCGCGGATCAATCAAATTGCGCGACGATTTGGACGCGACTAGAAATTGCGTCTACAAACTGGCTCTAAGCTCGTCTCAGACAACACCACAAGGAAGAAGACGACCAGATCGAGGGAGCAGTTCAGTATCTCAAGTGTCGATGAAACCATGCATTCAATCACAAAACTTGCGTATCTATATCCGCTAAGAGTACTTTCTGGCATGCTCAGATGTTTGTTGGGGCCGTGCCAGAGACTCTACTGGCATTCGAAAGTGTCTACACCTTCACAGAACCTTCTGGAAGGCGATACACAATATAAGATCTTCCCTACCGACGACTAGTCGCGAGTTGATATTAATACAATGGGTCTCTCTCGCATGATGGGATCAAACAAGTCATGCTTTGGGGACATGCCTCGTTCGATGATCATCCTTGTTATGAACAGTCACAAAATGTGATATCACTTGCTCAGATTTTTTGAGCCACGCCGTCTGCGGTTATGGCCTTGGATATACGAGTTATTATAGCTCAAGCAATAAGGCGGATTATCTGACGATATACATATGAAACCACAGCTCTTGGCCTTTCTCCCTCTTGTTTTACGTATTGGCGCTCCATATGCATCATACTTCTTCTATCCACCTCCAGCACTCTTTCTCCGAATATGTTCCTTACAAATAGCTGAGAACACTCCCTCAAAGAGGTCTGTGGTCGTGATGATCGTTTCACTCACAATCATGGCACGCACAACACACTCGATGATCTTGAGCCGAGAGATGGTATTTGCGATGTCTCTCCCAATAGATGATGCACACCTCCAGCTCGAGTTAGCGACCACCAACGATCAACCAGCTCAACGAGACCGTTGCCGTACACTCGCAGCGGCCTTTCGGGAGTTTAAAAAATGGAGTTATCTGTCTCAACTCCACCGGGTTCCGCCTCGACCATTTCGCACCATTTTGTACACATACCATACAGAGACCGTCTTCACTATCGTGCGCGGTGTCGCTGTTGTCACACCTTCTCGCACCCACCCTAGCAGTTTGCTGGTCGGCCAGACTTTCAGCGAATACGACCAAGCGAACCTGCTCAATATCATTCCTGGCGTAGCTTTCCGTGAATTTGGGCCAAAAGCATGGAGCTGATGAACATCAGCACCGAACCTCCGGAGCTAGACAATCAATCAAAAGGAATATGCGGGAAGAAGGATCGTATATGAACGTGTAACTGAATACCAGATGCTTTGTTCTGAGGTGCAGTTACAAAATCGCCAACATGGCACACGTACGCAGTTTGATACCACATACGATCAAGAGGAGGTACCTGACCTTCCCCTCCTTGGCGGTGGGAGAGAAGCACTGGCCAGATTGTAATTGATTCGAGCATAGTGCCAGTCTCAGTGACGCCCCGTCATTCGACGCCCTTTGCTTGCAAATCATCCCCATCACGCAGGGGTTTCCATCTTTGAGCCTCAACTTGTGCTTCAGAAGCAAGCCTGTTCAGTGGCAAAGGTCCCTACTCGAATAATAGAGGTCTTTCCACGATAATGTGCAGGCGAACACAGTTTGGAAACAACGGGATGATCACATTCCCCCACACACCTTTACTTCGAATTTCCGGAATCTGCTTTTCATGACCTACAAGATGGCCTTAACGAGATTATGAAGCCACCAGCGAAGAGAAAGAGTATGTGAATACTATACTATAAATTACTGGCTGTCAGCATTAGACGACGAAAACACTACTGAGCCATTTGCCTCGATATCTCCGGAGGATCTTTGACAGAAACTCTATCAACTCCGGTATCTTGATCCTTGATCCAGCTTACAAGTGACCCGGAGACATCACCACTATGGATGTGGAATCTTCAAGGACTGGAAAATGAACATCTTCCGCCATGTCAATATCGTACCCGCCGATACGAAGATATAGTACGTGAAGACATTTGGAATACCACATATCGCGGGTGACACCTATTTCCACAAACGTGTTTCCTCATAGAGAGCATCGCTGTATGATAGATGGGAAACGCACGAAACTGATCTCTCATGCGATATATGTGGGTGTAGATCAGACGTACAACATGCTCAATCACTTTCGGTCACGTCCTTACCCAACTCAAACTCTCAATCAAAACGACGACGAGGCTGTATTCATCCCATCAAGTCTCATTTCTATGATACTCCACGATAGACGATTTCCTTCAAGCTGGTAGGCGGCAACTGTGCCCCCGTTATCTTCGACCAGCACTCAATGGAGGATTTCAACAGAGCAATCCTTGCCTGCTACCAATTTGAAACCAGGCGCGATGGAAACAAAGATGTGATTACTCGAATCCCTCCCTCCAACCCTCCACCACGGCGAGTACTGCGATATGAGACGCCGATATAAACACAAGTAGCACTAAATGTGGCGTGTACCACAGCCCCGAATAAGCCCGTCTCTCCCTTTATCGAATTCTGACGCTATTGATATTGGAAACCGGCACTCATCAAACGCACTTGATACTCATACTCTGTAACAAATTCGGCGAAGGAGTTTCAGACATATGCCAGAAGGAGAGAGATGCCGGCCGAAAGGACAACCAAGCTATCTGTCTCGTCGCTCGCCTTGCAGTATGCTCCGGGTCAAGGCGTGTATCTCCGCATGAGCTTTCTGAGAGACAAACTCGACATCTTGGGCAGCAGAGACCGCATAGTCGATAAAGACTTATCAGAACAGCCTACGAGATGAAGAAACCCTTCTAAATCCACATATATTACATCATCACCCTAGTCGAGGTTCTGCGAGGACTGATATAACCGTTCCGGGTCATGATGGAGAGTCGTCTCTTGCGAAACTACTTTCGCACAGAACTACCTTCGCACAGAACTACCTCAGACACCTAACAATTGGTGGGTGGTATTTTACGCAAGACATGGTGGACCAGTTCGATATATGCCCATGATCTTTGAAGGTATATGGGAGAACGAAGAAAGACGAGTCATGTTCTTCCATTACAACTAGTTGAAGTATCTGGACGCACATATGCTTCTTCCATTTCACTGTCTTGTCTTCGGAATATATACACGCCTACTACAAAAGACTTCTTTAGTCATACTAGCCACAACCTCAATAATCCAGAGCCGGTTACTCTGATTGTATTGCCACACCTATCCCATGGTCGTCTGTCGACACAAGATTGTGGCCCTGTCCATAACAGATACCGAACATGTGGCTGCGGCAAACTTGCCAAGAGAAGCTATTTGGATTCGAGGATTCATCAACGAGCTTCCCCTCCAATACCAGCGTCTCAAAACTTTCACGCTCTACTTCGACGACGAGGGAGCTAGGACGTTGTCAAAGAGTCCAAAATTCCACAACCGGGCTCAGTGCATTGATGTCCGTCATCAGTTTATCCGAGAGTGCCACAGTCAACCAGCCGTATATCATCTTTTCGCCGGATCATTACATCTGGGCGGTAAATGATAATCGGGTATTCACAAAATGCGTTTGAGAAGCACAAAACCCAATTTAACTGTATGGAAGTACGAACAAGGCAGGCTTTTACCGAGTCTCAAGGTTTGACAACCAATCAGTTTACGCCATAACCAACATTTCATGGGCGCGGATAGATAGATCGGGAGAGTAGAATGATCTCGCCTGGAAACCAGCCTGTGAAATTTCCGAAGCGAGATATAAGGACGTCCATTTGGCATATGAATAACTTCCGGAGAATTTGCAAAGAACCGGGTGTCTTATTGGGGACCTGCTTCGCGCGATAGAAGTCGAATTTCTAGACCAATGAACAGAGAATCGCAAACCGTGTCAATCCTACAGTACCTAGACGTCAAGAAAAAGGTCTTTCTCTCGGTACGAAGGAGATGGAACGGAGACGAAGGAACTATGGGGAAGCAGGCTCATCTGGCATCCTCTATGCGCACGCTAAGCCATCCCCAAATCAGGGGATAGCTTCTACTTCTTCCTCCCATTGCAACGCTTTCCATCAACTTTGTATGGTCTGGCAACTGCGAAGTTAGCGGACTACCTGCAGCCTACAGCCTATATCCTATAGTACGTAGACGGCGACCCAAAACACTCTGCTCAAACTTAACGAGTCGAGAAACCCACGAAGAGCAAGACCAAGTCTTGAGTCGAAGCGTTTACCTTCCACGGGAAAAGAGGTCCTTACTATTATACTCTGGTGTTTCCAGAGCTGACTTACACCGTCAACACGCTTTTCGCACAACTAGCTGGTCCACCTGTCTTGAAGCACTGTACGTCCGGGCTGAGTATGAGAGCGGCTGAGCAGCGAGCCGTTGAAGTTCTGGAGGTGGCTTGAGCAATCATCTCTATTCAATCTGACTGCTAGAAGCAGCAGATCTGTCAAGAAAGAGGTGCCATTCATCTGTCCCGGTTGTATGAGCATGGTCCAATACATCGTCACTCTACAATCGTTCGACGACGCTTGCAGGCAGACGTGGAAGGGCCAGAAGAATGTCCGAACTGAGGAAAGATGAACGAGTCCATGGATATTCGAACCGGATTGGACTCAGACTACAACTACCCATTGATTCGCAAGCGCAAAGACCTCAAGGTGAGCCCAGCGAGCCATGTGTATTGTCTCATACTAATACTGCTTTTAGGATTGTCATTATGTCTGCTACGATGAATCTCGGAAAGCTCTGTCAGTACTTCGGTACTATAAACGTCTTCGAGACAAAGGGATAGGTCAACGCTGTCCAAATCAAACACCTTCCCCGATGCGGGCTCAAAAGTAGACGAATTCACGACCATCGCCGAAGCGCTGACTGTCACCGAAAACCCCTCTCGACACAAAAGGAAAAATCATACCAACTCTTCAATCTTAATCTCAGGAAGACTGTCATCATCAATTCATACGTCACTTTACACTGATAGTCCTCCCTGGCTCATGTGATTTCGGGCGCCACAGCACGAACGTCTGCACAGAACACGAATGGATGATCAAGCAGGATCGACAGTAGTCATCAAAACAGTCTCCACGGCGTGGCGTTTGGATCAATCTCCCGACAAATGTTTTCGTGGGGTTCTTTTATGTCTGGTTTGACTCGCCATTTTAGGCTTTGCGAGTCGACGACGGCCTCAAGTTCTACAGCTTATCCTCTGATATCAGCCTCTGAACTCATCTACACCCTCTTCTATTAGACGATTGCTTTCTACTTCTGATCGGGATGTTGCTCTCCCTGTCGAACTTTAGAGCTGATGCGGCACGCCAGCTTCTCGAAGACCACATTCTTCCATCTCTTGGTGTTACCGTGCATATCTTGATCTGGCAGAAGTAATTCACCAATAACTACAATGGGAGTTGTCAAGCCTTTCATATTGGGTGACTGCGGAGAACCATATGCTTTCGGCTGTGTGCTACCTGACGGGTGTCACAATATTGCGTCCCAGAAAGACATTGCCTTCAAACGCTTGCCGGATGATTCACCATACGATCGGTCTGGCGCCCATTCTAGACCAAAACCATGAACAGCAGATGATGACGCACATTCGGCTCGGGGTTGAGTGGATCCTCTAATATCAGCTTGAGTGCTGAAATTTGACACAGCCCTTCTCATGTTCCTCACAGAAGTCGTGGGCATCGAATCTAATTTACAGCACATGCGCTGGCTGAATATAGAAGTAGGCTCGAGAGGCTGCTTACATCGTCCTCATTATAGAGCTGTGGGCATTCAATACACTGGATACATCAACTGTCTACGGAATACATCTGATCGAAACATAGAGGCCGAGACTGTTCCGAAACCCTAGGCTGACATGTCCCTTCAGCTGGATAAGTCAAAAAGGCACCGTACAAGATGGCCACTGCAAGGCTTGGTTCATCTTCGCCAACTATAAAGCTGAACCTTCGTCTTAAAGGAGAATGCCAACACGATATTGTTCAACATGAGTCACGACAACATCATTTTTCAGCGTGACAGCAAGACTTGCGAGTGACATGCAATGATGATAGTAGTTTATGAAATATTCTGATTTCTTTGAATATCACAATCTTATCGGCTATGGTGTAGCCCCAACCAACAAGAACGGCCCTTCAACATTTGAGAAGCTTTGCAGGCCCTCTCAGACAAAACAGACCAAGGAAACGGATGGGCCATCACCCTCAGCCGGGACGATCTAGGCAATGACAAGATCCGCAGCATCTGCGAGATCCAGTGCATCAACTTTGGGAACTGGGTGCAGCTGGTCAACCACTCATGCGAGCCAAATGTACATTTCATCAAGATATTTTGAATACCCTAAGTCCTACCGCCTCACGCAACATCACGATAAAGTGGATATTGAAGAGCTTTCCACGAGAAGACTGTTAGCACATGGTTGATGATGCTATCATCAAAGTTCCTGTCAACTTCAAACATGGACCAAACGCCGACAACGCAGCTGGAGTCTCGGGATTAGTATCGGGGTCAATAAGAAGGGAACCCTAGTCCATCAAGGAATGGTACTTGGAATTCATCACGCTGCGACATGATGCCCGAGATACGCAGGCTGGCGGCGTTGCCAGACGGTCCAGTGACTCCACGAGTTGTCCAACCAACACACAATCATCAGGTCGTTTTTGGGCCGAACGAAAAGCAAGTACGATTATGATCACGGCGTGAGGAGACTGTCCTTACAGCGGATACTTCAGCACAGATCCCTAGCCCTCTACGGTTGCTATCTATAATTATTTCATTGGCATCCTACGTCAAGGAAAACGAAACTTCCGGTCACGAATAGTTTCAAATGTGGACTAGATGACCTCCAAGGTACCAGAAGAGCAAGACACACCCCGGAGATTTGACATGCTGGAGCTGTATGAATCATCTCAAGAGTTCCTAAGGGCACACCATATCAAAATACCACAGAAGACAAGAAGGGATGGAACAGTATATGAAGCTGGTTGGCAAGTCATTCGAGGATGCTTTGATCATCTGGCACCTTCTTGTTGGTCACCCATTGCACTCGTGGCAAAGTGACTAGGAGAATTTGAATTTGACCCAGTGGGCGATCCCATCCAAGATATCAAGAAGCCAGGAACCCATGGCAACTGCAAAAGTATGTTTCAAGAGATGGAGACTCATCAGGTGACGGAACATGACATCCAAAAAGCCACCCTCGAAATTGGGCGTCATTACCTAACAGAGTCTAAATATTGGCGTTTCGCTCAAGATCCGTCAGCAGCGGAACGACTGGGCTTACAATGCCCAATCTGTATGGAAAGGGCTTCTCCGGGGAATGATGCATCATCTCGACGCTCAAACCTATAACCAACGTTATCGGAAGCCTTCATTTAATGGAAACGGAAACCATCGTGGACCGCGTTCTCGACACTAGAAAGAAATTGAGAATGCGGTGTCAGCGGGCTAGTCGTACAGTACCTCATTTCAAGCGAGACCGTCCTGGTGACCAGAACCAGTCGAGAAACTTTCATCACTCACTCTTCGATCCCTTGCCCGATTTGCAGAAGAATATTCGGAATTAGGAGGAGCCGCTGAACCGAGACTACCCAACATGGTGACCTCTGCGTGCGCGCTATTAGTATGAAGATTGAGATTTCGAGTTCTGTGTTCTTACTCTACGCCAAAAGACTCCTGCAGTCCATTGACAGCTTCCATACTGTACTGGGTGGTGTCTTGGCGCAGATGACCTGCGAGGCTATCGCCGCACGCGCAAACAGACGCTAGGATATCATAGAATCATGTCTCGACAACTCACTGTGTAGATGACAGGAAAGTCATCCAAGTCAAAGCCGGTTGGGACATTTAGGCGCAACATGTTCGTATGCGATGAGGTACAGCTCATACTAAGAACATCAAGCTCTGGTCCGTATTAGGGCGGTCCTCTGTGGTTGGAGAACAACATATATATCTCTCTGCCAGGTGCCCGTCCATCCCTATCAGCTTTTACCGCTGTTCAAAGCAACAAACTGAGA
Source organism: Fusarium sp. PT (assembly GCA_021020635.1). Lineage (NCBI taxonomy): Eukaryota > Fungi > Ascomycota > Sordariomycetes > Hypocreales > Nectriaceae > Fusarium > Fusarium sp. PT. The sequence goes on from JAHMRZ010000011.1 coordinate 781,533, forward strand.
TTCCCTAATACGCCCTTCCAGAGAAGAGTCTTGACGCTCTCCAGGAGTGGCCAAGGCAGCAGGGTGCTGTTACGGGTGCACTGCCTCCTCTGGTTTCACTCAAAATATGATAAACGAACGCATGTACAAAACTATGATGGGCGGATAAGAGCAAGCAAGCCTCCCAGCTATGAAACGTCACGGGATCTACCCATTCATCCTTCCGTTGGCAGTGGCATACTCCTCTGTGTCCTACCATCAAGGCATCGCCGTACTATATTAGAAAGGGGCTCGTTGCTGATCACACCAAAGTCGTAACACGCTTTTCTCACATGTGAGAACAACAGACCTCTTAGTCCAACTAACGCTTTCTTGGCTGAAGTCCTAATTGTACAGACGTCGATGTTACTATTCTGGACGCCAGGGATGTAAAGAAAAGGTCTGCCGCTGCTAATCGAGCTTGTCAGAAAACCTTACAGCGATCAGTGGTTCACCTTCATATCTTTCGATAAGGACCGGAGCGGCCATCAACCGCGGCAGAAACACTCAAGTACCTTAACGACTTTATTGGCTCTGCGCCCATCCGCGAGGACGCAGTAACGATTGCATGCTACAGTAGCATAGCAGACTTCAGCTTGAGCAACCCGACCCTACTGCAGCCGCACAGAACTACTGCAAGGACTGATCCAGTATTGCAGTCTTGACCAACTAGCACGCAGTACCTATCTCACAACACTTGGGCATACGCCGGCATGCGATAGATTCTTCACCGGGTATAGATGAGCACGGCCACAGGAAGCAGATTGGTATTCGATGGGAGTCCTAGACTAGTTCTAGATTTTTGGTCTCCTTAGGGACTCATACAGACACAACTAGCATCACAACTGCAGAAGAATGCATGGCATTGTACGAACCATACCGCAACCCTCACACCCCTCGAGCTATGCATTTCGAGTCAAGTCCACATCCGAACCCAAGAAATAGGCGAGAAAGAACACGATCTCCAAGCGACGTCGACAAGCTGCGAAGAAAGGAAGCCTCGCGGGGCCTCGACAACTTCCGCCAAATCTGTGTCGCCGAACTCAACGGCCGCCTTCGACTATACACCTAGCCCCAGGCCATCCGTCTGTGGCTTTCTACGTCATCCCCTCACCACGACATTTAGGATCGCTTCTGCCGGCTTTCAGGGATACAAAGAAGGAATCATTGGAGAGGGATACAGAATCCCGACTACCATTAAGCAAGATGTACCCAGGCTCCTTGCAAAGAATCCCGTTGGTGTGAGTGGTGAACTGGAATACCGTCCTGTACAAAAGTACGGTGCTATTCTGGTTCTTTCGTCTCACTTAGCGCCGGCCCTGTACTCACTTGCATCACGGAGTTCAACTCAGCGAATGACGACGAATGGGACGGCGTCCCTGAGTGTCCTTATCACCCTTAACCACATTACAGGCTGACGATTCCTTGAGCTGCCAATCCAGAAGACTTTCCAGAGTAGCGGATGTGTTACTCCCGATGGATATCACTGAGAAAACCCTCAGACTGGTATCCCATCATGATAGTTCTCGATCTTAATATTCGAATCTTGAACGTTATCAAGATATTCCTTCCTCAGTTGAAGAACTCCGCATCACCCTCCACCGCCCCGGAATGTTGCCGGACAAGGGCCTCTCTCATGTTCTTCATGGCACGAGGCGCATTAGGCTGGGAAGCCTGTCTACTCCGGCCACTAAGCTGGCATCGTATTCAACAAACAAGGACACAAGGTACAGCGTATGCCTTGTTTGTCCCCCATAACAAGCTTTCTATGCGTGGGCCTATCTCGGTCTTGCGCCACTCGCCTTATTGAAGGCAGCACACCTATAAAACCTGAGGTCTCTATCAATCGACAATGAGAACGGTGTACCCAAGCTATGAATCAGAAGCCATGGCTTGCTGCAATTCATCTTAACCATTCACTTTGCACCAATCAGGAACGGCTCATATTGGAAGTTAGATGCTTATTCCAAGCCTCTTTGATACGTTACATGAACTCAGAATCAGTCACCAAAAGCACAAGCGACGAAGAAAGAAGTTTTCGTTGTCGTGTTAGAGAACGAAGGCCTAACGAAACTCGCACGAAGATGTTGAGGGCCAATGTGAGCCCAATAACTGAAGCCAGGAAGTCCATGATGCCAGAAGCCGTAGTCATGAAGCGAGGAATAGGGGCGTTCTACGAAGCCTCACTACCACCACATGGTGGAGCGCCTTAACTCACAAATACTCCTCGACGTGAAGCGCCGCTCTCCTGCTTGACGCCACATTTTCGGTTCGCTTTATGTATCTTGTACTGCTGTTATTGGTTTTATTTGTGTCAGGTGTTGAAGAGATGCCCCGAAACACAAGAAAGAAGCTTATGGGTGATAGAGAGAAGAATCCAGTTCTACGAGTTCAAGAGATTAACAATTCTTTGGGGATAAACCCTATATGGTTTAGCTGACGAAGCTAAATGCCTCTGCACCCAACGGCCATCAGAGGAAGCAGGATTCACCAACAAGTATATCCTTCCAAACTATCTTAATCGCTAGCGATCCTGGTGCCGTTCTGCTAGCAGTTATTGGAAGTCGTTCCCCAGCCCAAGAAGATCTCTTACTTTTCCCGTAACTATAATCAATATCGGGTATTGCTCTATAGATGTCCGCTTCAACCATACGTGCACCACGCAGATTTCAACATGGGTAATTGTTTTTAGGGCTCAAACCAGGATTAATGTATCTGACTTACTCTGAGTTATAATGGAATTGGTTCAAGAGCGAGACGGTGGCCTTTCTCTATTCGGGCGACCTACTGTCACAGAACAGGCAGAGCAGGACTCATATACGAGGAGACAGGATGGGAATACACGGTCAAACGTTCCATTCCCGAGCCAGCTTCATCATTCCTATTCCAAAAACACCAATCGAACTATAAGTTTACCAGCCCAGCCAAGGCTATCCCATCCTACAAATGATGCTCCCAAATGAGCTACACGATAAACAAGACACTAAAGCAGAACCATCTCAGAGAGAGAATCCAAGCGGCACAATAATCTGGATGAGCCCAGCCCATACATATCTATCTACCTCTTTCAAGTTAAGAGAAACCAAACCACCCCGACCTTGTCACAAGCTCGAGTATACCGTGATCACGAATACCGTCGACGCAAGCGCTACCTAGTGATATCTTCTGCCGCTGAGAAGCAATCGACAGATATAACTAGACAAACATATGAATATTAGTGTTTGACAGCCGAGCCGCCCTGAGCCCGAAAGAAAGCCGCCTTGGACTAGCCGGTAACTCTTATTCCTTCATCGTCAACACTAGAACTCTCATTTTGAGGATGCATGTTACGATCCGCGATACTAATGAATCTATCAATAACAAGATAGAAGCCATACTGGGGTGGAAAACAACAAGAATGGGACAGGTAACTCAAACAAACAGATCAAGGAGACGAGCAGGACAAAGTTATGGCCATCACTAGAGAGATCGAGGTTATAGAAATAAGACTTTATACTCATCATTCCCCATTCTAGGTCGGATTCCTCACTGGAGGATTGATGTTTGCGGATAGGCCATGAATTGCTACTAAACTTGAGGGTTGGGCAGCAAAAAGAGATTCTATTAGACTCGAGGGACTTCCACGTGAAACAAAGGATATAGAAATGCACAGAGAATAATGATTGCGTCCTTGGGATTTGCCCTGAAAGATCTGGCCATATATCAACGGCTAGAAAGAAGGTAAGAAGATAGAGGAAGGGTTTCTTAGTTTTCACAGTAATGAATGCTCGATGAGTGGCAGGTCTAGAAAGAGAAGTTCGACGACATGTTAAGCAACAAGCAGTTGTAGAGACAAATTACCCCATTCTTCATCATCCAATAAGAAGGCGCAGTGGCAGAGTGGTCTAATGCGATAGACTAGAAATCTATTCTCCTCGGAGGCGTCTGTTCGAATCAGGCCTGCGTCGATTGGTATTTTTTGACCATTTCCCAACCATATATACATCTATTCCACATCTTACTTAGAATATCTATCATTTTTGCGATTCTCATTCCAGGTGTCAATAAGCACCATCTCGTTCGGCTGGTTGTTTGTCCGATTGGGAATTCTAATGAACGAAGGTGACGAGCCAAACCTTCCGCTCGCGGATGCTTTCGTTGTACCACTCTTCATCTTAGTCTAGACTATGTAGTGACTAACGAGTAGAAATTCGTCCTATAGGCTCCCCGTGTTGGAAGAAATAACTGTAGGTTGTCGAACTATGAGTAAGCGCTATCGAGGCACACAGTCCGGATATTGTAAGCCTCCCCTTGGGACCTCAATCGAAGTATTCAGATGATAGAGTCCTACGGCCTACGGACAAAGAGGTTAATATGAATTCTTGCTCGCAGTTTCAGTAAGCTTCCTGTCGCTTATATCAATGCTCAGAGACGTATTACCCGGATTAGCCTCCTGGGTCTAATCGAAAGCCTCCGGTGCATGCATGTCAGCTGCTAGTTGATGGACTACGAGACACCCGTCATGGCTGTTTCATTTAAATCAAGCGGTAGTTCCTTAGTCCCCCTACTATCAATTTTGCCATAGTATGTCTTCCAAAATTCCTTCTACTGAGATGGACGAGAAGAAAACACTTCACGCGGGTGGGCTGTCTGGTGAGACGCCTTCGCTGCCAACTCCCGTCGATTTATCTGATCAAACAAAACCAGCCACAGGAGATGAAGAAGCTCAACCCCAAACGCTCGAATCGAAGGGGAAACAGCCATCTTTCAACACAGACTATCGCTTTTGGATGATCATGTTCACTCTAGTCCTCGCTACACTCCTTGCGTCTCTCGAAGCAACAGTGGTCATAACTTCTCTTCCAACTATCGTTGAGAATCTAAAACTCGGAACCAGTTACATCTGGGTTACCAACGTCTTCTTCCTAACAACGTAAGCCATCCACCCAAATCATGGTCCTGGACAGGCGTTTAACATCTTCCAGAGCCTGTGTGCAGCCACTCTTCGGCCAGCTCTGTAATCTCTGGGGCCGTAAGAGGGTCATGATGTTGATCTTTGCTATATACACACTCGGAAGCGGTATCGCAGGCGGTGCAAACGGAGGCGCGATGCTAATCACTGGACGGGCTATACAAGGTGTTGGTAGTGGAGGAGTCACCATGATCAACGATGTGATCATTTCTGACCTCGTACCACTTCGATACCGAGGCAATTACATCGCGATCCTACTTCTAGTTGCAACTATTGGGTTTGCGATTGGGCCTTTCCTTGGTGGTATTATCGTGGAGAAAACAACCTGGAGATGGGTAAGTCAACCACGGGAGGTCTCCTGACTTACACTGACTCAACTCAGGTTTTCTATCTTAATCTTCCTATTGGAGGCGCTGGTATCGTTGTCACATACTTCTTCCTTAATCTGCAGTACAACAAAACACAATCTACAATGGAAAAGCTTCGTCGTATTGACTATATCGGCAACGCTATACTCATTGGATCCAGCGTGTCCATACTCCTCGCCCTCACGTGGGCAGGTCCCGTCCACCCTTGGTCCGATGCTCGAATACTGGCTCCCCTAATCATAGGTATTCTAGGCCTCGTCGGCTTCATCATCTATGAAGATTCCGGTATCCCCTCTGAACCTGTCATGCCCATCAGATTATTCCCCGGGCGAACATCCTACATCGTCTATGCCAACACATTTCTCAACGTACTCTTGATCAACTGGTGTTATTTCTTCTTCCCTCTATACTTCCAGTCCGTCAGGTTATCGTCTCCTCCAAGGTCAGGAGTCCAGATGCTCCCAATAGCCCTCATCGCTATTCCCGGTGCCGCACTAGCTGCCATCATCCTCTCGCGATGGGGAAAATACAAAATGCTCCACGTATCAGGCTTCTTCCTCATGAGTTTGGGCGTTGGTATGATGGGTCTTCTCGGCGAAGATAGTCCGCCAGCAGCTTGGATTCTGCTGCAGTTCATACCAGCGATAGGCTCTGGCCTTTTACTGAATACACTTCTCCCAGCCTTCCAGGCATCGACGGATGAGATTGATCAAGCTGCTGCAACGGGATCTTGGGCTTTCATACGTTCCTTCGGTTCAATTTGGGGCGTGGCTATTGCGGGAAGTGTGTTCAACTCGTACACCAAGCAATACGCACATATGGTTGATAATGAGGTGGCCAGAGAAGCTTTGACCTTGGGAGATTCGTACCAGAGTGCGACTCGGGCGTTTGTTCAACAGTTTGAGGAAGCAGTCCAGGGTCAAATTCGTCACGTCTTCATGTTGTCGTTGCGAAAGGTCTACATCATCGCTGTTGCATTTGGCGGGCTCGCGTTTCTGCTCTCGCTATTTGAGAAGGACATTCCACTCCGCAAAGAGTTGGATACGCAGTATGGATTGGAAGAACTACCAGACAAGCTAAAGGGAGAAGAGTAAGGGATTAAAAGGTTTAGCTCTATTGTATTTGTTATAGCCCAACTTGATTTTGTGTATTATAGTTTTGATCTTTCATCCACAGTTACAAGAATTCTCGAATAGCTTCCCAGAACGCCTGAGGGCTTTCAGACATGGGTAGATGGCCTGTCTGAGGAACAATCTTCAACTCCGCACCCTTATCGCCAAGTAGTCCCTTGCTGGCATCCATGGCTTTGACAAGAGCACCCTTAGCATCCTCATCCCCGACGGCAAACAAACCGCGAACTTTGCAGTCGCCCATCTTCGGCTTAAGATCGTAATCCCAAAGTGCTGTGTTGCTGTACTTGAACCCTTCAACGTCATTAGCAGCTACGATCTCCGTCATCCACTTGACAGTCTCAGCGTTTGTAGACGGATGGAACCACCGCTGAACGGTTTGCGCAGCAAGCTTCTTGATTCCGTTGCCATTATCCTCCTCGGCCATCGCTGTGCGGTCTTTCCACGCTTGTGTATTTGCAGCGCTTGATGTAGGGTTGAAATCGCAGGCAATGAACTGTTCCAGTCGCTCGGGGTATTTGATGGCGAAGTTCAGGGTAGTAACGCCACCCATAGAAACACCAACTAGGGTATGTAGCTTGGTAATGCGGAGAGCATCGAGTACTGTTCGAAGATCGTCGGCCAATTGATCCACGGTGGCAGCTACGGGAGGCTGGGGTACAGCGTGTCGGCCACGAGTATCATATCGTAGAATACGCAAGTCGGGGCGCTCCCTCTTGAGAATGTCCACAAAGGGACCCCACATGTGAAGCGAAGTCAACAACGAATTGCAGAATGCCACCGTTGGAGCCTTGGGGTCTGGATTGCCCTCCAATCGATAAGGGATATTCAGAGAGTCTGAAGTCGTGATGAAAGAGTTAATGGCGGCGTTTGAGCCCGGAGTGGTCGATTGCTTAGAGTCGGGAGAGGTAAAAGCAGCTGTTGATGGGAGCTTTGACAGTGACGATAGCTCTCGAGGAGCTGGGCCAAAGACGTAAAAAAGAGAATATGTCCTTCGGCCCTTGGAAGCAACGTATTTGTCAAAGACCTGAGTGCGCCAAGGAGTATCCATAGAAGCCTTGTGCTCCTCACCGCCCTGGCCGTTTTCTTTGGCGTAATCATGTAGCGCAAGGAAAGTGGTCTGGCCCTGCCCCTCGAGGTACGAAGTCTTGTAGGCGCGTGAGCGCAACCAGCCAGGAACCTTGGCCAACATGGGGATATGCTCCTCAATCAACCACTTTTGATATTCCTCTTGCGCTCCCTCAGCGTCCTTAAGCTCAATTGTGACCGCAGTAGTCTGGATACCCTCGGCCTCGTTGTCAGTCAGCTTCTCGAACGGCGTGAAGTTCGGAGACTCTTTCGAATGGGCCAAGTCCCAGAAGTATCGCTTAACGTCTACTTGTCCAATTGTCTCGGCTTCACGAGTAGATCGGTTTGCGCGCAACGTCAGGTATGTCTCGGTTTCGAGCTGCGACATGGACGTCACGTCGTAAGCAGCGAGGTATTCAGGTTCCTGGCCGTCGGTCGCTTTATATCGGAGACCATTGGAGAAGATCTGCGGGAGACGTAAACGGGTCGGCCCATGCTCGTTATTATACCATTCGTGGAATTGGTCTAGAGACAGCCCAGACTTGGGCTGCATCGTGACGTAGAGACTACCAGGCATAGACATGATGACGGCGACGGGGATGTGAATAGTTCAAATTGGTGAAAAGAGCTCAGTGAGGGATCATTCGGTTGTTATAAAACGCCCTCAGGTATTCCGGAAGAATGAACATCATGACGGCAGGTGGAGCGGGAGTCTTGATCCGGCTCGGCAGATGGAATCGGGAGCGTTAGGATGCGGGAGGTGTAAATGTTTACCCCGCCACTCACCGAAGCTCACCGAGATAGTGGCATGTACACCGAGAGCTTTAGGGGTACACCGAAGGCCCAGCAACCGGGAAGGAGCAACGCTAGCCTAATGGTCCCACATCGCGACTGCCCTGCATGTGCTAAGGTATCCGTACATGTGCTTCATCGCGTTTGTTAGGCATTGAATTTGGGCTTTCCAATCATCTTGACCTGTTTGCTTTCTCCCTCATCTTTTTGTAACTTATGGTACGACTGGATATATTTAAATTCTTCTCAATCTTGTGAAGATTGTATTGAGTTGACCGGTGTTTCTGATTATTTTGTCCTTTTGCATTCTCAACTCCACGTATCCGTTTGTCACAGCAGTCGGCCTCCCGCATCAAGCATCTCTTCCGTCCAATCCGTTTTTGACACCCGATATCATAATCTGCCGTTTTCCAGATTAAGTGACAGCCAAGACCTGAGATTTGCTTGTTTTTGCGCATGGGTTTGCCCCCGCATCCGAAGGCGCTGCAACGTGAAGGGGTCTGAACTAAACATGTGAGAGACAGCAGCCACATAAGCCATCTTATCTGGACTAACAGATCTTAGAATTTCCATCGAGCAGAAAGATTTATGCGATATTCGTATTTGTTTCGTTCACTTGACTGAGGCAAGGACCCCAGCCACTCCAGGGTAGTGGCCTTGCTCACTCACAATCATGGAGGTTTTCTGTCGAAATGTCTCTCAGGATTTATCGGAGGAAAGCTTCAAACGCGAACTTCTTCCTTCGATGGCTTCGCTAGGAATCTCGGACTTCTACTGCGAAAAACCCAACAGGAAACCCATAGCGTGGATCAAGTTCCTAGAACCCCGTGATGGGCAAGCATTTCTCGACAGACACGGTAAGCAAGCATGCCAAGGAGATTACAGCAAGGAGAACCTCATCCCGCAATATCCTTTCAAACTACATGTCAAACCCAAGGAGACTCCAAGACTTTTTATTCTTAAGGCCCCTATTTTTGTGGAGAAAAGCACTCGAGCTGTTGACAAATTCGCGATCGCGCATCTCAAACACGAACGAGAGAAGAAGCAAAAGCCTGCCGCTACCAAGGATCGCCAAACTCAGGTAAAAGCTTTCAGAATCGTGGACATCAGCTGCGGCGGCAATACCTTCTACGGTCCTAATGAAATCATCACATTTGTTGAACACAACCGATTGATTCTCCCCAGGGATGTTATCGGCATATTCACACCTCAGTGGTTGAGCGTTCAAAATGAAGCAGGAAATCGTCTAGACTTCCACAACGAGACTATCCAGGACCTTATCGCCAGTCGCGGTGATACCTCCCTCACCTTGGTTTTGACTGAGCCCCCGAAGATGTATACGACATATAGATCGGACAATCCAAGTCTGCAATGGAAACGAGAACAAGGGTTGGCCGACTGGGGCTTGATCCGCGACTACTCGTCGTCTTGCCTTGTCTACCGCATCTTCTTTAATGGCGTATCTGCATTTGACGAAGTCTTGCGGTCCCTCAAAAGACAAGACATACTTGCTATCACAAACCACGACCTGCATTCAGTTCCATGGAGATCTATGGAACCTGGGAGCAACCATTTCCTTGGACGGCAGCAATTTATGGAAAAGGCTAAGCGTCTTTTCTCCCTAGGCAATGTACACTTCGCATTCTTGTTCCAGGTCCAGGCTCTCGTATGGAACAACTACATAAACCCCGCCAGTGGTATCGGACTCCTAGACATCATAGATCGAGTTATCATGGATGCCAAGGAGAAAAAGGTCGCAGCACCTATCACGACTGACGCCATGAAGGCACTGTTTCAGAAAATCCCGTACCCTTGCCCGGGTACCGACCCTAAGGAGTTGGACGTTTTGTCGATCATGACTGATATCATGAGATCCGAATATGAGGCGCGGTTGGAAAACCCTCAGAGAGACAGGATCTATGGATCCAAGATCCCAGAGAATCAAATCTGGGTATTCAAAGCCATGGTGACCCCAACCCGTGTGCTCCTCACTGGACCCGATCCAGAAAGCATGAACAGAGTATTACGCAAATATTCTGACCACAATGACTACTTTCTGCGGGTCGTATTTTGCGAAGAGGATGGGCAAGACCTCAGTTTTCACCCAAAAGTCGATAACGAGCGGATTTATTCTCATTTCCGACGTGTCATGGATGAGGGCATCCTTATTGCTGCGAGGAAATATCACTTCCTTGGATTCTCACACTCCTCCCTCCGATCTCACTCTGCATGGTTCTCCGCACCTTTTATCGACTCGGACTTCCAACGCCAGGTGCCTGAAGTCATTTTAAAGGCCCTAGGAGACTTCAGTGAAATTCGGGTCCCGGCAAAGTGCGCAGCACGAATTGGCCAGGCCTTCTCAGAAACCCCACATGCTGTCCCGATATTCGAGACAGGAATCACACCCAGGTATATTCCAGATATTAAGTCGGTTGACGGATCTCGTATCTTCAGCGATGGTGTTGGTACAATCTCTAGAGAAGCCCTGGAAGAAATTTGGCCTTATATGTCAATGCAAGCTGCAAAGCCAACATGCCTTCAGATCCGATGGGCCGGTTGTAAGGGTATGCTTGCTTTAGACACTAGGCTCAGGGGTAAAGTATTTTGCATTCGCAAGGAATCCATGATGAAATTCCCAAGTACTGATATTGGGGAGCTCGGTATTTGTGACGCATCGTCCAAACCTCTACGGCTTATGTTGAACCGCCAGATGATCAAGATCCTAGAGGATATGGGGACTTCTACTGAGTGGTTTTTGAAGTTGCAGGATAACGCACTTAATATCCTACGCAACGTCACTAATGATGCCATCAACACGAGATTCTTCTTGGAGTACCACTCAATTGGGGTGGGCTTGGGTCTGCCGAAGCTGTTCAAGCAGCTAGAGAAAATGGGAATTGACTACCGTCGAGACGGGTTCTTGAGGTCAGCCGTTGAGCATGTTGTGTTAAGAGAATTACGACTCTTGAAACATAAAGCTCGAATTCCTGTTGACAAAGGGGTTACACTATTTGGCGTCATGGATGAGACAGGGTTTCTCGAATCCAATCAGGTCTACGTTACATATGACAAGACATATGCGTTGTACCACGGTCGACGTACCAATTCCACATTGAAGGATGGTCGCATTATAGTCACTCGGTCGCCAGCCCTTCATCCAGGAGACATCCAGACCGTCCATCAAACCACTCCTCCGCAGGGACACCCTTTGAGAAGCCTACAGAACTGTATTGTCTTCAGCCAGAAGGGGCAGCGCGATTTACCAAGCATGTTGAGCGGGGGTGATCTAGACGGAGATATTTACAATGTCATATGGGACGAAGAAGCAATGCCCAAAAGGTACTTCGACCCTGCAGACTACCCGAGAGTCAACCCGGAGCCTTTGGATCGTGAGGTGAATTCCAAAGATATTGCGGACTTCTTTATCGACTTTATGCGTACCGACATTCTGGGGATGATTGCGACTCGACACGTAGTCCTGGCAGACTATTACCAGGAAGGTACATCTCATCCTCACTGCATTGAATTGGCCGGCTTGCACTCCACTGCTGTCGACTTCTCCAAGACAGGTATTCCGGTCGATTATAGATCCTTGCCCAAAAACCCTCCGTTTCGTCCTGATTTGTGAGTAAATCTCTGTTGATGTTTATGCTTTCTTACTAACATCTTTTCAAGTCTCGCATTGGCGCCTCCACTGAAGCTTTATGACAGGGGACAGTTAGTGCATATGGTGGATGAAGAGGATGACGATGACAATAACATTGACGATGGTATGGCTCGTTACAAAACGAAGTATTACCCTTCGGAGAAGATACTCGGCCATCTGTATCGAAACGTTGATGAGAAGAAGATTTGGGATGAAGATATCCACCGCAGCATCAACACAGCTGGACCGTCGGTTTGGGACCAGTTATTGACCATTGTGGAGGCTGAGATGGTCAGATACAACCTTGATGTAGATTGGACCCGCAGGTCTGAGGAGGCTTGGAAGATCCGAGGCTTGTAAGTTTCGATGGAGCTTTTTGCCATTTTCGAGATGCTAATTGATCACAGGTACGAATCATCTATGACTGCCAAGATGTGGCACTTTTCCGAAAACGCACGTTCAAGTTTGACCGAAGTTGAAGTATTCTGCGGATTTATTCTTAACAAGCGTGGTGCTCAAACTCGACGCCAGGGCGATTCATCCATCAAACTCAAAGAAGAGACCGATCGTATTATGACATGGATCGCCAAGCAGATCCGTGATCAAGGTGTAGGTGACGGCGCAGAGACCCTAAGCACGGCCACTGGAGCAGATGAAACCTCTTCACGATGGAGACAAGACGCGATAGAGCTGTGCTGGGCGTGTGTAGCTGTTGGTTGTATCAACAAAGAGAATGCGCCGCTAGTGTATCACGGTACCGGCGAGCTGGAAAGTTTTCGAATTGTTGCGGCGTGTTGTCTGCTGAAAGAACTTAATAGCCTGGTTATGAAGATGGACGTTCTCGCTGGAGGAGGCTATGTCGGTGTTGGACGTGGTGGACGAAGTGGTCGGGGTGGACGAGGCGGGAGCACGACGCTTCCTATTCGATGAATTGGTTGATTTCAAGCCTTGTATGTGATCTTGAGACATGTTGGGACTGCTAAGCAGCAACATGTATGCAGAGGATAGCCTGTAGGAAACCAGTGGCAAAGGACGAGGGATATCCGGATAATGTTGAATAACAAGAGCACCTTTTCGATTGCTACTTAAGCTGAGGATATGATAGAATCGTCGGATCAACTTTAGATGGGTTTATTAATTGACGCAAGACTGCCTGGATCGTCCATGTATTCTTATATACCTATCTCCCGTCAGGGGTATTGCCTTTAGAACGGCTATCTACAACGAGGTCACGGCCGTTCTTGATACCTGGTAGCAAAGCCATGTAATGCCCATTGCGAGAAGCTAGTAAATGACAAATTGTTCATGACACTCTTGATAACAAGCCGTAGCCCGAGTGCCTTGATGACCTGGTGAAAGACATCTATGATCACGTATGGCATCCGCCCCTCTGAATCTCGAAGTCGCGCACCATGCCGTTCTATCTTCGGTTTGAGCAGAAGCAAAAATAGCTGCTGGATGATACGGCGGGCTTAGTTTTGTTGCTAGGATATCTATGCCTCCAGGGTCAGTGAATGGGGATAGACTGTCAACTCAAGTAGGTACCACGACAATACAACTAACAGTGTTCAGTCAAGGAGACTCAGCCACAAAGCAAAAATATGTACGGACTACTATTAGAACTTTGGACGTATAGTGACATTCTGAATTCACCAGATTGCTGGGAACCAACCAAATGCAAGGGAGTTAAGCCCACCGCAATCTTACAAGCATCTTCCATGGTACAGATAACCGTTAGCATATACTGTGCCATCCAATGAGATACGTCTCCCAATTATGAAATCATAAATGTTCCATATTCCATGCTAGCGAGGGACTAATATTTGGTTGTCGGGTCGTGCACCGGAAGAGTCGAGACTAAACGCCACTGTTGGTTGTTGGTTCTCATGTGGCACAGTTGACGATCTCCGACGAGTTGTCTGCATCCAAGGTCAAGAAAGAGGTTAGATCAATATTCTAGAAGATCTCACCGCATTTATGTTTGGTCACTAGACTGTCTGAAGATGACGCAGGTTTGTATGAGAGGTGACTATGTCTTGAGTCTATTTCCTTACTTGTATAATTGAAATTACATATGACAAGTTTGGCAGTTATTCTACGCCTGCAAAAACTTCTTCTTTGAGCCACTCTGATTCAAAATTGCATTGCCTATGTACGAACCGTGCGAGTTGCAGAACAATACCTAGTTAGCTCAATAGTCTAGCAAGCGTTGAAATTGGACCGGGTACCAACAACACTTGGCGATTACCAAATCTGCTCAACGGCATCAACAACGTTGTGGCTCAAGCTCTATCGGTTAAATACTAGCTTCAGTATGCAATGCGGTTTGTATGACTTCAAGACCTACATGTTGGGCGGGCAATATTCTGCACGGTGGACAAAGAGATGCACGGGTCCAATTAGACGTCCTTTGAGGCTCTGCAACCTGCGTACTTCAACCAACATAGTAGAAAGAAGAATGGATACACAGGATGCTCGGAGAGGTTCCAGGGAGTATCTGATTGGTTGTTTGAGGTCTATGGAAGAGATACACTTCAGTTGACTGAGTCGAGTTATATCTCCTTGAGGAGTCTTTTGATGGAATTGATGAGGAGCTCGGCACTCGGCCATTGCTTAAGAAGTAAACAGTTCAAGTTGCCAAAAGTCTCGAAACTCCATGTAACTGTAACTGCTAAGCACGCAGTCTTCGCATGACGCTCCTGTAACACATCACCATGTGCTCAGCATCAACCATGTCCGGCCTCCCAGCACGCACGCCACCAACTCGATTGTCTCAACAGCGTCACAAGAGCCTCGTCTAAGATAAGACACCCTGAGTAACCTACCACCTCATTCTCATTGGCAAAGGTAACCACTTCCAAGGCAGGCACTGCCCACTCCTGTAACCGACAAGTGAAGGCATCGTTCAATACACCCTCTCCTATATGTCTCTGATAAAGCAAAGGACCAACTGCATATACCAAGATCTCACTCTCTGGAACCTGTACGACGACAAACATGAGAGAATGTGTAGTTGATTGGATACACGACAGATGTCTTGGTGATAGTGGCTTGGGGATTCGCAGGAAGATGGCCTTGGATGGCGAGAGTGGGATGATTGTTGATGATGAGAGAGGCATCTGAGTTCGAGACTCAACAGGCTTACTGCACGATGTTCTTCTTGTCCTCCTTACTGGAGTTTGGTTGCTGCAAAAGGGAATCTTTGGAGTGATGAAGTGAAGAGATACTCCTGTGGAAGTTGTATAAGTTGTGACTTACGGCCTGCTGTAACACGACGTTCTTCAGAGAAAACAGGATATTCACTCTACTACATCCATTCTTCTTAGCACTTGTCTGTCTTCATATCTTGTTGATCAGTACTGGCACTATAACCCCTAGCTCAAAATGTCCTCCAAGATCCACCAGACCCAGGTCTTTGACCACCTCCCTCTCCTCTCCTACCACCTCCTATCCACCTTCATCATCTTTTCTCTCGCCATCTACATCCTCCCAGTTTTTACCCGTCGTCTTCTTCACTTCCTGTCTTCTCCAAAGTCTTTCCATGAGAAATCTTACACCAATGGCGCCCCTTCCATCTCCAACCTCCCTCGTCTATCCGGTGTCGTCCCCTGGCTGGGCCATCTTTTTGGCCTAACCATCGACAGTACTCGGTATATCAACCGTCTCATTGCATCCACCACTGCACCGATCTTTACCATCAACATCCCCTTTGCGCGCATTACCGTGTGTCATCCTAGCATGGATCGAGTTCTTTCTCGTCATGTTAGCGATACTGGTCTTGCTCAAGTGCTTGTCTACGTTGGACCCCGTCTCTTTGGTCTAAAGGAGGATACTATCAAGGCTGTCTTTGAGTATAATCCACAGCCATTGCACAAGCAGAAGTTTGGTCATGCCGAGAACATTGTTTCTTTGAACCAACGTTCTAGCAAGAACACCACAGATCGAGTCAGGGACATGGCCGATACAAATGAACTTCTTATTGGACGCTGGGTGTTTGAGATGACGGTCTCTGCTACGGCGAGTGCAGTCTGGGGAGTTGCGAACCCCTGGAGTATGGATCAGGAGTTCTCCAACGAGTTCATGTAAGTTATCCTCCACTTCACCTCAGCATGCTTACTAAATGGGTCTAGGAAACTGAGCGAGACGTTCGATACCCTCGGAAGACCACTTGCCTGGCTCACGGCCCAATCAGCCTGGAAGTCCCGCAAGTTCTGCCTCACCAGACTCCGAGAATTCCACTTCCAACACCGCGAAGCCCGAGTACAAACCACTGCACACAGCATCAACGTGATAGCTCACAGCGACCCTAACTGGGAGACCAACCCAGACTACTTCCATATCGAAATGGTCTCGGCTTTGGGTCTTCTTGGCACGACAAGCACCCTTGCTGTCTGGCTCACACGCCATCTCCTGACAGATCCTGAGTTGGTGCAGGTTATTCTCAAGGAGGTGCAGCAACTCAAGCATGTCGAGGGCGAAGAAAAACCTCGTCTTGACTTTGCCAATGTCAGGACTGAGTGTCCTTGGCTTATGGCTTCTTGGTATGAGACTCTCCGTCTTCACATGACCGGCGTAGCAAGGATCGCGCGCCATGACTTCATGCTCAACTTACCCGACTCGGAGCCCATCGCCGTTCCCCAGGGCGAGATCTTTATGCTACCAATGTGTGCTTCGAACCTAGACGTCGAGAACTGGGGTCCCGATGCCGCAACCTTCAAGGCCTCCCGCTTCATCGACAAAGCAGGCGAAGTCTCGGGCAGCGCTGTACGCAAGGTTAGGGCCTTTGGGGTAGCGGGTAACATGTGTCCTGGTCGAGTGTTTGGCACTGACATTATCTTCTCTGTGATTGCGACTATGCTTCGTACTTTTGACATTGAGGCTGCTCCAGGTGAGAAGTTTCGGGAGCCCACTCTGCGTGGAGGGTTTAATGTTGGGTTTGAGAGGTATGGAGATGATGTTAGGGTTTTGCTCAAGAGGAAGGGTGTTGCATAAGTACATTTTGAGGGTCACTGGGGGGTTTGCATGAGGGAGATGATAGAACACGACTTCAGTTGACATTTCACTATCTTTCTACGTCTTCTTCTCAAAACTCTTGTTTGGTATAGCCATATATCGCACTGCCAAGCCCACGAACAGGTATGTATAAGAATATCTAGCCTCTAGCCGTATCCAAACACTGTTACAAATCTTGCACTTTGACTTGAATCACCAATTACTACAAATACAAAGTCTCCACTTAAGAAAAAGACTTGTATGCGGGGATACATGACACGAACCACAGCTCTGAATACATGGTATGGTTCGTACTGGGATTATGCTTGTTTGATAGCCTCGATCACAACTTTGAACTTTTAGTCTAACTACGATTGTACTACAGTACTGAGTCTACTTGTACGCACCTATCGGCACTTATTCACTACAGGATGAATCGAATGCAGGCGACGTGGTCAGAAAGTATTACTTGGATGGACAACTCTTTTTCCGCTAAAGTTCTCATACTCCAGACGGGCAAACTAATAACTAAATGAAGTTCGACTCTTAGAGAGTAAACATTTGATAAGAAGCCACCCAAGTCCAATTGTTGATTTACTCAACGCCATCGCAACGCCAAAAGTAGATACGTAAACTATTCATATCCTCTTCGTAGCTCCCTCCTGATGATAAATTCACAATTCGCAATTAGTCGCGTCGAGCCTTCTCGCTGTGACCCTTGATAACAGTGGACAAGTCGCCGACGGGGATCTGAATAGGGAAATCGACGATGGCGAAGAGAACCGCGATGAGGATGTACCAGCCAGACATACACGTGACGAACCCAAAAGCACCACCGGCCTATTCTAGTGTTAGTACAATGCTTAAGAACTATCACGAGAATGGAACATACCTTGAGGAGCTTTCCTGCGAGAACAGCGTTACCAGTGTAGTCATCGGCAAGAGCCCAGAAAGCAGCAGTTATCATCAAGAAGCAGAATGTCAAGCTGAAGAAGATCATAACAAAGACGACATTTGTTCGGAAGGCGCAGACGAAGAAGATGAAGGACAAGAGTCCCATGAAGAGCAACCAGAACGCTACAAGGACATATTAGCAAGGCTCACCAACGCGTATCTACTGGGTATATCAACTCACCAAAACTAGCATTGAAGCCACGTGTAGCAAGACCTTCGGCAGCGGATGTCGCATCGGCGGGAGCATATGAGGCGTAGGCAGCAAAGGCAGGAATGAGACTACCACCGTAGGAGAACCAGAAACCGCCGAATGAACAGAAGACACAGGCTGGGAAACTGTTGCCGAGGACCCATTCGAGAATACCGCCGATTATCATAAGGAGTCCGCCCATAAACATGTAGACAGCGCTGAGGAGAGTGTTAGCTACTATTATAGGAGATTGTTACGCGTAAGGACATACTTTGACGCAGCACCACTGCCACCAGCACCTCGCCAGCCCATGAGATCACAGGTCAGGGGTGTGAAGGCGAGTAAGAAGCCAACAAGAGCACTGTAACACAATGTTAGTCCGAGTTTACTCGTTAACAAAAAGGGACCTGGCGTACATTGGTGTTGGGTTTCCAAATGTCTGTCGAAGGTCTCCCTTGACCCTGTTCATAGGCGACAGGTACAACTTCTCGAACAACTCAGGGCTCATCTGCACACTAGCCGCCGAGCGGAACTTGTTGAGGGTCTCAAGGCGCTGGGCCTCGGGGTCGAAGTTGCCGTTGAGCCCATCGTGCTTCTCGCTGTACTGCTCGCTGTGCTCGGTGGTAGCAGCCATTGTGGTGATTTCGTCCAGGATGAAGGTATGACTTTGCTATGAAAGGAGTCCAAGATAAAAAGAGATGGGTGGACAGGAAATTGGTATCTTATGAAATGAAGAAGAACAAGCTCAGGATAGACATGGATAGGGTCCAGACTTATATCAGGCCATAGCTCCTATATAACTACTGCCAGAGCTCAAAAGCAATAAGCTCAAACCTCCCCCGGATTGGCAAGGAACAAGGGGCGCCACCCTTTGATCCGACACGCCCATATTCTTTTCACTTCTTGGCTCTTTTTTACCCCAGGTCTATAGATCTCCACCGCTAGGATAACAGGAGCGTCAAAGTGCCGTGTTTCTGTGTGTAAGTTAGTCTGTGGATTAAACGATCAACACCCCCCCGTCCATCCGGGGGCGAACCAAGCCCAAGTCTGAATTGTCTGGGATTCATCAAACCAAACGGCGAGGGGCCAGGGATTGGAGAAGGGCCAACGTAAGTTACAACGGTGGAACGGGTTAACGTCCTAGCTTGAGTTCAGTACTAACACAACCTCTCATTCGACGAACCATATTATTGAGTCTGTAGCTCTGACCACTCATACCCAGCTGAAGTATTTACCCCAGCCCCCGTGGTTACGCTGCGTTGCGGGGGAAGAAATGAGATATGCAGCGCTAAGGCCAGAGTTGGAGTTCACTCAGATGCTCTCTTCTCTCCACACGATCCCTTCGCCCGGGGGGGAGCCTCACCGTTGATATCAATGCGTAGGCACGTGGCATCTGCTTTTTCTTGTTAGGGATCTACTTGGGGGAGTTATTAGCACATCCATTGCTGCTCCAGCACAGATTGTATGGGGATGCAAATGGTTGACTCTTGTTTTTTATTCTCCGGCTAGCCGAGCGTTGGTACTCGACGAGAGGGGGAAGAGGGCATAGCAGAGCAGGTGACATATTCGTACTAAACGCCCAGTCTGGGGAAAGTAAATGCAGGCGTATCAAACATGAGCATCACCGGGGCCCCGGACTCGTTCTACTTCCGTGCAGCAGAAGCACACCTTCGGATCCGCTGCCAGATGAGTGGATATGCCATGAGATGTATTAACTGTATAGAGATGCATTGAGCTTGTGTATATTTGTGCAACGTGGCAGCATATCAATGTTTAACACAAAAGATGTATTGATCAGTAGATAATGATGCATGCCAGTGTGAGAAGGCTGTTAAGAGAGTACCTTACTCCCATTTTGTCTTATAGTACCCTTGCAAAACACGACTCATGCTGACTCGATGAAAATGCAACCCCATTCTCCAACTCGACATCTGATATGCCGTGTGCCTCGAGACGCAAATACGAGTATTGCAACTTCGCAAGACATTAGTCTGTTGATCTAAAGTATTAGTCTGTATTCTATCAACGTTCTCTACTCTCTAACTTTCAGGCAAAGACACACTCAAAGTGTCCACAGTCCTCAGTCCTCACTCCCCATTCAGAAGTTCAACCTAAAGCTCCCTTTCCCCAGATTATCATTGCCCCCAAAAAAAACACTAGACACCCCCTGCCAACACCTGAAATGAGGGGAAGGCATGTTGACTGCGGCTCCGACCTTTTTTTAGTCTGTTGCCAAATCGCGGCTCCGCCTTTTAGCCTTGTGCTAACAGGGAGTTGTAGCGTTGTTGATCGGTACTTTGAAGACGAGGGTCAAGCCCGGAGAACGGAATAACTAAATACCGCTATGTAGCTTCTGATTGGCTCTTCAACACTCCCCAACTCGAGCCGTCATCGACAAGCTTCGGCCCACAAGTTTCTGGAGAAATGTCCATGTTCAACTCGACGACATCATCAGAATCGCACTCTTCAATCGCATTTCCATAACCTCATCGTAACCAGGAAAGGCCAATGGCTTTTTATATAGCAGGGAAAGCTCCCACTCTTCAGCACGGAAGCGGCCTTAGCTTTGTTCCGGCCCCTGACGTCTTTCTGTTTTTGGCAATGTCTCAACATCGATGCTGTCATCATGAGTAGCCAATCCGTCATGACTTTATCAACGACGTCACAGACATGATGTGACCTAGAGAGCTAGAAAACAATCAGAAAGTGTAGAATCTTCATCTTGACATCCAACAATTGCCCAATTGATCACATCGTGACATCCACACAACTCGCGCAGACGCCCTCAATCACTTTGATATACACACCAATCCAAAACACACACCCACAATGCCGAAGCACGTCTCTGGAGCTGGTCAGCAGGGATCCCTCTTCGTCCCCATCACCGCAGGCATCGCAGCCATAGGCGCAGGCGTCTTCTACATGGGCAGATCCAAACCCGACACCACACCTGAGCAAGACCGCAAGGACCGCGGAGAGGCCAAGAAGGCAGAGGGACTGGGCGGCGCTGGCATTGGCCAGAACGCCATCACTGGCGGCCATGAGCTGAGCCACGCCAACTCCGATCGCAAGGAGGGCTCCCCTGCGCCTCCAGAGAAGCTCCCCAGCGGCGGCGTGGGCGGCGGAGTGGGCGCCGGCGGCTCCAACGTGCGCACTTCGGTCGAGATGACCGCCAAGAAGCAGCCTGGCACTTCCAGCAGCTCCTCCGGCAGTGGTATGCTAAGCAGTCTGTTCGGCACCGGAGGATCAAAGACTGACAAGGGAAATGGTCAGGAGTCTAAGGATACGC
The DNA here is from genome assembly GCA_021020635.1 of Fusarium sp. PT. Taxonomy (NCBI): domain Eukaryota; kingdom Fungi; phylum Ascomycota; class Sordariomycetes; order Hypocreales; family Nectriaceae; genus Fusarium; species Fusarium sp. PT. The sequence goes on from JAHMRZ010000011.1 coordinate 802,931, forward strand.
GCGTGGCTAGCAACTACGACGGCACGCCCACCAAGAAGGACTCGACGCACCACGATCAACAGCAGCCGAGGGTGAACAAATCTGGCGGCGACGACAACAGCAAGAGCGTTGGTGACAGTGATAGCAGTTCTCGGTCAGCCAGTCAGTCGCTCCAGGGCGCCTTTGGACAGGGAGAAGGCAATGTTGCCGAGAAGGGTGCGCAAAGTCAAGGGTTCCGTGATACCAGGGTTGCGAGCAATCATACCGAAACACCGACCAAGAAGGGTCCCAATTAATGAATGATGGAAAGTTTGGCGTGAACAAGTTATGGTAGCGGAGTTTGTAGTTTTCAACGAGTTATTCTTGACATAATTTCCCGGGATCCAGGGTGCGTATACTAGTCTCTTTGCAAAACGAATAGGTTGGTTTGACTGACAGGTCAGGTCAAGCTATAGGTGTTGTGCATGGGGACGGAGATCAATCCCCTGCGAGCGCATGGTTGAGTTTAGATGCAGTTATCGAGCTGAGGTTGGCTTGGTAGGGGGTGAATAGAAGACATTGCTCTCACAACAGACTACTGCTCCCACTAGAGATGCCGTATCCAAGAAAGAAGTTATGTAACTTGAATCATAAACGTTTGTTGAAAAGCCAGGTTGTTCTCACTTACTCATAACAATATAGTAAACAAGGTCGCTTCTTCACCACTCAAGGCTTGCATAACCTACATGATCAAGTTCCACAAATGTCCAGCAGTTTCATAATCTAGACGCAACGAGGAATTAGACCCAGTCTCATAAGTGTTCAGAAAGAGTTTAATTGCACAATTGGCCAATCTACTCTACCACAGCCAGCCCTTTCCATGTCTCCGGATCTACCCCAGACGCCAAATCCCGTCACCCGCGATCCATGCCCCATCTACTCATTTCCTTTCTCATTGAGCAATAACCACAGTTTGCTTTGCTAAACACCCGCTATCTTGGCAGATCTCTTCGTAAGCCACCATCTCCCCGGATACTTCTGCTCAATACTCGGTGGGTACGTCCAGAAGATCAGGAACGCTATCATTTTGTTGAGAGCTCGACGCGGCATCGATTGGCCGGGTCTGAAACGACGCCAGAGCTCGTACTCGGCTGCAAGGAGGATATTCCCCAGGATGTTTATGAAGCGGAAGATGCTGCTTTAGTTGGTACGCTGTTTACGGAGTTACCATGCGGGATTGTAGACTTACATGTTACAAGCGATGAAGAACACTGTTGCAGTGTCTTGTTTCTCGGGTCCCTCTAGTCTTTGCTCCATTGTGTTGAGAATGGCTGTCAGGGGGGGAATCCAGAGTCCTAGAATACCTAGCTCAAGGAGTAACGCCCAGTGATACGTCCTTAACTCCATACCCCTTACCATATTCAAGCAAAACACCCAGCACGCCATGAGGAAGCTTACCTAGACTTATCAGCACATTACACTCCCCGCAAGCAGTCAACTTACTATCGAAGGCACAATGACCTGTTGAGTCCCCTTATAGTACCTCCAACACAACGCCGCAGCCACAATAGTAATCGTGCACTGCGCACACCCAACAAGAAAATAGTAAAGGAGTACAACGCGATATCTCCTATAGCACAGCCGATGAAAGTCATACTCCTTCCACGCAGCATCATCCGTGACTGGAAATCCACAGTATCGACACACGCATACCGTAGCGAACGTCCCGAGCGTGTACGTGCGACCCACGACGAAACCTCCCCTCAAAGAGACACAATCGAGACATTCGTTGGCAAGCGGGTATCGCGCGTCGGATTCACCGGCGTGGATGAGATGGTCTCTCACTGGGTCGTAGCGAAGACAGCGGAAACATGTCGATAGCAGCTGGAACTTTAAGCATGGAAAGATCTCGCGTATGAAAGGTTTGTTGATCCTGTTCCGCAGTGGCCGACATGTTCGACGGAGGGACTCGACTTCGCCGAAGCTGAGGTGCTGAAGGATCATGAGTTGTAATTCCGTCGGAAGTCGCAGTATGCGATTGTCAGTATTGACAACAGGGTGTTTAGTATCAGTCTGCGGACCCTTGTGAACATAAGGAGGCGACGTCTTCTTCGTAACGCTCTTCGCATCTTCTGTTGAGTCCATCTGCGTATCGTAATCATCATCACTTCCTAGACTGAATATCTCAGCCCAAAACTGCTCCCTCATGTTACGTATCACTCTAAACAAAGACATCTTGACAACTCCTTACCGCGACTAACATTCGCGAGGAGTTCAAAGGAACCGCCATGGTGGACAAAAGCGCATCTAAATGTCGTCGTGATATGTAAGATGCCCGACCATGATCAAATCGCGTCAGCGTCAGCACCTTGGTTTCCATTGACCGCTGGACATAATCGAAGCTTGATCTGGCGGTGGACACGATAAGCTGAGCTGACACAGTCAGCCTACATGCTTACTTTAGTATAAGGCTCCCAATACCGTTTCAGACACATACCCGAGAGTTCACTTTAACCGCCATAGATATTATCTCACCAATGATATGTGGGTTTAGTGCTGATGAAAAAACATCTTTGTGATGTCTGCCAAGAAACTTGATCGTGGTGTCTGGCTTCATAGGCTGGTGAGATGCCAACCACGGCACAGCAGTTTGTGTTGCGAAAGATGGAGCTCAATGGAGAAATTGTTCTTTTCTAGTCAGAGGAGGCTTATTCGTAAATAACGAACCCCAAAGTAATGAAATAAGTCAGGGCGGCTCCTCTTCACGCTTTAGACTCAGCTTCTGTTACACCAATGTACCACTGCTACAACAAAATAAGACACCATCCCGAGTCCCGACCCCTCATTAAACACTCTAAGCTCATAAAACCTCTATGGAAGTCTATTATGAATCGTACTAAAGATTTATCTGCGAATGCTAAAATGTGATGGTTGGCTTCTCGATCAGGCTTGTGGTCCAGGGTATGTGTGTCTTCTATGCCAGTGCCAACTCGTAATTTATCCTACCTGGAAACAATAGTCTCACCAGCTTTGACCGAGTTGGTATTGTCTTCTCGTTTTATTCCTAAAAGAAGCTCTCCACACCGTACTGAGTATCACGGCTGTCCTATTCCAGCTATAAGCTGGACAGCTTGTATTCATGAGTTTCCACCACCTATTTCTTGGGTAGAGGCTTTTATCAGTTCTGATATCTGGGGGAGAAATGAACACTCCCCTAAAAGAAGGTATGGATGGGAAATTCGACGACATTATTGCCGAGGGTCCTTTCGAGGATGAAGAACTTGACATGTCGCAGTGGCGGAGTTTCCCATTCATAGCCGCGGCTGGGGTTATGCTCGTCACTACAGACACGTCGACGATGGAGCTACGAAATGGCAGGCTGGTTTTAGTAATGCCATTGCGATACTACAGATCTTAAAGTATACGTTGGTAATCAGCGTGTTGTGAGGGAAGACGAAGTTCCCTCCAGAGACTACATCTGGGCGAGCGTAGGATATGCTTGCCGACCGGCATAGACATGCAAAGTTATAGTGCAAATGTCCTCGAGAAACCTGAAGGTAACTCGTTACTAGTAGATTAAATACGAAAGATGGGACTTGAGATGAGGCCGTTAGACTCGTCTTGTTGGGATAATCTTCAACAAGCATAGTTCTAAAGCCTGAGTTTGATATTGTCACCACGCCATGGAGAAATAGTTAGCGTAGAAGTCAACTACTTATATAACTATGCTGAGCACAGTAAGAGAGTCTATAGAGTTCACCTGATAAGAAGTTATAGCATGATTCTCAGAGGCACATCGAGGTCGTAATGGAGTTGTGTGATATAAACGTCCTCAAGAGATAGTTGACTTAGAGATGGTATGAGATTTTATGTATATTAGCGGCATCACACTCAAAGACTTACAATTCATCTCATATGCTAGACATAAAATACAGACACGCACTGAGTTAATTGTAATTATTCAAACTTATTCTATGGAGACCTGTCGTCGCTCTATCTTATTGCTGCTCCGTTCGGGGCCGGAGCCGGCCGGGATCCACGGCCGAGTTTCCACCGAGAACATCCGAGCTTAAGTTGTAAGATATCTTTACCCTAGAATGCGCCGTTTCTGATGATAATTCTTATTGTCTTTCATTCCACTTATATCAGTCAGAGTCCTATGCGCTGCCACGTAGAATAGATCTAATTGTACCGAGGAGTCCGCGGCATCTCGATACACCATCGTAAGCGCTGAGCCATTCCCCGACAAAATTACTACTTCCTACCACTCTTCGCCAAGGGAAGAAGGTCTTCAGGGCACCTGACACGAGCTCCAATTCTTTTCTACCTGCGCACGAGACAATTCTACTTCCCTCGCTCTCCCCGAACCTGCAGGGCCATTCTTCTCATGCTGAACCACCTATGTATCGAACATCGGGTCCCAAAACGACCAGAGGAAAGTTCAGCTTGACACATAAACACGCAATTTTGGATCAAAAACATAATGATAAATGACTGGTATGAAGGAAAACAAAAGCTAAGTCATAAACAGCATTTTCCCCCGAGGACCCGAGCGTTTGGCTCGCTAAGATCTTAAGTTGCAAGCCCATGCAAGGAACGGGAGTGTCCGTTGTTCTGTCCCAAAGTCTTGGTAACAAGACAGACCAAGAACAGAAAACAAGGGGGAGAAATCGTCATAGCTATCTCTCTGCAGTGTGCCGCGGGCAGTTGCCGCAGAACAGGGGACATGGTTATTTCGTGCATGGAAAACTGTTGTGCCGCGGCGAGGCCGAAAACTGATGTAGCATGGATACTGTAACTGTAGTTGTCCAAGACGATGCCAGATTGGGCTGCTCTGAACTCAGGTGTGTATCTAAAACAAGCCCTAAGAATGATGTCCTTTAGTATTCCGTGTGAGAATCCCGTGTCCGAAATAAGGACTCTATACCAAAGACGAAGTTAATCAATCGTCCGCATATGTTTCTTCTTAGTTGATGCCCTTGCAGCAAAATGTCCTCACTACTGAAGATTTAGCGCAGCTGCAGAAGCACTCTGAATCTAGGCCCTAAACTATCTCGACGAATAGGCGAGCTAGGTCTGTTTCCAAAAGCCGAACAGCTGATTGAAAAAAGTCCCCTGCCCAACCCGGCCCTCTTCACCCTTTTACGGTTGTTCCCCCATTAAACCGTTTCTATCGAAGAGCTAACGGCTCGGGTCGCTCGCTAGCGTAGGGCGCACACTTAGTCGCTCGTAGAGGGCGCACTCCTCATGTAAAATAGCGTAGAGCTACCAGGCATGTGCCGGACTCGTTGAACTCTACCTCGAGCAAAGTTCTGGCCGTCTCAGTCCGGGGACCTCATCCAAGTTTAGAGCATGCAACGCTCTATTTAGTACGCTCTAATTTACTCTGTGCCGTGCCAAACTAGAAAAAGTGCCACGAACTCTATTCAAAAAAGTCCATGTAACTCAATGCGAGACATTGCAAGTAGAGCAAGAAAAGAATATCAAAGCTCCCCTCAAAAAAAGGGTCCGGGTGTAGTAGTTTACGGCCGGCCAACTTTGGTTCAGCTGAGAGTTCGAGGGTCTAGACACTCGACGCAATAACAAAGCCACTAGCTGGGGGAGGAAGATTCTCCTGGGAAGTATCGGCGGTGACCTGGGACGAGTCGACGCGATGTGACGCAGTAGAGGCTGTCAACGATTCATAGACTTATAGTCTTGCAGAATTACTAATGTCTCAGAGTCCATACCTCGTTTAGCAAACGAACGACAGGCTCGTTCCCACTTGGAATGTAGTAATTAAAAGATACTGATATTAACATGCTTACTGCAGAGTATGAGGCAATAACTCGCCCGAACCGCATCAAAGCGCGAAAGTCAAGAGTATGATGTATCGTCACTGTCAGGATCCAGGTGAGCCACTTGACGGGGTGTGCAAGCGGTATACAGGCCACAAGGGTCAGAAAAGGCCAATTCCGCTTTCAAACCTGTATATTCCGCTGTATAAGACATTCTCGTCAGCTAGTATAAGGCCTAGAGGTAAGTCGATATACATGTGGCGAATGATTATTAATACCATGACTTAAGTACTCAGAGTGCCCGATCTGACCCCTACGGCCTGTACCTGCAGGCTTCGCTCTTGAATGAGGGAGTGTTTGCCACTATGGAGGGGTTGTCGATGCAACATAGTTTCATAGTCATAGTTCGATGCCCAGAACAGCTATCCAGTGTGTTCTTATCGCAGCTGCCAATACTAACATTCTTATCTGATTGCCGAACAGTTTGTGCCGTGCAGGTTAAGCGGGAGGCACTCCGTTTTGTTACCAAACGAGAGTATCGATCCGATGCCTGCACATCACATACCTCCACCGAAGGAAAGCCCCTACGGGTAATTCCAAAGCCTAGGCGTCATGAACTGCCGTAGACATAATCCTCCGCAGCCATCGCCAATACTTCGCGGCTGTCCCCTACAGCGCCGTCCGCCGGGTCGAAACTTCAAGCTTCCCACACCAGAAGCCATGGGGTGGACCAGGTGGCACTATTCTGCCGCCGAACTCACTCTGCAAGCTGAGGTATTTTGATCTCCCCTCCAGACGAAACTGCTTTAGCTCGGTGAGCACGTCCTTCATGGCCATGCCCTGGAGCTCAGCCCGCGAAGGGCCTTGGATTTCAGGCGGCATGATTGTCATACACCACGCTGTGTGGAAGACTAATGCCGACGAAGGAACGCCCGCGTGTATCTGAGCAGGGGAGGCTGGCCCAATATGATCACGCACTTTGTGGTGTAGCGCTATAGTCCGGTAGTTCTGAAGTAGGGAGTTGCCGCTATCCTTTAGGCCAATCCATACTTGGGTCTTGGTGGGTTTACCATCCGCCCAGATCTCCATTTCCAAGTATTCATGCTCATGTAGGTCCGTCTCCATCTGGGGAGGGGTCGAAGCTGCTGACCCTGGCTTCTGAATAGATTCAGCCAGTCCCTTAACAGTCTGTTGCTGCGACTCCCTGGTTTTGTCGTCAAAGAAGCTAAAGCCAGTATCACCAGAGTTTAACAGTTCCTCTGCATCTATGGCCCCCACCATAGGGTCATCTTCCTGAAGGGGGTCTGGCTCGAACTCAAGCCGGAAGTGTCGGAGGCCAGCCAAAACGTTAGGACCTCTTCGAGATGACATGTCAAAGATTGCACGCTCTTGGACCGCGACAAGTTTCAAGAATGATATCAACTTGCGAATCAGTGGTCCACTCGAGCGGCGAGGGATACACGTGAGGGTTAATGAATTGATGCGTGGGTTCATATCAGGCACAAAAGCTTCGGGGAAAGCCTCCTTAGCCCGCGGCAGTATTAGGTTCTCGGCGACGTAGAGGCGGGCCGTAGTTGAGAATCCATCTATCTCCATTGTGGGAACCTGAGTAACAACCGAATGGTGTAGCTTTAACGCCCGCAGGTTGGACGAAAAGACTGGTCTTAGAGTATGCGTAGCGTAGAATCCATATAGTCTGGCCGTCTTAGGCCACACGGTCATGGACGCCCTGGAGGGCGGAATCAGTAGCATAGAGTTACAGCTAAACTCCTGCAGATGTCCCTGGCCGAGCGTCAGTAAGTCGCTAATTCCAAGGGATGATATCTGGTTGCCAGATACATCCAGATGTGTAAGCCCCTGTGAAGCTTGGAAGTTGGCCGGTGAAAAATAGGGGTCCTCGTCTAGAAGGCCCCGGCAAACGGCCTCCGCCGCATCTGATTTGACGGAGAACTTGCCGTCTAGTCGTTTATGTACAAACTCTTGGGGCAATGTATCATGGAGATCATACAACGGCGCGTCGACAAGGTGTCGGTTTGGATGACTGAAGGAACCGCTCCATTCAGACTCAGCTATGCGAACCCATGTTCCGAGTCTAGGGGAAGGGCTTCCGAATTCCAGCTTACCCTCAACATCAAAGTTGGCATCCGACCGTAGGTCAACTGGGCACAAGCAATGGTTCCGTATAATATTGAGGGCCCTGTCTGTTAGTTTGTTGTTGCTCATGTCTAAGCTCCATAACCGAGTTCCAAAATGAGTGGTTAGGATTTCAGCCGTGGTATCGTCAACCTCCTTGCCTTGAATTTTAAGCACACGCAGCTCGGGAAGTTCACCACGTTGAAGTAGGGGGCGGAGTGAGCCTATAGCCCGAGAGAGGTCGAGATATACCATCCCTCGGAGAGAGGCAGCCAACTTTTGAGTTAACGATACGGAGCAATCAGCCATGCTGAGTAGGAGAACGTGATGACCAGCCTGAGAGAGGAATTCGGAAGGGTCAAGATCATTATGGCCATCGACAAGAATATAGCTTAAGTTGGGCAAGTACTGTATAGCCTCTTTCAACTTAGTATTGAAGCTGTTGGTCATTTCGAGTGAATACGTGCCCCTGACATAGCGAACATCAAGGACTCGAACGAGGCTTCTCGTTTCAGGTCTCGTCCAACTTAGCTGTTTCAATACCGAGCCAAACATCCATTCCAAATCTGACAAGTGAATTCGTTAGTCCCTAGGTCTTGATAGCGTATAACCAATAATTGCTCTGTCCTTTTGGTAACTTGGTAGTAGACTCACCACGGCCGGAAGCTCTGGCGGAACCCGGTAAACGAGCCCACAGGCGTGGGGCAAATGCCTCCCAGTAGCGACGATTAACACGACACAAGCTTGGATAGTCCTGGGGAAGGATGTACGGGGCCACCAAACAGAGCCAGTCTGCGGATACAGCGTCTTGGTAAGATGGAAGCGAAGCCATAGCCATAGCTATCGCGGGTGGTCTAAGCCAGCATCAGGGTATGGTTTGCGTCGGTGTCGCCAGGAATGACAGGGGCCCGATAAATATGCAGGCAGAAGTAAGCAGAAATTCAATAGAACAAGAAAATATGCTGGTGAGACTCCGTTCCTCAGGTGATTACTGCAGTAGGTGAGTGTAGTTGGTGTGGTATGGTGGAAGTGGGAACTTGATTGATGTGATTGTTGGACGGACAGTCTCCGATTGCTGGTGGTTGCTAATTGGCTGGGTCTCCGAGGTCAGCGAACGTTACGGCGGCAGGCACCAGGCGGGAGAGCTTCATGGCGTTAACCTGGAAAGAACGGCCTCGTGCCAAGGAAACTACCATCAACGACAAGGCCAAGTAGATCCTGCACTGTGAGTCGATGGGCCCATACTGCACGGATAGGTCAAGATAAGTTTAATAGTTAGGTAGGTATTATTTCTTCAATAAAAGGACCAAAACCCTTAATGGGCTGTCGTTAACATAGGCGATGTAACTATAACTATGCGAGTTTGACAGTGACAGTGACATTGACAGCTACAGTTTTCTCGGTAACAGAGCTATCACTCTCCATTTCTCACATTCACCTCCTAATCTTGCATTACACTTCAACATTGCATTGCAGTGATTGTCAGCAGGCATTCATTTAACCCCAGAACCAGGCCAGGTGCCCTATATTCCATCCAGCTTTCCCTGGCCCTGGGCTTTCCCACAGCCGAAAACCCAAATGTGGTAATTAAATTGGGTTTGTCTTACAGGATTGATCACTTGACCCAACCATGTCAATGCATTCTTTCCCCGCGATCTATCACATCTCGCAAAACTGTACATTTTCACTTTCTGGCCACCGAGTCTGGTGAGCCAAACCATCGGGGATACGTATCCCACCTCCGATGCTTCTAATCTACAGCACGGGCGCAGCTCTAAAAGACTCTAATGTACCTACCGTATGCAGATGGTGGACATGCATGCATATGCAGCGCACGAGATCGGCTAACTCTCTATCGACCCTTGATGCCTGTACAAGTTATGCATGGGCTCAAAGCCTTCTTCTCTATCTACGTCTCTTCACTAATTTTAGGCAATCCCCTGTCCATTGTGTCATTGGACTCGATTCCGCTCTGCTTTATTCTACTTGTAGTGTATATGAAAGTTTACATTCCTCGGACAACCGCAAAAGAAAGTAGCAGGAGAAATATGACAAGCCACGGCTTTAGTTCATGCAAGCCCAAAATGCAAGTTATATTAGATCTATCATCTTTCCGCTCCTCGTGAAAGGGCTACAGAACCCGGCGTAGATCAGTACAGTACTCAGATTTACATCATCCACCAGATACCTATCATATTTCACTTGGAGTGAACGTTTGTACCGGATCTACCACATCGGCACTCATTTCTTACTCATTTTACTTGATACAGCCTTATCAAGCCATCACCTCGACTGCCTCATCGATAGATGGATTCCTTACTTACTTGTCGTCGTAGCCAGATATTCAACCCGCAATAACACTCAGCCAATAATGACCCCCCGACAACCCGCTTAAACTCTCTTTGACAAGCGCCGGGACACAACGCATCGGCGCCGCCCAAAAAGAACCCCTACAAATTACAGTAAAGCCATTCCCGCAACTCAACAGCCTTGACACTCGTTCCTCTGGGTCCCCTGCCCCTGGCTTGGGCCTTCGCCAAAATTAACTAGCCTGTGCGTTGGCGTGATGGCTAGCACCGATATCGTATACCCTGATTATCCCCGCCCATCTACTATACTAAATTATTAGTGTTCTTTCAATAAATGACATATCCCCCGTCGTGTCGTACGTTCCTTGTTTGGACCTCCAGACCAAGGCCATTCAGCAGGTAAGAATGGAATGGTTTAGCTGTGATATCTACTTTATGTAACCTGTCAAGTTTTGTCTTCCCCTCTCCAAGTGGTTGGGACTTGTAGGAATAGCGTCAGTAATAAGTTCCCGGAACTGACAACAACCACAAACCGCAGACATAGCTGTCCCATATTGTAAGACAGGAAAAGCGAATGGCGTTCTCTGTACCCCTTGATTCGAACATGCCGTGTCACCTTCTAGTAGCTTCGTTTCCTCCCCTCTCTAATCCGATGTACCGTGTTGCACATCCGAGTCTCATCTCAATCCATTCCAAGCACTGAGCGCCCAGTCTCATCCACATAGGAAAGCCCAGAGGCTTGTGCGAGCCCTGGGAACTCTTATCCGAAGCTGCAAAACACAGACGCACGGCTACGCATACACAAGAGGAGAGGCAAAAACAGGGTCCAAGGGTTTTGTGTCAGCCTTTATCGCCTCATTCAGGTCCAGGTCCAACATCTTCTCCCACGATCGGCCAATATACTCTACGAAACAGTGCAACGGTGAATCATAACACGAACCAAAACGACCCCTAAACGCCTTACTAAATACTGGAGGTTCCTCTTAGACAATCAGGTACGGACGACTCGATCCGGTTCAGCCCCATGATGATCGGCACCCATCAGATCATATCATCATTTCCCTACACGGAAAGGTCTCTCTCTATCTACGCCATCACGGCGTTCAGCTACCCAGTTGTCTGCACCTTTTCCCACTTAACGCATCTCATCCCGAACTGCAGCAGCCTTCTTTTCTCCCCAGAAGAGAAGTCCTCGCCAAACAAGTCGAGCCGTAAATCGTTGGCTTCAAGACGCTATCATGAAACGGGCTGCATATCTCTCCCTGTATTGACCCTAATCCAATTTGTGTTTGACACTATTTATGCATGGCCCTACTTCCGAACAACGCATTCGTTCTGATAACTCGGAAAGTTTAGATAATTCCTCCGTGGCGGGCGTTTCGTTCCTCGCACGTGCCTTGGACAGGTAGACATTCGTACTCCACGGAGCTCTCTACCCCGAGCTCTCTTTTCTCCATCACGGCCCGCAGCGAACTAGACACGAGATAGCTCAGTTCGCTCCCAAGAGAGGTTTCTTCCATATCGGGAAGTTGTCCCTTGTCCTGCTGGGTTGATTACGTAAAACGACTCCGCTTCGCATCGTGGACGTCGACGATGAATATTCTTGCTTACACGCAATAAACCACAGCATTCCTCAAGCAGGAGGCAAAGACCGTTGACATTCCCCTCGGCTTAGTTCTCGCGATTCTCCTATCACATCAGAAACCGTTGGACATGTGTCTAACTTCCCTCCCGCAATCCACATCTGTTGACGCCAAACGCCAGTCTCCAGACACAAGATACACACCCCTGGATGTCTGTTCATTTCTCTCACCACCCCAGAACCTGCAACCTCCAATCAAACCCTCCGCATATTCTCAGCCACTGCCGTTTAAGCCTCCTCCCGTCACATATCATATCCGAAGCCTATCGGGGCGCCCTCCCGAGGGGGCTCTCACCCCAGGCCCAGTAGCACAAAACAGTTAGGCAGTCCCAGCGCAGTGGAAGATGTTACGCTGAATCTTGCAGAAGCAAGCAATTGTCTACTTTTGCGGGTCAGGGCCAGGGTATTTCTAGACGCTCAACGCTGCACTTTGATTTTTGTTAGGTATTATGTGTGTCCCTGCAAGCTAAAGTTAGCTGTTATTCGCGGATCGGTAGGCTTCCCTACCCCGAGATCTAAGACATTTATCTATGGGTCGTCCTTAGACTATGTACCTACTCTCCACTCTAGCTTGCTGCCAGTTTAGCCAGCCGGTGAAATGCACCAAAGCCGCGGAAGACGTCCACGACTAATAAGCTTGGCTGCTCCAAAGCTGAACTTTTCTTCCTTGGAAGTCAATTCGTCATTTCTGATATCTCTCGCCAAGTCTACTTTGCTGTTCTCCAAGATGTCTCGAGTCCAACTATACAACACCTGTGTGTCTTCAATCCTTGTGCTGTACTGCGATATGTAATCTCCAGCTCTGTCTATTTTGTCTCTCCACCAAATTCACCATTTGACCACCATGTCCCTGGCCCATTTCAGTGGAAAGCTGGCTGGCTGCTGGTGTCACTTATTGACTTATCACTTGCTTTCACAATGCGCGTTGAAGAGAGCGAGATCATGAAGTAGACATTCTTTTGAGTAATTTATGTTTCATTATCTGCTACTGAATACTATGTCCACCAAATGCTCCAGAATTCATGTTCAAGAATGTGGAAGCCAGCTGAAGAAGAGAAATAATCAACGTATTCAACAAAATTCCTCAGCGCCAGTTAAAAACAAACCCCATGTAAACGCCCCGACACTGTCCTGTGGACTTGGTTGTGTGGTAACAACAGAATCATGCAAAGCAGCCGTCCCAATGAATCCCTTTTCACTCTTCTCACATAATAATCATACAGACCATTACAACTTTAAACCTCCTATAATCTCTTTTTCCTGTATGTTTCTCCGAAATGGTACTCTTGCCTCGGTCTCTTTTGAGCCGGCATCGAACATGACGACTGGGCTGCAGGATGCTGTGAATCCTTTCTTTTTCCAGCTCCGCTTTTGTATGTTGTGGCGTAGATGCGAATGTGTGCACAGATATGTAAGTGGTGTGTCTCTATGTGTATGTCTCCCCAATCTTGGAGAGAGCGGGTCTTGTGCTGTATGTCTTATTCGAGTAGCGCTCTCGACTCTTCCCTTTTCTTTTTGGTGGCGACTGGCGAAGTCCTTCAAGTAAGGTACCCGGCCAAGATGGGTCGATCAACCACTCTCAATACTCCGAGCCCCGCTTATCAGCAATCTTGGACTTTGAAGGTGCACGTCGCTTCCTGCTTCGCTCTTCCTGCTCGATAACTGGGACTGCAGCAGGGATGAACTCGACACCGCGGTTACGGCTGTTGGGACGTGCATGCAGCTTGCGATGGTTGTTGAGGTTGTCCTGTCGGTTGAACTGGTCCTTTCCGCAAAACTCGCATGAAAAGCGATTGGGTCCCTCTCCGTGAAAACTGCATCATGTTGGTTATTGAACTTGACTGGACGACTTCAATAAAACTTACGTTTGCTTGTGACGCTTGAGATGCTCGTTTCGTCGGAAAGCCTTATGGCAGCCTGGGTAATCACACTTACACATAGCTCTTCGGACCACGTCAACCTGTGAAGGATCAGGTTTCATAGATCGCTTCCTTGATGATCGAATCTGAGCTCGTTGAAGTTCTGTTGTCTTTTGCTGAATTTCGTGCACCATCATTTTTCTCTGAGCTCGCATGCGGTTGGGCGAGTTGGGGTCGTGCAGGTAACTTAGAGGTGATTGAGAGTGTCGATCCATATCGAAACCCTCATATTCACTTGAGAGCTGCTTGTTGGGGAAAAATGAGATGGGGCTGTCATTGGCACACGACCATGATGAGCCAGTCTCAGCAGCCTCAGAGCCGGAAATGCTCTGAGTTGGTGTCATCATGAAAGAAGCAGGTCCCATAGAAGCATCTGGGGAGTACCCATACATGCCGAATGAGTTTGAAGGTGTCAAGGATCCCATTGAGCCGTGGTGCGCCATGTTCATGTCCATCATGTGCTCATACTCGAAACCGAGAGATTCTCGCTTCATGGGAGTGTTGGGAAGAGTGTCGGAATATGGCATGTGCTCCTGCTCAGTCTTGATGGGATGGAACATGTATTTGCCCATTGCTGATGACGGAGGGGTCAGCTCTGCCCGATGAGAGGAAGAGCTGTAAGGGCCATCAAAGTCCATGTTGCCGAATTCATGAGGAGTTGATCGTCGAGATGTAGGAGTGAAAGGGTCGTAAGCTGATGAAGCGGACGAGAAGCTTGTTGTGGTGGAAGGGCAGGACATAGACTGGCTGCACAGGCCGAAGCTGTCGTCCATGTCGAACCGAAAATCCGACTCGAACTGCATCTTGCTAAAGAGGTAGGGGTAAGGAAGAATGAAGAGGGATGTTTGTTTGAGGATGTATGTGAATATGTCTTGCGTTGGCTTGAGCAAAGGGTGAAAGTGTTTAAAGTTCTCTTTAAGGGTACAGAACAATCGAGTTTGGGTGAGTTCGATTGTTTGATGAATGCTGTCGGGAATGTTTTCTCATCTTTGAGGACGGAAGCCCTTGAAGATATAGAGATGAGGTGGAATGAGTACGCTGTATCGACTTACGGACCTGAGACATCTAAGCTGTAAGTCAACCACCCGTAGATCCCTGTGTAGAGCCGGTGCAGCTAGCAAGGAATCCGCGAGACAGGACTACGATCCAGTACACACCCAGGGCAAGAATGCGAACTAAGGTCGAGGGACCTGATGAAGTGAGATCGAGATTGTCCTATTACTTCTGGTCAAGCAGGGCGGGAGAGGCGCGATCCACTATAGGTTGGGTGGGTTTATTGCTCGCATAGAGAGAAGCAATGTTTGGGATGGGGTTGTGTCAGTTGTGATCAACTGTCCCTGGGGATGTTTCGCTCGGCCCTCAACGCCCTCAGCTGGACTAGCTGCGACTAGTTATACAACAAGACGAAAGACGGGAAAGGGACCATGACAGACTTGGCACTTGATCCGAGTAATCATCCATAAGGCACTTGATCAAAGCTCAAGCCACTCTTAGGCGTAGCGGTCCTCGGAGAATAGGACAAAGTACAAATAAGAACAAAGGCAGGTTTACCATCCATCGCGACAGTCGACTATGCTTGACATAGTATCGGCATATAGACCAGAAACGGGGTGTGTTCAAACCACGTCCCTGACTCTTGTATGGTTTCCCACTCCGGGTCACACCCGGACAGGGACCCTTGCTGCCCCGAACCATGCTGCGGATCCAAGAAGGGGGTGTAGTGGGTAAACATCAACACCAATTCGCGAGTATTGGAAAGACTCGAGGCGTATTCAGCGACAATATCGGTCCCTGCATAAGATGCATGAACACGACCCCGGGGTGAACTTTTGGGACTGACGCCAGCCCTCCATTTCGAACATATGCCACTAGGCCTGTCAAGACGGCCAAGTTCGCTCAGATACATCCCCAATCTCAAAGACCAGCCACTGGCAGCCGACGTAATCGAGTGGGTGCCCCAGATTTGTTACAGGCCCTTCTCTTCGCTTAGCCTTCTTGCCTCCAACTGCAATGGATAGCTCTTCTAGGAATGAGCTGGGCCTGGAATGGGGCAAGTGGGATTCTCACTGAGAAAGACCACGAAGTGAGACAGGGCTATTCCAGTTGAGGGACGCAGAAGTTGCATGTTCCTGAGCGTGCCTGGACATGTAACTTCCTGGGAGAGACAGACCCCATCGGGAGGTCTTTTGCTACCTCATATCAGACTCCCTTGTGTCATTAGCCGCAAGAGAACGGGATGGTGTGATATCTCCCAAGGTGAAGAAAATGCGGAGCGATAGGAAGGTCTGCTAAAAGAGTATAATACACGCGATCTGAGTCTATGCACAAAAAGCAATCACAGCGTGGTGCAAGTCTCACCCAAAACGAAATAGAACTGCGGGTTCCTGGCAGCGGATTATTAGTGAAGAGGTTTACACCTGCGCAAGAACATTGTAAAATCCCCCATGGGCCTATCCGGACTGGACCCTGATCCGATAAAGTCTCAGAACGTTGGGTTTTCGGCTACGCATTGATGCGGCAAGTCATTGTCAAAGATCCTCATAGAGGTAGGTGTCCTTACCTGATGTCATTGGACGGTGCATTCGGCCGGGTCTTTGTTTCCACCCATCCTCCTTCGGAAGATGCGCTGATGTAGGTTGTAGTGCAGGGTGGCATTTGGCAGTGAAAGCGACATTAGCAGTCGATGACATGGGTGGTCGGCAATTGTCAAGTCCCGGGCGCTGGGTACAGAGAAGGAAGTGCGCAAGACGCTAAACTCAAAGATGGGAGCGAGGCCCTTCGGGATGGTGCTGCGGAGCGGAGCAAAAGTAATGGACAAGGTAGATAATAGGGTTAAGTTCATGATGACAGGTGGGTGCTGGTTAGGTCAAGGTCAGGTCAGCCCAGTTTGGACATTGGACCCCTGCTACAATAACCATGGCCGCGCACGGTGCCTATTATGACAGCAGGACAAAGTCTTGAAACTTCTGCCACTGGCATTGAGAGACTCGAACTCCAGCTGAAGCCAGATGACAAAGATGATCGTCCTATGTTTTGCTGTTCGATTGGTGTCGAACTCGAAACAACCGTGTTGTTGAAGGAGAGGCTATTCAGTCAATAGTGTTAATTGCCCTCGAGTTCATCATCTCCTGTGTGTTCATGTTTCCCAATGTCTTCGAGCTTAACCTATATCAGCGTTAAAGCTTGAACATTGGAAGGAGGGGTTTAAGTTGAGGGGTTGTCGCATCTTTGCCCGTTAATTGCTTGCTCCCTGAGAACACGAACGCGTCTCTTTGCGCTGAAGGGTAACTGAAGTCATAACAAAGGGACACCTCGTTAGTGTATTGCGCGAGCGTTTGGCGAGTGCACTAACGCGAGGCTCGGGAAGCAGATAAGACTATCAGCTCGGCGTAAACTTGCGAATGGCGACCGTCAGTCCCTAGTGCCGGGCGATCTTCCGGGGGGGCGACCCAGCGATCCTCCAAGAAATCTAGGAACGAAGACAGGGGACAGGGGGAGGCGTTGGCGTTGGCGTTCGTAGATCTGGTTCCCCACCGAGTTCGCAGATGGTAGGTAATTTGGGTAGTATTTTCATCATTTCACTCCCCCACTGGATAGCTGAAATAGGCTGGGCAGGGAATTTTCAACATGACATGTCGTTTCTACCATCAGAGTGCAATAGAACTGGAGAGTGTATCTCCGAAAAGTATGGAGTAGCTGAGTTGAGCTGAGTCGGATGCTGTGAGTGAGTGGAGGACCTCACGGAAAGCGCGATGCCCTGGGCCCCAATGGATAAGAAAGATATCCGAAGATGCCTGAGGCCGGAGGCCGGAGGACCGGATGACCGGAAGGAAACATGGAGTACCTACCTAATACCTAATATTCGTCTCGTCTCGGCCCCTGCAGCGGGAGATCGAGCACTGGACTTTGGGGCATCTGATCTCTGCAAGTTGAGAAACAATGTGTTCATCATCATTCAACTATTTGCGTCTCAAACATCGTTCTTCGGCGAATAAACAGGCACTTGCAGATTATGTGCAGAACGATAGTCCATTCTAGGCAATTCATTGCATGTACAGTACAGCACAGTGAGCTACAGTACCTTGAGAGCCATGGTCAGTGTAATCCAACTGCATACCCGTCATCTGCAGCCCCTCGTCATACAATGAGTACAGCACCTCTAAATTTTGGAGCGTCAAGATGGAGACCAGAGCTGAAATAGACCATGGGATGGCTAGGATGGGTCCGGATTATACCGTAATATCCACTTCCCGCGACTCTAAACATCCTGGTCGCCCTCTCTCTGCCCTGAACTGTCCTCTACCAGGTTTTCCTGCCCTGCTCCCGCTCGCTGACTCAATGGTAGAGAGTCGAGAGCCCCTGACTTCGCCTACGGCCGCACTTAACGGATACGGCCCTCGAAACGTTGGCCGGAAACCCCGTAGAGCCAGGCCCGTTATCCCCATCTGCGGCCCGGCTCTCAGGCCATCTTGTAATATGCGATGCCAGATGCCAAGTGACCGAGCAAACGACATCTCATCTACTATCACAGTTTCACCTGTCTCATAACTCCCGGAGTAGACCTCCTGCCGAATGTCTTCTCCGTCTATCTTGATAATAATCATGGTGTCATCATAGACTGATATGTGCAAGTTACAGCCTTGTTATCCACAGTCTCACCTACGGGACCTGCGGCCTTTCATCCGCAAGCTGTATCTTTCAATCGCGTACTCCATCTTCCGTCTCACTTCCGGCGCCAAGGCCAGCACCTGTCGACTTGTGCTGGGTTTTTGAGACTCGGAAATATGATAAGTCATACTTTTCGGGCCACTCACTTCCCAGTATACATGCTCCATACGGACGATGGATGGGTCTAATCAGACAGAGTGGTCTCTGACACTTTCTCCGCGTATTCGCGCAACCCGTTTTTGCTTTTTATCGGCCCCATTAGTACCTACTTGCTGTCGATGGCCATGAAGGCTGTTCTGAAGTGCCAGATCGGAGCATCTTCATGTCCAATTGGTGTAGAAAGTGACCCAAGAGGTTCTAGAGAAATCATTGCAGGCACAAAGGTTGCCGATTTAACTTTGTCACCACGTCCCTTCGCGCATCCCTTTACCCCATATTGTGAAGACAAACCTCATATCTATTGCCGATTGGGCCTTTTTCTCCCTCTGTCAGATGCTATACGCTATTCTTTTTTTCCTTCTCCCTCTGTATCGTTCTTTACATGAGACTACCAACACGCTATCATATCAGCCTATCGTGCACACTACTGTACACAGGTCTGTAAGAAGATTAACTTAGATAACTTAGTGGTCACGTTGTACGATCACCTAAGGCTCTTGCTGTGGCTCTCTCTTGCAGGTGCAGAACAAAGTAGGCTGCGACAGTTCAACACAATAGGCGGATGCACTACCAATATAACGCCAGCATTCGCACCCGAATTGAGATATGATCAGTAGATTCTATCCTGCTTGCCGACGGCAACCCAGGACATCATCCAAGTCCAATGCACTGGCTACGTATCGTTTTGCTTTATCCACTACCTGAGAAATGACGGGGCTCAATCGGGGTCTACGACTTCTAGGCCAGGGGTCCCCAGGGCTGCTAGTCCCCGTGGATATTGTTTCTCTTTTTTGGGTATCATTCGCGAGCATTAGCAATGCGGTCTTTGAATGACATTCATCCAACCTAGGAGGTGGTCATCGGCCCCGTACGAGTAGCCTTGGTGCTTTTCATATAGCCTACAATCTAAGTGGCCCCAGGGAGTTCCAGGCCCATCTTTACATTAATTTCCAATCCATTTGGCACCTCTGGATCGCCGATTCACGATTGTCTTGATGATGAAACTAATATCTGGCAGGTTTGGGGCTCCGCCAGATCGAAGTTACACCGCAGCCACTGTTACATCCGCTGTGAATCTCCCGTGATCTGGCAGTGGGATGGGGATCACCGACTGGGGATAGTCAGGGGTCCGAAGGCTCTTGATTCCCTGCCCTTGTTTCTGTTCCTGTTCGATCCAGTGGCCTCCCGAAACCTTGGCTGGGCGTTATCTGCATATATTATCATCAGCATGGTGAGGCAGCACAAAGATTGAGACGTGACGAACATGCGGAGGACTCTTTCCGTGACACAAGATCTGCAGATTTATAGACATGCATATTGCTGAATTTGGCAATTCGTAGAATTGTCTTCTTTTTCTTCCTCCAGATCGAAGGGACTCTAGAGCGCTACGCTGCGGTATAAGGTCAGGTGCTAGCCACCCGTCTTGGTCATTGCGTAGGGCTTGGTAGTGACGATCATTGATGATGATCTCTGCTCGTAGTGGAGGTAGAAAATATTTGCCAAAAATACATGGCCTTGGTCAACTAGTATCATGAAGAGGGCGTCAGCCGGTGTGTTGCTGGAGAACCAATTGGATGACCCGCTAACTAAATCTTCCCTTTATCTCTCTTTTTACCCATTGTGAAAAAGCCACTTGTGATGACATTCGCGTTTCAATAGCATCGGAATGTAGGCTTAACACGACCGTTTCGACCGTTGGTTGTGGCATTGCTTGACAGACATCGGACCGGCAGCTAATGGCTGGTGTAAACCGTAAAAACGGCCTTAATGTGATCGGAGATCTTTGCGCCATTGCCGATTGCCCTAGGGACTACGGATGCGTTGGGAGAGCTATTATCCGTGGTAGGTGCTTTTGGGCTATGGAGGTTTAGAGTTTCGCGTGCATCGGGGCTGATGGCGCTTCTTCTTTCCTAATTATTAGTCCAATTAGTGTTGTATGCTAATGTGGCTGGTATGGGTACTATTAACCACCATGAATCGAAAGCTATGAATCGCATTCTGACTTTCCACGGAAATGTCTATAGAGAGAATGCGCTATTCGTAGGAATTAACTATTCGAGCTTACACTATATTGCGTAGGCCTCGAAGGGCTGAATTAGTCAATTTGTCTAAGTTCTAAAGCGTGTCCTCTTGGATCGCCGATCTGAAGTTCAATCAACTGTTTGACAAGCTTCAGGGTAGCCTCTCGGCCAAGCCATCACCCGCGATAAAACATGACAACCACCACATAGGGTTTCCCTTACTCTTTATGCGTCTTGGCGGCCTAGGAAACTTGGGACACATGCAAGGAAGACTGTTGAAATTTATACGCAATCACCGAAATATCGCGTGGACCAATTGAGCTAAACATGAGCTTGCCTCAAATTTGACTCTGGCGATATTCTCGAATTATAACGAGGGCCACTAAGTTATGTCGATTTCAACACTTGGAAAGGAATGCAAGAAGTAATCTTCAAGTACCAAATATCACAAGACTAGATGGAGGAGTAGTCAAGCGTGACATTTCTAGCTAACTATGTTTTGGAGGTTCTACCTGTTCTTGTAACTGAACTGCCCGTTTCCTGACGTATAGGGTACTAGGTATGCTACTCTATAAAGAGGTTAGGCCATAGATATTCCTTCCAAGTACAAACGCTCAGTACAAGAGCATCTACACTTATAAATGATCGCAAAAAGGTTGGTTTAATCTGTGTAATTCTACAGTGCTTTGAAACAAGGTAAACTGCACAGATACAGGAGACAGAGCATTATAGGTTCCTAAAATGCAAGAGTTTTCTCTTGTCTCCATGTGATTCTACAGAGACTCCCATTGGTTCAATGCCTTCCGAGCTTTGGCGTTGTGCTTGTCTTACATCTCAGCAACAAATGCTACAGGAACTCTAAACATGCGACTTAAGCCATCTGGATTACCTCAAAGATTAGATTCCACAACGTGGCCATGGGACGAACGGAAGTACGGGATATCACTGTGAGAACTCCTGGCGGTGTTGTTAAGCGAATTCATGGGGCCACGCGTAGATTGCAGGGATAGTTATGTCAATACTACGTATTATCCTTAGCTGGGCAGGCCATTATCATCAAAGCGCAATGACTTGATATGGAAACGCCCTAAAAGAATAATCAGGTCGGCATGGCATTGCATTAGTTTCCTTTGGTAGATCCTTTGGCAACCGCGTTTATGGCCAACATTTACAAACGTTCCAAGCAGGGCGTCTAGTTGATGAATAAGTTCTATAGCTTTACCACTCGTGATGCTGACATACAGTCAAATCACACAATTGTAGATCTAAAATATGCACCTCGCAATGCCTTTCCGCTCAGACTCAAGGGAGGCTGATAGATGGTCCTAGGAAGTTCGCCCGTATAATGATTGGCGACGTCGTGGGTGCTAAGTCAGGCGGCCCAGGGTCATCAATACGGGATTCAGCTATGCAACGTCCTTTGTATCATTTTCTGACTCACAGTCATAACTTGGCAGAACTCGCTCGGCTCAGTCAGACTGGAAAGCTTAGAATCCTCACACAGCATGGATTGGTGTAACCCTACTATCGCCATCCCAATGATGCAAGGAACGGTTCACTGGAAGCGAGATACCAGGTAACGAACTCTATTTTACTAATTCTCCAAGCTGGGTTGTATTCAGTCGATCACTGCGAGTTCAGCCTCATCCTCCATATCTTGAAGCACCTCGTCCATTTCAGCTTGTGTAGCCTCCAAACCTTCAGAGCTCATGAGTCTGTTGTCCTTGTCCTCAGCTGTGCAGGGATTGGTGGTTAGCGTGTTTATAAATACATGAGCGGGGAGTCGGATACTTACTTCGAGCCTCAACGAGGAGGTTCTCTTGGACTTCGCAATCAGTCAAAACTGATCCGTCTCCAATCACAGCTCGTTTTCCGATGATGCAACGGGTCAGCTTGCAGGCTCTACCCACAACTACACCCTCCATCAACAGGCACTGGAATAGCTTAGCCCCCTCGTTGATCTGCGACCCCGCGCCGATCACAGTCTCTTTGATGGATGTCTTTTCCTCAACGGTTACATTCTCAGCAATGAGACTATCCTTCTGGGTAATAGTGGTACGGGACTTGACGCCTTCGGGATACGCAATCTTTCTCGCATGGACATAAGGTGACACGGACTCTCCACCTGTCTCCTCAAGCGACGGTAGCTTGGCCAGCTGAAGTGAGATGGCGAGCAGTAGTTGCGCAGTGTCGACTCGACGAATGAGGGGAGCAGAAGCGTCGCCAGGGTGGACATAGGCAACGATCGGCGGGACCTCGAAAGACTTGGCGGTCTTCTTAGACGAGGACCTGTCGTCAATTGCTATACTTGGCGTTGTAGAGATAGGACTATCATCTCCAAAGACGGGGTTACCTATGCTAGGCATGTTGTTTGGGCTGTGGTCTCTGGGAGATGACGAATCTCCTTGTTCGTCCTCTGGGGTTTCTTCAACCCGACCTTGAGCACAAGTATTCTCCAAATGGAGTTTCTCGGCAAGGCCAGACTGCCAGCCAGCTTTTGCCCACCAACCTATAACATCTTCACCGATGCTCTCAAATCGATCATTGTCCATGACGAAATCAAGAACCCATCGGGGGAAGATGTAGATGTGAGCATCTCGGTGTGTGGTGAACATCCTCACACGTGAATGCGCACGCAGCAAGCCATGACGAACTGGAAGGGAGTTCTTGTCTTCTGTCAAATCTTTCAAAGAATCGGTTGGCATGGAGTACACAAGCTTGGATAAGCTTGAGAAGAGGGATCCCTTAGGCGGTGTGATGGGAGACGAGGGCAAGGGAGTTGTCGCGATGAAATCGGTCTCCTCCTTCTTGACAGGTGCGATCGCTTTTGTGTTGTACCAAACACCAAGTCCTCCACTGTGAACTGAACGATGGCCGTTAGATAATCTGGCGGTTCCCAACATGTCTGTTAGGCTAGCCGACTTGACCATCCATGACTGAAGAAGCTTGTCTCCGCCAAGCTCGCAGACCAAGTCGCAAGGGAGAATAACGAAGTCGCCTGTGATGATTGACCTGATTTCTGGTAGTCGCAAGATCTCGGCAGTACCTGTGTTCTGATCAAGGTCTGCTGGTGAGAGGATGTCGGGGCGCGGTAAAGGCAACGCAGTGAGGTGAGGGTTAGTGTTTAGAGCGGTAGAAATAGCACTAGTCGCTGTGGGAGGGCAAATGAGGTTTATGTCTGGCGAGTGTCAGCATAAATGTAGATGTTTCAAAGTGAGAAGTCGCTTGTGACTATCCAAATCTTGAATGAGTCAACAGCGCCTATGGCTCTACTGACCTGTGATACCGGTTCGGTAGCAGAAATCGAGCGCATACCAGACCATAGGTCGGTTGGCGATGGGTAGAAGAGCCTTTGGACTCTCATCAGGGTTGGAGGTGAAGGTCGGGAATGACGACCCAGGGCCGCAAAGGATAAGGGCTTGAAGCCCAGTGGAAGGCATTGAGACTGCGTGGGGCATAACGCCGCGGGGTGCCTTGCTATACTGGTGACAACGAGGATGTCTGTCCTTAGATGAAGCGTGAGACTGTGTCTAGGGCTTCTGTGAGTTTTGGGGACCTGGCTGGCTCGTAATGTTCACACCAGAGGCTGTTGTCGGGCAGTTTGCATTCAATATGAAGCGAAGAGTCACTCGATTCATCGCCAAGATATCAAAAAAGTACGTACGTGGGGTCGTGTCCCGCCTGTGGCTGAACTTTGCAACACCGCCACAGAACAGCCACACCTCGAAAACACATTCACGTGGACGGGATGCGCCCGACCTCGGTACGGATTAATGGGTCCCCCGCAATCAGCCCCTGAAGCTGAGCTCTTTATCGGCCCTCGGGCACCCGAACCCGTTGTTATGGACTGGGGTAGATGGCTCAGCTCCACCGTCCGTGTTGTTGATGCCCCAACCACCGCGAATCTCGAAGAATCAGATCTCGCTTCAAGGCTTCGCTACCTTACAACGGCCCCGATTTGACGCCATTACTCAAGTGTAACACTTTATCGACCTTCGACCTCCGCGAAAAGGCTCTTTGCGCCTGTAGCCATTGGCGCCATTCGATCCACCTAGCAATGCGACAGTGCGCTGCGTAAATGTCGCCCGATCACGGATCCTCGCGGTCGCGACGAGGAGTTTGGACTCATTGGGTGCCTCTCGCAGTTACACTTACAGTTGCTACTGTAGGAGTGGCTGCTTGGGTATGGAGTCAGCGAAAAGACGAAGATGACGAAGACCACCACCTAGACTACGACAATCACGCTCACGCCGGCGACAACAACCAACATCATGGCTCCCGCGATGTCGGCTCGCGCGATCTCCAAGGACCTGAGAAACCACCACGACCCGATGATCAAACCCATGGAATTGCGCTAGCGGACGAAGAAGCGGCCAACGGAGGCTGGGGCTCGCGGGTGAGCGGCGCTCTGCGACGAACACCGAGCCCGCAGCAGTTCTTCGATTCGACAGGTAAGACTGTGGCGGCTGGTGTCGCAGCTGCGAGTGCAGCTATGGGCAAGGCTTTGGCATCCATTCGAGAGGAGGACAAGAGCCCCTTTGACGACACCAACCCCTGGCAAGAGGAAGCAGATGCTAAGAATGTACGAGCGCCCGCCGATACGTCGTCTCCACTCATCGGCGGCAGTAGGCGACGCAAGACGGTTGCGATTGTGGTGTCTGCCGAGACGGGCACCGTGCCTGAAGAGGAGGATGCGTACCACGAACACGCTGTAAGTTGAGATGGTGAACATTGCCTGATTAGCTCGCTAACAGAGAATAGTCGATCCTCTCCCACATCCCTCGACACATCGATCATTCCAAGGTTAAGCTATTCGTTTTGATTTACGCTCCTGGTCTTAAGGAACCCTCTATGGATACTGCTACTAGTAACCTTCCGCCAACTTCGCTCAGCTCTTCATTTTCTAACATTGGACACGATCAAGTTCAAACTCCTGCTGAAGAATCGAAGAACCAGCTGTATGCTTTGACTTTATTCTTACCTCGTTCCATCGCTAACAAGTTCCAGCGAATCCGCAAGCCCTGCCTTCAACTCCATCTATTCACAGGCTGCGGGCTTGGTTGAAAAGGAGACAATGGTTCTCCCTTTTACCACACCTAATGGTCATGTTCACATTCTGCGACACCTTCAACCTGAAGTCATCTACCTCCAAAAGGCCCTCTCCGGCCAAGATGGCAGTATCATCACTACCCTCCAGACCTGGCTTCGACATGACGTCATCCTGGTCGTCGGAGCGGATGGTGGTTCTGGTGGTTTGGCTGATAGTGAATCCGAGGCTGAGAGGGCTGGAAAGAAGGTAGAATGGTGGCAGCGCCCTGAAAGAGTTGGAAGAGGACGTGGAGTTGTGGTTGTTGATAGTATAAGACTGAATGACGATTGGGCGCGTCGAGTTCAAGGTCGCGAATAAGACCCACGCGTCTTCCGAAATCTGGCACGAGATACCATGGACTTTTGAATTTGAGTATAGTTTGCGTTTGAGATATTTACAGAAGAAAACACGGATCTTTATTAAATAAACTTTGTTCCTCTGCGAACCGTATATTTAACACACCACTGCAATGCTGCTGTTCTTGATTATTCGGTTTCGCATTGTCTGACTCACGTGACCCGATCTGTTCCGTAATCCGACCACGCCAGGGAACCACACTCGTGATACTTACTGTACGGGGGACCAGGCGTGCAACATCATCGGAATAACACCCGACTCCCAGACAAAGCTACAGAATCAGGATAGTAACCGGATGTACTATACTGTTTTCACTTCCATGGACCGTATCTTTTGTTATTAACTTGCGCTTCTTTGGATGACTCGCGTCCCAGCCTGGCATCACCACGGCCAACTCCGCATACCACTATCAAAGGCGACGAATAACGAACCGATTCATCACAACCCGACGTCGGAATTGAAACATTACTGTTGCGACTGTTACGCCCATGCTTGCGAATTGAACGAATCATCGCATCAATACCAAGCGGATTACTGCGACTGAGATATCGTCATAATCGCTAGCCCCTCGCGGCGCAGCGCGACTACAACACGATGGCGCCAGTTGGACCTATAACCCAGCAAAATGTCGCCAACAAAGTGAAGCGCCCGATCCCGCCTGGAATCCAAACAAACGGCGCTATGATCTCCTCGAAATCTTCACCATCTCCATTAATGTCAGCAAAGAAACCTCCACCGAGCGCGAAGCAGCCGCCGCATTCGGCCAGCGACAGGGCCATTACCGCATCAACTGTGCGACCCGTCAATCGAGCCCGGCGAGAAACAGCATCGCAACTACAAGGCCGACACTCAAGGAATAGCGCTGGCATCCGATCCGCGTCTTTGACGGCGGATCACGGAGCTCACGATACTGAACCTCGACCATATGGTACGTTGATGTCCCGAGTCGCCTTATTGCCCTGCGCGCCTAACATGTTTGCAGTTGTGACCGATTCCTACATATTGAACAAGTTCGCCGGCCGCCCTCCCTCCCTCATCGTCCACCTGCACCAAACGCATTTCCGATTTGATAACCAAGATGGCATGTTCCAATACAAGTCACCGATGCGAATCTTCCTTGATCACGTTAGAAGCAGGACGGTCCCTCATGATCTTCTCTCCCACTTGAACGATGGAGGTGTGCCATTCTACGATGGATGCCTGATTGTTCAGCTTCACGACCACAAGTCGCCTATCCAAGCCAAGGATGTTGTTAGACCCACGTCGGCCAAGGGTTCCGTCTTGCCGTCTTCAATTCACAACTACAATCAATGTTTAACACCATCCCCTAATGTACCTTTCCCAAAGGATAGCCCATCTAACGGTGACGGGAACTCCAAGGCCAACAATGCTCTGGAGAAAGAAGAAACAACTGTCATGCCAGCTCCCGAGGAGCTGAAAGAGAAAGTGACAAAGCGCCGGGTGGTTACTGTTGTGTTGCACCCAACCCCGGAGAGCCTACAGATGGACTTATTAATTAAAGCTTCGACTCCACGAGGAGTGAACGATGGTCAACCTCCCTCAACGCCTATGTCCCTCATTCCACCAACACCTACCGCAGGCAGTATGCCGCCACCAGCAAAACGTCAGAAACGCGGAAAGACAGAGCTTGATGCGAGCAATATCCATGCTGCAGAGGGTCAGATTCTACTAGCTACAAACGCGCCATTAATGCTTGAGCCCACCAAGACGTCTGAAGAAACTATTGCGCTCCTTGAAGCAATGTCTCACCCCAAGCACGCAGAATCTCCTCCTCAGCCGAAGACCCGCAAGAGGACTGTCGCCGAGATGGCCGCGGACGAAGCCGCTGCAGCAGAGACAGAACGCTTCATGCTGGTTGCAGATGAGCGTTTGGCCCCCAGCGCCAACGGAGCTCAGAATGGTGTTACTGCTGATGGGGATGCTTCGGGTGGTGCATCAACATTTGAGCCTAGATTTGAGCGATTCAAAGTCATTGCCGACATCAAGAGAGAACATGCTGAGAAGAAGGAGCAGGAGAAGCTCAAGCAGTTGGAGAATGATCGGAAGCTCCAACAACAAAGACAACAGCAGCAACAAGAAGCAGTCGCGTTGGCTCAGAAGCAAGCTGCCGAAGACCGCGCTCGCTCTGCTGCGGCAGCGAGAGAAACCCAATTACGACAACAAGCCGAAGCACAACAACGACAAGCACAAGCTCAGGCACAAGCGCAAGCACAAGCTCAAGCTCAAGCACAAGCTCGTGCCCAAGCCGCGAACCAAAATAATCAGAATGGACAGAATGCTCAGAGACCCAATGCAAACCAACCACAGCACGGCCATCCTCAGAACAATGCCATTGGTAACGGAGTCAATAATCCCGGCGTGGGAACTCCTCAAATGGCCAATAACATGCCTCCACAAGCACAGCAGCGTTTCCAAGCTCAAATTTCGCAGCCACCGGCGTCTTCTCCTGTCGCCCGGCAAGGTACCCCTCAACACATGTCATCTCCCATGGTTGGAAGTGTTCCCATGCAACAAACCAACTCTGGCATGGCAAACAGCCCCCCACGGCCATCTTCTGTCGTCCAAAATCCAGCGGCAATGTCCGTCCCCATGGCTCACAACATGTCTTCTAGAGGTAGCCAACAAAGCCATCCTTCTGGTACCCCAAGAATGCCTCACTCAACCCCTAACATGGCTCACGGCACGCCTATCAACCGACCTGCCATGGTGGCAACCCCTCGCATGACCCAAGCTAGCCCTCCACCTGCTATGATGGCTCAAAATTCACAGAATGGTCAAGGCATGATGATGAATGGTCAAGGGGCGAACATGCAAAATCCACAATTCGTTGCAGCTCAGATGGCACAGCAGCGTGCGCTTCAGCAACAGCATCAGCAGCAATTGGCCATGCAAAACGCTGCTAATAGCGGCAACATGAGCCAGATGTCTCCCCAGCAACAACAGCAGATGATGCAGATGATGCAGAGGCAGTTGATTCAGCAGCAGCAGCAAGCTCAACAGCAGGGCAATATGATGAGCCCTCAGCAACAGCAGCAGCAGCAACAACTTGCCGCGCAGTATGCTCAACAGATGCAAAACATGTCGGGCAACCAGATGCGACAGTTCCCACCGCAAATGCAGGCACAATTACAGCAGATGATGCGCGCGAATCAACTGAATGGCCAGATGGGCAACAGCCCTATGCAACGTCAGGTCAGTGGGCAGATGATGAATGGTAACAACATGAACCTCCAAGCACTCCAAGCGATGCAGCAGCAGCAACAGCAGCAACAGCAACAACAGCAGCAGCAACAACAGCAACAGCAGCAGCAGCAACAACAGCAACAGCAGCAACAACAGCAGCAGCAGCAGCAGCAGCAGCAGCAGCAGCAGCAGCAGCAACAGGGTGGACAAAATTCAGTTCAGATCCAAATACAACAACAAGCTAGAATGATATACTCTAGGATGATCGCAGCGGCTGTTTCAAAACATGGATCTCCGGATAGAATCCCGCCAGAACTGATGGAGAAGATGAAGCAATCCAGCCTACAACAGGGTCATATTATCGTCCAACAAAACATGACGCAGCGTCGACAGCAGCAGCAGCATATGATGTTGCAACAGCAGCAGCAGCAACAAGCACAAATGCAGCAGATGCAAATGCAGCAACAGCAGCAAATTCAACAGCAACAACAAATGCAACAACAGATGCAGGGGATGAATGGGATGATGGGTGGTCCTCAGGGGATGTGACATCGTGAACAGGACCCGATAAGATAATGGAAAGGATTACGGAGTAATGTCGCGGCAGACACGAGATCTGAGGCTTCAGCAGGCAATTTTGGAGTTCAGGATGGACCGGCATTGATATTTGTACATGGTTTATGAGTTTGGCCAGGTTTATACCCCGCGGAAAGCGTTCAATCGGTTCAAGGGTGTTGGAGAATGTTGTTCTTCAACTATCAAGGGATGCTTCTGCTAGTTTTGTGTTGAAATAATATAGTGTTAGTTCACCTTGTATCGTGCAAAGCAATTGGATTTAGTAGAAACTTTCTTGGCAACCCATCTATTTCACAAATATGATTTTTGTATAAGGATAATTCTCTATCCAAGTCATTTCCACCCACTCTGTAAGTTACTGGAGACATGGAGTCGGGGTCTCAGAGCTGTCACGTGCCAGTATACCTGGCGACGCGGAATGACACAACCGGCAGGAGCTTCATGGTTTACCTCATCCAATCGTTGACGCTAAGCAAACCTGCGATAGCTCAAGGCAACGTGATCATTTCATCACGCAGCTTGTTCTAGACACGCGCCAGATTATCTATTCATTCGAGCCTTTGCCTTCGTTCAAGAATCGCTGCTACTTTCGCATCTCCTTTTCCTCCGCAAACTCATCGCCTCGGCATCATCGCTTAGCTCTCGTCCCTTATCTCGACTTCTATCTTGTTCCACCAAAGTCTTCTCGATGTATCGGCCGGATCTCCTGGCCTTTTTACTGCCTCTGCTGGCTGCGCCGGCTTATGCTGCAGAGACACTTGACTGCGCAAAGATACGCGCTGATGGACATACTTTCGACCTCTCCAAGCTTGGTGGACCGCATTCGGTCGTGACGACGCGGTTCAGACCCATCCCGCCGGAACACTACAACACAACTTACACACTGGATGTCTGCAAACCGTTGAAGAAGAGCGGTGATAAAAAGTCTTCAGAATGTCCAAATGGCACACGAGGTACGTACAGCGCCGATGACGATGAGAAACTCTATTTAACACGCTTTAGTTTGCGCCATCACACATCTTCTCCAGGACGATAGTGATAAGGTTGAAAATGTTGTTGCGATTGCAGGAAATCTCGAAAATGCCGGCGGTTCTCGATTCGAAGTTACGCCCACGCGACTCAAGACAAGCGACTCTACTGCCGATAAACAGAAGGAGGGCCTACGATTGGTCTTGACAGGAGGCAAGGATCCTCTTGCAGGCCCTGTCAAGGAGAGAAAGAACCAAAAGGCTATCATCGAGTTTATTTGCGACCCCAAGAAGGAGGGAACTGAAGGCGAGTGGGTATCGGAGGGGAAGTCCAGCAAGCGAGCCGATGAGAAGGATGATGACGACAAGAAGGATGACGATAAGAAGGACGACGATAAGAAGGAAGAAGACGGTGATGATAAGGATGAGGGAGAATCTACTCTTGAGCATCAGCTGAAGCACGACAACGCTTCCCTCATCTGGGATGGTTTCGAGGACGAGAAAGACGCCAGAGTCTTGCGCCTGACTTGGTACACGAAGTATGCTTGTGAGAAGCGAGAGGAGAGTGGTGGCGGTAGCGACGACGATGGAGACAGCACTAGCTCTCATTGGGGCTTCTTTACCTGGTTCTTTTTCATGTGAGTATGGCCCCATCTATTTCTGAAATGGCTTCTAACATGCTTAGCGCTTTCTTGGGCATCGCCGGCTACCTCATCTTCTCATCTTGGATCAACTTCACCCGTTACGGCGCCCGAGGCTGGGACCTTCTCCCCCACAGCGACACAATCCGCGACGTTCCCTACCTGTTCAAGGACTGGATCCGTCGGGTTCTCAACACCGTGCAAGGCACGGGCAGTCGAGGTGGATACAGCGCAGTCTAAGACGTTTCCTCGCGACGTGTGCATTGTTTTCAGCTTGTTCGTGGTAACAGCCATGACTTTAGACTGGTTCTGTGTGCGGAATGGTACGGCGGTCGTGCTACCAGTGCATCTAGCTGGTTTGTATACAATATGGTGGGATTCCTGGGGCTTTCGGTTTTGTATCATGTAATTAGGTGTTTAGATTTGCGATGCGACTAGGCAGCATTAAGGAGTCACCTTGTTGGGTTGACTTGTGTACTTTCGATATTGTATTACGCCCTGAATAGCTGGTAGTCATGAAGTATGGTTCTCTGGTTTAAACCCTTTCATTATCGAAGCCATGTTCAGCATTGATCTCCAATCGAGACCACCATATGCATCGTCGGAAAGCCATCCTTTCCTTGACTCGGGCACGCCCCGCGACGGGTTTCAATATATGATCGATGCCGTGAGTCAGTAGAATTGGTCCACAACTTCGAACATCGCTACGATATCATGGTTGTGTGGAAGATTGTACAGCTTCTATGCGATAACTACGTAGTAAACCAGGATAAAGGTTCTGGCAGGGAAGCTCAAGACGGATTCCACAATTTGAGTCAATATAGTCCCCATAATGGAAACCCATGCAGTATAGTGGCTTGAATGACTCCAG
Source organism: Fusarium sp. PT (assembly GCA_021020635.1). Classification (NCBI taxonomy): domain Eukaryota; kingdom Fungi; phylum Ascomycota; class Sordariomycetes; order Hypocreales; family Nectriaceae; genus Fusarium; species Fusarium sp. PT. The sequence goes on from JAHMRZ010000011.1 coordinate 835,223, forward strand.
AAAATGAGTAACATATAAAAATAAAGTTACTAGTGTCACAATAAAGGTGCGATAGCGGAGGCGATTGATAAGATAAGACATCACAAATATTCTCTCGTCGACCCCTCCAGACGATACAACATTTCTCCATACTTTACGATCCGTCTTTCTCTTTTTTTTCTCCTTGTAATAATTCATTCTGTTGGACAATTCATAATCAAAATGGTTCTGCGACTCCCACTCCGAGCTCGATTGGCCAGCTCCTGCGCCGTCGCCCGTCCTCGGATCGTCCGCCGAGGCCTCGCTTCGCTGCCAAATGCCGACGTCGCGGCCGACTCCAAAAGCGCTGCCATTGTGAACGAGCATGCTCCTTATATGGTCGCTACATATGCTCGTCCGCCGCCTGTGTTTGTCAAGGGAAAGGGCTCGTGGCTGTGGGATGTGGAGGATCGCAAGTTTCTTGATTTTACAGCCGGTATCGCTGTCAATGGCCTCGGTCATTGCGATCCTGAGTTTACTCGGCTATTGGCTGAGCAGGTAAATCGCTCGCACTTATATGATGAAGGGATATTAGCTAATGCATTTGTCTACAGGCCGAGACTCTCGTTCACGCTTCAAACCTCTACTACAATCCTTGGACCGGCGCCCTATCGAAGCTCCTCGTCGAAAAGACCCTCGAGTCTGGGGCGATGCACAACGCCGCCTCGGTATTCGTGTGTAACTCTGGTTCCGAAGCCAACGAAGCCGCTATAAAGTTCTCCCGCAAAGCTGGAAAGATCGTCGACCCCTCGGGCGAGAAGGTCGAGATCGTCTCGTTCAACAATGGCTTCCACGGCAGGACTATGGGCAGCTTGTCTGCGACGCCTAACCCTAAGTACCAGAAGCCCTTTGCGCCCATGCTGCCTGGCTTCAAGACGGGCGATTTCAACGATGTTTCTGGCATCAATGCGTTGGTTACTGAGAAAACGTGCGGTGTTCTCGTGGAGCCTATCCAGGGCGAGGGCGGTGTTACACCGGCCACTGAGGAGTTCCTTGTCGCGCTGGCTAAGCGATGTCGTGAAGTTGGCGCCGTGCTTGTCTACGATGAGATTCAGTCTGGTCTTGGTCGCACAGGAACGTTCTGGGCTCATGGCAACCTGCCCAAGGAAGCCCACCCGGATATCCTCACAACAGCCAAGGCCCTCGGAAACGGATTCCCTATCGGTGCCGTGCTGGTGACCAAGGACGTCGCCGACAAGATGAAGGTCGGCGATCACGGCACCACCTTTGGCGGAAACCCCCTCGCCTGCCGTCTGGCGCATTACATCGTCGGGCGTCTCTCCGACAAGAAGCTACAAGCCGACGTGCGCGCCAAGTCCGAGATCTTCAAGCAGCGCTTCGCCAAGCTGCAGAGCCAATACCCAGAGCTCGTCAAGGAGGTCCGCGGCCGGGGTTTGATCCTCGGTCTACAGCTATCTGAGGATCCTTCACCTATCATCAAGGCTGCGCGTGAGCGGGGGCTGCTCATTATCACTGCTGGTACCAACACGTTGCGATTTGTGCCCAGCTTGACTGTTACGGATGAGGAGATTAACCAGGGCTTGGATATTGTTGAGGCTGCTATTGCTGCTACCCGATAATGGGTTATAGAATTGTGGTTGGATTTATGATGCTTATGGTGTATAAAGTTAAAAGTGAATTTATAAGAGCGAAGCTAGATAAGAGACTAGATACCATATACTGGTTTCAGTTCTTCGGATGTATACCTCTAAGTTGATTGATATATGGAAATGGGTATACGTTATTTGTTAGTCGAGCGATTGAGCTAGTTAAGCATAGCTGTGCAACAGTAAGGATATAACGATAGATGTACAAAACAACGTGAGGAATCTGCAGAGAGTGTTGTTTCAATCAATTGCTGAGTTGTATATGCATATATAAATAGTACTCCTCATGAACCGCTCAGCGCCTGACTATCATAACATAACCCATAGCCCTTCTATTGTATGTAATCTAGCAAATAGCATGTGTCTTGCCAGTCTTGCCCTGAAGAGAATGCTTCTCGTCCTAGGAAATGGGTTAGTCAAGAACCGAGTTATATAGAGTGTATGCAACTTACTTGGTACACAGGGTGGGCGTGCTTTCCACGGCCCATGGCAGAAATGTGGTTCTTGATGTATTCCTCACGCTTCTTGATCGACTCCTGATCCGTCTCCTTGAGAAGGCCGTGGCACAGCTTGACGTCGCTAATCAGTTGGTCACATCGACTCTTTGTGAAGTCTTCTCGGACAACAACTCGCAGCATCTTGACGCCGGAGTTGGGAGCCATGGTATAAGCGGGGACGACCCAGCCTCGAGAACGGAGGTGGTGCGCCAGGGCGAATTCATCGTAGTGTCGATCAGGGTCACCGCCCTCTTCAGTGGTCTTGAAGCGGAAGGCTACAAGAGGGAGACCGGCACCTGAGCGTTCTGACATGATGACAAAGCCCAGGTTTTCGAGGGTTTCTGTTAGGTGGTCTGCGGTACGTGTGAGGTTGCTCATGATGGCTCGGTAGCCGTGCTTGCCGAGACGGATGAGCTGGTAGTACTGGCCGATGACCTGTGATGCACCCTTGGAGAAGTTGAGGGTGAATGAAGATTGGTCGGCGCCGAGGTAGTTGATGTTGAAGACGAGCTCTTGGGGGAGATACTCAGGAGATCGCCAGATAACCCAGCCAACACCTGGGTAGACAAGGCCGTACTTGTGGCCCGAGACGTTGATGGAGACGACCTTTTCACATCTGAAATCCCACTCTAGATCAGGGACGACAAAAGGAGCGACGAAACCACCGCTAGCAGCGTCGACATGGATAGGAACATCGATATCACGCTCAACGAGAAGGTCGTTGATGGCCTTGATATCCTCGTACTCACCGGTGTAGGTGGTTCCGAGGATAGTACACATACCAATGGTGTTCTCGTCGCACAGATCAACAGCCTCATCGGGGTCCATGACAAACCGATCAGGCGTGCAGTAGACGAGCTTCTCGTCGATCTCAAAGTAGCGTGTGGCCTTTTCCCAGCAGACCTGCACAGCAGAGGACATGACGATGTTGGGGTGCTCGGTGCTCTTGCCCTCAGCCTGTCTGCGGTTCTTCCAGCGCTTCTTCATTGCGAGCACAGCAAGCATGATGGCTTCTGATGAGCCGACGGTGGAAGTGCCGACGGATTCGCCGGGGGGAGCGTGGAAGAGATCGCCAATCATGTTGACGCAGCGGTTCTGGATGTCGGCGGACTGCGGGTACTCCTCGTAGTCGATGAAGTTTTTGGAGAAGGACTCTGCCATGAGCTTTTCTGCTTCATCTTCCTGGGTGGGGTGTTAGTGAAGCTATTCAGAAGCGTGAAGTGGGGTATTTTGGCGCTTGGGTTGGTGTTGCTGGAGCTAGCTAGCTAGCTGTCATCCCCAGAGCCAAGAAATGGTCCGTCTCCGCTAGGCGGGGGTGATGGCTTGGCGTGAACTTGGCCAGAAGAAGAAGCAGTGGAAATTTGAATTACGTACCATGTAAGTAGTGACAAAAGAAGCCAGACTATATAATGATATCACAATTAGCAGCTGATTTCGTGATTGAAGCGTCATGCAGTTGGGGGAGAAGGGAGCTTACTTGAGCATGGGGTTGTTGTCAAGACTCAGGTCATCCTTGATCATGCGATAGGCAATGTCGCGGGGCATTTCACCCTCGGGCATTCGATGCCTGGGGAGATCCATTCCCGCAAAGCGAGAGCCGTAGACGCTGGTGGTGAACTCATCCTGGTAGCTCGCCAGCTGCATCTGAGGCTTGCGCGACGTGCGAGAGCTCGTGGAGCGGATCGACGCAGCGTCCGAGTCGTCCTGGGCGCGAACAACAGACAGATGAGCCATGTTGTCGACGAATGAAGGGGTAACTGTTCCGTTGGCTGAGGAGGGGAGTTGGCTCTGGGGGAAATATCCGTTTGTACTTGTAGTAGTAGTAGTAGTAGTCTTTACGGGGTAGCCTTTGTCGTCGGTCTCGATGACGGGAACAGGCGAGGGAGCCTCTGAGTTTTGAACGAGACTCATGATGGGGGCGAAGAGGGGTAGAAAAGAAGCTACTTTTCCTGTGTAAGTGAATTGCTGCGATAAGCCTAAACAGGAAACGGGAGCAGCCGGTTTGTCGTGTCGCTTGGCCTGGATAGAGCTCTAGTTGGTTGATAGCTCTTGGTGATGACGGCAAGCCGCAGAACGATGTGAGGGAGAGTTTGGTTTAGTGGAGGGGCAGAACGGTAAGAACGGCAATACTGGAGGTTTGAGCTACTGAGAGAGAGTACGTGTAATACAAGAGAAGAGGGGGGAGAAGGGTGAGAATAGGAGAGGTCTCTTGAAATATATGAATAGGTGAGGATTTATACGAGTGATGGATGCAGTAAGAGAGATGGGAATGAAATCAAGAGGAAAAACAAATAAATCATTTACGAGGCAGAGCCACCGACTTTTTAAACGATTCTCCTATGTATGTATGCCATGGCCCGCCCAGCAAGGAAGTGAAGAAATAGATACCTTAGCTACAGAAATGGGAGCATCCATGGAAATCCGGCACCTCACGCACGCACGCACGCTTCACTGAGGCCGGTACCTGAATTACAGCTCATCAGCACTGCCCCTGTCCCAGCATTTCCGACTAAACGCTGTACCAGTGCCGCTTCTTCCATGCGCAAAAGATACCTGACAACTACATGACCTCTGTCTATACCTCATCACACAAAAAGTCCCGTTTTCATCCGCTTTCTTTCTCTCCTTTTTCTCTATCTTTTTCGTAACTGGTACAAAAACGAGGCGCCATGATGACGATTACCCTTTTTTTTTTTTTGCTTCACGGGGTGGCCCCTTGTCAAACAAAAAACAAGCCGCTTCGGTGATACTGGCGGCCTCGACTTACACCGACACGACCACCTACCGTTTCTGCCTTTGACATTTCTGGATGTATATCCCTCATAGAACCTATTCAAGTTTTGACTAGCTTTTACAAAAAGTCTTGTAGATCGTTTTGTGCCTTGCCTTGCCTGCGGGCGGCCTCACGGTCTGGATGAGGGAAAAGAGTATTATCCATACCTGTCACGGTAAGGAAAACCCGCAGCTCGGATCTTGTCCTCAAGGTCAGCTCACCTCACCTCACCTTGCACGGTCCCCAAGGTCGACATCCCTTGGTATCCTATTCGGGTAACTCGGTCAGAGCATGGAACGTCTGAATAACATGGAGCCCAAAATGTTTCTACCTAGACAAAAAGGAGACGCGCTGATGTTGGGCTCTTGTCTCCGAGCAAGGGTGAAAAGCATCTGATGTTCTTTTTCTGTTACTCACCTTTTTCGAAACACAACACTCTGACTACCGTAGCAAAGCAAAGGGGGCTGAGGTCTTTTTTGCAGATGAGGAAATCGTGTCGGATCGGACAGATACCCTTGTTCTTGTTCTTTGGGGTGCAGCTGCTCCGTAACAAGGGGATGAGATCCTATTTGCTGGGTTTTGCTCTTTTGTTTGCAACAATGCATAACGTAGCATGGTATTTCCCCAGGTAAAGTCGGTGTGTCCTGTTCCTGTCTACGGTGCTATGTTACGTTTTCTACTTTCCATACTTCTACGGTGTAATTGTGTATATTGTAGAGCGTTTTACGGGCGCTTGAACCCCCAAACCTGCTTCGTCTCTTGATGTTAATGTGGGCGCATCTACATCTTGCGTCTCATGATGTTTTGCATCACCCCCATACTTTGGCCACGTCTGGGACTTGATACTGCGGAACATGAAGAGGTTATAGTGTCTCCAGTTCTCTGGAACTAACATGGCGTATCGTATACAACCCTTTACTTGGGCATCGACGATGTATTTCTCGATGATAGAAAGCCATAACTACACCGGGTAAATTCGAGGCTCTAGTTGGCCCTAAGGCTTCTACTACCTTTCTATTCTCTCCACGGCGGGAAATAGCACTGCTCTGGTTAATCTCTTCACAACATTTATTTAAGGATATTGGATGAATCGATATTATTTACAGGGCTGAAAGGGAAATGTCGGACGGCAGCCCGGACAACTTGCGCGGACCAATCACGGAGGTTGCCGGCCGGCAAGTCGGGCTTTCAGATCCACAGCCACGGCCGTCTTCCGTATTAAATGGTCCATCGACAGCTATTTACCTCCAAGATGACGGTGGATTTCCTGCTTGAAATAGACAGCATTACGTGTTGAGCGGATAGTCCAGGGCATTGGGGCAGCTCTAGAGGCTAGATTCGTTCACCTCGGCTCACCTTGCCATTATCCACTATTTACATCAACATGAGCTTATCCCTCCATGAGGCCATCAAGACCCAGTATAAACAAGAGCTTCACTAGCCAACATTACGAATGCCCAACACTTCCCAAAGCACACGTATATGAAACACCTTTGCTATACCTCTCAAACCCCCCATAAGCTCCAGCCAGCCCTTTACAATCCTCAGTGAGGTGCTTTATCCGCCGAATAACCTGACCTGATGCAAGTGGCGTGTTATTCCCCCAACCCAGCCCAGACTCCCCCAGATCAAAGGCCGTGAGATCCTTGCCGCGATCCAATCGGCCCAGGTCCCGGGGGTCTCTTTTTCTGTTTGTTGCGTGTTTTGTTAGGCTCACCGAGAGAGGAAGAGAGCTCTGACGCAAATACGGTCCGTCCGCCCCCTTTTATGCTCTTGGTATGTGATTCTGCTCTTGAGACCTTGCGTGGATGCTTCCAGAGGAGTTCTGTTTTGGAGGTGAGATAGGGCTTTAATGGTTTTACGGGTTGAGATCAAGACCAGCGAGTATAGAGAAGTTGTCAGCGATGCATTGTTTAGAAATGGTGCATAAGCAGTGATAATATATCTTTGCAATATTATCATTCCGACTTCTCATCCGCTTTTTCTAAATATTGGCCCAAAATAGTGTCTTGCCTTACTCTAAAATGGTCCGCAGCGCGACGGTCCGTCGGGTTTTAATGTCCGCACTTTCTTGTAGCTGGCTATCCCCAGGAGCTACTACGGGTATGTAGTTGGTGTTCTCCAAGTCTTCTAGAAGCCCGATGAGCCTTCTCTTCAATACATTGTATCCTTTCGATATCTGATCACCTCTATGTTCGTGGTACGTAGTTTGCCAGCCATGGGTCATTCTAACAAGGGTGTCCTTAATGTATCTACAGAAAGTCATCATATCTTCGTAAGAATCAACTACATGGGCATATGCCTTCATCGTATGCTCCAGCTCAGAATCCATGCAACATCGTTTACTCGAGAATGCTCAACCAATATGCCACTATAAATGCACATAACCTCGCTTTCAACTTGATACCTTACATCACCACCCCAACCATGCAAAACCTCATCTCTTCAAACTATGCTCAATCCTCTTCACCCATCCCCGTCAACCCGCTCGCAAGGCCATGCATACGTCGTCCAAGCAAATCATCAGAACTCTTGAGCTTAACGAAGCTTTTGTTTCTATTCTTACTCTTGCTCAACCCCACGCTCTTCCGTCGAGATCCGCTCTTGACGTTCTTTTCACCATTGGTTTGAGCCCGTGGCGTTGTATCTTCGCCTCCATTACCTTCTGGTGATGCTGGGTTCTGCTGTCCTGGCGGCGTCGTCTGGTTGGAGCTTCGGCGCTGGTTCATCTTGGTCATGCTGATCTCGAGGGGTTTATCCTCTTCGCCACTGGATTCAGTGCGTAGATGATGGCGTCCGTCGCCGTTGATTCCGAAGCCGTTTGTTTGTGGGTCAGCTGCTCTGGCTTGTCGAGTTTTACGCACGCGCACGACTTCTGCGTGGTCGAATAGCTGGTCGAACCAATCGATGCATCGTTCAAAATGTCTCCAGGCAGGGGGATACAGTGTCGGGAATTGCATGAAGCCATGAGATGTACCGGGGATCAGCATCACTTCGGCCGCATCTCGATCGTTGAACTCGGTCTCCCCACCGTGCCGTCCTGATTTATCCTGGACGAACGCAGCCTCCTTAGCGCGGCGAAGGCGTCCAGCAAAGATGACGGTATCATCGACCAGAGGATCTCGTTCTCCCGTCATGAAATATGTTTTGGGGAAGTCGACGAGTAAAGCCTCAGGTGCCAGTACAGGACTGAGAAGGTAGTCTTGGCTGAAGTCTGGTCGGTTGTGTGCACCGATATATAAGATGATCATGGCCCTCATCATCTCTGGTGTGAGGACTCGATCGTTGAAGTATGAGATCATTGATGAAGTAGCTAGTCGCGTCTTCATCGGTTCGACGTGTTGGGATGCTACCTTTTCGTCAGGCTCTGGCACTTCCTTGGGAAAGCTCAAGGACCGAGGACCAACATGAGAGAACTCAGGGTGTGGGCTTTTAGGTCCTTGAGATGCCGCAATCAGTGCTTCTTTTGCCGTTAACCCGTTTAGTTTGGCATGCGGCGGTGGCGATCCATCTTCTTCATCGTCAGAGTGATGAGGCGTTCCCAAAACCTCGTTGTACTGCATGCTTTTGCGGCGCATGATTCTGCGATTCGTCTTTCTCGCCTTGCGGTCTTTTATAAGAGACATCTGCTCATCTGTCATCCAGTTTCCGATATTCATATCCAAAGCTGGATAGAAGCAGACAAGGCCGTCAGGGGGCGGCAACTCTGTTTCGCCCGGCCTTCGGAAGGCATCATGTCTCGTCTCCATGATCATTAATGTCGCTGCAACTGTGAGGTTACCACCAGCACTATCTCCTGTGATGATTACTCGAGGAACTTCTGTGCCCGGCAAGCCTATACACCGGCCCTTGGTGTTGATGATGGTCTTGTAGACATCGAAGCACTCATTCACCGCATACGGATACGGGAATTCGGGTGCCTTTTTATAGTCAAGACTCAAAATGGGCAGTCCTGACTTGGCGGCCCAAGAAAATAGCTTGTCGTCATTACAGCGAGGGTCCATAGCGACGAAGCCACCACCCGGGATGTCCAGTATCACCCTATTGTGACGGTCAAGATCTGATAACGGTCCATCGTAGTACAACCAAGCGAGAACAGGATCCTTGTAATCGCTATCGGCAGGTCGCGGAATCCGAATCTGCCTCGGGGGCCATCGCATAAAACGCGGTCGCATAAGCCCTTGGAAGAAACTCAAATACGGCGTCGTGCCCTTATTCCAAGAGACACGCAAATGCTCAACAGTGACCATGCCCCTAACCTTGCGAACCTTCTCGTCTGCCTTTTCTGCAGCGACAAGATAAAAGAGCGAAAAGACAATGCTCGCCATGTCGCGCAGCCACTTGGTCTTGATCTTCATGGCCGTCCAGAAACCTGCGTCCAGCGCGGTCAAGACCCATGTGGCTCGGTAGTAGGTGGCGTCGTACATGTTGGCCATGGGCTCTGGACTGGCGAGTCCGACGAGGGTGCTGAAGTTGCGAGCGGCGTATAAGTAGAGCATAGTGATTGCGACGGTTTGCCAGGCTGTGAGACGCTTGGAGAAGAGTCTCGAGAGTGACTGCGCGCCGGGAGGACCATGTTTGTGGCCCCTGGTTGTGTAAGTATGCGATGAGGGAACTGAGAGGTGAGATGCTTACTTGACTAGATAGGCGGACCAGAAAGTCAAGACTGCGAGGACTTGAAGACGTCGAGACTTGACCGAAGGCCGTCCTAGGACGTGGTCTATCATGATAACCAGACCAGATCAAAGCTGAATATACAATTTTCCAGGTAATGCCGACAGAATGTATGGGCAGAGTCGACGAAGGGACAAAGGAAATCAATTAGAGTCCAGACACATGGTGTCTTTGGTCTCTGGGGTAAAATCAAGCTCCTTCACATGAAAGACCACCCCGTCGCACGACTCAATACCCTCGGTGATGGGACTAGGACAGGGTTACGAGAGGCTTATCGTGAATTAATCGGTATAAGTCGTAATCTATCGTCCAGGGACTGGTTAAAACGGTTGCGCCGTGCAGTTTCAGGGAATCCAACGTTGACCAAGGACGAGCAAAACAAGAGAAAAAAGGAAAGAATTGGAAAAAAGTTAAATGCCATTGTAAATAAAAGTACCTATATAAACGAAGCTTGTCCATCTCAATTCGGTTCAAGAGCCGAGTAAGGATGACGACTCGTGACTCGTGACATGTTTTGGCATTGGAGACAAATCTTCTTCGAGTCCAACTTGACATGTGAAAGTCAAAGTCCCCCCATCTCCAAAAACTCCGGGGGAAACGCGGGGGGCGCGCTGTGGGGGGGTCTACTAAGCATGACGTCGATAATACTGGGAATAGCATTGATACTTCTCTTTGACGCAAGATAAAGACAACTTCAGCAAGTCATATTGTAGCTTGAACGTAACAAGGTATCATTCAAAAATCTGCCACGTCTGTTTTGATGCTCACGAGGTCTCAAGCCTCTCCCGTCACGTCTCCAAATGTGGGAGAACGTCAGCTGAACGGTTCCCCCAAACTCAAGAATTAACCGGAAACGATGGAATGGATCGCTTTGTCTCTTTGGACACATGATTCATGGCTTGAAATGGCACGTGTCTGGTTCTCCAAATGCAGCACCGGCACCCCTGGCAGATTTACAGTATCACATGCTCAATGACAGAAGCTAATTACATTCTCATTCATTGGGTGTCGTTCAATGATATGCTTTTGCTGGCCACTGAAGCAGTTCTCTCACTTGAGGACAAGGTCTAAGGATATCGTGTAGAATTTTGTCATTTGTGGTTTATATGTCCAACTTTCTTCATTGTGTTCATGGATGTTACTCTGAGTGGGTAGCTTTGCTTGATAAGAACAAAAAGCGACACGCTTTTCAACAACAACATGGATATGGTGTAGGGGTATCACGTTCGTTTTGCAATGGCGCCGCCAAAGCCAATGTGGATTATTATTTATGGGTTATCACTTACGGTTTATCAATGACGGTTTATCATTAATAATAACCTTTTAATGTTTACAATTCAAATCAAAGAATCCATTACGCCCTGGCAGAGTTACCTATTACCTCTACCTAACATGCGGCTATAGTACTAGGTATCTATGCCACCCATAGGCTCCAATCGCCTTTACTAATCCCCTAGACGAGATTGATAGTTTGGAAGTCGTTAGACTCTCAAGGTCGGAATGTATCATCATCTTCCTCGTTGGCGGCTGCCTCTGGTCGATCAACGGCATCGTCGTCGTCGGATTCTTGGACCACCATTCTGTTGCGGCGTTGGGATCTAGTGCGTTGAGGTGTATCGACCTGGGTTGATTGGCTGCAATCATTGCCGTCGGTGATGTCGGCCTCAAGATTCTCCGTCACTGTTTCAACCTTCTTGCCACTGGACTTGTTGGAACGTTATCGTTTACTCAAAGCAATAAAGACATCCGCGATCTCGGAGGCATTAAGATCGGCGAGATGCCCGTTGATATTCGCTATTAAATTAGTATCCAATGAGTAATGAGTAAAGCCTTTGACTTACCAGCATTTTCATCTCCTAGGGCCTCACCAAGACCTTCCTTGGCCGTCTTGATAAATTCTTTACTAAATTTTGTAATAATTTATTTAAACTTATATAAATTTATTAAATCTTATTAAACTTTTATACTCTTATGATCATTTTAGTAGAGTTTAGTGTCATACCTAGTCATCGGAACTCTTACACAGAACTGTATTGTGTGAAGATAGGGACAAGCTGCCATTCCAGATCGTGGAACGAATCATTGCAACAAGGGGTTTCCTTCAACACTCAGCTCGTCCCTAGCACTATTACAGGACAGGAATACTTTAGACGTATCAAAACTTCAATAACTCAATCGAAACTAACCCAGTTGAAGACTTGAAGAGAAGACATTTCATGACTTCCCTCCGGGCCTGCAGCCGGCCCACTTCCGGAAAGAGCATTTAGAAGAGGAAGGACCCCTCGAGGTTAATGTGAAGCTTGGCTTTCGGGTGCAATGGACACGTGACATCTGCCACGAGGCAGTCCCGCAGTAGCAAATATAACTCAACATCGACACAAACCCTTGACAATGGCGGCATCCAAACAACCATCCAGCCAGGAATTGATAAGATTAAAAAAGAGCAAAATGCTGCAGCCGCAAAAGGCAAAAGAATTGAACTGGAGACAAAGGGATTTGAACCCCTGGCCTTTCGCACACATTTGAAGCAATGCAAAGCGAACGTGATACCCCTACACCATATCCCCTGTTGTTGTTGAAATGCATTTCACTCTTGAACTATATGTAGCCTTCGCAATAGAATACATCCCTTCACGCATGTAGTGTTGGATTTGCTCTATTATAACAATTCACTAAGCCGAATCAATTCCATGTCTACAAATATCGTAAAACCAAACCGTGCTATTACTGTATTAATCTTTTTCTGGATGCTTGCTTTAATCCATATGACCTGAATCAATACTAGTATATTACTCGCATAATGAAAAGATCGTGCCTATGATTCAAGCAATGACAGGCATGCTGGTCGACCAGAATAAGAAGATCAAGTAAGTAAGAGTCTACCCGCTGGAGAGACAATCGCGGACGAAGCTCAGGATCAGGCCATTTCATTCGGGCAATCGTTGAAACGCTAGAGTTCCTCGACGAGTTCTTTGAAGGTTTCATTCGGGACAACCCATCATATAAGCCTCTGGCAAAGCGAACCAAGAATACCGAAACATCAGGTACTGCTTTCATCAACGCGGCCAAGGAAGGTCTTGGTAAGGTCCTTGGAGATGAAAATACTGGTAAGTCAGAGGCTTTACTCATTACTGATTGGATACTAAGCTCTACTAAAATAATCATAAGAGTATAAAACTCAAAATAAGATTTAATAAATTCATATAAGATTTAGATAAGATTTAATAAATTTATATAAATTTAGATATAATTTTGTAAAGAATAAAGAAAATTATTGAGACTTTTACACATCTACTATACTCCAACGGAGCACCTGGTACACGGTTTGCGATGCCAACAAGGATATCTTAGAAGCCAACTAATCCGCAAGATAGTGCCTACTTGTTGATCATAATGAGTCAATATACCGAGCCTATGTCACGTTGCACATCACTACGACTGCTCGGTCAAGTTATAAAAGTCCTAGGTTGTTATTGACTGAAGCCTAAGATATTGACAAGAATCGTAAAAGGTTATCCTCCTCCACCTGAAGCACTGCTTCTTTCCAAGTTTTTCATGAAATCATCCTGTGGAGTTGTCTCGTAACTTATTTGCCAACCTTGCTGGCAACAAACTGAGCAGCAGCAGTGGCGTCCTGGCTGTAAGTCAAGTGGTCAGGGGTAATGGCGGCAGTACCAGCGCAGACACCATCGCCAGTGTGGCAGATGATCTTGACACGGTCAGCGTCGATGCCCTGGATGGCCTGTCGCTGGACTATCGAGTTGTTAGTTTCTTTCCGTCTTTCTGTTGTTGATAGGGAGGTACTTACAAGGGTCGCCAAAGTTGACAACGGCAGCAACCTTCTGGAGAGCTGCAGCGGGGATGCTTTTGGCCGAGTTGTGGACCAGCATGGCACCCTGCGAGTATCCAGACATGACGATCTTGGTGTTGGGGCACTTTGTAGCAGCCTGCTCGACGAGGCTCGCCCTATTTTTGTTGTTAGATATGTGATATCGTGATATCCTGGCGAGTGTTCACTTACATCTTGGCAGTACCAGCCGTGTCACCCATCTGCATAATACCACCAACGCTGGCGGCGTAATCAACACCCTGCACAGCAACCTTGTCGTCTCCGAGCTGCTTGGAGAGCGCGGCGAAGAAGGGAGGTCCGGCAGCGCTGCCGACGTTGCCCATCTCAGAGGTACCACGGGCGAAGATGACAGTTACGTCCTTGCACGCGCCGCTGAGGCCGTTCTGGGTAGAGCCGCCGGTGCTTCCACCGAGGCCACCGAGACCACCAAGGCCGCCAGTGCTTCCACCGGAAGATCCTCCCAAGAAGTTGCCAAAGGGAGAATCGGCAGCATCCCTCGCGGCGTTGGTAGAATCTGCGGATGCGGGCGCAGGTGTAGGTTGAGCGGCAGCAGGGGCGCTGCTGGGAGAGTCGCTGGAGGTATCACCTCCGGCTGAGCCTCCGGGAAGAGAACCTGAGCCACCACCGAGGCCGGGAAGGCCTGTGGGAAGGCTGGGGAGACCACCAGTGGAACCACCAGATCCGGATCCGAGTCCGGGGAGGGTGGGAAGACCACCGGAAGAACCTCCAGAGCCTAGGCCAGGAAGACTGGGAAGGCCGCCGGCAGAACCACCGGAGCCAGATCCGAGTCCAGGAAGGCTAGGAAGTCCGCCAGCGGAGCCTCCAGAGCCAGAGCCAGATCCAAGACCGGGGAGACTGGGGAGACCACCTGAAGAACCTCCAGAGCCTAGGCCTGGGAGACTGGGAAGGCCACCGGCAGAATCACCGGAGCCAGATCCAAGTCCAGGGAGGCTAGGAAGTCCTCCAGCGGAACCTCCAAGACCTGAACCGAGACCAGAGCCGAGGCTCTGTCGGACTGCAATGGGACCAGCCACTACAAAGGGAACGAGAGTGATGAGAACGGACTGAGGAAGCATCTTGGATGATGTTGGAGTCTGTAAAGTTAAGCGAAATTTGGGTTATAGAAGCGAATGGAAGGGAAAGAGAAGTTGAAAAGAATGGAAGTGAAGACTGTTGAGTTTGAGATGATTCTGATTTCGATTGTTTGAACGACTTCTACTCAGCTTATATGGCTTTCGAACTTCCAACGCTCGAACCTCTTCTTCTTGTCAACCCATGCGATACTTCGCGATAGTCTCATCCCAAGAGCTGTATCACGGTTCGCAAGCTCATCCCAAGAGGGCAATGTTTCCGCGTCCTGATCAATCTCCTACACAGGTTCACAGCCCTGCATCGGATCATGCCCCTCTATGCCATTACTCAACAACCCGACCGGAGCGCGGCCTCGTCGATCATCCCATGGTAGATCCCGAGGCTGCTGGGGGCATAGTGAAACGGAAAAGCAGAGATGATTATGCTAAGAGGGACAGATGAAACGGCGGTTCAAGGCCGTGCGGTTGAAACTATTGAGTCATGATAAAAATGGGAGACAAAATTACACATGATGTTAGTGTGTGTTTTTCTAGACCAGTATGGGGGCCTCCTTTCAATGCTCAGTTTCATCAAAAGAACTCCTGTTAAGCACATTTCTTTTGTCGGGCGGTAGAAGCCGAGGCTGTAGTCAATGTGGAACATCTGGAGATATAACGGTCATGTCCAGATGACGTTCAGATGCATAGTTTAAACAATGCTTTTTCAAGAGCAGTTTCAGCTTGACCGATTGATAACTGACTGACTCGCAGATGCGTTGAAGTTAAATTGCAACTGGGTCGATACGCTTTGATAATAAGATAGCGTGGTGGTGTAAATCCACTTGCCACCCTATAGCCAGCTATGGAGGAGAATTTGTTTATTTTTAATACGATAGTCCGTTGCTGGTGGACTGATTTCGTATATTCATATTAATTAGAGGGTTGCTAGAAGGGAAAGAATAAAGTAGAGTGAGAAAGAGACCCAGACTCCTATGAATGTGTCAAACTCCATGTATCGCTCCAGCACATGCTTCCAAGAACATCCTCTGATGCGAATACAACATCAAGCACCCATAAACGCAACTGTCATAACTCTAATATGACACAATTCGCATAGGGTTATTACATCCGCGTGGCATTCTATCTAAGCTTAGTGGCCGAGACTAGCAGGGCCCCCTTGCAAAGACATGAGCTCAGCCGTCTCATCAGCCTTCTGATCCGCCAGGCGGACCTTGATATCAGCATGCTGAGCATAAACCCGGAGGCCGATCACACAGACGGCATTCCAAGGCTGTTTCTTTCGCTGGCGTAGACGCGGAAACACGGCCACGCTGTCGCTGTCTGAACTCGACGAAGTATCATTAGCCGTCGACTCGGAGTCTGTCGCAGAGTCTGAACTGTCCATGTCGGATTCGTCCGTGGGCTCTGTTGGAGGAGTGAACACGGGGCATGTATCCGTGCTCTGGCTCGTTGCTCTTCGACTCTGTAGCGGACTGTGGTCTCGGGAGGGTATTGGTGATCCGGGGGGTGATGGGGGGCCCCGACGGAAGCCGGCAGATGAAGATTCCAAGCTCCGACCATTTAGAGGAGGAGGAGGAGGAGACGCTTTCCTCTTCTCGTCATTCTCCGGGCTTGTTTCATGCAAAGACGGCTCTCTTTTTGGTTCAACTGGCGTTTCACTGTCCAACTCGCTCTTGGAAGAATCTTCCGGCCAGTAACCAGGTGGTGCCTTGTCTGATTTGCCTTCGACGTCAGTTCCCTTGGTATTGGGCTCTTCCTCAGTCCTTTCGTGAGACGAGTCGTCTTTCCTTGTACCCTCCTTTTCGTTGAGACATTGGTTGTATTCGTTTCTCATCTGCACCATCGCCGCTTCCATACGCGCCATCGCCTCCGCCATCTGCTTCTTCTTCTGGTCCTTCTTCTTTCCCTTCAGCTTCTTTCGCTTCTCAGTCTCCTTCTTCTTGCGAAGAGCCTCGTCTTCGTCCACGATACCACCTTTTGCGTGCGCCAGGTCGTACTGCAAGCCGATCTGGCGCAGCTTCTGTGGGTTGTTGTCTGCTGCCCTCTTGACCATCTTTTGAACGGTCGGCAGAAATGCATACCTCTCGGCTACTATCTTGGGGATCACCTCGTAGGTGCCTGGTTCGAGCTCAACCTCACAGTTGACTGATCGACGATCCCACTGATGCACCGGACGTACGGAGCAGATGGGTGTCTTTTCACCTGGAGACTTTAGAAGGAAGTTGAGCACGAACTGGTACTGTCCCTTCAGATCAGTGAAATAGCGGTCGTCAAGCTGAGAATTGTTAGTGTTGGTCAATATCACCAGACGATGAGAAATACCTGTGAGAGAACAATAACCACCATGCCCTCCTCTTTAACTTCGATAACAAACTTCTTCTTGAGATAGCCGGTAAGCCAAGAAATGCTGACGCTAGTCCACTGTTGAGCCACAGTCCACCGCTCGTCAAAGAGACGAGTTCTGTACATCCACTTGAAGTTGTCGAGCATGTCATTATAAGACATCCAGAAGATTCCGTCATCGCCAAACTCATGTTGCAGCTTGCGTATCATATACGGAGTCCATTGCTTGGAACCGTCTGACCATGGACCATGCCACTCGCCCTGGCCATCTTCAGATCTCTGTCCCCAGGGGTTCCTATACATGTGTCAGTCGACTGTCTGATCAACGATACGGGATACATCGAGGCAGCACTTACCGAATCTTGACCAAGCGAATTTTGTTGGCGTCCTCGTCCTCAACTTCGGCCACTCTGAGAATAGAGTACGCATGCCGTAGCACGATCCCGTTGTTATGCTCGTCCCCTGGGCCGCCTGCAGACAACCCAAAGACGAATTCTCCATCCTCACCATCAGACCCCAGCATTTCGCGCCAGAGACGCTCTTTGCGAAGGACTCTATTGCCTGCAACTACGGTGTTCACACCACCTGTAAGGTCCTCAACAGCGGTACCGGCCCAGCCGCCATCAAGGGCTTGGTAGTCACCGTGTACTTTGGCATACTAAAAATGTCAGAATCGATCTTCTGTAACCAATCGGGATAACTCACTGCTTTCTCCAGCAAGGGGAGCCAAGTTTCATTGGAGTCTTCGCACTTGGCAAAGTACAAGGACTCGGAACCGGTTTGTTTTTGCTTCTTATAAAGCCGGGCCTTCTTACCCGTTGCATCGTAGACCTCGCTATCTTCTCCAAAGTCCTTGTGTCGCAAGTAGAGGTTGTCGTCCACTACAGTTGAAATCCACTCTCCATCGCGGTACAGTACAAAACCATAAACACCGCATTCTTCATCTCGTGCAACGCAAATCTTCTTCATCAAGTCTTTGCGATGAGCGATAGTCGCAAGGGCTGCCAACCACCAACAATCGCCGCCGGCGCCTTGCTTGATATCGGCGCTGGAGAAGCCATCAATAGTGAATTGAGGGTTCTCGAAGATCCATGGGATGCGATGAACAGAACCTGGTCTAGATCGGCAGCTACAAAAGTCCCTGCCATTGGGTGTGCGCTTTTGTAGATTTTGTACTTTGGCATCAAGCCTATGATTTCTCAACACGCCAGTTTTCTTGCGCATATTTTGAGACTTCTTGACTCGGTGCGTATCAATATTAGATTCGGAAGGTGGTATATCATCATCGCTGTCACTATCGTCGCAGCGTTTTCTGACAAGGCCATACAGACAGTTGTCATGGTATGATGTAAAGTCGGTTTCTACATCAAAGTCTGGGTCGCTGAACTTGGCATTGGTTCGTTCACATTCCCGAACAACGGCACGCACTCGAGCACGACACTCTTTGGCAGCAGCTTTGTAGCTCTGTGCCGCATTGCGAGACTTGGGATACGATGAGTCGGCATCGGTGAGGAGCGATTCGTAGAGACTCTGAGGGAAGATGGATGTGACTTTGCCAGGTGCCTTGGAGTGGTACTTTGTCCAGAACTTGGACACCAGAGCCTGAGGGTTAAGAGGTTTGCGCTTGGCCTTGGCCTTGGCAGGAGCTGGCGTTTGCCCAGGAACAGGTGGTGGAGGAGTCATGATTTCAACAAGTTTGTATATCAAGAATGGACTTGGGCTTCCAAAAGTGAAACCTCAGAACAGGCCCCCAAGATCTCTATATACCCGGCTATGACACATGCATTAGATGAGCTTTGTTACCCAAACCATGACCCTCATGCCGGCTGGTCCTCAGGTAACAGCACGCATCGCCGTGTGACATATGCGATTGCGCAAAGGATACTAGAAAGGAAAGGAAAGGCATAAACTACAGCTGTAGCTGCAGGCGTCTTGGCCTCCATGTAAGCAAGCCGCCGCTTTACGGTTCCGCCCGTCACGGCACAAAGAGTTGCTTCTGCATCGTGCAAAAGGCTGTGCTGGCTGGAATCAGTTTGAAATGGAGGGTGCAGTGCAGCAGAAGCGTTACAGCTAGCTAGGCAACAAAGGAGATAATTGGAGATGTTGAAAGATCACGGCTTATTCGGATGCTGATAGGCTGGCGAGACAAAGGTACTTGAGGTTGAAAGAGCCGCTCTTTCTCAGGCCTGGTGGTCAGATAGAGTTTGTTTTCATGTCGATTCGTCAATCTGGACAATGCTCGGCCGACTGATTTACTATCCCCTGTAACAAATAAGGCTGAACTTTCTCAAGTCGGCCGCTAAGATCAAGATTATCTACAAAAGCAGCAAGTTTGGGGGCCAAGTTGAACAGTCAGAACTAGACAAGGGCATGTGCTGCATGCCCAGAAGAGCACGAGGGTCTTGAATAACTTGGTTTTACAACACGAATATCCACAAACATTGCTGATATGGTCCGTTTTGTTTTCGCGCATCCAATGTTGAGGCCGTAAATTCATACTCTGTATGGAAATTCCGACTGATCGTCTGACAATGTTAAGACGAATCAAGACCAGCTTAACCATTGCCACGTCAGCAGTCCAGGTGCCTCACGGGAGCCTAGGCGTGCGGAATGGAGATGAGGCTCAACAAGAGGCAGACTGGGAGGCTGAGTACGGACATGCATGTTCGAGTGCATGACTTTATACAGTTCCGTGCAAAGGTTCCGACTATAACCTACCTTAGGGTATATAGAATGTATAATAGTCAGAGGTATGGCCTTAGGGTAAGATCATACAAGATTATATAAAATAAAAAGGTTCATTACACTTTATAGAATAGCCCATAAAATACAAGAATAAAGAAATTGTCGGGTACCATTCCACGGCAGTTGTCTTTATCATTCGAATATAAAGCAACTACTCTGTATAAAGTATGAAGAATTTAAGCACCAAATACAGGGCTACTTGACTGATAAGTACTTTTGTGAATGTCACTTGATACTCGTTAGATGACCAACTCAAAAGCTACGGATAGTCATCGGTATAATCGGGGTGGGGGTCTCGTTGCAGTCCGATGCTGTGTTGACAGCCTCCACTTGGTTCGACTACGAGTCTTGTTTTACAACATCCCGAGACAACCAATGACTCAGAAAATGGGTATTTTGAAGCCGTGAACAGTTAGACCACAAGTCACAGGGTACATCTTGGGATCGTCACCGATATGCTTACATTCTTCCCTTTCTCAGCATCGTTCGTATCAAAAACCATGTTTTTTTTGCAAACTGTAAAACTCCATCGCGGAGCCGGATATTCCGGGCCTTCTCTCGACGGTTCCGCAGGCAAACAAAAGACGGGGAACAGACGGACGGAGAGGACGGTCTCATCGTGATGCAGAGAAACCGGCAATATCGAGCGCAGCAACAATAACAATATCGACAAGCCGCACATGGTTCACATCGGGAGCTGTCAAACGTGTGACCTGCAACATTAGCGGTGCAGGCCTGACAGTAGCCTAACGGCGCTGGGCCTTGCGGTTCGCATGGACTGCCGCTGTCAAGTCGGTTTGGCGAAACGCAAATGCCGCGACAAGGGCGAGGCGAGACTGACTCGAAGGGGGAGTCCCCCTGAACAATCAAGGTCCAAGGCCCAATGATGGCGCATTCCATGTGGATAGAATAGAAAAAGTCTGGCTTGAAGCTTGTTTCTCTTGAATGGAAAAGACCCTGCCCTGCTAAAAACTGTCAACGGTGAACCCAAGCCTAATGTGGTGAGGAAGGGGTTCGTACTTCTTTTTTAGTCGGCGGGGACACGCGTTGGACATGCAGACATGCTGTAAAAAGTAAGGCGAAATGACTGACCGATGATGTAATTGACAAAAAGAGTTAAGCAGGGACCCTTGGCGTGAAGTGAATTCCATAGTGAAAAGGGCAGAGTTTTGATAGTGTAAAGTGCAGTAACATTGCGATTTAGAGGTGCAATTCGCATAACAGACATATCATGGAAAGAGCAAACGATATGCACCGAGTTAATACCCCCATTACGACCCCAATCATCCTTTCCAGACCCTCAATTGACGATTATCTCGTGTTTTTCCAGAACTCGACCCCTGTTTTTCTAAACCCGCCAAGCAAACTCTTCTGATCCTCTTCTTTTGTCCACCCCGCCAAAATGCTACCTAAACACGCTCACTAAAATTGTTAGTACAATCCATTGGGATCTTGTCACATCATGGGCATATTCCTCGGCTCTACTGTATCCTCTCGCCAAATACGGTCCTGATGTGCACACCGAGATCTCTCCCCTTCTTCCTACCTTTTTATCAAACACCAAACCCCCTGCTTATGAACGTCATCGCGACGTTACACATCAAAGAGAATATATGCTTCGACAGGTCGTGAAGCCCTCGAAAATTCATACTGTTGGAATCCCGTCTGCAACTTGTCCCTGCTTAATCCCGGAGTCGCTAGAGACTGACGACCATGGCG
Source organism: Fusarium sp. PT (assembly GCA_021020635.1). Lineage (NCBI taxonomy): Eukaryota > Fungi > Ascomycota > Sordariomycetes > Hypocreales > Nectriaceae > Fusarium > Fusarium sp. PT. The sequence continues at coordinate 856,540 of JAHMRZ010000011.1, forward strand.
ACAACTCCTCCTACGGCGGCCACCACCCTTCGAGGCTCGCAGCAAACGACTCCTACTGCTACTGCTGCCCCTACGCCGACGGCAGCTTCAGCTGTTGTTCCTGTTCTTCTAACATCTGCTTCCGAGTCGAGCGACGATGGCCTGCATCTCAGTCCCGCCGCCGCACGCCGCATAACACGCCGGAATCTTCGCCGCACATCACCCACTCCAGACCTCGTTACTAGCCTCGTCCGACCACCCTCTCCTGATACTTTCTATGTCGGTTCTCAGGTTACCCAACAAGCCAGACAAGATTTTAGATCTAGGATCGATCCTTCGTATCATTCCGGTTCCCTGATACCAAATGTCGACTCGGATCGTCGAACCGGACCTTTGCTTCCCCCGCATGCTTCTTCCCTCGGAATCCCGAAGCGTTATGGCGGAAATTGCATCTTCGATATGTACTCGTTGACTTATGTCACCGAGCCCGATCCCAACCTATTTTGTCCCATCTGTCACGACCCTCTCGTGGATCCAGTCACAACTCCTTGCGACCACACATTCTGCTACCGATGTCTGCGACAAAGCATTGATTCTAGTCCATCCGGGACCGCATGTCCCATCGACCGAGAACCTCTCGCGTGGCCCAACTGCTTCAGTGCGCCACGTCTGATCCGCACTCAGCTTAACAGCCTGGTCGTCAAATGCCCTTACCAGGCACGAGGGTGCAAATCGGAAGTTCGCCGGGAGGTAGTTGAGGCGCATGCTACTAAGGAATGTCGGTTCAAGGACTTTACTTGTCCTGGCGCTGATTGTGATAAGAGGTTGCGATCTAAGCCTGTAGATGACACTTGTCCGCACAAGCAAGACAAGTGCGCACACTGCAAGGTGACGATCGAAGACACTGATCGCGACCTCCATCTTTTAACATGTTCCATGAGCAAGACACGTTGTGAAACTTGCTGGAAGCTCGTCTATCGCAGCCAAGTCGAGGCGCACGAAGAATTAGAATGCGAAGGCACTGTTATCAACTGCCCATATAGCGACTTTGGTTGCCCAGCTCGCGCCTTACGTGGGCAGATGGACGCTCATACCCTCGGCTGTGCGTTCCACCCAGACACACCATCAGGGATGATCATCAGATCCCAGCGGGACATTATTCAATCTCACACTGATTTGGGACAACAAGTCCAGCAACTCCAATCTCGACAAGACGAGACAAACCAACGAATCACCGAGTTTAATTCCTCTCTCAGTCGTCGAGGTGTGGGCGACTCTGTTGTAGAAAACAACCGCACTATTCAAGACCTCGATGCTGGCTTCGAAGAAGTTCACCAGAATCTGACACACCTCGAGGCACGGCAGAGTATGTGGACTATCAACCAAATCATGCCCATCCGCGAGGAGGTGACTGAATTACGAAACAATATTAACATGATTCGAATGCATGTCAACTGGCTCCTGAACCGAAGCCGCGAAGAAGGCCGCATAAGAGCAGCCGCGAGCTCCGGATCAACGGCAACTCTTCAAAGGGACAGATCGGTGGAAGGTCCTCGTCTTTCAGAACGTCGCCGCTCAGCCAGTGTTGAAGGAACAGATCTGCCTCGTCTGTGATGGACGGAGCCAGATCCTGTATTACTTACTTTCCTCTCTTTCTCCCTTTCTATCTTCTTTTTTGGCGCATTCACGGTTCATGGGATACCCGGCATCTGCACATAAATTTGCTCGGAAAAAACATCAGGAAAAGGGGCACTCGAGCGTGGGAAGTTTTACTCTTACTATAGATTTGTTTAATCAGACAATTAGGGATCGAGACTTTGATTTAGGCGTAGTTGAATGTTTGTTGTGACACATTGCCTAACCTAGACATTCAACTCCGTCATTCGGAGCTCAAGGTCTGACGTCAGATAGATCTGAAGAATTTCTAATATTTTGTTTCTGGGGAGTACGTATCATGAAGCTGTAAAGAAGAGTACAGATTCGGTAGGTCTAGCTACATATTGCAGTGTTCATATGCGAAAGCCTTTGACAAGAAGCATCATTTAAGCGTATTATCGGTGTTCAATTGTTTCGTCGCACAAGCAATGTTGGCCCCGAGTATGCCCAGTGCAGTCATTTAACGACAACTATGATAAGTGAACCCGATGCCAATTTGATGATTTGAGGTTCAGCCCGACTTTCTGACCACCTTATCTCAATTAATCGACCATATCACAACCGTTTTATGGCGAGCCACTCTAATTACCGCCGTGGGCGGAGTTAAACAAAGAGCTGCGGAGTTTGTTCTACAACGTGAAGCATGGGTTTCGTTGAGTAAACACATATTAGTTGGCCTTTATCAAAAGAGGTACACTTCGCTCTAATAATTCATGTCAAAGGCTTAATCCATTCCCATCCAGGATATTACCAATATCGGATCTCTTTGAGCTGGTGACAAACAGTCTTCCAGGTCCTTCTACTCAAAGGTCACCTAGGCTTCAGCACAGCTGCCTGGCAACAGCCACTTAAACTCTCCATGCAGGGCAGCCTCACCGCCCCCACTTTGTCCGCCCAAAGTATCCCCCACCACACTGTTCCCTAAGCTCATCCATCATTACCTTACTTTCCGGCTCTCTACTACGGATAGACTACGTACTTGTGAGGCTCGGGTCCACACCTCATAGATATCCCATCTCAGTCTCAGCCTTGTCATCCATCTGAACGTTGCTTTCAACACCACTTTCTATCGCTTCCACTTATTGCCATATCTTCAACTCGCCCAAACCATAATGGATCCGAACGAGCAACCGTCATGGGCAGGAGGCGATGCCCCAGATAAGGAAAAGATGGAACAGGCAAGCTGACCTGGTGGCGCGGACAGAGCTCATGATGGGGACGATATGCTAAGTTATTGAATTCAGATTCGCGCAAGACGTCTTGCCAAGCTAGGGACATCAACGCCTGTGTCCTCCAAGTCAGATGAGAATAAGGCTCCCGATTCCGAATCGTCGAACCCCTCGCGCACGTCAACACCAAAGCCGCAGCCCGCATCCACCGAGTCACGGCCCAAGATCAATATTACTTCTTCTGCCCCGGCGGAATCCTCCAGCTCGAACCCTTTCAATAAGTCAGGGGTCAAGGCAGAGCCGTCCAGCTCAACAGGTAGCTCCCGTGTGAATCGCAAGAGACTGGCTTCAGAGATTGACGACATGGCTGTAGCGGATCGATCCTCCCCCAAACCCTCCAACTCTCAGCCTGAGTCCGACGCCTCCTATGTCGACCGAATACTGTCACAGATATTCCGCATCACTGTGGACCCGCACAAAATGATCAACGGTCATGGCCAACGGCTGGCATTCCTTCCGAGCCTGAACGAGGAACTGAACGAGTCTGGGGAGCCTTTGAAGTTGACTCTGAACATACTGGATCAAGCTTTGATGGAGGCGGCCACTAGCTATCCTCAGGATAAACCCCTCATGAACTACTTCTTGCCTTGCTGGAAGCGTGCCGTTAAAGCATCGGTTCAATTCAAGGCGACTGAGGGGCCCAAGCTTGAGGTGCACGAAGAGGCGAAGCGTCTGTGTATGAGCGGGTGTTTATTCGCTCTGACCATGCCAGACCTCTATGGGTAAGTAAATTTACTGTGTCAAGGTTGCATTCCTAACGTACAAGTACAGCCGACAACCCAATCCTAAGCATGATACCCTCGTGCCATATCTTCTGAAAGGTGTGCAGGATGAGGGTGGCATTTGCTTCAACTTCATCCAAGAGGCTATCAAGCGATTCGATGACGATGAGGCTTTTCCGGCCTTATTTAATGATGCCATGGTTCAGATCAGCAGCAGACTCGGCGCTATATCCATGGATCAGGACTATAAGCCGTATGTCCAGGTCATGTTAACTTACACCAGGTTCCCCCCTTTGATTGTCAATTTGGCTCAGCACTCCTGTTTTAACATGGCTCAATCCGCGTCCGGCATTGAAAAGCACACCATTCTGGGCCCCTTTTTCCGCATCTCACCGGTTCAGAGCGAGGTAATCAAGAGCTACTTTCCAGGGGCTCGATCTCTTGACAAAGGTAGAATTGCAAACTCGCAAGACGCCCTGCGAATGGTGTTGAGAACACACCAAGACGATCTCTTTGCCATTACAAACGCCTTCATCCGGGCAGGTCAGGATACAAGATCGCGAACTTTGGACTGGTTCGCATACATCATGAACACAAATCACAAGAGGAGGGCAATGCAGGTGGACCCACGGGAGGTTGCCTCGAATGGATTTATGATTAACGTGACCACGATTCTTGACCGATTCTGCGAGCCTTTTATGGATATGGACTTCAGCAAGGTTAACAAAATCGATGATGACTATTTCAGAAAGCAGCCACGAGTTGACATCAAGGACGAAACAAAGCTAAATGCTGATGATACCTACTCAGAAAAGTTCTACGCGGAAAAGCTACCTGGAGAACCGAACTTCATCTCGGAGATTTTCTTCTTGACTCTAGCAGCACATCACTATGGAAGTGAGGCTTGCAACTCCCAGCTCAAAAATCTGGATCGAGATATCAAATATCTGGAGAAGCGAGTCAAGATAATGGAAGCAGACCGGGTCAAGTTTATTAACGTTCCAGTTCAACTCGAACAATATGATAAGGCGGTGAAGAGACATGTTGATGCTCTTGAAAAGAGCATTGCTGTCAAGTTGTCTATCGAGGGCGTTTTGCTGGATGAGCGAATGCAGAGCACTTCATTACGCTTCATGCGAATCGTGGCAGTCTGGTTGCTCCGTTTGGTGACTCGATCACAGTACAAGCCTGGACTAGAGTCCAAGGAAATACAGTACGTGATCTGATGCTGTATGGTGGACATACTTACTGACAGTCGCAGACTACCTCTTCCCGCAGAGAAGTCAGATGTTTTCTCCTGTCTTCCAGAATACACGCTACAGAACATCGTTGATAATTTTAAGTTTATCTTCAGGTTTGCCTTCCATTTTCCTGCGCTATGAGGACTATGGCTAACGACTTGGCAGATGGTTACCCAAGATCCTCCCTAGTGCTGTTGGCGACGAGATGATTGCGCTTTGCGTAACTTTCCTTCGCTCAACGGAGTACATCAAGAACCCGTATCTCAAGTCTTCTCTGGTCTCACTTCTGTTTTCGGCCACCTGGCCGCTGATGCACTTGAAGCGAGGAGTTTTAGGTGACCAGCTTGTCGGCAGTCAGTTTGCCAATGATCATCTCCTCAAAGGACTGATGAAATTCTACATTGAATGCGAGTCAACAGGTGCAGACTCCGCATTTTATGACAAATTCAACATCCGTTACGAGATCTTCCAGGTGATCAAGTGTGTCTGGGTCAATGACCATTATAAGAGGCAGTTGACACGGGAGAGTCGGTTAGTAGCCCACAGTGTATGAGCTTGAAGAGATCGCTAACAACTATACAGGGTGAACAAGCAGTTTTTTGTTCAATTCGTCAACATGCTGTTGAATGATGCCATCTACGTCTTGGACGAAGCTCTCGGCAAGTTTCCTAAAATCAGAGCTATTGAAAAAGAGCTCGAAGATCCGTCAATACCCTCAGAGGATCGCCAAAAGAAGGAGGAAGAGATGCAGCAGTTGGCCAACCAAGCCACATCCTTTATGCAGTTGGCTAACGAGACCCTTGAGATGATGAAACTGTTTACTGAGGCTATGGGTGAATCGTTCACTATGCCTGAAATCGTGTTTCGTCTCTCGAGCATGCTTAACTACAACCTGGATACACTTGCAGGCAAGAAGGCAGCAGCCGAGCTCAATGTTTCAAACAGAGACAAGTACCACTTCCGTCCTATTCAGATCATCTCAGACATCGTCGATATCTACCTCAACCTTGGTGACTCTACGGTTTTCATTGACGCCGTTGCCGCAGACGGTCGCTCCTACAAGCCCGAGGTGTTGGAGCGTGTATCTCGCATTCTGACATCCAAGCATCAGAAGGACCCAGCTGCTATTGCCAACTGGGATAAGCTCAGGGCTAAATTCGTGGAGGCCAAGACAATCCTGGACCAGGCAGAACTAGACTTGGGTGACATTCCAGCCGAGTTCGAGGATCCCATCATGGGCATACTCATGACGGACCCTGTCTTGCTGCCCAGCAAGCATATTGTCGATCGATCCACCATCGCTCAGCATCTCCTAAGTGATGCCAAGGATCCTTACACCAGACAGGCCATGACAATGGAGAACGTTATCCCCCAAACAGAACTGAAGGAGAAGATTGAGCTGTGGCGAGAGGAGCGAGTACAGGCCGCCAAAGAGAAGATTAAGAGCGAGGCCATGGATACCACAGAGGGTTAAAGGTCAAATCAGACGAATCTGCTTCTTGAAAACGGGATCACTTGATTAAATGTATTTGATGCTTGTCTCTGTTAAGACGGAATGGTGCATGTGTACTTTGGTCTGTTTATGGCGGGAGCATAGAGGACTGCATAGATGGATGTGAAAGTCTACATCGGTCGACAGACTAGACATGATAACGAGCTACGGCTCAAGAATTGTAATCCATTTTTAGATGACGAATGTCTTCCTCAGACGAGAGCAAGTTGCATTTCCCATCTGTGATTTTTGTTTTCTATATGCAAAACAGGGTATCTCCACCACATCCTTCCTCTATTCCCTTTCGCATTGACGGACGGATCGCGAATTACGCCTCCAGGTCCTTGTACTCATCGAGCACTTGCTCAAGCTCCTTCAGAATTTCCGATTTGCGTTCCTTGGAGCACCAGCTTTCCTCAATAGCGCCACGGACAATCCACGCCCAATCCTTAACCGAAAGTTTGAAGGTATCCTGGACGCGGCAGTAGACCTCCTGAACGTAAGCGCCAAAGTAGGCAGGGTCGTCACTGTTCACGCTGAAGATGACCCCGGCGTCGAGGAATTTACGGACAGGGGCGTCGGCGAGCTCGGGAAGATTGCAGAGAGCAACGTTGGACCAGGGGCAGAAAGTAAGGAGGGTGCGGTTGGCTGCTAGCGTCTTGAGGAGCTCGGGGTCCTGCGCTGCTGCAAGGCCGTGGTCGATACGCGATACTTTGAGATGCTCCAGCGAAGCGGTGATGAATGAAGGGGGCGCCTCCTCACCGGCGTGAGTGGTAAGATGGGTACCAGTCTTTGCGACACGAGCGTAGACATCAGTGAAGAGCTCAGGAGGGAAAGCCTTCTCGCTGGAGACCATGCCAAAGCCCGTCAGGGTGCCGTCGTTGAAATGACCGCGGTCCAAAAGAGTGTCAACGAGAGCATGCGACTCAGGAACAGGGAGATGACGAAGAATGCAGACGATGAGCTCGACCGTAATGCCCAACTCCTTCTGAGCACGGTGCTTGGCGGCTGTAAGTCCCGCAACGACAGTATCGTAGCTAACGCCTCGAGCGATGTGCGCCTGAGGATCAAAGAAGATCTCAGCATGTCGAACCTTTTCACTCGCTGCCCTCTGGAAGTACTGGTACGCGAGAGTTTCGAAGTCATTCTCTGTGATGAGCACGCTCATACCGAGGTAATAATAGTGTAAGAAGTCGTCGAGACATGTGAATCGACCGTAGCGCTCCCGTAGCTTATCGGCGGATTCATAGACAGGGTCCTCGGGGAGCGTGATGCCATTCTTCTCAGCGAGTGAGAAGAGGAGCTCAGGCTCAAGAGTTCCCTCGATATGAAGATGCTGCTCAACCTTTGGCAAGGCTTTGAGGAAGCTGTGAAACTGAGACTTGCACATCTTGACCAATTCTAGTTGATCTTTAGTATCAGATGGTCCAAGAGATTTATTATCAAAATTGGCTTACTCGATAATCCCACTTGCACTTTATATGTATCTTTGCTCCAGCTTCACGATATGTGTACCGTAGTAGTTGATCGGTGGTACCCGATAAGAATTTGCGCTGATTGATTAGGTACAGATAGGCCCAGACCGAAATGATTAGAGCTTTGGCCCAATAGAAGCGCACATATTTGCGGGAGCTCCCGGCCCCGTTATAGTCATGGATGCGGTGTTTTGCTCGAATTTATATATCGATCGTATACTATAGTTACTGTATTGATATTACCCATCTTTGAAATGCTGGCCATTGTGTCTTGGTTCCACGACAAAAGCATCCGCTCTTGGCAGGACTATCAAGCTGAAAAAGAACGGCAAGCGTCTGGTTCTTGTGGCGCAAGTAGACGTGGGATGGGCTGAAAAGAGTGCTGAATTTTCCTTTCCCTCATTGATTCTTTCAGAAGCCCACTGATCATCGCATCCAACACTGACCACGGGTACTAGTCCCGGTCTAGTCGTTAATTAGCACACATGCTAACAGTATTGGTATGTTTTGGCTGGCTGTTGGCCCCTGATGGCCGGAGCATATGCACAATGGAACTGAATCACTTTTCTACAATCCAGGACCTGAGACTACAGGTACCTCCTACTCACTCCCCAGCCTCTCGAGCTTGTTGACAATTGAGCGTCGACAGCAGCTTATCGTGCCACTTCAGGGCCAACTCCCAGGAACTAGGAACACAATCCTGTTCCGATAACCGCGCTAAAAAGCAAAAAAAGAACCTTGTGTATTCAGGGAACTGCAATGGAACATCAATTGTGTGCGCACTCCGTACAGATAGGCCTGGATACCTATCGATGACTTGCGGGCATGTACGGATACCCGAAACCCACATCTCAGCCTTCTCAAGTATTACTCCGTAATGACAAGTCTTTCGAGTTGATTAACTTCTCCCTCCTTGGCTCCGACTCGCCTCATATCGCTGTGGTGGTGGTGGCTTCTGCATTGACTTGGTCACCTAGAGATGACGGACGCAGCGCTGCCCATCAAACAGGCTACAATCAAACCAGAGAGCAATATGGATCTTTTGTTGCGGCGATATCTTGTGTCCTCCTGGGCATGGACTTGAAAGACTTGGCGTGGGAAGAAACTAAGAACCAGCACTCATCTACATGGCTTATCGTCCCCTATAAGCCATGGGCGTGTGCATCGAGTTGTGGGATGAGATTATAGTGCCTGACTGGCAAGGACATGTATCATTCCATCAGCCTACTGGTATAACGGCGCGAATCGGAACGGCTCCCACGATCATTACCGAATGTGCATGAAGGACTACAACGTCCACAGGATGGCGTGTACTATTCAGCTGCTTTGCTCTCCTACCAAGCGGCGATATGGGATATGTCTGTTCTAGCAACGGATATTTGGACTGTCGGTGGAAGCGTAGCCACTGTAATATCAGCCAAGGTGAGAACGGCCGGCTCCCCTTCGTCTTGAAGATACTGCATGGCCTAGTTTCAGACATTGCGGGGGTTGGATCTGTGCCGCCATGGGCAGATGTAGGGAGCCAAATGCGTACCATTACTGAGCATGCTCCGGCAGACACACCCGGAATGTTCTCCCAGCCGTTTATTGTGCAGTGTAGACATTGGTTAGGCCTTATCATTTTAGGCAAGGTAGGTATGCGTCATGTGTTCTGGCCGTTGAGATATGAGTACGAGATTGGCAGTATTTGCTCATTGAAAAGGCTGTGATGGATGATCAAGTTTTCCAGATATTCCGAGACTTCTTGAGGACGAATCACGACATATCAGTGGCGCCATCCCACTAGGTAGCTGATATCACTGGCAGATGGGCATCGGAACACAAGTGACCCGTAGCTAGCTATGTCGTTAGTCCGTGAATCGCTTTATGGACTGTGCTCCGCGTGGGTATATGCTCCGTGAGTGTGTTGAGAGTGTACTAAGGACTGGGCCAGTTCACACCGAACTGTGACCTTATTTGTGCTTGGCAAGAGTTAACCGATGGACCTCTGATCCAGCATGATGGAGCTGGTCCTAGAATGCCTGGGCCATGTGGAACAGGGTACGTAAGCAGCCACGCGGGAAGAGGGAGTTCAGGGAGTTGAATTGGACGTAAGCCTGTTCGCCGATGAAGTGGAGAGAAGGGACAAGGTATCCTGGGTATCCCAGTCATGAACGGCTAGAATGTCTCAAGAACCGACTAGCGAGCAAACATCGAGCGGAGTAATCACTACTTAGCTGGACCAAGCTTTGTCGGCACATCAGGCAGGCAAACTAGGGGGTGAAGGAAAACACAGACCCTCAGTGCAGCAAAATTTGGTGTAAGCAGGGTCTGTGTTTTTCTTCACCCCGAGGGGCAAATAACTCGTTAGAGGATAGATATACGGAAAATTGTTCAGGAGACCAGGAATGCGGAATACGGTCTGCCCTGTGAGTAGTTTCATGTCAAATTCTCGAGGCGTCGGACTAGTTGTACTTGGTTAGTGGCGGTTCTATGTCAAAGTTAGCAATGCTCAAGATTGCGGCTGCTGTTGCGCGGCACAGTTGAGTCATTGGGATACCTGAAATACAGACCAAAGGATCGATTGAGCTTGGTAACTTGTTATTATGCTTATTCGAGGAATCAAGTCACTGTCCGTGGTGAAAGACAAAAACACGTGGATGACGTTGTCCCGGAAACGATTACCGTATGTCTGGTTTAGAAACCAGGTTGCTGGATAATGCCCACAACACGAAGTCCGACCATCTGCCCCAGGACGGCAGGGCGGTATAGGAATGCATGGGGCATGATCAGAGATAACGGGACTAGTTTTGTCCGTCGAATAGTGCAACAGATTCGTCTTATATCATTGGCCATGATGATGATGGTATCCACATCCATGCAAGTGTTCTTCTGGCTCGGCTCCCCTCTCGAACAGGAAGGGCTAACCGCTAGGACAGAGTAGTGATTCAACCAGGTGTCGCAGTGGGAAACACATGATAGACGGTATTATTGGCTTCTTTCCGATGGAAGTGACGCAGTGGTAAACTATTGTTAGTGAACGATCAACAAGAGCGGATGGATGCAGCCGATGGTGGTTCACGCTGCCACATTCCATTCTTTCAACCCTTATCCGTACCCTGGTAGGAGACCTGGAGCCAAGAACGTAAGTACTTTGTACCGTACCCACGAGACCCCGGGTCAGTACCGAGCCGAACTTTGTTCCATTGTTCTCGAAGATTGCCTGACTTTCTTTACGTATAAGCATTGTAGCTCGCAATGCTACTTTGACTCTCAACCAAAGGGGAAAGTAGCTTTGGCATGTGCTCTGGACTGTTCAATCGGCCATAATTGAGACTTGAAAGTGTAACGGGTTCGATTATTGCCGACGTATTGCTGGCGTATGCGCAGGCACTGTGCCAATGTCCGTACTTTGAAAACGCGACTCGTACAGTTCGAAGCCATGCCCTGTGCCTGTGCTGCAGACGAGCGACGGGCCGATGAACGGAAGGCTTGACCTTGAGCCGTAACCGTGAGTATGTTTGATCGACAGATCCGTCTGTTCTCAGGTGGTTGTTGAAGGCAGGGGTTTTTTGGACCAGGTTTGATGCCCGAGACCGACAGTCATAGAATCGTTGTAGGCGAGCAACAATCGAAGGAGGAAGGATCAAGCCAGAAGGTATCCGTAAATAATAATAACTAGGCATAGCCGGAGACTGGTGGAGCTGTGATACCTGTAAAAGATGGCAGGTATTAATAGCCCGTATGAGTTGAGGTTGAGCGGAAGATTACCCTATATCAGTAGGTTAAGGTAGATAAGGTTCCCGTCCGTCTGAAGTAAGGTAGGTAGGCAGAGTTGATAGCCGCCTCTTGCCCTTTCGCTCCAGTAACGACCTTGGCAGGGACCACTCGAACGGAAAGGCAGGAGTTTATCTTGAACTTTATCTATTTCAAGAAGGAACTTTCCTTGGAGAGCTAGACGATTGTGGAGGTCAAAGTATTATGTGTTGTTCTTTCCCGACGCAGGAACACGAGACCAAAGTCGCACATTTCTCATCGGATAATGCAAAAGAGACAGTCCAGTGTTTGCTAGGTACTAGAGGCCCCCTGTAACAAGGCAGGCTCGACACAACAACCTTAAACTTACCTGCCCTGCCCTGCTGCGCTAACCTGAGGCTCGCCTAACTTGAATCGCGGCATGCATTCCCCCGCCAATCTTTCATCTCCTTCTCGACTCCTATTTGCGACCTCAACAAAAGATGCTTCCACTCTTCGCCCTCGCCATTCGGCCCAATGGTACGGTGCGATAGCTGACTCTGACACCGTCTCCAAGATCGTGGCCCCTGCCCTGTAGCCTGGCCTTGTCCCAGCCCAAATTGACACCCTTCTACGGTAGTCAGCATCCGAAACCTCAGCCCGCCAGCTTGAATCTCAGCCCACACGGCCCCCAAGCCCCCCAAGCCTCAAGGGGCCCGCCCCCTCGATCTTGACAAGGGCCACACATCCAAGAGCAAGACTACCGGCCTAGCGAATGAAAAGCCAGAAGACCTCCCCTTCTGCTACCAAACTTGCGAAATATATGATACGATACGATATTCCGTCAAGCAATACTCCGTACAGAGCAACATTCTTTTGATATGCGAAACTACTCACGCGCAGGCATCCCGGCCGAAACTGTACGGGAATCACTTGACAGCAGGTTATGCCGGCTCGGCCCCGCTGCCTCCGCTGACGGACCATTCGTTTCCACTTCTGACCGGCCGTTGGCAGCGCTGCAACGGGTTGCTGTTAGTTTGAGGAGCGTGCCAACTCCTTTGAAGTGAAGCGCCCCTGCCGCCACAAAACATAATGAATCAGTCACCTACCTATGATCCACGTCCATGTCGCCGGTTTTCTGGATTGTAGGGGGTGACTTGCATGCGCATCGGTTGCTTGGCTAAGAAACTCATCTCGTCTCGACTCTATGCCGTTGTCTAAACCGCTGTCTTCGCCTCTGGCATGCCACAACGCGCTCTAACTCACGGGGCATCATGTCTTTCATCCCGACTCGATAGATGGTTCAGGGCAAGCAAGCCACTTGAGCCTGCCGAACCGGTTGCTCTCCGACCTGCCCTTCCTTACATTACATTATGCCCCTGCCTTTCGTTACATACAAGGCGGGTCAGGTCCGCGGAGTACGGTACGATCGCACAGTCCAGTAGAGTTTTCCTTTTCATATCTTCACTTATTCAAGCACCCAGGATTCTGTAGTATGCATGTTCTTTGAAAAGAGCGGTGGGGGTTATTTTGAACCATAAAATTACTCGGTACGGATCGCTTCAACCTTTTATTTCTCGAGCTGACCAAACATGGAGATACGGTACTATCTGTCAAATGATCAATACATACAGGAGGCCCGGGCGAGCCGCCCGTCCAGCCCTTCCCTTCCCGGCGATTCACTCGGCTCTAGCCCGAATCCCCACTGCGACCCTGACTGGAGATTCGTCATCCGCTTCCCACCCACGGCGACGGATATAACCGTCCCATTGGCGAACGCCTGGACGAGGTGGCTCCTTTGGAAACCATCATGACCGAACCCATGCTCTTCGGCAGGCCGTGTGCCCACCGGCAGCTTGCAGCCTTCTAAGTCGGTCCTCAACCATTGTGCAGTCCACCAACTCGGCGGAAAACCTCAAATTGGCCAAGGGCCATCCTACCATTGTAATCGACGTGCCCGGACTACGACGTGAGGGCGACTAGTTCCCGTCTACATCACCATCCTTAACCCTGGCCTCAAACTGTCGGCCACTGACGCCACATATCTGGCATGACAACCATGAATCAGGAGTCAGTGAACTCCGTGCTGTCCAGTCCTGGTTGAGCTCCACAAGTCAAGCAGTCAGATACATAGCACTAGATGCCACTGAACCATGCTCGACCGCACAGACAATGTGTTTCAGTTCTGAGACTACACCCTGATGTGTTATCGGGTTGTAAACATGTTACCATCAAATTGATTGAGTTGGTCGCTCAATACGAACTTCGGCTATTCGAATGTGAACTGCCTCGTTCAGGAATTGATGATTACACTTCACCTGGCTGAGCATTCGGCGATTTTCTACACACAACACACACAGTCAACACGAAGCGCAAGGCCGAGTACTTGACTTCGGCGACTTGTATGGGTCTCAAGATCACCTAAGCTACTTGACTTGGTGCAATAAGTTATGGCACGCCGATCTAGGCGCGGGGGTAACACATGGCATTACCGTAAGTCAAACATGGTGGCCGAATATTCACCGGCTTGGTCGTGTACAAGACTTTCGGAAATACCAAGCTTTTCTAGGCATACTAGCTACCGAGAAACGCTTAGTACGTACTCCGTAATAACATATCCGCCAGCAGAAAATAGCTCACTCGTTGTCTTGTCAGTGAGCCTACGCTCATTCAGCGATATGGCTTTGATATGATCGGCTCTATCGTCGTCTCTTGCGCGAAGCTGGGAGCAGTTGGCGCACCGGTTCATCTGGCTGATTTACAGTTCCAGATCGCACCACGGTCCCGAGTTCTGACATCCGAGGGTGGTATAGACTTGGAAACAAGCACTTGTCTTGTTGGACCGATGGTTAGGACTAGGATCTGGGATTATGACTAGCAACGTACTGTATTCCAGGATGCCCGTCTCCGCTCGAAACACATTAGCGGCCATGGCTGATCTCTCAACAGCCCTGCTCAGCCAACTCGTCAAGGGTCCGGCCACCCCTCCCCCCAATTTACCATCGCTGGCCCAGATAATATTTCCGAATCTGCGTTAACGCGCGGAGAGCCCCGGATCACGGACCCCAAGCGCCACTAACACGGTGCTGGTGCTGTGCCCAGCTGGTAACGGGCAGCGATATACCTGCCTGCAGGCGCCTCTTCTTTCATACGGTACATTTCCTCTCTTTCTCAGCCTAGTCGCCGTGAGCCAAACCTAACGACGTCAGCTCCGGCCTCGTGGCCTCGTCTTTTCCTTTCTCCTTCGCAGGCCCTTCCAGAACAACAGACTGTCCTGGGTTCGAAGGCGGCCACTTCAACACCGAGCCGGCGCCCATCTTCAAGTCACTCGTTCTAACCATCCAGTGTGTTTTGAGCCTTACATACGCTCTCCTGCCATTGGAAACCTAGACCCGGATATAAACGTTGTGGGTGAGGTGCTATCAGGTACAACGCTCTGGAGCTTTGCCTAGCCGTTCCTGGTCCAAACATTGTGGTTTGGAGGACCTACAGTCTATACCCAGTGTTGAACAAGGTGATGAGCCGAATAACTACATCGGAGCAAAACGGTATCGGGTTACACAGCCTCGCAACATTCAAGATATTTATTCCGCTCAGACGGGTTCACACTGTTCATTGCGGGATAGGACGCCGGCGGAAAAGATTGGAGGCTTCGTTGCAGGGTTGATTGACAAACAAACGGCATATCCTAGCTTCTTCTTTCCGAGCAAAGCGAGAGACGGGAGTTTGCTCGGTTTGTACTTGACGACCTGCAGGTTTTGTTCAACAGAGTTACTTTTATGCTCGTTGACCGACGCCCCCCTAACGTTCATTCTGTTGGGGGTCTTGAGGCTTCCGCGACCAACCTCAGTAGAAACTGGACACCGAGAGGGTATCCAGCTATGTCAACACAGCAGAACATCTATGCTCGCTCGCCCAATCTTTCGGCCAGATCCTACGACTCATCATCAGTATCATCTGCAACCTCGCCCAAGTCTTTGTCCCAGTTCGCGCCAGGGGCCATGAATACCAACCCGCGGTTGAATGTACCGGTAACGCCTCAACCCATCGGTATTCCTCCTTTACCTCCGGTCAGCCAGGGCTTCCAATCATATGGCCCAATGACCACATCGTCTTCTTTAGGCCATGATTCACTTGCGTCGAACGAATCTGTGGCCAGCACACCAGGTCCGACAACCTCACAATTATCAGGGCCACCAGGCACTCAGGGACAGAAGAGAGCATATCGGCAGCGAAGGAAGGACCCTAGTTGCGATGCTTGTCGCGAGAGAAAGGTGAAATGTGATGCGACTGAGACGACAAGTTGTTCTGAGTGTTCGAGCCGAAATGTAAAATGTCAATTCACAAAGGAGACGAACCGACGGATGTCTTCCATTAAACAGGTGCAGGATCTGGAGAAGCAGATGGAAAAGGTCAAGAGAGAGAACAATGGACTGCGGCGCATGCTCCAGGATCGAGAAGGGCCCATGGAACTTGATGCCGAAGGAGGTGACGACAATGCTTTCAACTTGCCAGCCATTGGGTCCGAACCGAAGCGTCGAAAGCGGCCAGCTCCTGTGCCAGAGCTTGCTCGAGCGAGATCAAACGTACGCGATTTCTCGAGGGGCATCTGGAAACTGCCAGCCCAATACCGTGAACGAGCGCCCGTCTTTTTCGACCCTCCAAGGCCAGAGTTGCCTGCAAGGCATCTGGTAGACCAGCTGTTACACGCTTATCTCAACTCGTCCCACTCCATGTTTCCGATCATACATTTTCCCACGTTCCGAGCATCAGTCAATGACCTCTACAATAACAACGCTGTTGCCAGAATGTCCCCGGCCTGGCTTTCTTTGTTCTTTGCGGTCTTGGCTACTGGTAGTCTTTTCAGCTCAACGTCAAATTCGCAGCCAAACTCATTTTATGAGCCTGCCGAATTTCTTGAGACGGCCAACAAAATGATCGACCCTTGGGCTAATGACTTCACTCTGGATCACGCTCGGGCACTAACATTAGTCACTCTTTGCCTGAATGAGATGAATCTCAAGTCAGCGGCCTGGACGTGGTTAGGAAGGGCAGTTCGCGTTTCTCAGGATCTGAGTCTACATGTTGAATCAGGGCCATGGCCAGTCATTGAAGGAGAGATGCGACGGAGAACCTGGTGGATGATCTACATATTGGACAGGACCCTGGCAACTGAGCTTAGTCGACCAGTATTGATCATTGACGATGACTGCGATGTGTCGTTGCCTGCCGGAGTAGACGATCAGTTCATTCACGAAGGGGGTATGCTTGTGCCTACGGGTTCGGAACCTCTAACTCATTCTTTGCTCGCTGTCATTCATGTGGTGCGATCGTACTCATCGCTTCTCGCAGCGCTAGCGCCCCAAACGTTGTCTTCGGTGCATCTTTCGACTCTTGACACTCACTTCAAGAAGTGCCTGAACACCTTCCCTCCAGCTTGCGACCCATCGAGCACTGTGCCTTTGGAGCCTCACTTCCTCTCTCCTCTAGCGTACCTTTTTCACGCACGTCTTTTGTTACACCGACATCATCTTGATCCAGAATACCCTCTTGAAGCTCGGATGGCTTCTCTTGAGAGCTGCACGCACATATCTCTCGAAACCATATCCCTCCTCCACCGGTCCAACGCAACTCTTTTGGCAGATGGCGCAACTGCCTTGTTAACCACGCACATCTTTCGCTGTGCCCTTTTCCTCCTTCTCATGGGCTACCTGGATCCTGCGGTGACGGCAGTGAGAGCTTTAGCTTCGATCGATCGACGAAGAGACGTCACTGTCGCTTGCGGACGTTACTTGGCGTTCTTTGTGTCGGCCTTGGGAACAAAACGAGTTGAGTACACGAACTACTTAGCAAGGACCGCACCGCCGCCCTTCGGGTCCTCGAGACCATCGATTGACCAGACGGCTCTGCTTCAAATGCTCTCCCGCGACGAGGATCTGATTGCGTATGCTTCAGCCGATCTTCAGGCCTCACCTGACGCTTCATGGCTCTGGGCAGGCCTGGAACGCGAGATCCCGATGCCTCAAACATCATCACCATTTCAACACTCGAATGCAGTATCCAGTAGTGAGCTGTTCAGTCCCGAGGCGCGTACAGGGTTGGATGAGGTTGACAATAAAGAATGGGGTGGATGGGCAAGGCTTGAGACTGCTGTGCGTGGGCTGGAGGCTGTGCCAGTCACGACCCCGACTCCATCGAGCTCGACCTGGAAGTTACCACCCCCTATCAAGAGCGAAACACCCGGCCCAGCGGTGGAACTCCCGAGGCTAGGCGATGTTCCGCGTTTCGGTTCTGAGTTACCGAAGTTGGGAGGGGGCAGCACGGCAGTGAGCCCTATACCAGGGAACAGAACACCAAGTGGAAGTGTACCTGGACCACCAACCAGCAAAGAACGGTTGAGTATTGCCAACATCATATGAAGTGTTGGCGGGGCGTTATGAAGCGATTTTTTAATGTTTATTTACGAAGCATGTCTTCCTTGTCTGGTGCTGGAAGCTGGCTTACTAGGAAAAAGTGGAGAGGATAAGGTGCATATATATAGCCTGGTTTTTGATGCATTTTGCGTTCATACGGCGTCCTGATGTATTGTTGCGCACAGCTGCTCCGAGGTGGCACTGCTTGGGGAGAACATGTACAAAGATACCACACGTTGCATGAGACGAGTACGGGATTTTGCATAGCACGAAGGCGCACCTGGCGTTGTTGGATGGGGACTCATAGAGCTGTATGCTTTTGCAACAGTTATAATGAAACACGGCTTCACCCGTTGTGTGTAGCACAGATGTACTAGACAAGTTTCAGCTTGCACATTTCTCAATGGTTACTCATCACACGCTGAGCTAGTCGTGTAGAAACAAATGACGAACACCTTTGGAGCATGAAGTACTATCAAATGCCTCAATTGGATGCCTCTTTACTCAAAGTCAACTTTACAACTCTCTCACGAAGTGTATCTCTCATATTGCCGCCATCATCCACATACTCTGCTAAGTCTAGGGCTTTTAGAGCCCATTGCTGGCATAGATCTTGGTCGCCCCTTGCGAGGATATCAATGCCATGGTTGAATGCCGTTGGGATGATCCAATCCAAGTCCTCTGCGGGAAAGGGTTTCTGCATCTGTAACCCAGTATTAGTTTCATGGAAAATATGTCTGCGAAAGGGACAGCAAAAGCGAGGTTTCACTAACCTGTCTTCCCTCCCTTGCGATTTGAACAGCTTGGTCGACTACCTGCAGAGCGAGGTTGTCGTTCAGGGGGAGAATGACCTGAAACATGCAGCGTATATACTTGGCGAGTCGTTGATTGTCGAACTGCTCCAGTGAAAATATTTCATTGATGATTAGACGCATTGTGCCATACACGACTGGAGACGACGTTAGCCTCACTTTGTGATTTGGCAAGTTCTGGCCCACACGTACCATTACCTAAAGCTTCACTCCTCAGCAAACAATCTCCCATTGCTTTATACATGATCTCACTTTTGCAGATCCGGGCTTTTCGGACGATTTGTCCCAAGTCATCCCAACTCTTCAAGCAAACAGCGCTTTCAAAGTCGAAAACGAAGAGTGTTGATAGTTTAGCCAGGAGATCGCGATTAACCTGGGACTTGTTATCGTTCCGGAAATGAGACTCAAACAGGGCTTCGAATTCTGAAATATGTCGCCTTGCCTCGAGATAGCTTTGAAGTTGTTCGTCTACTCTATCTTCGGCACGAGCTTGAGAGACAAGTGCTGCAGCGATTACAAAATGGCAGCGAGCAGCCATCAATAGCAGATCAGCATCATCTTCTGAGGGTATATCAGAAGGATAACAGCCCAAGAAGAGGAGACTGGCGCGGAAGATACGGATTAGATGCCACAGCCCCTATATGTGACAGTTTGTGACGCCAATGTTGTAAGCGTTCTTTCGAAACCAATGTAACTCTGGGACTGTGAAGATTTTGTCCCCTCTCTCATCTTTGGGATCCAATTTAGCAGTTTCAACAGCTGTTTGTGTTAGCAAATCTTCAACAAATAGCTGTAAGTCTTACCCTTCTCGAAAATCCGACAAGTCTCCTCGGCGAGCTCAGTGGTTTTGTCCGTCAAATCGCTATCTTGTGACTCAATCGAATGAATCAGCCTGATGGTACATCGAAAAACAGAAGGCATATTGATAGTCCAAGAGCTATCAGCATCAAAGGTTGCGGCGACTGCCTTGAGAGCCTCGAGGGTCAACAGTCTATCACCAACTTGTTGAGCTTCTTTCACACAAGCATACAATATATCTCGGCACTGAGACTTTCCTGTCAGCTTGCTTAGAAATGCGATACACTGGCGTCCCAGATTTTGATCCCAATTCAACAGAGAGACTTTGAACATCAGATATCTGGTGAGTGGTTCATCTTGGATGCTCTTAGGCATGATATGAAAAGCGGAGTGTGCGGTCTCCGCATCGTCACAAGCAATGGCACAAAGCATTAGTCGGCGACTGAACTTTCCTTGGCATGCCTCGCCGCTGGTCGAAAATATGGGGTGGAGTGCAAGTTGACACCACAGCTGAGCTTCGGGATACTGCTTTTTGGAATAGCTTGCGTCGAGTTTCCCCCATACGAGCTTCTGAAATTAGTGGCGTGAAGAGTGCAACAATATCATGACAGTACTTACTGAGAGGGTAGCAGTTGCGGCATCAACATCGCATTGGCCAGCTTCTTGTGCAACTTGGTCCAAGATTTGAATCAAGTCCGCTGCGCTCACAGCTGTCTCTGTTTCCATCGTAGTCATCCAAACAAGCCGAACAATGGCTTTCCCTATCCAATTGATGTTGCCGGATGGGATCAACTGTTTGAGTATTAGCTCTCCCATCAGACCGACTGCTAATCGGGGTCCTCTTGTGCGCAGCTCACTGATGCCATGCAGAAGGAAAACCAACCCAGCGTCTGAAAGATCAAGAGACCGAATCATACGCCGAAGTATACTCGCACATGCATCTGCATTGGAGACTTCGCCCGGAGATTTTTGGAGAATCTCTAGTTTCCAGTGTAGAACTACAGGCTTATCTCCAATCTCTGATTCCACAAGTGATGCCAGGCTGTCAGCTTCCTGTAGGTTTTCGTTTGATCCTGTGGCGAGTAAAGCTTGAAAGAGCTCATGATGGATAGACATTCGAAGCTCGAGCCCCTCTGTTGATAGTCTCTCTAGTTCCTGCTCATCGATAAGACAAAGCGCACGCCGTAGCCATTTCAAGGCCATGTCATAATCGCTCCTCGATGAAAGGTCAGTTCCAATGCAGTGAAACGTGTCCGCAAGTTGTTCAGCAGAGGATGGATCAAGGTGGTGTAAAAGAGTATCGGCTTTGGCAAACATGTGCTCCGCGACATCAAGACGCCCTTGTTTCCAAGACTTAAATGGTCAGCGACCTGGTGGTGTTTTTGACTTCTGTACTTACTAAAGCGCATCGCATTGTCAGATACTCTGCCTCAATCTTTCGTATCTGGGCCTGGTCGTTATCGGTCGCGTTCTCAATACCTTTCAGTCGTTCGATGTAATCAGCAGCCTTAGCCATGCTTAGAAGCGCCCCTTCGAGGTCCGACGACTCAACGCACACTCTTGCCAAATTAAGCGACAAACCCATCATATAAACTATGTCCTGCATGTTATCCTTGCTTTTGTCACGCCGGTGCTCTCGCGCTAGAGCATGGGCAAGAAAGGCCAAGACTCGAGCGCGAACCTGGAGTTGAAGCCGTGAATGGGACTGTAGAAGGTCGTCCCTTCTCCTCGCTTTGATGCACTCGTTCCATAGTTTTCTTCCAATTTCTCTTAGCCCCTTGGAAATCTCAACTGGGGCGACGATACGATTCTCGACCAAAGTGCTGGCCGTGGATATGTGATGATTCAGATCGGAAAGAAGAACATCGATAGAGATCGGGTCACAGGAGGTGGGTAATTTCGACAAGAGATCCGTTGCAAACTCTGCGCAAGAAAAGAAAGTCAGTAATGTATTTATGTCCCTCGATTGTCCCCTACTTACCCACAATCGCCTCGAACTTCCTGATATGGCCCGTGGTCGATAAATCGGCCGGCAACATGGTGGTTATAAACAAGGGACCAGCAGACGCCTCGTCGACCAAATATTAATTGAGATCATAGAATGAAGTAGGTAAGTATTGAGAAGTGCAGCCGCTAGGAACAATGCATTCTACTCAACGTCATGTGAGCACCCTGAGCAATGCAATAAGGCAGGAGCGATATGGGGGCTCCTTCCGTTGATTGCCAACACCACTAACTCCCGGGAGCCGAAAGCGGCGTCCTCGTGAAGTTCAAGCACTTCGCCATCACCTCCACCTCTATCACCAAAGATTTACACAAGAGCAAGGTCGTATTCAAACTGTTGTATTCTGTCTAACGTATTGCGAGCGACATACATACGCTCCTTGTTCGTGCGTATCCATACGCCGTTCCCTATCTTGGCGATTTTCCTTTCCTTCACTACAACTCGAAAACCAAGCCGCATCCCTCTACAAGTGTGACAAGTTATGCAGTGTTTCTAGTCATGAAAACTATACATGACATATACCAATACATCACGCACCTCTATTGTGCTGGCGGGTCATGTGGCAAGAAATTACCAACAATCAAAGCTGGCCTATAGAAAAGTAGTTAGGAATGGAACGGTCGTATATGAATTGGGTAGTTAGCACGTACAATTTGTGCTCGTCCCTTCGTATCATGAATGAAAAACAGCATTTCACAATCGGGTGGCTCGATCCAGGGTTAGGGTTCTTTAGAGAACAAGCCGTGAGGAGGGTCTCGTGCGCTGGGTCGAACGCAATCGTGCCAAACTCTTCCCAGTAACGCACCATTGATTCTTCTGTGAGAATCTCGTGCAACGCAATCTTGCCCTGCAGTAAGCGAGCGTTAGCAATCCATCCCAACAGCCCCCCCTGTGATGCAGTCGACACCATTGCACTCGGTCACTAGGAGGTGTAGGCTAAGCAAGACTCACATCTCTGAGTTGGGCTACTGATACACCAATCAGCTCTGCCATCTCCTTGTTGCCCCTGAAGATCTCGCCGGTTCTTCTCCAGCAGCACGCGGGGACAGCCATACTGGCAAAAACTCGATCATAGTCCATAAGCTGTTTCTCGAACCACATCTCAACGTACACGAGCTCCATATCCGTCAAAGCATGTGCCTTTTCTCGGAATAAGGGCCGAAACCGGTCGATTGTCCGCAGAATCTTTTGTTTGGATGACGCCGCGATGTGCGAATCGAGATATGTACCCAAGCGAGCATAACCTTTGATGTAATTGAACGGCTTGAGTAGTCCAGCGTCGTACTTAGCCTTGAGTACACGTGCCATACGCTCCTCAGGCGTGTCGTTTCCCGATGGGTCGGCAGCTTGTAGATAGTATTCGCGGGCCTTGTCAGCGGGCACAACGCTTCCCGGTCGCGGAATGTTCTTGCCCTCAGCATTCGGCGGGGGTGGCAGCATTGCTCCTCCTGACACGTTTGGCATGGTGCTTGAGCCACCGCCAGCCATGGAGTTGGCGTTATTGTTATTTCCAAACCTGGGAAGCATCTCCGACTGGCTCTGGCTCGACCTCTTGAACGCTGGACTATGTTGATCCTCTGGCGGCACGCCGCCGTCATCGAGCAGGCTAGTATGAAGGAAGTCGTTGAGAAGATTGAACTCGTGAGTGACTTCTGGGGCAATCATGTAGTTGGGGTGGTAGCTATGCATATCATGAAAATGGTTTTGGGCTGTCATCCATGCGTCTTGGAAACCCGCGACTAAGTGGCGTGTCAGCGATCTGAGATCAGGAACATATTCCTGGGCAGCCCCAGCCTCAGCCCACCATGCTCCGCTCATGATTGAAAATTTCAAAAGGGGATAGGCCCCCTTCAGGGCAGGACAGAGGGACACAACACGTACATTGATTCGCGTTACTGTTGCCGTTGTTCAACACATTGCCCTGCAGCCCTGAGACTTGGCCAGGTTGCACAATGGACAGCGGGCTGCCTTGGCCCAGCACTCCCCCAAAAGATTTGGAACCTGCCCGCTGCCTCGTCGTGTCAAACGTGGGGGGAGGTGGACCCATAGTGCTGGAGATGGAACTACGAGCCATGTCGGACTGTGCATCCGTTTCATCGACCACTGAAGGGGTCTGTATGCTCTGGGTGCTCTGGACACTCTTTGCCTTCTTGGAGTCGGCATCACGAGGCTCATCGTGGCAGAGATGGCCAATGTTGCGCTTGATACATCTGGTACATGGTCTTTCCTATCCGTGGCGTCAGTCACATAGCTTCGACGGTGTAAAAAGGCGAGCCCTCCCCCTGAAAACCAGAGCACAACAGCTGCAGCTCGAGTGTCCCAACATGTTTTCAGAGAGAGAAGCAGGGGCTGCCTAGGATCTTACTTACAAGATCGCAAGTCATATGCTAGACGCGTACAAATGTCAGCTACAATTCTCTCACATCCACAGAGGCAGCATGTAAGTCTACCAGCGGCAGATTGATTCATAGGTGCCGTGTCGTCGTACAGGAGTCCACTTAATAAGCAAGATGGCTTCATGGAATCCCCAAGGCTGTTCGAACCCCAGATGGGACCAATGCAAAAGCGCGTCGTTGGATTTGGGGTTGACTTACAGATCGTCGGCAGTAAACGCAAGCTATAATAAAGTGCCCCAGCGATGTCAGCCCAAACCATTCTTGCCTCAGATAGATGTATGCGCCATGATAAGCCTTGCTGCCGGGGTTGGGAGTCAACAAGTCGATATGTCAATAAATTGATTGGTCGCGGTTCAAGATTCTTTGGTTCCAACTACAATAATGAATCTTCATGACTCCAGCTCCCAACCTCAACGCCAATACACCTATGAGCGCAATGCGCGACGGCGCATCACGAGCCCAAACACGCGAGAAGGGATCCTTTTTGTATATGACGTACCGTGGTTGACTTTACGTCTCTTCTTAGCAGGTGTCTTATTATTGCCTGGAGCGGCTGTGTTCGAGCTTTTGTCGCGATTCACGGTCTTGCCATCGTCATCTTTGGCTAGCTCTTGCTTGACGCTCTTGCCCATGGCAGCGGCATTCCGGTCGGTCATTTTGTCTTATGCTCCCATTGGATCTCGAGGTTACGCAAGGCGGCGTCAGGTTCGCAGATCATTTGCGGCTCGCTGCAGCAGTTTTGTATAGTCTATAGCTCAGCCGAAGCGACACGATCCATTCGCACGTTGTTGGCGGCTAGCTGATGCGATTTGAATTCCTGTAGTTTTATGCGTGCTTCAGATGCAGGCTTGTCGTGTGTAGCTTTCAATGTTTCGTTTCCTTGGTAGAATCGCGCGCGCGCGTGAACTGGTCCCGTGGAGGGGGAGGGGAGATGGGAAGTGGCTGCGCAAGTGGTGTGAGTCCGAAACGGTCGAAAGGATGCGATGTCAATGGATACGAGTCGATTACAACGAAGGCGAAAGGGCGAATTGATAGCTTAGCAGCCGAGGCTGTCCCAAGGGGGGTGAAATAATAGACGCCCGAAGCAAGCAACAGTCCAGGTCGGAGAAGAAGGTAAAAAACGACAGGCGAGGCCCTGTACGATGAAGTTTGGCCTAGGCTTAGGCTTGGGCTTGGGCCTGGGGCCGAAATACCTAGGCTGGGTCCTCTAGTCCTGTCGGTCACGGCCAAGCTGGAAAGAAAGTTACTGTCTGTGGGGGCTAGAAGCAGAAGCAGCACACTAGCACAGCTTATGAGCGAAGTGGGCCCTTGTTGATCAGCCAGTTTATGTTTGAATGTCGTATTAACAATGTGAGCGTGTCTGTAATTGGTAACAAAACCAGATGGTGACTCGATACCAATTTTCTCAAATCGATGATCAGGCGAAGTTAAGATTCCCTTCCAAGTTTGTTTGAGAAAACTGCTAAAATCACTCCTTCCCCAACACTGGACCTGCCTAATGCTCCGGTCGATGAATGAACGATAGCGGGGTTTAGGGAAGGTGCTAGTGAAGTGGTCCCCGGTTACGGTGGGCAAGCGGCCGGGACGGGTCCGGGTTACCTCCGGATTGCAGTACAGATCGATCTGAGTAGGTATTGTCCAGAGGTAGGTACCTATTAACTTACATAGGCGCATGTATTTTGAATACTTGCAAAACTGCTTCGATGTAGTATTTTCTCATATTATCCATCAAACACTCCATTTCATCAAATCCAAGTGCCGAGACAAGACAGCGCCACAATCTTTTACTACCTACAAAAGAAATGCCTGATTAAAGTGTCTAGGGTTGAGACTCCAATGTAGCTGATGTCTGCACTTGTTAAACCCATTTTCACCTCTTCCGATGAATTATACACTCAGCCCATGGGTACCCTGGGGTAATTCAAACTCTGGGGCGACATATTGAATCAAAGAGGGAGTCGGAGAGTGGCCGAGTTCAATGGCTGGTCATCTTAACTTTGTGGTCTCCATCTGCTGACCTCTTCTGCTCTCGACATAGGGTATCGACCGAATTGAAGACTCCTAGTTTCTAATCAATACACATGGAATACATGTAAATCTCGAAAAGCTACCAGCCCATCCATCTCCGTTGTCTTTTCGCCAGATAAAGAGACCGTACATGAATTCCTATGCCTGGGGATAAACCCAAACTCTGGCATGATTTCCTTACTGTAGAGCTTACCTACCTACGTAGCAGTGCCATGTTCCAGGATCTTCACCTTACCTTCGGTCAATATGTTGGCGCTAAAGCAGGCTGAGACACTTTTCCCAATCAGGTAATCGCTCGTCTGGGTCGTCTTTGCGCGGTATTATGTCTGATCCATGTCTTCAATGTCAGCGGCCGGGTACTCTATGATGTTGTCATTGCACTCTGTAATGCCTTGACTAACATTCACCGCTCAAACTTTTACCCATTTGTGCTTTCCCTTTGGATGGCAGTCCCCTTAGGTATGCTATTTTCTCCACTTGATCCCACGTATACCTAAGGTGAAGCTACCAAACTCTCACCTTGCATCTTGGCAAATAAGAGAGGAATATCCATAAATTATACTATCTCGGGTATCTCTTTTTACTGGGTGGAATCCTTGCTCGTGGCCGGAGGTAAAGAGACTGCCACCTAAGAGGATAAATCACTTATTCAAGCTGGGATCTGCGCTCATCTTCAGATACTAAACACAAGATTACATAGACTAATGGCCTGCGTTCCGGATATCGGCTAAGTGCGGGTACATCGTCCAGCCATTAGACTATGGTTAATAAGTCTGTACTTATTGGATATAGATTCTATAAAATTTAATAAGATACAACTTGTTAGTACTAACAACTATTAAAAGTAGATGATGATGTCTATTATAGAGTTATCGCAATATACACGGCTACATATTTGCCATACGAGTCCACACGTTTCAGCCATAGGGTAATGCTGCGTGAAGATACTATCGGCAGTCACTCGTCATAACTGCATCAGCAAATATTCCATAAATCATAATTCGTATTGTTGGTGTTTACCAGGGCCGCAATTTTGGTTATGTCATCCCATACTCCGTTCAAATCAACCTATGTCCCAATGATCACAAACTTGATAGATGTTTCCTCCTGAACAATTCTAGTCATCGATAAGTCATAACTTCGACATTAAATAGCCACAAAGAAACTTCTTTCTCCCTCCTGAGGCACAACCCTTGCCTTACGCATAATCTCATCCTCACAAGACAACCTGATCCTCTCAGGTGTTGCTGGACTCTCGAGTCTGAGAAGTCCCTTGCAGTTGTCATCGCCAACTTCGGCCTTCACTCCTGATTGTGCACGAGCTGCCTTGAGCGCATCTCGAATGGCAAAGAAGACAGAGCTGCCCATAAAGAAAGGAGGCTCACCTACTCCGCGACTGCGCTGAATTGTTCGCAACTCTTTCCACTCAACATCCTTGAGGAGAGATACGTTGAAAGTTTGTGGGATATCTCGGAAACCGGGGATCTTGTATGCTCCAGGGCCTCGTGTGAAGAGATGTCCCGCCATTGGACCATTTCGCAGCCATAGCGATTCCTCCATGGTGAAAAGACCCAGACCTTGGACAAACGCACCCTGAATCTGGCCATAATCAATCGCTGGATTGATTGACTGACCAACATCCATCTTGACGTCTGCACGTATGCAGGTCCATGTTCCGGTCAGCAGATCGACCTCCACCTCAGCCGCAGCAACTCCTTGAGTGAAGTAGAAGTACATCTTGCCCTTGCCCGTGTTCCAGTCGTATCCAATTTCGGGAGTCTTGTAAAAGCCTTGCGCAGAAAGATTGACACGGTCAAAGTAGGCAGCATGGGCAAGATCCTTCATGGTAGCTTCAGGACCCATCTTCTTTCGATATGGTGCCAAACGCTCGGTCAAGATCTCGCATGCGTTGAAGATAGCATATCCGTTCAAATCGGAAGAGGCCGAAGCAGCTGTTGCAGACGCATTGGCAACCGTATTTGTCGAAGTCTCCGAGATAAAGACGTTGTCCAGTGGCACACCCAATGCTTGTGCAGCAATTTGCGTGAGCTTGGTATGCAAGCCCTGTCCCATCTCAGTGCCACCGTGGGCCACCAGAATAGATCCGTCGTGATAGATGTGCACCAATGCTCCAGCCTGATTCAGGAACAAAGCGTTGAACGAGATACCAAACTTGGTTGGAATCAGCGCCAGACCCCTCTTCCTCCATTTGTTGGTCTGGTTGAAGTCGGTGATAGCATGTCGGCGAGCTTCATACATAGACTCATCTTGCACTTGCTTGTACATAAGTGGCACAAACCAATCTCCCAGGCCTTGTCCGAAATGTGTCTGGCCATCTGTTTTGTACATGTTGATTTCTCGCAGCGTTTCGACGGGCATTCCTAATCGGTCGGCGACTTCTTCCATGAAGGTCTCAGTAATAAACATGCCCTGAGGCCCACCAAAGCCTCGGAATGCCGTATTGGACATTGTGTTCGTCTTGCATAGTCGTCCTCTGACAAGAACATTAGGAATACTGTAGCAACCGTCGATATGGGTCATAGCTCGTTCCATCACGGCTGCGCTGAGGTCAAAGGTCCATCCTGCATTGTTAAAGACATCGCACTCCAAGGCCTGGAGCTTGCCATCTTTGTTGACTCCGACCTTGTATTTACCGAGGAAGGGGTGTCGCTGGCCACTCGTAACCATGTCTTCCTCTCGTGACAGCATATACCGGACAGGTCTCTTCGTCTTCTTAGCTGCGAGCGCTAATACAGAGCTGAGAATCACTGATCGTGTTTCCTTTCCACCGAAACCACCGCCCATACGCTTGACACGGACGACGACTTTGTTGGCTTGTACGTCGCACACACGTGAGGCGAAGACTTGCCTGATCGAAAGGTTAGAGTCTCATAATTTGAAGAAGAAAAAGGGGTTGGCACTTACGTCTCATTGGCATTCTGTGTGCTGGCAAAGATCTCCATCTCTCCATCCTCGGGCTTGGGAACAGCCAGAGAAACATTCGTCTCAAGGTAGAAATGTTCTTGTCCACCCATTCTCACGGTTCCTGTAAAAACATGATCGCAATCCTTGAAAGCTTTCTCTGTATCTCCGCTTTTGAGTTCCCGATAGTACTTGTGATAGCTGTCGGTTGCGATAGCGTCTTCAATCGAAAGCACTGTTGGCAGGTCTTCATATTCAATCTTGACTGCTCGAGCTGCCTCCTGAGCCCGCTGAGGAGAAGTTGCCAGAACAAGCGCAATAGGCTGACCCACGGTCATGACCTTATCTTCAGCGAAGAAGACTTCGTCGAAGTGTGGCGCGCCGAATTTGTTGGCTTCTGGGGATGGCATATCATCCTTGTCGATAACGTCCACTACGCCAGGAATCTCCAGAGCATCCGCGTAATCAACAGAGAGGAGCTTAGCATGCGCCCGCTTTGAGAGAACATAGCAAGCATGGAGCTCGTTTTTAAACGAAGGAATATCATCGGTGTACTGTGCCTCGCCCGTCGTCTGTTTGAGGGCCGCCAGATGAGGGTTGGACTTTCCAGTCACTTCCTTCTTGTAGGCTACAGCAGCATGCTGATCGACCTCTCCCTTTGATAAATCTCGTTCAATCTCGTCAATTGCTTCCTTATCAACCTGTTCGGAGCTGCCGTCCAGTATGGTAAGGACGTCATGATAAAATCGGTAGAAGAAGCCGAAAGCCAACGACTTTCGGTAGGACGCCATGCCACCTGGAACACCGAATTGCAAGTCAAAGTCGCGACCAAGTGCATTCATTGTTCCCTCAAGAGTATCCAACTCGGCGAAACGTCTCCCAACAAGATATTCCATCGCGGTTTTGGCGGCAGCTGTCATGGCAGCCATGCCACCATAGATGAGATTCGCCTCTTGAACAACACCTTCGTCATCCAGACGAACCCTCAGTGCGCCGGTAACAATAGCAATGTCGTCGTCCTTTCTCTTCGCCTGCTTGTATGCTCGGAAGTACTCACCTTTGCTTTGAGTGATTGGAATACGTATCGAGGCAATGATTGCATCTTGGGCGAGTGCTGTCCTTCGGTAGCCAGTGAAAAACTGAGAGACTGGGATTTCGGTTTCCTTGGTAGATGACTTCGCCACTAATACAGCATTCGCAGCCCAAAGCACAGGGTTGAGATCCGAGATTGGTGATGCTGTGACCAGGTTACCAGCTGGAGTGCCAACATTTCGGATCTGTCGACCAGCGAAAAACTTGAGTTGTTTAAGCATGGCCTCAAAGACCTGAGCGCGTTCTCGTCCATAGTGTGGGATAGCATGTTCACAAATGCTTTCTAGGTCGGTCAGAACAACATTGCCCCCAACCTCGAGATGGTCATCCTTGAAACTGTATTGCCGTAGCTCAGCAATATCTCCAACGTAAACAGAGACAGGATATTCCAGAGCCTTGAACTTGGTCTCGATTTGGGTCTCTGTACTGCCGCCGATAATCTTGGCTTGGGGATGAGCACTCTTGATCTGCAAGAGTTGCTCGACAGTAACGGGGCGATACCATCTCCGTCTCTTGTTGCCGAAAGCTAGTGGTCGCAACTCGTGTCTTTTCAGAGCAGGTGGAAAGATGAGCTCCGTATCTGGATTATACTCGATGAATCCCGGAGGCGTAAATCGCTTGATGGGCTTATCGTCGAGGTTCGCCTTGTCCATACAGCAACCTCCGCTAGGTGGGCCATTGCCGTTCTCCATGCAGCAGCCGCTACCACCGGCTTTCTTAAACTTCATACCAGGCTTGTCAACACTGAACGTTTGAGCCGCATCGAGGATAGAACGGTAGCCGGTACACCGGCACAAGTTGCCGTCAAACGCTTCCTCGATGTCATCTTTAGAAGGGGAGTTGTTATTCCGTAACAGAGCATACAGGCTCATTACAATGCCAGGAGTGCAGAAACCGCATTGACTGCCGTTTGACTTGGCGATACGTTCCTGAGTTGGGTGAGGCTTCTGGGAGCTGCCAATGCCTTCAACCGTGACGACATGTTTGCCGTCTAAACTGGCGAGAGGGGCCAGACACGCATTGACGCTGGCATGGTAGATTTGCTTAGTCGTTGGGTTATACTGGCTTATCACTATTGTACACGCTCCGCACCCGCCTTCGCCACAGCCACTAGAGTTGTCAGCGTCACAGATGTTGAATGATCAGGGGCGAATACTTACAGTTTTGTTCCCGTGAGGCCAATTCCTCGCAAATAATCTAAAACTGTGACCTCTGGATCTATTTCGTCCAGGACAACCTTTGTTCCGTTGAGGTAGAATCGGAGGGTGTCGTCAAATTTGGAGGTCAGGGTTGCAAGGGGTTCAGGGTTTGACTCCCTTACGGGCGATACAGCGCTAGGCGCCATGACGCTGATAAGAAGAGAGAGACGATGGGTATTCTCAGTGAGTTTGTTAGGGAGAAAAAGTAAAAAGTCCAAGAGACAGATCAGGAAAGGAAAGGAGAAAAATCTATTGGAATTAAAAAACAACCTACGGAATGGGCCTTTCTAGGGTTCTTATCAAGAACGAGCCGAGGCGTTGCACTGTAGCGTAGGTTGTACTTTGGAGGGGAGGCTCACGAGACGTCGGGTGTGTTGGTGGTACCGTCAAGGGTTAGATAGCGGGTTCAATGGAGTGTTTGTCCCCTGTGTCCTGCACAGCTGCACCTTCCTCTTCCTAAGCAAGATACGTTTGATAGCAAACAGCGAGCGAATGGGAGCACGAATTATGTATGTTTAGGACGTGTCAACGTTAATTCGTTGCCACTGATAAGCCTGAATTCGCACCCCTCACTATGTATCTGTGCGGGGAAAGAGCCTCTAGTTAGAACTTACCCCACGATGCAGCTCGCCGACTCGCTAACGGCCGGCTCCGCCTCTCGATAGGACAGTTCCACGATCGGGATCCTCCACTTTTACGTCGGAGTTGAGAGACTGCGATATTAAAAGGATGGAGAGTATGAAATATGAAGTGGAGGAACGCTTTGAGTTATATGCCTTTTACAAACAATTGCTTTTGGTTCCTGGTAGTACTCAAGTACTTGAGAAGAAATAGCCAAAGCTTCCGGACCAAACAGACACATACAATCACAGTACAACGAGACCATGAGATTTGTATACTTCATCCAAAGAATCAACCATTCCGGATCCTTTTGGTTTCTTCCTTTATGCTCTATTCCAAAGCAGTGTCTACTCTTGGATATACTTCTTCAATTCCCTTAGTCTCTCCTTGGCCTTCTCCAAAACATCATCGTTCTTACACACAGCAAATCTGATATAATCTTCCGCCAAGTGCGCATTCTTTGGAGTGTAGAACTCAGTTGGGGGAATAGCCGCAACGCCAATCTCCTGGATAAGGAACCACGCCAGCTTAAAGTCCCGCGGACGATCAGCAACGTGGGCAGGGAAAGGGTAGTCCTCTGGCAACTTGACCTTTGCCATGTTGACCAGAATAAAGTAGCCGCCCTCGGGGTAAGTAACAGGCAGATGAAGCTCTTCAAACACTTCTTTCAGGCGGTCTACTTTGGACTTCATCTCTTTAATCGTTTCGTCCCAAAACCCGTTCTTGTCAGCCTGCTCAAACCCTATGGCAGAGGCTTCTTGGAAGGGAGCGGGGGTAGAAAAGCAGATTCGGGTGTGAGCGGCAGTGACGTGCTGGATGAGTTCCTGAGGTCCAATCAACCAACCTATGAAATGTTAGCAGAGGAGTTTGATATAGTTAAGAAGTATGTAAACCTACCGACACGCCAGCCGGTGGCATAAAAGTTCTTTCCAGCAGAACCAACAGTAAGAGTGAGTTTCTCCACCTCAGGAGAAAGGTTGGCGATTCGGGTGAATGGTACGTAGTATAGACGGTCGTACACCTCATCTGAGAGGATGATGGTTTGGTTCTTGACAGCGAGATCTGCAATTCCTTGAAGCTCCTGCTTGGAAAAGACCTTACCGACGGGGTTGTCTGCTAGATATCAGCGCTGAAGAAAGTATAAGACTTGAATGAATGCTCACGAGGAGTGTTGATGACGATCATCTTGGTGCGGGGCGTGAAGGCCTTCTCCAGCTCCTCAAAGTCGATTGTCCAGTCCGCGGCCGAGGAGTCCTTGGTGGCACCGCTTTCAGGAGGATGCAGCGGAACATAGACGACCTTGCCACCAGGCATCTGAATGTTGCTGATGTATCTACATGGGGGTTAGCGAACTATTCAACATGAGAGCAAGACCACTTACTGATCGAAGAAGGGTTCAAAGACAATAACCTCGTCACCTTCTTCAATAAAGCCCATAAAAGCACTCAGCATACCCTCGTTGGCACCAGTAGTAACGATAATCTCGGTCTCAGGATCTAGCTCCCGGCCCCACGATGGTGAGTACGCATCCGCAAGGGCCTTTCTCAACCGCGGTCGTCCCTTGGCCGGCGCATACTGATTGCACTCGACACGATCTAGAGCCTCCTTGGCAGCATTGAGGATAAATTCAGGCGGGTTGTAGCCGAAGAAACCCTGACCTAGATTTACAATAGGCTGGATGGGCGAAGAAGCAGCGGCCTCGTTGATCATGGACCTGTTCCCCGGCCGAGTTAGGAGCCATAATTCTTAAAGAAAAGAGGTTATGAAGAATCTCACCAAACATCCTTCTTCTGGCCCTGCACCCGAGCCGCGGGCTTGAGTTTCTGAGTTTGGTTGCTCATGATGCTGACAGTGCTCGAGAATCCTCTGTAAGAATGGAGAGAGATAAGAGTACGTCGGGTGGTAGTCCGAAGCACGATTTGGGAGGGGCGGCTTGAGGTTAATATGGAGCGCGACATCAACAACGACAGAGGACCCTTTTCTGCATTAGTCAGGCTTGAAATACTGGTAACATTGATTCGAAAAGGCTTCTTACATATAGATCCCCAGTAAAAGAAATGACGTCTTTTTTCAATTGGGTTAACAACAGTCTTTTCCCTGAAAGCTACGGCTATGAACCATTGCGATATCGCCGTAACCGGGAGGGTTATCTGGATGACTAATATTTTAGCGGGGAGTAACTGTCTACACTAATCACGTCATTCGTTCCAATGATGAGCGCTGTAAGTTGTGAGCTGCGATTGGTCCAACAACCCCACGAGCTCGACGACTTCCGGCACTTGCTGGAGATATGTCGGAATTCTCCCGATAACAACCTCTTTAATCCCAACATGTCCGCAGCCGGAGGTTGCAAGCTGGCAATAACAGTGGCATGACTCCAAAATCAAAAGCATAGATCTACAAAGCCCAGGTTTTCTGGTTTACATCACTCAGAACCAATACTGCATGCACGTCAACGAGTAAAGTGTCAGATGGATTGCGCTGATTATCTAACTCCATTCGTTTCATAGTCCTTCACGCCTTGCAAATGAACTCGACGTATCTCTATGATCTCGTCACTAGTCATCATACACCCCAGCATGATGAGTTGTTCTAAGTTTGCCCCATTCTTGGTTCTACCAGAATTCGACTGTCTGAAACCCCTCGGGAGTTTCAAGGCACATCTTATCTGGCTCAGGTGTTCCCTCTGTCTTCACATTACGTTCTTCCAAGAGTTCGGCCGTCAGTTCCACCAGTCGAGAAGCATCGATCCTTCGCTTGTGATCCCACTCGAGCAGGAGGACGAGCAGCTCAACAATCTCGTGACCAGGATTCAACTTGGCCAAGTTGCGCGCATGTGAGGCGCATCGACGCGGATACATGCGCTGCTCGTTTTGGTAGTATGTAGGCCATTGCGACATCATACCCAGAAGGGAGACACCAATTGCCCACATGTCATCGCTCTTACCTTCGTGCCTATGGTGCCTCTAGACATAGGGTGACCAGTATGAGCGTGTTCCGTGTGGTCTCTTGTGGCAGTTGATGTGATCGACTAACATGATCTCGGCGCAGTCGGCGACGACAACCTCGACAGGGTCCCACTTGCGTATAAGGATATTGCGTGGTTTGAGATCTCCATGAAACCGCTTTTTACCATGGAGGTATTCGATGGCCTGGGAGACCTGGTTCAAGACGTGTAAAGTGTCCTTTTGCGTCAGACCTTCTGTATGGTTGTTAAGCATAGTCTGCAAACTCCCACCGGCGCAGAGTTCCATGACAAGCACGTTCGCAGTTGGATTGTTTTCTTCTTCATAGTATTCGATATACTTGACGATATTGGGCTGGTTTTTATCCTTGTTGTTAGTCACATAACACTCCACTTGGAAAGAGATTTGGCTGCAGAACGTACATGGTTAAGATTTCTCAGAATTTTGGCCTCCTTTCGCAAGTGCTTAACTGCGCCAGGAGAGGACTTCCCGGCATATACAACCCCCTTCCAGGCATCGAGGACTTTGTAGACACGGGCATAGCCTCCTTGTCCTAGTAGACATCCGCGACGGTAATGGCAGGTAGGAAATGCTGGATCTTGACCGAGTGCAAGTTGCTGATCCTCCTCCGTCCAGGCTGACGAGTCAGCCATGGTGTCGTATAGCGGGATGAACTGGCGCGCTTTATTTGCCTCTGTCACTCTCGCTGTTGAAGGGAAATGAGAAGGAGGTGAACAATATCTCTATGATAAAAAGAAAAACAAGAGATGCTTTGGGCTAAGTGTGCGCGGTACAATTACTGCAGTGTCCCGCCACAAAAAGAACAGTGTCAGGTGTTCAGTGCCGTCGCACTGGCATACACCAAAGCAGATTCTACAGGGGCAAGTACAAGTTAATGACTTCCCTGACTTGCCTATTCTCTTTGTAACGTGGAAGTCAGGAACGGTCTGATTCCATAATAGTTTTTACGTACTAAGGTGCATAGATAATCTAACTTTAAACGACATCCCCCTCAACCAGCATCATTTGAAACTTGCAACAGTCCCAAATCACAGAGCCATGAATCATCAGACGGCTCCTTGCTTACAGTCCCCATATACGTCGAATAGAGAATGAGGATGTTGCCAGATGGACCAGACAACTTGGTGTACTACCAGGCAGATTCACATTATCGGAAGTTCAATACCACAAGTCACTAATGCTGAGGAAGAAATGCATAGCTATGACCATTCCATCCCTATTGAATTCCATGTTGATGTAAAACTCCGTTGATTTCGCGGAAACTTTGGAATCATCATGCTGTACATTGGATAATACATAAAAGCCATTTCCATTCCTCGTAGGCTTTATCATCCCATTCCACACTCCAAATTCCTTGAATCCGTTCGACTGATGCGTTAGCATGGTCTGTCTGCCAAAAATCTCCGTAACGCCGTTCCATGTAGCCCGAAAAGAAAGTGCCATGATATGAGGGTATTTGAGAACAAGGTTCATAACTAGGGTGTGCTGGATAAACTAGGCCGTTTCGTCACGGTGAGCTATCGTACGGATATTAACCAAGAGTCGTTCCATGAATTCCATAGATTCTTTCCCCGGAACGTCTGGAAATTCCTGTATTCCGCTTAGGCCGTTCTTTGCCGGTGTTGCCGCGTGGGATGCATATTCCTGACTTGTGGTCGAGTGGCCATTGCCCTGTGACGCTGAAGAGGCTTGTCGCCTGGCCGCTTCAAAAGTCAGCATCGGACCTCCTATCTGAGAAGGTGGACATTCAATCGAATGGCCTTGAAGCGCTGATGGGGAGTGAAGCGGGGCATTTTGTTGTGGTCTAGACGCCGACTGTTGAACAAGTCCCGGTAGTCGTGGAATCGGCACAGGCGTGTTGGGGATCTTGACACCAAATGGTTGTCTGTTTACAGTATGTTCACTCGGTGGTGATCGTTGAGCTTCCTGTAGCTTTTTCGCAGACTTAGGCGGGATAGACGAGCCTTTGCTCTCGGGCTGCTGCAGAGCCGGTTGCCTAACAGCAGGGGAACTCGGCGTGGGTGTCATTGCCGCCAGAAAGTTTGCTGGTAATGGCACAGGCGACTCCTTGGGTGGTATCTGGATGGGCTGTTCAGCCGACCCGTCATTCCTATCGAGGATTCCAGGTACTCACCTTATACGGCTTGAAGACTGTCGCAGTCTTGGGTTTGCTGTTTTGGTTAGGAGGTTGTGCGATTTGCTGAGGTTCTCGCTGAGGTTTCGGTGTTGGTGTTTGTATCTGCGCCTGTGGCTGCGTCTGCGGCTGCGTCTGTACTTGCATCTGTGTTTGGGTCTGCATAGGCGGTAGATACTGCGCTTTGATAGCAGGACGAGATAACTGGCCGAAGGTCGAAGGGTTTGGTCCTGGCGATGGATTTGGTACTAGCCTCGTGGTCGGTTGTTGTCTGAATTGATGCTGACCAACAGGAGGAATCTGCGAAACAGACGACACTGGGGGCAGTGTAGCCGATGGCCGATGGTATGGTGAGTTATGTGCTCCATAGTTCTGATTAATTGGCAGGGTTCGGTCCTGTATTGAGCCTCTCTGGAAGGCGTCTTGTTTGGCCATCATTTGAGCCTTTGGGTTGATCTCGTAGCCGTTTGCAAATCCTCTCTGAGCAGCATATGGTGTTCGGTATTTGCTCGAGTCTCTGTCAAAAGGTTAGAAATAGTCACAATAACAACTCTACGAGACAAACCTATTGTGGTTGACCTGGAAGAAGGGATACTTCTGGTAGATCGACGGATATACTTGCCAAGTCCCCTTGGTCTGAGGATGCGATTGCATAGGGCGAGCCTGTTGATATGTTACTGGTGCTGGAGCTTGGTAGGCGCTATGGTAAGGGTGCGTTGCAGCAGCAGGAGCAGGCGCAAGCGCAGGCGCAGGCGCGGAAAGAGGGGCGGCATTTGTCCTTGGCCAGTGATTATGTGGAGGATAGTGTGGTACCGCGTTATTCACAGGAGTCTGCACTGCAGGAGCCCTTCCAGGTGGCGTATAAGCCGGGGAAGACCTCACCTCGAACCTCTGAGCAGAGTACGTCGGGCTAGAGTGCTGTCCCGTAGGTGCAGTTTGTGCGTACGGATAGTGATACGCTGCAGGATGGTGTTGATTAGGAACGGGTGAAGAAGCAGCTGGTGTAAACCTGTGAGTGGTGAAGCTACCCATGGCGGGGAAATTGGTTTCGGTGCCAACTCGCGGCTTATACACGTATGGTTTGTCTGATCGGCCGGCAGGATAAGGAGCAGGGGATTGGTAAGGCTGTCGTGGAGGGTATACCGGAGCCGATTTTGGGGGCTTCTGGGGTTTGGGAACCGTGGAGAGGAAGTTGCCCTTAGGGTTGTGACGTTTCTGGGCGGGATCTTCGGTGAACTGAGCACGAGCATCGGTTGACGTCTTGGGCAAGTAATGCCAGACCTGATCAGGCTTTGAAAAATCGATCTTGACCTGCTCTTTATTCGTGACAGCGTGTAACTGGAACTCAGCCCAAGTGCAGCCTTCAACAAACGGATCGTCCTTCTGAGGCTTGCCGTCGTCGAAGCGCTTGGTCTTCAGCTTGCCTTTCGCCTTCTGTGACACAGGCATCGGGATAGCCTTTTCTGATGCTTTGGGGAGTCGATAATCGGCTGGGTCAGCCACCAGAAGCCACTTCCATTCAACTTCGAGACGGTCACTAGGAATAGTTAGCTTGGCTTCAAAAGTATCGAGTTGACATGCTGACTGGACGTACCCATTTGGCAACACATCAAGAAGCAGTGTTTGCTCGTCAGTCCGGTTTTCAACCACCACACCAGCGAAAATGTCACCCTTGTGGTATTGCAATTGGCAGGTCTCGCCTGGCTGAAGTTTTGAAGCTGCTGCCCGGATATGCGAATCTGCCTCCAACGCATCTCCATCGAGTTTTTTGTCTCGTTTCGTTCGATGAAATCGACAACTGAACTCAAAGGCTTGCTCTTTGTATTCTGTGCCATCTTCGCCAAAGACTGGCACTTCTTCTTCCTCCACGAACACGCCAGCAGCGGCCGCACATGTCGAATGATAAGCCCGGGCACATTTCTTCTGAGAACACTGAAAACATGCGCCTCGCTTGGAGCGACAATAGAGACATTTGAGTTCGAGTCGATCTTTGTGGATCTCTGAAACGTTGACAATGGTTTCCTTTCCATCTATTGTTTCGATGTAAGTCTCCGGCAGATAATGTGCGCACAATCGATGAGCTTTACGGCCATCATCTGTAGGGAGTAGTTCCGA
The DNA here is from genome assembly GCA_021020635.1 of Fusarium sp. PT. Taxonomy (NCBI): domain Eukaryota; kingdom Fungi; phylum Ascomycota; class Sordariomycetes; order Hypocreales; family Nectriaceae; genus Fusarium; species Fusarium sp. PT. The sequence goes on from JAHMRZ010000011.1 coordinate 895,570, forward strand.
GGTCGGGATATCATTGGGACAGAGACAACAGGGTGGTTCAACTTTGGTCTTGAGACGAAGTCTGATTTTCTTGACCTTCCCCTTGCCTCCCTTCTCTCCAGGTCCGCGTTTTCGCTTGCGACCTGTTTCCTTGAACTTGACGCCTGAGGTGGACGGTGGTGTTGGTAAACCAGATTGTTCATCATCATCGTCGTCCTCTTCCTCTTCATCCTCGGTTTCTTCGTATTCCGTTTCTTCGCCGCGTAACTTGCGCTCAATTTCGTAGACGTTAACCCAGACACTGTCCTGCGCTTGCGCACACTCGCACTTTTTGGCGATTTTGCCGATATCAAGCCAAGATTCGAGTGCAAAATTGACGGCTTCGGCACAGTTGTAGCCAAGATTATAGCCGGAATGGTATCCGTATGGATAGGTAACAACGAACTCTCCAGGATACGAAACAACTTTGTTTACTGTGATGTTGTAATGCGACTTGAGGTGCTGAGGTGAGATGAGAAATCCTTTGTGTCGAAGAAACTGGTCGCAGGCTTTGGCATCCGTGGGCCACACGTTCTTCATCGCAGCTTCAAAACGGCGAGCATCAGCTTGTGAGATGCTGTACCACTGTTTCGGAGCACCAAAGTGAAGGTAGTTGATACTATAGAGATCAACATCCTCCAGATGCCAGGCGAATGTGGCTTTCCACATGCCTAGATAAAGATAGGCCGTGTTGACTCCAGGGACCTTTGTTCCCAAGACATCCAGAAGATTAGGAAGTTTGTTTAGATTCCACTCCTCGGTCGATTCGTCGAAAAGAGTTCCCATGAGGTCAGCACCGTAGAGCGGAGGTGCATACGTGAGTGTCTTCCAGTATGCCCTCTCGAGTTCCTCGCAACGTTCAGGAGTATAATCTGATACGTCCATCTTATAGTCCCAGTCTTTGAAAGCAGCTTCATCGATCATAGCGGATCCCTCTCGACGACTGTATTTACGACGGGCTGATACCGTTTGAGTTTTGGTCCTTGCTTGTCGGGAACCGCCCATGCGACCAACCGTAGGCTCACAGTTGTCGTCAACCTCCTCGCCTGGGTCCTTCTCGACCGACTCCACAGGTTTGTCCTCGGTCTCGGGAGCATCCAGCTTAGGTGAGACAGGTGTCATAGGTCGGTCTTCAGCATCTTCTGCTTGTTCCTGCTTGATTCGCTTTCCACCCCTGCCTCCTCGCTTGGCAGGTCGTCCTCGACCTCTCTTCTTTGGCATCGTAGGATCCACAGGTTTGGGTACAGCAGCGGCTCGAGTTCGTGGTTTAGGCTTTTCGGCATTGGCGCGACGCTCGCCACGTCTTGCGGGAGGTTGGTGTTCGCTTTGGTCGCAGAGTTGGCGCCACTGGGGAAGATTGTAGGAGCGCCCGTGAAGGATATTGACTTGACGGTAGGTTCCATTGGATCCCATGATGTCTTGTTTGATAGGTTCTCGAACTCTAACCTGCTTTACTAAGTCGTCGAGTTTGGGTAGAGATTCTTTCCATTCTTGTGGAGGGATAATTTTGATGATACCAGACTTCATACCGTAGCTATCGACAGCTTCCATCTAGAGTGCGTATTAGTACTGGGAAGCAAGGGAATCAAAAGGCGACATACGAAACGCTTGAAGTCTCTGAATTGGTGCATGGTAGGCTTGAAGATAGGCACAGCACCAGACCAGTGGTCTGGAAGAACCTCTCCGATATCATCATTGGTCTTTTCCTTATTTTCATTGCTTGCGCCATTATCGCCAGAAGGGATAGGCTGTGGCGGGTCGCTTAGAATGGGTTCGTCTTCCAGGTCGCTTAACTCAGAGTCCGAGCCATCAGATTTCGTCATGTTGTTACTATCGGGAGGCGAATGCAAAAAGGCCGGGTCAGATTGTGTTGTAGGAACATCTTTGGTGTTTGTTTCGATGGGCGCATTCGCGACGGTAGTTTCTTGGGGGTTTGGTGCGGTAGCGACGGCAATGCCAGCGTCGATCGACGTTGATGTCGACTCGGACATGGTAGGCGATCACGTCGCAATCGGCGACGATGCCATTGAGGGAGGAATTGCAAGTTTCGCGTCGCTTGTCGCCTCGATGTACAGCGTCTGATTGAAAATATCGGTGAGAGCGTTTAGAGAAATTTATGTCGTCTGGGGTATGTTTGCGCCGTGGTGTTGATAAATGAGCGATGGAAAAGGTCGTGAGCGCAGACTTGGAAAGTGTATAGTGGGTGAGAACCTGAGCCTGACTACAGGCAGGGTAGGTGCAGATTGACTGAAGTTGGTGGTCAGAAGGGCAGGTGATGCGGATAAAATGTTAGCGAGCGAATAGACGTGCTTATTTCAAAGTATCTTTCGGGCTTATGCTGCGCTAGGGGTACCTTCCAGCGATGTACCGTGCTAAAGCCGTAACCTGCCTTCGCCCCCCAAAAAATGCAACCGGAAGAAACAGGGCAGGGAGGTACCCAAAAGAAAGGACGCTAAACCCGCCATCATTCGATTTCGGAGGTTTCCATCATCATCGCAAAACGACAAGTACCCCCTTTTTACAGATAAAACTGCGACTCAAGGGTAGCTCTAAGGAGAGTGAAATATTCAATTATAATACCTCTATGTAATATTGAAAGTCGCATACATGCTAAGAATTGTCAGCGGTAGCTAATTGCTGGTAGAATATCATTGAGACAGCATGAGCAATACTTTCTGAAATAAAAATCAATGGCACCCAAATGTTTTAGGATCTTCAACTGATGCACATTGATCAGATTGATAAGATAGTCAGGCTTCTGAGACCCAGGAGCCTGGACTAAAAAGCTGGGGACATCGTCCACTACCGATCCTGGCCTTGTTTTGTCCCACCTTGGCCCATGAGCACATCAAAGTCTATCAATGGTCCCTGCTTCAGACCTGCCTTGACCTGGTGAAAGCGGCTGCAGCTGTTCCCTACTGTCTTTATACGAGTGAACTCTACTTTATTGTTCAGTCTTGCAAACATTTAGCTACAAGTGTAATGAGTGAGTGTCGATATCTTAAGAGTTATGCCTCCCGTCGCCTGGGAACTTGGATATTGAAACCTGCAGCTCCAATACATGAGTATGATTCTATTGCAAGGTTTCTGTAAGGTAAGTTCGCGCATTGTCTTGGTAATATCTCGTGTTTTTGATGATGTTCACCAGGCGACATGACATGTTGTCTATTCCCAGTTCCCTAAGCACGTATATGGGTAGCACGAATGGATCACTCAACCAGTATACCTGTACATGGAAATCACTAGAACATGCTATTAGTCCATCTTCGGCTATTGGTTTCAACTTTCTAGCGATGATTGCACGAGTATTGCATGTTTTGCTATCATTACCTGCCCGGTTGAGGGGGGAGAATTGAGATATACTATCTCTCCACCAGTATCACTTATAAACTGGTGCGGACCCTGTATCGTGACAACAATGTGGAGTTCATGTTTAATGGTAAGCCCATTGGAAGTCTACATTTCCACTACGGGGCAGTGTCTTGAATACAGTTGAGGATTGAAACATCCTCGTGAAATATTTTCACCCTTGAGTACTACTCAGTTGATGTGGAACTAATTAAACAGCGACCTTGGCGAAAAGTCTTCTCCTCTCCGTAGTATTCATGATGGTAGGCCTTAGTTATCCGGATATAAAACACTCCACGGATACAATATTGTAAATGAGTTGATATGACAGACAAACCTGGAGCGTAGGGATATTTCAAGCTCTTTTGTATGGAAGAAACTTGTAATATACTCATTCATTGCAGGGTAACCAATCCTCTGCCTTTTACACATAGCACTTGATCGTGTGCAACAAAAAGATCAACATCAGCCACGAATTCGACGTTAACACAACGGCCCCGAACCCGCCACTGCCAACGAGTTGGAACTCATTCGCCAATACAGCAGTACAAACCCAAGGGACTGTGTAGGTTGTTGCGTGTTTGGAGACGCCGTCACGACAGAATGATAACATTTCTCGAGGACTTGTCTGCACACTCCGTACGGTGAAAAGTCGGCAGGGATAGAGTCGCATTAGATGAGATAAATGAATCATTGAATTGAAGTCAATTCACTTCAACTAGTCTAACAGTGTAAGGAGGAAGTGGTGTTGAGGTTTTAGTTCATGTGCTAAGTACAGTTGGCTATTTTAGCTCTGCTAGGCTCGAAACTCAGCAACAGTAACGCCCAAGTTTAGACCGAGACAACTGACGTCAATATATGGTTCTCCGAAGCCTTTTGCTCGTATTGATAAAGGTTCAGCTTTGTGGATTCCGATGCTCTTTGTGACTACAATCACAAGCTAATGTAGTAAGCTTTCTCACATTCTCTTTATGGATAGATCTGCGCAGTAAGCGGCCTAAGGCTAAGTAAGACGCAAGTTGACACAAGCCTCGTTAACTGCACATTGACTGCAAATGGACAATCTCATGGCGTTGTTAGATTCAGTGGCCTTGACTCGAGCTGTTGATTCAAAAATCGAGATCTTGACCTTTCCTTATTAACGCTGGCTTATCGTCCGCCCAGCCACCTTTTATCGAATCGTCCTTCACCCCCGCACCTCTAAACCCATCATACTTTTCCAAAGAAGCTGGGTTGCAACCATCTTCAGCATCTCGAGCTCACCCATTGGACGGCATCACAATGGGCTGGCCTATCCTGTCGCTTCCCGGCCCTCCATGGCTTTATCGCGTTCCCCCGCTTCTCTTTGAAGCTGCATGAGCACACAATTTGCAGCCTTGTTGAAGACATGCCAATGGCATGTTACGAGGAGTTTCTGGGCCGCAGTAGCTGGGTGTTGGATTGTTGTACATGGACATAGGTCTTGTTAGAGCTCCATCAGGCGTTGATGAATGACGGCCAGCTGCAGCTGCCTTTAAGCTATCAATGGCCCTCTCTTCGGCTGAGCTGGGCTGAGCTCTTCTCTTCTCTTGTTCTTTCAATCACCTCACCAACTTGACGGTGCAGGAAGAGAGCTTGATTGCTTTGAATTGAACTCCAAATATTGTAATACATACACGTTACTCTCCAAGATGGCTCTACTCAAAGCACTCATCGCAGCCGTGCCGCTATTCTCCGGCACCATTGCACAGTCAACTGGCCAAGGAGAAAAGGTCTGGGCTGCTGTCGCATTTATCAACCATGGCGAAAGAACACCCATGGTGGCCAACCTTCGTACCGTCCTAACCCCAGAGGGAGCTCAGCAGATGATGCGACAAGGAACTGCCTTCCGCGCTCGTTATATCAAGGACGGTGTAAACAATTCGGACTATGATGGCATCCGGACAGCCTATCTCCAGAACCTCAAGCCTGATATTATTGACAACGACGACTTGGACCTTATCTCTCAGACAGATGAGTGGGTGTCGGGCGGTGCTACGGCTTTCCTGCAAGGCCTCTACCCGCCATCAACCAACTCGTTCGACAGCAGCATTGGAGGCGACGAAATAGCCATGAATCTGGTCGATGGTGACAACAAGACGGAATATCCTATGAACGGATATCAGTATCCCAATATTCGGAGTCCAAGTTACTTTGACCCTGAGTCTACTACGTATGCCGATAAATTTCCCCATTCTGACATTTGACTAACACGACTTAGAGTACAAGGCAATGCAAGATGTTCGGCATGGCAGACAGAGATCACCACGAACCTGACAGAAAACGACGCCCTGGGTAATCTCTACGGATCAACTCTGCCATTCTACCAAAACCTCTTCTCTACTCCCCCACTTGAGGGCACAATTGATGTTGATTATGCCAGCATCTGGAATGCCTACCCCCTCTGGGAGTTTGTCGATTATCAGTACCGCCACAACGAAACTGTCCATGAAGGGCTCAAAAACGCCAACACGACACTATCTTTCCTCAACACTTACGCCGTGACCATGGAGCGCGCACAAAACAGCTATTTAGACAGTGATGATGCCAATACCTCAACGGGCGTCCTCTACTCTATCGCTGGACGCACAATGGCGTACAAGGTCACATCACAGTTCAGAAGCAACATCCGTTGGGGCAGCAGTTACAACAAACTCACCCTCATGTTCGGTTCCATGGAGCCCATCCTCAGCTTCATTTCTCTCTCAGGTTTGCTCACAAAAGAAAACATCATGCAAGAGCCCTGGTCCACGCTCCCTAAGCCTGGTGCAGCATTGATCTTTGAGCTTTTTGGCGAGGACCCAGACTTTCCTGACCGTCAGCCAGCCACGGATAGTCTGCGTGTTCGAATGTCCTACCGTGCCTCAGCGGACGCAGACGAATCCTTCCGCAACCAGCCTATCTTCGAGTCTGGCCCTGACGGTATAGCGTACTCCAAGTTTATGCAGACTATGAATACCCTTGGAAGATCTCCTAACCAGTGGTGCGACATCTGCGGCCCTACACCTGCTCCTTGGTGTGACACAATCGATTTTGATAGAAACGACTGGTCTGATGACTTTTCGGTCAGGCCGGTCATTGCAGGAGTCATTGGTGCAATCGTCTCATTCGGTGTACTGGCTGCTCTAATCGCAGGTCTATGTATCTGCGGCGGTTATCGACTACGCCGCAGGGCTCCTGCAGAGACACCACACGAGGCCAGTGTTGTTGGAGGTGCCGCAGGGGGCTTCAAGGGACCCGAGAAGAAAGACGGTGATGCTGATGTGGTAGTCACAAAGCAAGGAGTCCACCACGAGCGTATTGGAAGCTGGGAACTCCGAAGTCCAGGCGAACTCCCTCCTCCTCAGACCTCTGGCATTGTTACTAAAGACCTGGGATCTCCTCGTCGACGATCTTTGGATGATAGTGATGACGACATCAGCGTTATGGGAGCGACACCAGTCAAAGCGCGGGAGAGTGTTTGAGTAAATATTCATGGATGTTTAAAGGGGGATATGTGATGTTTGCATGCTTGATTATACCCTTCTGATTCTTACAATCGTTCTGAGCTGTTGATACCTACTGGGTTGTATTTGAATGGGCGTTAGTGTTTGGTGAATATGTATATACACTCTTTTGAGGATATTGGCCATGATTGGTTTTATCTGGGCATAAACCGACATGCCTCCTGTTAAAGAACAAGTCATCTCAACTCGGCTACAGTGAGACTATCATGTGAATCCCAAATTACACAGGCATAATAATTCAATGAATGTGAAGTTATTCTGCTAATAACTGATCAGCATATCGTACTATTCCACAGGGTATATCAATCCAACACGTTTTACAAAATAATAAACTCCTCCTCCTGCACCCCCGGCAGTCCAAACACCTCTGCATTCATCATCCCATGCACATAGCACTCCCCCAGAAGCATCCATGTACCCCCCTCTCTCTTCCTGAGCAAGAATGGTGTTCTGCCTCCATACAACACAGCAACCACATCTCCGCGCTGCATAACATCGGGACCCAAGACAAACCATCCTCCAGCAGTGATCGCAAACGCACGATACCGTGATACTAGCGTTGCCTCGTGACTCCATTTGAACGCATCGCCTGTTCGGGCAACTTCTTGGATCTCTGGGCTAATGGCACCCGGTTTGTCTAGGGCGCGGACGAGATACGCTGCGCCGTTGGCGAGCCACTCTTCTTTGGGGACAGTATCATATTCCCGCGAACGATCTGCTCCAATACAGCCGTTTGTGAGAGTTTGTACCAAGGCGAAGAAGGCAGACTCGCCGTTGCGATAACGCTGCCGTAGATTGAACGGTACGTTGCGACGACATATTTCCCGCCAGAGGGCTTCAATAGGCAGACGATTAGGACTGTTGCGACGGGAGTGGAAGGTGTAGTGCCCGAAGAACCATGAGGGTCGATGAATACGTTCTAGACGTACGCCGCAGATATGCAGAGCTCTTCTCTCGTTGTCGGTGTGTAGCTTGGGTAGTAAGTCTCCAGATGCTCGGTGAGGAGTAACAGGCGTGCCTATAAGGTGAAGAGGAACAACACGCCAGTCCGGAACCCACGTTGGTAAGTTTGCTCTCTCAATAGTTCTGCGCTTGTACGTCGTAGGTATAAGATTACACGCGGATAACAGAAGAAGTGATTCGCATGCTGAGAGTTCCCTGGCCGCTACATCGTAGTAGACATCCTCGATCGGTCTGCTGTAGTCGGCCACTAGCTCCGTGAGGCCTTGACTGGTCTTAATTGAGAAGTGGCCAAGGAATGCATACACATGGTCTCGAGGGTCCTTTGATAGCAGATGCCGCGCACGATGTAGCTCATAGATAAAAGCTGCACGGTTATGGTTGAAGTCGTATTCCTCCTCAGGCTCGACAAACCGTTGATATAAGTAGCGAATGTTAGGCGTGAAAATGGAGAAACGCGAACGTAGGTAGTGGTATCTCTGGTTCAAAACACCAGCAACTTCTGAGAGAGTTTCCCAGTCAATCTCAGCGTCGCCCCAGTACAATGTCGCTGGTGCTCCTGTGCCAATTTCTTGAACGATCCACATACGATTGAACTGTTTTCATCAGTATAGAACTTCTAGAGTATTTTCATAAAAGCTCACCCATGGCTGTTTTGTCAAACTAGCTAGAGGCATCCATGGTCCTCTATCCTGGTTTAACAGTTCCTCTGAATGGACCCGTCGAAACTCACCATGCATCTCGTCATTATTAAACACACCTTGAAGATAGTATATCATTGTCTTTGCCTTCTGCGCAACGCCCTGGTCATCTGGTCCCAGCCAAACCAAAACATGTTTTGCGCCCTTATATATAGCATTCATCAGACTGACCTGCTGACTGCGTTCCGCAATATCATCCTGATTGATGCAAATTTGATCAGCCCACAGCCGTCGCGGTGAGGTCGCATCTCTCATACGTCGAAGAGCATCTTCAATGCTTTTCGTCAAAGGAAGGGGTTTCCCATGGCACAGGATCTCAGAGGTACGGTCCCCTGTACCCCAGCAATACGAGATGGCTTCATAATGCGGACTTGAGTCGAGGTTCTCAACACCGAGATGCCCGACCAGCGGATCATCGCCTGTACCCGGCTCAAGGGTGAGGATACGGATCGAGTAATTATTGTCGAATGGCGCGTACTTGTAGCATTCTAACGCCGATGATTTTTGTGGCGGGAGACCATCGGCCATGGGCACAGATTTCTCGATAAACGAGCACTGAGCGTTGTTGCCCAAAGAATTCGCTCTTTGGCTTCTTTTGGTGAGAGGAAGGGTAAGAAACGAGGTTGCGCACCAGACAGCAAAGACCCTATTCTTTTAGACCATTTTAACACCAATTGAGGGGCACTAAAGATGGAGGAAGTTTTTTTTAATTGAGTTCCATTCCGAGCAGGACATTAACTTGTTAGCCGAGTTGAGTGTTACACTTCAAACACATGACAAATCTCAGCGACCTCAACATGGAGTAACTCGAAAGAAGCTACGAACTTGCCGTCCCATCACGCCAGACATAGCCACTCCCAGTTCTTGCAAAATTTTGGGTTAAAAGTCGAGGTAAGCACTAGGACTGGCCTATCAGATAAAGGAAGAACATCGGTCACTCACTCAAGAACAGAACACAGTGTACGAATGGGGTTCATATTTTGATTTGTGATATTGAGCGGCGGCAAGCCTATCTATTTAAATAAACACAACTTTCCTGTGTCATCAATCGTTCCAAGAAAAACAAACCCAAGCACATTATGCAGTAGGCATCCGCATGCGCGATTCATCCTTTGTGCCCCCAAACGCCTTGTCCCGTTCCTGTCCGTGGTGGGATCCCAATAGTTACAAAAAGATAAAGATAAATAAAAGAAAAACAGAGCGCTGAGTGCATGTCCTTTTCCCCCCCTCTTATAGACCCATTCTCCCATGACTTATAGATCAATGGTAAGAAGTTCTAACCTTGATGTAACGGCGTCACAGCTAGCGCTGATACGCTGCACACGAGCCATAGCAATAGCAGCTGTGCACTCTTCCTCACCAGCATCGACAAGTTCCAAGCGAGAAAGAATCTTTTCGGATTCGACGCCACCGAAGATGTCGACATGCGACAGACTCTCAGTGTCGAGCTCTTGGGTTTGCTCAGTGACAGTAGTAGCGGCTTCAGTATGGAATAGGGCAAATTCAGGATCAGACTCGAACTCGGCGTCAATAGGGGCAACATCGGCGGACTCGGAGACCTCAGGCTTCTCTACCGGGCGCTCAATGGCGGGGACCTCAAGCTTCTCCTCCTCGGAATCGAAGATGGGCTCGATGAAGTTGGAGGTCTTACCAGAGAGGATAGCGGTATCGATGACATCGGGAACCTCCGGGGTATCGACAACAAAGACCTGAGGTTGGAAGTTGAAGGAGCCATCCAGGGTGAGCATGGAGAAGTCCATGTTTTGCTCGGGGATCATGGCCATGCCAATCTGCTGCTGCGAAGACGGTTGAGAGTTGTAAGGGTTAATGTCCTTGGGCATCTGACGCTGCTCAGGTTGAGGCTCGACCTTGAGCTGGGGAGTCTGCTGGACCGCGGCGGGGTTGCTGCTGAGGTTGTCGAGGAAGTTGGAGAACGAGGGCGAGGAGAGAAGCATGCGGGTAAGATCGCTCAGGCGCTTGTTCTCGTCCATAAGAGCTCGGTTCTGAGTTCGAAGGTCACCATTCTCGCTGACCTTGTTGGCAATCTCAGCCTCAAGCTGAGTGATGTATTCTACAAACGAGTTAGCAAAATGTTCGAATTGATTAACGGTTTAGGTAACTTACCCTTTCTGCGGGAACGGAAAGCGCGTGCGGAGACCTTGTTGCGAAGCTGTCGTCGTTCCTTGCTGCTCAGCTTCTTTCCTTCCTCACTGGCAAGAAGGCGCTCATCTTCGTCCATCTCTTCCTCATCCTTCTTGGATCGAGGAAGGTTGGTCATAGGGCTTGTAGCCTGGCTCTCAGGCATTGAAGGCTTAGCTCGCATAGAGTTCAGGAGCTGAGTAATCTTCTGCTCAACGATAGGGTCGGTGGGCTGAGGGGCCTTGCCACGAGACTTGGGCTGGGAACCCTGGCGCTGTGCCTGCTGTTGTTGTTGGATGATATGTTGCTGCTGTCGCTGCTGAGCTTGAGCCTTGGCAAGGGCGGCATGGGAGTGAGCGCCGGGGTAAAGACGACCGACGTTGTTGGTCTGAGTGGGCAGAACTGGAGGCGAGGGTAGACCATCGGCCTCTTGCTCAATGCTGCTAGGATCGACAGTGAAGAACTGCTGCGAGTCCATCTGAGAGTCAAAGTCCATATCCATGTCGGAAGTACCAAGTGTAGCTTGCGAAGGAGAGGCGTTGAAGTCGAAAGGATCGGCCTCGGGACTAAATGTGGAGAGGTAGTCCATGCTGCGGAAGTCTTGGTAGCCAGTGTTGTTTGTCTGGTTTACTGCCATGGTGTTGGCGATGGCGCCAGGGACAAAGCCCGTCTGTTGTCGGTACATGTCATAGTTGTGACTAGGACCACTCAAGCTCTGTGCAGTTGTGATAGGAGCAGCGACAGCAGCGGAGATAGGGCTTGTGAAGGTAGCCTTTGAGTTTCCTGACGGCGATAATGAAGCAGCTGGGGACTGGAAGGTGTCGTAGTCGGTAAGATCGAGGAGGGCGTCGATATCGACGTTATTCTGGCCTGGAGCCGACATAGTGTTGTATCAGTGGTGTCAATCGGCGATACCGAGAATCGAATCGTGGTAGGTGTTGAAAGATTTGGTTCGTCGCGTAAGTGTTGGAAAGTACTAAGCGTCGAATATGAGTTGAAGTTTTTGGTATGTTCTCGAGATGATGGAAGAAATTGATTGTTGACGGATGTGAGTTCTGTAACAGAAGCGAACGTTTGGAAGTTGGGAAGGGGAAAGATGGAACCAGGCAGAAAATCGGGAACTGGGGGGACCGTGTTCTATGAATGGGGTGGGTGTCTTGGACAGAGGTACGTACCTTTACCAACCGGGTCCGACAACAAGATCCCCGACATTGGATGTCAGGGACGAGGAGCTTGCTAAACTCCATTCCCGTGGAAGCCACTGTAGCCCACTTTCAGAGTCCACTGTAATCTGACTCGACTCCCCTAACTTCAGGGACTTGACCCCCTGAAATGATTCCAGAGACCACTCTGAGCCGCTGGACCAACATGCGACTGTCAGGTAACGCCGACCGTTGTCAAGGCTTACTAGGATCGGCGGCCGGGGAGCCGACTAGTGAGGACGGAGGACGCGTCAGCTCTTTTCTTGGGTGGTGCAAGCCAAGGAGTGAGAGCCAAGGGGCCAAGGATGTGGATAACAGATTGAGGCAGCGCTGTAACTCATCGAGCGAATCAGAAGCTGAGATTGACGACCGAGCCTCTCAGAGACAGCGACTGTTCCCTCTATCCCTGCTTCGCTCCGCGAGGGGTGCGAGTCGACCAGCGAAAGCGAAACGAACGAGCAAGAGACGCCTGCGGCCTGAGGATGACGACGCTCAACTGCCCCTTTGGGACAGGTCTCGCGCCAGGAAGGGCAGTGAGACCAGCGAGACCAGCGATAGAGGCATAGCGCCAGTTCTTCACTGCTGGTAAAAAGTCCCATAGCTCGTTTTGTTGCGCTTTTTCGTATGTATTGTGAAGGCCACCATCGTCAACTTCACCTGCACCTGCAGCTACGAGCTTACGTCTCTCCTGCTTCAAGGCTTCGTGGCCTGGGCTCAATCTGGTCAAGCCTCAGGTTGATTATTCTGTTGCCTGCATTTCGGGCGACAGAACCCTCATGTTTGAGGTTTGATGCCACGGCTAAACAATTCCTCCGTCCAATCGTCTACATAACCTGGAAGGGAGAAACTCGACTAGATAAAGAGCAGCTCCTCGTCATTCGTTTGTTCGTTTGTTCCGGCGGCTGCTTCAGCGGGCTGAACGGCAAAACTGGAATGCCAGTCAGCATCTGATCTGATTGTAACAAGATTCTGGCCATTGAAGATTTGTTCTGTAACTTGCTCCGTCGAGAAGTAAACAATGCGGGCCAGTTTTACCGATTAGCACTGGCGGGTAGTGAAACTTGTCATCCGTACATCCCGAGCGTGGCTGTACAAAAACAATGGAATCATGCCCTTGAGCTGGTTGGTCAGTAGGAAATAGTGCTTTACCAGTCCACTAATTATTACGACATTCACTTGAGCATCGAATTGCTCGTTCCCTGGGCTCTTCAAAGCATTGTACTCATCTCGTCTGCTAGAGGATAGTTGATTTTTTCATTTCCCTCAGACTCCCTCATCTCATTTCTAGAAGAAGTGAATCGACAAGGTCTTGCAAGCCTTACCGTAGATATTGCGGGGATGATTATCACCATCATTTCCAAATTTCATCTATCTCTTGCACTGCCACCGCCTTCATATCCCACCACCAAGCACAGTCCATAAGGATCCATTCCCGCCGATGGGCTCCCTCTTTTGCTCTTGTGTATGTCGCTCGCTAATTTGCTCGTTCTCGCTTCACAGGAGACAGGTTGGTTGTATTTACTGTGCCACGCTGTCACAATCTGGTAAACTTTCACAGTAACATGAGTGGCCGTCCATGAGGCTGTGTGTTCAAGTAAGCTTTACGATCACCCTTATTGCTTCCCTTTCCTGCTCAAGTTGTGGTGGCACAAGAGAATGATATCGGTATGTATGAAACGCCGTCAGGCCGTCGTCGGGTCCCAGCTAGTCAAGCACCGATCAATCGTCGGGGTGTTAAGAGCCGCTGATGACCGTATCTACGGATCTGTGCTAATTCATTCAAGCCTCAAAATCCCCGGCTAGTTTTTGCCACTCCTTAACCAATCTGAATGTTGCTAGTGTTGGTTGTTCTCGACAAACTCCGCGATCGGCAGCCTTGACAAAAATAGAACTCTATGTCTTGCCTGGCTCAACTGCCGCCCTGATTATCTTCTCCACTGCCCCTGACGATGATGGACAATGACACAAGAAGACACGGCTTTCGCCGTGATTATCACTACCAATTCAAAACGCTACCTAATTAGTTATGCTCCGTGCCAGGCTTGTTTCACAAAGCAACCCTTTTTCTTTTGTCGAGCGGTTCCCGCAACTGATCCCACATCCCGAAGTTACGACGGCTTCTAAACAAGCTTTCGCTAGGAATCAAGCCCCGTGAGTCTCGAATTCTGATCCATCTGACTGACTGCTAGGGGCCTAGGCCTAGGCGCGAAACAGCAGTTCGAATTTTTCCTAATACTGGCCATTCCTTGACTGGACAATTGTACTTATTACAGTTTCGGCTTGGGATTTCCTATTTAGTGTTGGCAAAAAAATCATGGTATTACTCATGCTCAGCGTAACTGCAGTCGTATAAACTTCTTTGGAGACCCAGTAAGAGAATTACAGTACGAATGATTCTACATTGTTCAAGAAACAAGCCTCATACAAGTCCAGTATGCGCCCTGTTTGCCCAATCGCCAATGCACGAAACTTACTGCTTGATGTTCCCTGAACACCTGAAGATTTCTCCTAAGCCACTCACAACCACGAATCACAAAAGCATAGCCACTGATTTATACTACGCCGACTGAATGCAGAGTTCAAGCTCGTGTACAGTTAAAATAGATTTTGGCTCGTACATAGGTATTGCGCCTCAAACTCCCATGGCAACTTGATATTCACGGTCATGTGGTTACGCACGTGATTAGACACACGTGACCAAGTCTCCCCATCGACACGTGATTGGCTTCGCGTTCCAGCCTCATGCTGATCTCAGCCTTCTTGAGGCCATCCATCAAACGGCCCCATTCGTCTGCATCTGCATCTGCATATGCTGAACCTCGTCGGAGCCTTACGCCTTACTACCGTGCGCGCCCAACTGCACTGCATTCGCGCCTGAGCTGTCTGACTTTCCGTTATTCCTCGCCCGGTCATAGTGTCACCTGGGACGCGTTGTCGGTTTGTATATACCGTGTTTGTGCCTTGATGCGACTTGTGAAAGGTTGAAACAGTATCTCTGCCGTTTCATTTAGTTGTTTGTGGTCCAACGCAGCGCACCGCATCACATCGTATCGTATCGCTTCGAATCGCATTGCATCGCGACTATTCTTTCTTTCCTATCTTGTACCTCCCAGCTCTGAGGTTACCAGATATCAGATATCACCCTTGCACATATACTCCGAGAAGGAGAGTGCTCTGGGAGAACACACTACTTTGTCTTGCTGCTCAACATCAGAAGATTTCTTCTGCATTACTATTTCGCTTTCCATAAAGCCATTTCGTGTCAACTGAACTTTTTATACTCGCCATTATGTTAAGCTGACTATAGCCGTACAAAATGGGCCGAGAAAAGCGAAACCTGCCCGCAGCCGTGGTAGGTGGCCCAAAGGAGAGGCATAGACGAGCCCAACGATCCCAGTATGATCATACGGCGCCTGTGCCCGCGGGCTTTGTTGCCAAGCCAGCTCTACCAAAGACGACCAAGCATCACTCATATTTCGAGTTTGTCGAAAATAAAGACAAGAAGAAGAAGCTTGAATTTCAGGTAAAATGCGACTTTTTGCGCGCCAAGGTTACCACAGCACTCACCACCATATATAGATCACTACCAAGAAAACACCCCCTCCTGGTTTCGAGTTTGTCCCTGCTGGCAACCCTGAACTAACTCAAGCATGCAAAGAACTATCCCGCGAGAGAGATGCTATGATATTTATCGTCTCGGTATGCAACAAATGCACGATATGTTTGCAAGCTGTCGGTCACTAACTTCCTCGAGCTGAAGAACACAAAGGAACCATCCGTGGCAAACACATTATCACACCAAGTCCATCGGGTTGGGCATCACGTCAGAGAAACGATTGTCGACGAAGCCCGGGCTAGTCTTGGACAAGCAAGGGAGTATGACATGCCTGTGCTTCGTGGTGCTCCTGAGCCCATCCCTGAGTCCCAGGAGGAATACGATGCCCAGGTGGACGCTGCCTTACGCGACTTGTTCCCCAGAATCCCAAATACCGATCGTCAAATGATTATTGAACATGCATTCAGACGGGTTTGTCCTCCCTCTCTTAACCTTGTATTGCAGGCTACAGATATTCATGATCATAGGACCCGAGCAGCAAAAGCGAGAAGGAAAAAGTAGGCCTCTCGGAAGACATTACCCTCGCTCGAAGGGTTCAGCTAGCAGTTCTTGCTCACATCCGACATACCCATACACGGTATGATACCTTGCTAAGGGAAACCAGCTGGCAGAATGCTCGCAAAGTTGTTGAGACACTGTGTTTGGACACACTCGTCAAGTGGCGAGGTGATGAGGAAAGCGGCCGGGACCAACTGGATGAGATCCTACGGGAGGTCGTTGTGATTTCCGACTCGGATGGTGACGACTCAGGACATGAGTCCGACTCGTCCGTTGAAGAGGTTGGGCTCCAATCCTTGAATCCTATTCTCAGCAGACCCATACAGAACATATCTGGCCAACTTGGCCCCGGTCACCACCAATCCCCTAGGCTCATCTCGGGCACAAAGGCTCCCGTCACCCCTACGCAGAGAGGGAAGGTTAAGAAATCCAAGCGTAAGACTTCGGCCGATAAGAAAGGACAACGCGGGTTCAAAAGATATCAAGCGGCGTGGCAGAATGCCATTGATCGGAACCGCAATGTTGAAAACCCGGCCCCCCTATCCTCCCCAGTACCACCAACCCCTCAGTACACCCAAGGTCCGCCGCCTACAACTTTGATCCCAATAGGTGAAGCGCTGCCTGCTGCTTCCCAGTTCAGGCTTGTCTCAGGGGGTGCTGGACCTACACCTTATGAGAACGGGTATGTTGGAAAGCCTCAGTATCTTTCAAATGGCCATTTCGAGATCGCTGGGCCGCAAGTTGCCCGCAAGGTAAAGTCTCCGTTTTATGAGGTACCGACCGCTTCGCACCCTCCTGTGCCGATGATGAACGATCGTCTACAGGACATGTTGGTGCAATCCATTGAGCCTGCATCCCCCAGCACTATGAAACCATCCTTTGTGCGTGCAGTACCGCCCCGGGGACAAGGTTTCGGGAATGAGCCGCCTATAAGTACTAGTATGCAGCATTCAGTTAGCATGTCTTCCCCATCCCGAGGTATTGATGCCAGAGGCGACCCCATGCAGATCGTGCGGTCCATAGCGGGCGAATCAATGACCTTCGGAGATAGGCCCTATCAATTCTCTGGGACAGATCCTCAACACAGAGCGGCTATCTCCACTGCTCCCCTACATCGTTATGATACAAGATCGCACGGAACCCCTAGTGCTCCTTTACATCGCTATGATACACGGTCGCGTGGGACGCAGAACCCTGCCAGGATCTTGGTAAGTCGTCGGCCATACGATGAGGTACAAAGGCCTGGAGACCGTGAAACCCCAATCATTATGGAAGATCGGGGTGGTTTTTATGAACGAGTTCCTGTCCGTTCAACTGTAGATCATCCAGCGTTCGCTCGTGATGAAAGGATCCCTGAACACAGGCGGCCCGCCCCAGAGCCATATAGAATCCCTACAGGACACCAAGCCATCCCTTGGCAAGAAGGCTCTCTGCTGCTGCAAGGAACCCATAGCAATGGAGGAGCCGAAATCATTCCGATCAACCGTGTGCCTTTGGAAGGCCGCCAACACCCCGTTTCAACGGAACATCGGGCTGTGCCATACCATGCCTCAGCGCCCTCGAGAGCTCACAATGGCGTGAAAAGATATTTTGAGCCGGAACCTCGTGTTGTTCGATACAATCCACCCGGTCCAGAGCCTCGTCCGATCATGAATGAGCCCATTGCGCCGAGATATGAACCATTTCGCGAGATGTAAGCAGAATGTGGTCACCTGAATTCGACAACTACTTACGCAATTTAGTCGTTACGACGAACGAATACCTGAAAATTTTCAACAGCGGGAGCCAGTACATCAATACTACCGAGAGGATCTCCCAGTAACAGAAGACCGCCGGCGGGCTCCTCCCTTACACCCACGTCGACTAGACGATGTGATTGTGCTTGAATAAAGTACAAGAAGATGATTATGGAGTATGAGCGAACCTGTTTATTTTCCTTATACTAGAGTTTATATGTAAAATAACCGGGTGCGTTGTACATGGAGTTGCAGGCGTTGGAGGCTTCTTTGTGGAAATTGCAGTCTGGCAAAAGCGTTGGTGATGGAATGAACTTTGGACGATGGCATGATCGAATGATACCCCTATCGGAGGCAAGACCTGACTACTGGAACTACATAAACTTAAATGGCTAGAAATATGAGAGCTTGCCGTTTATTCAGAAAAAATGGCACACAAGAGCCGTTGTTTGTGAGATTTTGAATTTGCTTTACTTTTATTTACCCTAAAACAGCCCATGATCTAAAAAACTAACTTGAATATAAAAATGACTGCCCGACTAAACCTCATGACGCATCGAATGGGTATAACTATAGCATTTAGTTGCGTCCTCTCCTAGGCTTTCCCACGCCGCCCTGTCCGTGTCTCTTCTCGACGCCCAATCCTCTTCGTCCAGCAGAGATGCCTCCTCTTCCGCTGTTTCCTCCGCGGCCTCCCCCGCGGCCTCCTCGTCCACGGCCTCCATCCCTTCCACGGAAGCTTCCGCGGAAGTTTCCACGGCTACCGCGGTCTCGTCCGGGGCTAATCCTGCTCTTGACGGCCGCAACATCGTTGTCGTCCATCTCGAAATCCTCATCATCATCCTTTGAGCGACGGTTAGAGAACTTGAGCTTGCCTCCGCGGCCGCGCTTGGCCACATCCTTACCCTTGAGGGCGGCGACGTATGCACCCACGCCAGAAGCTTCAGGGTTAGGCTCGTCAACGTCCATGGCGCCCTCATCATCACTGTCCTTGCCGAGGATGAGCTTGCCGTCGAGATCGTACTTGGCCTTGGAGCGTGTGGGCTTGCGCATCTTGACGGGCTTGGTGGAGGAGATATTGGCCAGAGCTTTCTTATCGAGGAGATCGAGTGGTTCATCATCGTCTTCCACAATGTATGTCTTGCCGCCCTTCTGGGCCTTCTTACTTGGCCTAGCAGTCTCATTATCGGAATCGCCATCGTCTTCAGAATCGCTGCTGTATAGAGCCTGGTCGTATTCGTTCTCGAACTGGCGCTTGGGCTGACCCTCCTCATCGTCGTCACTGTCTTCGCCATCGTTCTCGCCCCTGGCAGCGTCCTTCTTCTTCTTTGAGCGCTCCTTGGTCTTTCGGATGTTGACGATCAACTTCTTATCGTCATCAGGACAGTTCTGGTGAATGTTGTCGTAGCCAAAGCGACGGACCATGCGCTCGAGGATGTGCTTGACCTTGGCCTTAAAGTGGCCCTTGTGCTCGTGACTCCAAACAATGAGGTTAGGCACAAGGGTGGAGAGGCGAGGAAGCATAAGTTCGACAGGAAGCCCAATAACACAGACCTTGACGAAACCCAAGCAGCTCTTGACGATCTCTCGGTTGTTGGAAGTGAGAAACAGATCCATGGTCTGAACCAGGTCGGAGAGAGTAGCTTCGCTCAAGTTGCTTCGGAACTCGTGTAGAAGTCGGCTAATCGCAGTAATGGAGGCGGAAATCATGTGAGGTGTGCTACCAGCCAGACCGGCGCTAACCATGGTGATGAACTCCTCAATATTCGCGGTTCCTGCAGGGGCATTGTCGGGCATGTGAGGAACCTTGCTGTTGTCGATGGTCGCACCGCTAGCTTCAGTCATACGGTATCCCATGAGAACCAGGAGGTCATATGCTGTTTCACGTGCACGTTCGTTGTTCTCTTTACAAGAAATGACAACTTCACTGAGCACTGAAGGGATGAAGTGAAGAGAGGTGTCGGGAATGAAGGGGAGGAGGGCGATGATGGAAGCGAGGCGCTCTCGTCGAGCAGGAGCCGAGACCTTCTCAGTGCTAGAGATGATGAGATGCTGGAGCTCAGCACTTCTCTCTTTGAGAGCAGCCTTGCCAATCTCAGAATCTGCCAGGCGAGGAATGAGCTTGTATGCCTTTTTCTGGAGTTGAGGCTCCTCCTCCTTGTTGATTATAACAGCGGCGATCTCGAAAAGTGCAGCAAAGCTCTCTCGGGGAAGATAGACGGACATTGTGATGACAAGATCCATCAAAGTTTGAGCCGTCGAAGGCATGTGATCCTTGGACTTTTGGTTCTGGTTCTTCTTCTCTGCCGGCTTCTCTTGTTGCAACTCAGCAGCAAGCATCTTGCTTACACGGTCGAAAGTCTCCATCAACTCAGCGTTGGGTGTAATGCTGAGGAATGTGTTGATTGTCTGCAGGATAGGGCCTCGGCTTTGGGGAAGAGTTTGCGTGTAGACGTTGAACAAGACAGCGAGCATGTTGCCTGCGAAATTGGAAAGATATTCGAGGTTCTTCTTAGCATCAACACGGCTCACTCGGCTCTGAAGCACAAGGTCCTCTTCCTGATCCTCAATTTCAGCAATAGCCTGGTTGGACTCGATCAGAGTCTTGAGTGCTCTGCAAACATCCAGTCGCAACTCAACCTGCTTGTACAGAAGGTTGGCCAGGATCTCCGCCAAGCCTTGGTCAAAAGCATCAGTAAGGTCGAGAGGAAGATCACAGTAACCGGGAAGAGTAGACCAGATCTGTTGAACCACCGTCTCGTAGATCTTGATCTCCATCGTCTTCTCAGCCTCTCCATGGTCAAGAACCCTTTGGAACATGACCTCGCTTAGAGGAACCATCTCGCTCTTGAAGTGAGCCAAATTCGTGTTGCTGGTGTAGTCTCGTAGAATGGGGAACATCCAAGCGCGACCTGGCTGGCCCTTTGCCGGCTTTGCAAGGTTCAGAGGAAGGATTGAGAGAACAGCCTCAGGTCCCATTGCTCGGATCGCCTTGCCAATAACCTCGTCGGCCTCCTTCTTGTTTCGGAAAGATCCGTTCTCTCGAATTTCGCCGATCGTCTTGGTAACGTTCATCATAATAGGATAAGACCTCCACCTCAAGGTATCGAACATGGCACCGAGAACGCTGAAAGTCTGTAGCCAGGCAGCTTGGAACTGAACGGTCAGGAGAGACTCTGCTGACTTGGCGAGCTTCTCAAGAATCTTCTCGTCGTAGATTGAAGGCTCAAGGATGACCTGTCGAGGGATACAGTTGGCCATGAATGAGACCAGGCATTCGGAGGCGGAAATTCGAA
This sequence comes from Fusarium sp. PT, assembly GCA_021020635.1. Taxonomy (NCBI): domain Eukaryota; kingdom Fungi; phylum Ascomycota; class Sordariomycetes; order Hypocreales; family Nectriaceae; genus Fusarium; species Fusarium sp. PT. The sequence goes on from JAHMRZ010000011.1 coordinate 916,608, forward strand.
TGTTCTCGGAGGGTGCCTCCAGGAACTGGGCTACCATTTCGAACAGCTGAGGGAGGTTCTGGAAGGTCTCATCAGGCACGACTTGCCCGGAAACATCATATCCTCGGGACAGAATGGCGAGCCACGGGGGAACAAGCTGGGTATCAGTCGCAGCCGGTCGTAGTTCAGAAATGATCTCCATCAGTCGTGGGAGCTTAGCTGACGAAAGCTCATCAGTCATGCCCTCGAAGATCATCTCGAAAATCTCAAAAGAAGCCATGGTCATGTACTCGTTTCCGCTCTTGGCAATGCCCAACAGCAGCTCGCACAGAGACTCAATCTTCTTGCTAGGCCAGCCACCACTCGCGGAGGCAACGATCTTCACAAGCTGAAGGGCGTGGATCATGGCAGGGTCGTGGGTGGCGTCCGCCTTCTTTCCCTTCTGCGCCTGCGACACTTTACCAACGAGATCCTCGAGGTTCTTGGTAGCAGTCTGGGCGCACATGTCGGCAGCAGGGTGATCCAGTGAAGGACTGGGCGGCGGGTTTCGAAGAACCGTCTTCAAAGCATCCTGCGACCTCTTTCGCACCTTCGGTCGTTGGTCAAGGGACATGTTCAAGAGTCCCGCGACGGCTCGTCGGGGACCGATCTGGGACACAGAAAGCTCCCAAGATGCAGCATCTTGCGCCAGAAGAAGAGATTCGAGACATCCTATAGACGATCGCAACAGAGGGGCCTCTGCATCCTGCAATAAAAGTACGGGGGCGAGGAGGGTAAGAATTTGTGTGAACTTTGATCGGAGTAGAGGCTGTGGAGCATAAGGTGTAACAACGTCGAGAAGGTAGACGACTGGAGTCGCCAATTCGGGGTTCACTGTGTCATTGCTGTTGGCCTGCTGAAGAAGGGCGAGGAGAGCAGCGAAGTATCCTGTGGACGTGGGAGCCGTGTTTTGCTCTTTGAGAGTCGACTCGACGGCGTGTAGTACAACGACAGTCTGGGCAAAAGATGTTAGTGGAAAGGAATCTAGAACGGGCGCTTTAGAGAAGAGCGCAGTATAAAACATACCCTCTTTTGACTTTGTAGACCAGGGGACTTGATCTTGTCCAGCTTTTCAGCCAGAGAAGGGGTCGTCATCTTGATTTTGAGCAATTCAATCCGCAACCACCAACTGGATTGTTCTGTTCAGTAGAAAGCAAAGACCCCAGCCAAAAATTCCCAAATTTTTACTTGCTTATCGCACCCCGCTGAGCCGATAAGAATGTGGGGTGGCAGGCGAATCAGAAAAAAATGCCTAGGGAAGGAACCCAAGATCTTGTTGAAGCGGTGGATATAAAGACTCCGTCAGACCTGGACGCCCAAAGATAGTGTAAGTACCGCAGTATTTATGTCAACTTGGACAGTTTCCTATTTTACCTTGCAAAGATTCCCTCTCATTTTCTCATCGTTATGGATTTTCTGTTATTTCTGACCCACCTGGGTGGCTAGTTTAAGCTAAGCCACATTCTACCAACCCCCGTTATGAAGATGCGGCGCCAGCTTACCGCTGTATCCGAGCGCCTACGTACCGCACTGTAGCTGTGCCGCCTGGAGCTGATCTTGAGCTGTGATAGCAGTTCGCGCCTCTCGTTACTCAATCGCAAATACGTCTATAGCCTCGTTTCTCTTCCATCGTTAGGGAGACATTATGGCTTTTCTCATTCTCGTTATAGGGGACCTCCATATCCCGGACAGGGCGCTCGATATTCCCGCCAAGGTACAATTCCACGCGCGGTGCTCTCAAGGTCGCGCGCATCGCTAACACCATTGCTGTATCTGTAGTTTAAGAAGCTCCTCTCCCCCGGAAAGATCAGCCAGACACTTTGCCTCGGAAACTTGACCGATAAGCATACGTACGAGTACCTGCGATCCGTCTCTCCCGACCTCAAGATCGTGAAAGGCCGCTATGACGTCGAGGCTACCTCCCTCCCATTGACCCAGGTCGTTACACACGGAAGCCTCCGTATTGGATTTCTTGAGGGATTCACACTTGTCTCCAATGAGCCAGATCTTCTTCTGGCTGAAGCGAACAAATTGGATGTGGATGTCCTATGCTGGGGTGGTACTCACCGCTTTGACGCCTTCGAGTATATGGACAAGTTCTTCGTAAACCCAGGCAGTGCGACGGGCGCATTTATGGAGGGATGGAACCAAGAGGGCGAAGAGCCTACACCAAGCTTCTGTCTGATGGATGTATGTGTTTTGCTAATTGTCTTTGTTAAGTCTGGTTAACTAACCTTACCCTAGGTCCAAGGAATCTCACTCACCCTGTACGTCTACCAATTACGAAAGGACGATAAGGGCAACGAGAACGTGGCTGTTGAGAAGGTGACATACACGAAACCAGTTGAACCTTCGGCGGGTGGTTCATCATGAGATTCAATTCATATAGATAGGGGGAGTTACATTCAGCGACGTATTTAAGACCATCGACAGAACTTACCTATACCCAGTCACACACACTCTAAGCAAATGTACGGAGGCCTCATCTAAAGAGGTCAAAAGAAGTCTAAACATTGAAGGTTCTTATATTCGACAGCATCAATTAGCACTATAAAAACATTTAGTATCACGTGCCCCTTTGTTCGATCAGAAATATAATAACTGTAAATCCAATTATTGTAAAATACAAACAACTATCCATCGCTATGTGGAGGTATCTTGGGCATGAAACCAGTCTGGATGATTCACATCAAGCAGTATCGGCGCTAATAAGCAGCAGACTCCTTTTGAAGAAACAAGAAAAGACAAAAACGCCCAAATACTACACCAAACTCCCGCTTTCACAATATGCATCATTACAACATCATACTCCTCCGCCTCGACGAGGCGCGTTCCCCGGCCCCAAGACCCTCCCCACTGGGAACGGCAGATGACACACGCCGTGATGGTCGACGGCCGGCGGTCTTCTTCATTTCAGCAGCAGCAGCCTGATCTTCAGTCTGTGGCGACGAGGGCGTGAATTCGTAAACATCCACTTCGCTCAGTCCAGTCGTGTCAGATGCCGTATCGTCCTTGACCTCTCCATCCTCGTGCGATGTTTCACTGTTGGTAACGATCTCGTGTATCATCATAGACGTGCGTCTGCCACTCCGGATGCTCAATACTTTAGAGCTGTCAGCAGGTGATCCCTTTCCGGCCAGTGGGCTGGCGGGAATACTGCCAGGCTCATGCTCTGCGTTTGTTCCGTCTGCACTGGGCAACTTCTTCCACAAGTCTTCAGCACCGCTCTCACGCTTCACCCTGGCTGTATCCGGTGCTTGCTCAGCAACGCTGGAGCGTCGGGCGTATTTGCCTTCCCCTGCAACAGCATCAAGCATATCCTTAGTGGGTCTTCGCATCTTATCTCTGAGGTTAGGCTCTGCATAGCTGACAGCGGTCCTGTTTCGTCGGCTGGGTCTTGGGGGTTCTCGACTTGCGTTAACATCGCCAGGGGGAGGGGTACCCCCTCGTCCTGTGTCTACCGGAGGGGCAGAATCCGGCGAGTTCGGTGACAGGAGAGCCGGGTCGGTGAATGGTGTTCCAAGGTTGGATGTCATCTCCACGACTCCTGGGGGAGATGGCTGGGGAGCGAGAACAGTTTCAATAGTGATAGGGGCCAAAGACTTAGACCTGGATTTTGGCCGATCTTGAGAAGACTTGGATCTCACAAGATCTGCTTTGGCTGCAGTGACCTCATCGATGGCAACTGGCTTGGAAATCTTCTTTGGTGAAGTCATATCGCCGTTTGTGCTCTTGGCTGCGAGAGGCTTCCTTGTACCTGTCGCATTGACCTTGTCACGAACGTCCTTTCGGCTACCAGTAAGCTCCTTTACTACTCGGCCTCCAGCCTTCTCAATAATGGCAGGGCTTTCGCCGGCAGCTCGGGGGTTCTCGTTTTCATTGTTAGTCCTTGATGGTCTGCTGGTGACCATATCATCTCTAGCAGCAAGCTTTCTCTTTGATCCTATCTTGACCGGCTGCGCTTGAGGTACTGGAGCTTCAATGACTAGCTGCTGAGTGTTGGTCTCGATTGATTTAGTCGCTAATGGTCTCGTCCCGATTGGCGTCGTTTCTCTCGGCTTCTTGATTTCCTCCTTCTTCTTCTTTTCCGGCGAGGGTCTGGGTAATGTCTTGTTTGCTTGTGGGGATGTGAAAGTTTCGGGTGGCGCAAGTTTCGATTTTGGGCTCTCTTGTACGAGTGCAGGTGTGGGTATTTGTGTAGGACGTGAACGGGTAGGCGAGTCAATCTTAACTGGATCTTCTTCTTGTTCTTCTTCGATAAAATGTGATACTGGAGGAGGGCCAAGCTCGGGTGATTGAGATGTATCATGAATATCATCATTGTCAGCCTCTGAGCGAAGTGCCAGTATTTGCTGGGGACTGTCGACTGTTAGAAAGCTTCTGTTTGTACTGGTGAAATGACCTACTTCATGGACTGTCGTGGATAAGACTTGGTCTCCGAAATATGTCCTAGTTCCTCAATCTCGCGGGCAATGTCACGCAAACGCCGTTGCGAGGGGCTTGGCCGAGCAGAACTGAAGCTCAGCCTGGGCTTTGTTGATTTTCTTGGTCGCGGCGAGTGTCGCTTCATAGGTGGTTCTAGACCAAGGCCAGCAAGGAGGGTGCCCCATTCTGTAAGCTGGGACTCTAACTTGGCCTTGATTGCGAGTGCATGGTCGGCGATTCGTCTTGTGTCATTGTCCTCAAGCTCCTTTTCGAGCTCTATGATACGACCTCGCAGTTCGAGGTTCTCGGATAGCATGCAGGCGCAATCATTCTCAAGCTCTCGAATACGGAGCGCACGTATGTTGTTTGATTTCGCAAGGTCGCGGTTTTGACGTAGAAGCTTCTTTCGAACTACATGACAGGGCATGGTTAGCTCATATCAAGACGATTGCAGATCAAGACGTCAAGCTCAGACATACGTGTTTCGAGACTGTCCGTAGACACAGGGGGTTCGTTCAGTCTAGCCATAGTTCATAATGTGGTGGATTGTGATAACAGAACAGCTTTGGTGTGTTTCCTGCAGGATTAGTCGAGGGTTGCAAGCGCGTCTTTGTAGAGTCACGGATTGTTGTTAAGTCTCAGTCTGTATTTGGGGAATTTTTGGTTGTATCTATTTACTATTGCTGTTTTTGTCATAGCGCTCGGCGACAGGTTGCCCGGTTACCAATCCATCCACAACCGCGATGGAACCCCACGTTCGACCCCACCATCATTGGGCGGAAACGCGATATTCAAGCAACGACGTCGTGCAACATTCTTTTAAGCTTTATTGCCAGTCGCGAATACCATCATGTCCTATCCGACAAGACCGATCTCCTCGCATATGCGCGCCCCGAGCGCCTCTTCCTCATCAGTCGGACAATCGCCAGCCTTGTTAGCTCGCATCGAAGAAAAAAAGGCCGAACTCGAAAACCTCAAAGAGCTCCGGGAGCTTAGTGCGGCGGTTGCAACTCAGATGGAAGCTTTGGAGCAGAGACTTTCGACACTCTCTGACGGAACAGAAGGTTAATAATAACCGGGGAAATTATACGTGTTGGTACTGACTTTGGGTAGCAATTGCTGCGGTTGTTGGAAACTGGCATAATGTGCTACGTGCCATCAACATGGCTTCTTGTATGTCTTTAAGAGCCATATAGCTCGATTCGTTCTAACCAATGTGACAGCGAAACTGGCCAAGACGGCAGCAGATCCTACACAAGCACCTGAAGATTCGACAGGGCCGCTTCCTCAAACACTAGTTCGGATTCCAACAGAACATGCACCAGCGCTACAGGCTCAGGCAGATGCCGCTGAAGCTGCTGCCGAGGAAGAGGGATCATGAACTGCCATGAGGCATGAAGTGCCTTTAGGGATTCTACTGAAGATAACCGAGAGTATTAACGTGTCTCTCGTTACGGCGTCGAGTCTTCACCGCCAGCTCTCTGGCAAGGCAAACATCCTGGCCACGACACTTGTTCGTCCACTGACCTGGCGGAATCTACACCACTTTCGCGAATTTTCCAGAGTACCTTTGGTATCTGGTACACACATAGGCTCGCTGAACTATGATCAGAGCCAGTGCCCATGCCCCTAATGGCTATTGTCAGCTTAATGGGGCTTGAGGACGGCCGTGCAGTCCAATGGAGATCTGGCAGGTTACCAGCTCACTTTGCCAGACTAAAATTTGATCCTGAGAAGAGGAATACATGGATAAAAGAGACGCATGAACTAAGGAAAACGATTGCTGGCACAAGAAGCCAGTTAATGCCGATCTCAAAAACCTGTTACCAGATAAGATATCGACTCAAGGCAACTAAGAAGGCAGGTATCTTTTGGTGATTTCGGTCTTTCGAAGATGAAGACAATACTAGCCTATGAGTTAGTCGCAAGAGGTAGCTCGGTGAGACGGCTGTAACTTAAACTTTCTGGCGAGAGGGCTTGTTAGACGGCACAACTCTTTCTGTAGTACAAGTATCTAGTGGATTGATGGCTTTCATCAAATTTCCAGCGCATGCCTATTTTACTGAGCAAGGTGAAATTTACATCGTTAAACGTTGACAATGACGTTCATTCGATGGGTGACATGACTATCAAGTATATTTATGCGGGTTGTGGATCCTATGCAGTACTTATCGGCATATGCACTTCGAATGATATGCACAACAATGGGACTCCCGCTCTGGAGCATGGAGTTGGGTGGACCAATGAAGTATGACTATTCATAACGACAACAGCTATATGAGCTTGTGAGCTTGTTAAAGTTGAAATTCATGAGTCAGTCACGGTTAAAGGCAGAGGTAAGAAGTACCTAATTTCAAAGCGTTTACGAGTTTAAATTCTCTAAATAGAAGGAGCTAATATTGGACTGCAATATTCCATCATCCATGAAATGATGGAGGGGGAAGTCGCAAGCTAAGGTACCTAGGTAGGCATGCGCATGCAGCTTCGCGGTTGCCGTGGTTGGTACATGTTGTTTGTTTTTATTGACTTCGTTTTTGACATTCCATCTCTCCCCTCCTCATCAACATCAACATCTCTTCTCACTCACCATTGCTAAACATTTTGGCCGTTCCGTTTGCATCAATTCCATCACCTTTTGTGATCGGCATCTCATTATTTCACTCCAGTCTAGACTCCAGACCCAGACACGGCCCCGCTGTTGGCCGCTGTGATAATCTTTATCCCTGTTGCTTTTGAGATTGCGCTCAGGTCCCTGGCTATCATCCCAAGCCTGGTGGCACTAGTCTAAGTCGTTGTCTCTCCAGAGCCTCTCATAGCCCCAGCTTCCTAGCCTGGCTTTCAGCTTTAGGGGTCTCCCTCGGGTCCATCAAGAAGCCCGTCCGAGAAGAAGTGGAAGCTCATTATCCAGAAGACAGCCATGGCTACCCAAGTCTACCATGCCACTAACGAGGCCCCGGTCTCTCCTGGGTCAGTGGCCGGTTGGCAGTTCATGGAACCCAATTCTGCTTTACGTCCCTCCTCGATCCCCTCTTCATCACCATCATCTCGAGGGCTTCAAGAGCTTTCTGCTAGTCAAATCAATAACAAGAATCTTGCTTGCAACTCGCCTCAACAAAACCAGAACCAGAAGTTATATTTCAAATCCACTTCTATCAAGCTACCCGGAAGAACATCCTCGTCTCGTGGGCCACGACGCTCATCTTGCGAATCTGACACTTTCAAACCCCTCGAGGTGGTCTTGGAAGAATCCATTGTATCTGCTGGCAGTCTAGATGCGACTAGCGAACAATCTTCTTCAACTGCCAATAACTTATCACCAAAATGTTAGTATGGCCCAACTGTCATGATCATTTCTAGTCTTAATTTGCACATTGTATCCGCCTGCTTTACATGCTATGTACTGACACAACTCGGAAAGCAAACATTCACGAGTCCCACCCTTTGTTCAACGCCAAACCGCAAAGCGAAAGCCCATACCTCCACCATTTAACAGGTCAGTTCGAGTGGTTGATATCGTTACCCGCGCCAGTCAACAATGCCAAAGACTATGAATCTCTGAGCAACGGCGAGAACGATCGCAACGCCCAGGAGACCCAGGTTTACGGCTGCACCTTGCTATCACGCATGCCACAAGGCTCTTTTCCTGGTAACCCGAATGGAGGTCCTGAAACTGACCTCTTTGATTTCATAGCCACTCCCTTGATACCTGAGGAATATCAGGCTTTGGGCTTTGACCTTTCACAGACTCCCATCAAACACACTAACATGGCATCACCTCCACCTCCAGCATATGAGCTCCATCAGACCGTCCCACTCAAGGTCTCCGAAATGGTTGAGGTGGTAGAACAGGCTGTGTCTCCTTCACTCACCCTGATTAGTGAAAGGGGCAGTAGCTGCGCGGGATCATCAAGAAATGGTTCCTTTTCGGTGCCTCGAATCGAGGATTCTTTCGAAGAACTTGACAAACTTGAGGATGAGCTCGAAGCAGTCAATGCTTTTACGCAACCTCGACGTATCGCTTTGGACGAGAAGACTGCTTCTAGCACTAATCATCTTGAGCCGTCATCTGCAAATAAGAGACCGGCCATCTCTAAGAGAGCATCAATGGTAGGCATGTCTGCCACGGTGCGCATCAAACAACCTCAAAAGCCACAGATGCCAATTCGCCGAGCAACCTCTTTAGTGTTTCGCGAGAAGAAACAAGATGATTTGGACATTTCTCCCAAACCTAAAGTCCAATCCCCACGCGAAAAGTTCACAGTCTCTCAATATACGTCCTCAAAGACTCCAGTCAAGTCCACGAAACCCACTACTGTACCCAACTTCGAGCTTCCGGGCGAGGCTGTATCTCGTCGTTTGAAGGAACAGCGCGAAGCTCGCCGAGCACAACAGGCTGACGCTCAGAAAGCTTATGTACCTCCGCCGAGACCGAAGTCTAGTAAGCCACTCACCAAGCCAATTTTCGAACTTCCAGGGGAAGTCATCTCTCGCCGCAAACGCGAGGAGCGTGAGGCCCGCCTCAAGACACAAGCAGAAGAGGAACAGAAGAAGCGAGAGTTCAAAGCGAGACCTATGCGCAATAGTGTGACACCAGCTAGCATCCCGCGAGAAACGATTACCAGTCTTGCTCGACAGGGAAAGCTTTCACAAGACGTTACAGCAAAGCAAGCGGCTGCACCGAAGACCAATCGAATGTCCATTATAGGTCCGCGATTAGTCCCTTCGTCAGAAAACAAGGCACCACATAGTCGAGGCCGTCTTTCCACGGCTACGTCACGAGAAGACCCTAGTCGGGGAACTTCGGTGTCTACTGGAACCGGCACTGGAAAGCGTGCAACACTCACTACTGAGGAAGCATCCCAACTCAGACACCGTGGCAAAGAAATTTTCCAACGTGACAACACCAGCTATACACGAGATAGAGAGCGTGAGAAGCGAATGCGCGAGGAGGCACTTCGCTTAGCCCGCGAACAGGCGGCGGAGCGATCGAGAGTCGCCAGCCGGGAGTGGGCAGAGAAGAAACGCCGTAAGGAGCAGATCATCTTGGAACCCCTCGGGGCCCAGTAAAACATTGGAAAGTCAAGCAAATGCTTCGACTTAATTGCGTGTTCCGGGCAAATTTTGCCTAATTAATTAACATCTTGAGCGGGGAGTTTGGAAGAGATCGAGGTTTCAGCACTGATCCTGTGCTTGGCGTTTATTGAGATATCTTGGCTTTGACTACTTCCATGATTAAGTTCTTGAGTCTTTATCCGTTAGGACTAGGGGTCGACGGCATGCTACATAGCCATCGCTCAGCCAGCTAGTTAGTAGACTGTGCACAGCTGCAATACTTGTTTTCGGAATTGAAATTATCAGATCATATAAACACAAGGCCGCAAACTCAGATTACGCACTGTGAGTACTATGGATTCTATCCAAAAGTGCAAGTATCCAGCGTTGCTAGCAGGATGTAGTAATTAAGAATCGATCTCGATACATCAGGAGGTTCAGGGAATAGCGCAAGCAAACGGTTTCCTGTCAACGGAACTCAAAGATGTTTTTGTAGAAGGGCTTTGTATCACATGTCATGCGAAAGAGTGTGTACTAGATTTATTATGATATTTCGTAAACTCCCTTCCTATATACCTCTATAAATCCGTGCTACAACATCGTTCAGCTTCTTGAACTTCTTAAAGACCATACAAAGTCCCCAATACAAGTCATCTGACATGAACTGCTCAGCTTCGCCACAGCTTTTTACACCTCTTCTACAACATAGTATTACCGTGCTGTAACAAACAGCCCTTCCGGTCATCCTGGCAGAGCGTAAGAAAGCTCTCCCAATGCTCATATGTACAGATTCCACCTCATAATGTTAACGTATTCGAAGGGACGCCACCCTGTCGTTGCCTTTGGAGCCAATGAGAAGAAAGAAAAGGAGCTAGAAACACTCCGTTGTGAAGTTGTTGTGGTTGAAATAGAAAAGAGAATATTGAGCATGTGCACAAGATTCAAAAAAAAAAAAAAAGTGAGTGATTAACTTGTAGCCGATTCGAAATAAATGGCCAGCTTTGATAAAGAGTCAAAATAACACGCCGGAAGTGTGAAACGCCATTGAAGTGCACATTCCACCTCCTAGCGAAATATCGGAAGGATGTGGGTATCTCTCTAAATACATAGGAAATCGTAGCGACCGAGTTTGGCAGCACAGGAGGATAAGGGTGATGGTTTAGAAGTTTTGTGAGATACCGGCGCTTTGTTGTGGATAATGCGCAGGATTCTCAATACGTGTGTTTCGTCGCGCCGGGTTGTCTCGAATAATGGCCTGTTGAGGCCCTGCTTCGTTATATGGGTTTTGGGAGTATTGGTCGTAGTACGCACCACCAGCACCGTATGCCGCTCCCATAGGATCTGAAGCATCGGATCGGCCAGCGGCACTGTAAGAAGAGGAAGCATTGGAAGGCCCACGATGCACATCAGCACCGCGGTTGTTAGCGGCAGAAGGGCCCATTGCACCCAGGATTTCGCCTTCTGGCGAGTGTGAGCCATCCATAAGCGGCTCACCAGATCGACCATCTGACATGTTTCCCCGAGTTGGCGAGGTGATATCGGAATAGGCTCCTGTAAATCCGCCAGATAAAGTAGTAGACGCCTTGCGACCAGTAGAGCCCAGGGTGGTGTTACCCCAGCCACGGTAGCCTGAAGATCCATCTTCTCTCATCTCATAACCACCGTCTGCCATTCCAACAGCAGGAATTGTAGGGTCGGCGTTAGGGTTGTAAGCATAGTCTTCGACTTCCTTGCGTCGTTCCTCTTCGGCTTGTCGCCGAGTTTTGCGCTTCTTCCACCAGAATAGACCCAGGAGGGCGAGGATCGCGATAGCAGCAATCGGTACAGCAACACCGATGGCGACCTTGCTTTTCTGACTCAAACCAGTGCTTCCATCTCCACTACCACCGCCGCCAATAGCATCCGCATCGTCAGTACTAGTTGCAGAGGCGGAGGCTTCAGATGCAGTAACTCTTTGAGTGCGAACAGCGGTAACCAAAACAATGCTCGTTTCAGGTCCTTGGCTGCCAGTCACAGTAATAACAGTTGACAAAACTTCGGACGTAGTGATCTCCGTAGGCGAAGCCTCACTATCATCAGTGGTGCTCTGTTCGTCATTGCTATCAGTCGAGGAGGGGTCTGCTTCATTGGTAGTTGGATTTGCTTGAGTAGTTCTGCTGGGCTGTGTCGGACTAGGCGAAGGATCATCAGATGAGGGCGATGGGTCTTCCGATGTTGGCGCTGGGGCAGGAGTTCTGCTAGGACTGACTTCATCAGAGGCTTCGGTAGGTTCATTCGTTGGTTGCTCTGATTGTTCGTCTGCTGCTGAGGTCTGTGGGTTCTGTGTGGCAGCAGGTGGGTTGGACGCTGTGTTTGAAGCTGGGTTTGAAGCTGGGTCCGAAGCAGCGGCGTCTGAGGTCGCAGCTGGTTCCGCGGGAGACGATTCCTCAGCAGCTGATGAAGGCTGGGGAGCGGCGTCGCTGTTGTTGTCGCTGGCAGGCGCAGATGGGTTAGCAGCCGAGGGTTGCCCGGTGGGCTGGGCCTGACCCGGCGTCGACATGACCAAGTTAGGTACGCTCAAGCTGGGCAGTTGCCTGAGATTGAGGAACATATTAGCAAGATGTCAAAAACTCAAATTGAAACTTGAAGGGGTTCGGGTTGAGATAGAATGGCAAGCACATGTGCTAGAGAGATGGTGCAGCAATGGCTCAAGTCAATCAACACAAGGGGGTCATGAACGGATTGGACGCGACGAGGTCGGAATGGGAGGGGAGAATATTGGCGAAGCAATTTCTTCCAGACCTGGACCTCACATTGGCGAATATGGGGTTCGAGGGAGGATAGGATTGAGGTATTGGTACTGAATGACAAGCGACAGGAGAACCCAGATCACCTTGGGACGGGATGCGATGTATCGTAACACGACGTACCTTTGGAACTGTTGAGCAACTGTCTATCTGTTTGAGGATCCGCGAGAAATGTGAGATTTTGCCAAGAACGCGTCAAGGTTCGAATAAAAGATAATTACGGCTGTTGATGTATGAGAAGAGAAGCGAAAGTGAGGTTGGGTCTGGGGAAGAGGGAGCGAGTTGGAGACGAGAAAAGACAAGCTCAGAGAGCAAAAGCAAAAGGAAGTGCAAGAGAGCAAGAGCAAGAGCAAAGACCACAAAAGCCACTGGAACTGAAAGGTCTTAGCGGCCGCTAGAGGTCGGGTCAGGGTGGAGGCCCCGTTACTCCACTGGGTCGACCGCCTAACAGTAGGTACAGGCCCCGGTGTGCCAGGGCCTGAGCAAACCTGGAAGCTCTTGTCCAATTCTTTGTCTTCCAAGGCTCTTGTTGATCGTTTGAGATTCGACGTAATGCAACGTAACGTAGCGGAACGGAACCTGAAAGTAACGCAACTTACCTTTAAGTTCACCAACCGCCTTGGTAAAGTTTGTCCCTGCACAAGCTCAATTCGCGCGTTGTTAACGTTGAGCTATATGTTCATGTATAATTAGACTCCAATATAGCGTGAACGGTTTGCCGTGCTAGAGGAGAATTCCTTGCTGCCTGGCGGGATGGATGAGAACGGCAACTAGGGGGAAACGGGTGCCGGTTTGCATTCGGGAGGCGTAGTTACGCTATCCCCGGGTATAATCGTATTGGGACAGGGAACAGCTGTACGAGATCAAGAATGTGTAGTAGTAGTTATGGTAGTTATGAAGGAGAGAAAAGAGCTGGAGAGCACGATGGGGGCAAAACACGAATTATCCGTACAAAAGGGTCAGACTTCAGCCATGGCCGGCTGAAATGAGTGTGGCACGCGATAGTTGAATCCAGCTTCGGGCCTTTCCTTGGGCACAGCCATTCGCATTCAAAACCAAAACCTAACATTGGATGATTCTATTCTCCCCCAGCCACAGCCACCATCGCCATCGCCATCGCCATCGCCAGCTACTGCACTGTAGATACGATAGTGCAGTCCAACAGTCTGCAGCACCTATGTATCTCCATCTTGGCGTGGAGCCCCCAAGACGATACGAGCCCCCATCGAGGCTATGATTGTCGGGCTGCTTTCTGCTCCCCTCGGGACGATCAACGGAACAAGAACACCAGAAACTCCGTCTGTGTCAGGTCTGGTCGAATTGTCGCAACCATGAAGTTTTTCGGTTTAAATTATTTACATTGAATTGTGATAACTACTCAAGGTTTACGCCAGTGGCCTCTCCCTTGCATCGGCAATAGGGACTTTAATTTCCCATGCAGCATATCCAAATGACAAGAATACATATCACCAACAACAATCCATGAAGCAAGGACTGTTTGGTAAAAGTCTTTCTGGGACCCTCACAATCGTCGTTTCACCACGGGGTTCAACACGTCATGATGATAAAGCCAAGTAATTAGGCCAATTCCTTCAACTCTTGGATTCGCCGCCAGGTCCCAACATGGCAGAATGCCTGTTGATGATCGCTAATTATTATCAAATGCTTGACGGACAATCATTGCTTAATTATCTAGTTGGCGGAGAATGAGGGGAGGATTTGACCTTTACATGTTGGTTGGTATTTAAGTGGTGAGTATGGCGTTCCAAGAACCCTTTAATTTCAACTCTGCTGCAGTGGAATGTCATTCCCCATAGACACAAGGAGAGGGAGCATATTCATTTGCACACATCACACCTACCTACTACTCTTGACCAAGCTCAAATCTATCTCCTCGGCTTGGGCATTCATAACTTGGACTCTTGCAGCCTCACGTGCCTCAATCTTAATTGAGAGCATATATGCAATCTCGGCGCCATGTCCTGAAAAGTCGATGCGATGCTACGCGACGTCCGCTTCCAGGGCAAGCATCCATGTATGTTCACGTGAAAGGGTGCGTGCCGGTTGCAATGTCAATCAAAAGGCTTCACTTTCGATTGGAATGCTCAATTTAAGACATGGAACCCTCTCATTGATGATTTGAAAGACCAATGCAATTGCATAAGCCTGGCTGACTGATGTATTGGCTTGACTTACTTGTTACCACTGGAAAGAATCCCTACACTTCCATGATCCAGACAGCCGGGGACTTGACAAGCAAATCATGTTCAATTAACAGTCTCATCGGAGTGTTCAGATCTGTGTCCAGTCATTCGTCGAATCCACTCACGGTAAGCTGACAAGTCAAGTCTTTTGCTGCCTCGATGGCGTTGGCCTCCACAGCCAAGCATAGGGCCAAAAATAGAAACGTGATCGCGTGTCATTGTATCGCCGCCAGGAACACAGCCTTGATTCGACGATGAGGCCGCTGATCTGGTATCCACGATTTGAAAATATTCTTTCAGATCTGCACATCGTTATTTGCCATGCTTGTCTGATCTTCGGCGTCATCTGCTTCACAATACAGACAAGTAACGCATCTGTGGTGTTGCGGTACAGCCATAATACGAAGAGACCAACACATGACAGGCCAGCTGCCTTTTTGAGACCATGGCAATTTACCCTCCGCTTATCGTACTCTAGCAGTTTTCGCACATCACTCAACGAAATCCCTCTTTCGCAAAAAATCAAAAAGGAAATGGCACAATTAATAGAAACAAAGATGGACATGTTGAAGTGATCAACGCCAGATCCAATTGACCTATATACAACGGCTGAACGTCGTCCGAGCCGGCAGTCGTCATCTAGTTTGTCGTGTGGTTTCCAAGACCTTCTATAATATGCAAGCCTGCACGTTCCCAGTATGAAAGTTAATATCGCAAGACATCATGACCCCTAAAATACGCCCTTGAAGTGAAAAATGTGCAAAATTGACAGGACGCTGTGAGTAATGCAATGTCAAAGGGACAACGCTAAGAGATGATTTGGCACGTCCGTGATGACCGACACATCGGCCAATCTACCGGCCGTGCTGCTGCGTTGCTTTTGTTTTCTTTTCTTCATCAAGGCCGAATTCCCCACGACGGCTTCAGCGTATCTTGCATCGCTTGTTGGGTAAACACTTGGTCTCCAGGCAGACGGCTAACACGACCAGCTCCGTTGCGGATGGCTCCGAGCTGAGCCTGAGACATACCGCTGCGGTTACTCTTGATGCTTCCCGCGTCGCTCATGTTGTCAGAGTCCTTGAACTTCTTGGGGGGAGCGAAGTCAAGACCGGTGAAGGTACTGGACTTTCGGAGAGAATGACTATTGCGAGTTAGTGGTTGTACGTATTTCGACAGAGCGATATAACTTACGGGCTGGGCAAAACAGTAAGCTCCTCAAAGGGAGAGACAAGAGTCTGAGCCGCCGGGATAGAGGGCGAGTAAGGTCGTCTCTCGCCGAATGGGCTTTGTGATCGGCCGGCTGCTGTGTCTCGGATGTTGCTAGGAGGAGCAAAGTCGGCGGCGTTGATCATCGCAAAGTTGTCATCCTTGAGCTTGGAGGGGTTGGGAAGAGTTGTCAGAGGCGCAGGTGGTGGGAGTCTCTTCTTGGGAGGTTGTCGTACTCTGGCCGAGGCCGAAGAGTCGGGTCGGGGGCCAAGAGAAGAGCCAGCGCGGGATCGTCCACCGGGTCCGCTCTGGTAGCTCATGCCGCCGATAGAGCCGTTGGGGCCACGAGGACGAGGTCCGGGGCGACCAGGGCCAGGACGGCGGCCAGCTGGGGGAGGTGTCATGGCACGGCGGGTGACAGGTTGGGCGTAGGGCATGACGAAGGTGTTGGTCTCAGGGTCGAAGTAAGGTGCGTCTGCGCCCATGTAGCCTTGGTCGATGTCCTCGTAGTACTGAGGGCCGGCGGGTCTGCCTTGGGCCATGGCAGGCATAGGAGGCATAGGTGGTGGTGCCTCCTTGGTATCCTCAAAGTACTCCTTATAGAAAGAACGGATACGGTTGGCGCGATATTCGGGATCCTCAGAGTCGGTGATCTCATTTGGAGGAAGTGGACGGAATCCAACTGAGAGTCGCTTGTTATCCTGTTGGGGAACTCCTAGGCCCTTAGGCTGAGGTCCATCCTCGACAAATGATGTCCGTTGCATGGTGCGACCGCGATCATCATCCTCATGGTCCTCATAGTAGCTTGAAATGTCAGCCGCAGGGGTGTATGACTGATAGTTGGAGCCATCAGAGTGTCGGTCGTGGGGGAGAGGAGCGGTGTTAGGAACGTCGGGGGAGGTGACAGTGGGGGACTTGGGCTGAGGAAGAGAAAAGTTCAGACCCAGACCAGTCACTTCATGCTCGCGAGTAGGAGGCAGAGGGAAGTCGGTAGCAGGCTCGGAGGAGAAGTTTGGCAGCTCAAAATCAGGAGTCTTGGACCTCACGGCGGGAGGTTGCTGAACGGAGGAGCCATCACGCTTCTCATCAAAGTCCGAAACGACTCCGATCTCAGGAATCATGGCAGTTGGATGGAATTCATCCTTTTCGGAATCAAATGGAGACTTAGGCTGGTGAGTTTGCGCAGGCATCTTGGGTGTGCCGAATGGGTCGACCCTGGATTCGGTTGCTGATACTGGCGTTTCGGGCAGTGAGTTCATGCGAGATGGTGGCATCTTCAAGCTGATGGGTTTGCCAGAGTTACGAGGACTGTTAAATTTAGTATTATGCGACTGGGAATCCTTGGGATTGAAGGACCGCAGTGAGCCGGTCTCGCTTTGCGTGATGGACGCAACATACTGGTAAGGGTCCTGGTTATCGGGGCCCAACGTCTTGGCCAGAGAGTTGAGCGACTCTCGCGATTCCTGGAGGCCGGGGGGCAGCAGGTAAGGCGATGAGAGATTCATATCCATTGACAGTTGACTAGGCTTGTGACCGACGCCCTTCTCGCCTCCTCCCATAAAGAGACTGCGGCGGGCAGACTTCTTTGCGGCGGCTGCCTCTCCTAGGCCAAAGTCCAGACTCTTGTGAGGATCGTGAGCGTCCTCCAACAACTGCTTCTTCATGTTTCTACGATGAAGGTAGTATAAAAATGCGGCGATAAGAACAATAGGCACACTAGATTTAACAGTTAGCAAGACACGAACTGACCAACTATACCATCTCAGAAACAAAAGCGCGGTTGGTAGCATACATAATAGCGACGACAATAGGAATCACAAGGCTATTTGAGCCAGTTTGTTCGCAATTGTCATCTTCCTTGCAGCTCTCTCGTGCGACGAGTCGACGAAAGATAGATGATGAGGACGACGCCGTCTTCTGGTTGACCGTAGACACAGCTTGGTCCAGGGTGGCGCGAGACCGAAGGCCTTGGCCGTCATAATGAGCAAGACCCATGATGTCGTTGTACTGCTTGCGCATGCACTAGATAGCTCCAAACAAAGAGATGTTGATCGTCGATATTGTTTTGTTTTCTCCGCGAAATAAAAGGGCGAAATAGAATATTAAGAATTGTCGAATATTAAACTCCAAGCACAACTATCAGAAGCATTAAGCTGCGATGCGATTGATAACTTCGGTAGACAGCTGATACACGTCTAGTATTATCGTTGTCCAATGTTGATACGGGAATCGAAGGGATCTGTAGTCGTTTCGTCGAATGATGGCGTGAAGCGAAGCAGATGTTGAACAGTGTGAGATCGAGAGCAGCGATATTGAACAAGAGCCAAAAGCCAGCGAGCGAAAGTGAAAGCTAGTGAGCGGCTGTGATGTTGTGTAAAGAGTGTATAGGTCATTAAACGGCAAAGCCAATTAGACCAGAACGAAAAGAAGGAATTGAGCTTGTTGGATACAACAAAGACTCTAGATTAAGCAGTTTAAAAGAGTGACTAGCCCGCTGGCAAACAGCTTGGCAGAAATGCAGAATGATGCTGTCGTCGTCGGCCGATGAACAGTTGGAGAACGAAAGAAAGGAACGACGAATGGAAGAAAGAAGGAGAGTAAGGTAAAGAGGAAGAGGAGGTGGTGGAGCCTCGACGGGTGGAGCACAACGGGAGAGGCACAGGAGTAAGTAACATCCACCAAAGACAGCCTCAGAAGCTGGGAACGTTATTAGGTATCGCTACGGGCTGAGGTGCCCTGCGCAGCCTGCTTATAGCGACAATACTCACTGTCCTCACAGCGGACAAAGGCCTTGAACCACTGCAGGGGCCTCGCGCCAACGCAGCACAAGCCAGGGGAAAAGAGCCATTCATGGATCCAGCCCATCCCAGACATCGAGCCTGCTTCTTGCTCGAGCTAGGGGATTCAGACGGAGCGAGATGGAGCGATACCAAGAGTAACCAATGATTCAGTTGCCAGACCCTGGCAATTCCCTGACCCCTCCCAAGGACTCCTCCAAGAGAGATTAAGGTGGACCTTGGAACAGCTTTCTCGGTTCTCAAGACTCAAGAGCATCCTGCTGGGATCCATGCAAAGCTCTGCATCGAGACTCTCAGGTTGGTCAGAAAGCCCCTAAGGCCAGCTCGTCATGGAGGCCTTGCACGGTGCACAAGGATCTAGTTATGGGTTGCTACGGGCGTTGACCGCATTATCACAAGCAACAACAACAATGGTCTATCAACAGCCAGAACAGCTCTCAAGCATCACCCAAAAGCGCAAAATTTGCATCTCTCTCAACCGTTTCATGCCGTCAGATCAATCAAGACCAGATCCAATAAAGATAACATCAACCGTTTAATTTCCAAAAAGTCTCTTTCGCCTCGCCACTCCGTTAGCGCCCGCACCTAACCACCAGTCACATCAAGCATCAACAGTTAAAAGAAGCTTCAGAGCTGCATCTGTGGATGCACAACCAGGCACAATCTCGCACAAATCGACTAACTACGATACACAATGGGCCCCTGACCAGTCAGATCGGCGTATGCATTAAATTATGAGCGCTTCATGCAAGGCACGAGTCCAGTAGCCAGGCTAACCCCGGCAATCATGTGGAGGTCGAGGTTAAGGACCAGCCAACGGGTGCCCTGGAAATGCTCTGCTTGAACGAGACCAAGCCCTGAAAAGGAAAGTAAAGAAAGGGGGAAAAGCCCTCCCCGCCTATCCGCAGATGGCGCCAGGGGCAGTTGGTGCTAACGTTAGTCAGGTCGACTGAGGTGGCTGCAGAGCTGCAAGCTGCAGGTACGCGGTTCCTAGACTGGCTGAGAGTTCAATAGAACCTGATCGGGCCTCCATTGACAGGCTTCGACGCGGCTTTGGGCGAACTTGTCTGAGCCTCTGAGACAATGTCCGCCGTGAAATGGCCGAAGACGTGTTGTCGTCTCCCGTTACCGGCTGGCTGGGCGAGACTGGGCAAGACAGCCCGCCTGAAAGCGACGGAGAATTCATAGGGAAAACACAGTAAAGCTTGTTCTACATCACACTGTTGGTGTCCAAGGTTTGACCCCTGCTTCTCCCATTAGCTTCAGGTGGTTGCTCGAGATCGTCAACTTTCTCATATCGAGATGCATCGCCTAATCGACAAACACTGCGAAAGCTGGATCGTTCCCACAGCAGACATTATTCTCGCATTAGATTATCGGCCTATCGTGGGTCATAATTTCAATTCTCGCGTGCAATGCCCTTGCTGTTCATCCGCAGTCTGCTAGTGCTATGTTATGCGTCCTGCCCTCACATCTGTGCTTTTTTGCTTATTACTAGTATTAAGTATGCCTACGTACGCACGCACAAGCATTCGGCGAGGGAAAAAATTTGAACGGGCTCAGATTGCGAAGAAGGGCCAATTATCGGACGACGTCAATATGGAGCCCTTTGTAATCTTGAACCGGCTCCTCCGTGGTGAGCCATCGCACGGCATATCTCATAGATCCGCCGGGGAAACCGGATAGACTTGGTTAATCAACGTTATGCCCGGAGTGGGCAATACAGCTCCCTTACATTGTCGAAACGATGTTATCGCCGTTGTCACCTCGCTTGTCCTTGGTTTTGCATATCCACAATGTCATTTTTTCCAAAGCTTGTTTGGCCTCATCTCAGTAACATTGGCTGTATTATTACCATACGAGAATAGTTCATTTTGAGTTTCGCCTGATGGCGGTCAGTCAGGTCAGTGCTTGATTGACACTGGCAGCCTGAGGTTCATGGATATCCCTATAACAATTCATGCCAGGACCAAGGTACTCACTCCCTTGAAAAGCTTGAGTTGCTCCAGTCATACCATCTTAATAATTCATCAATCAAGCAAATTGACATTTCGGCTGTGGGGAAATACCTCACACCTTAACCAATATTGATCTCCTTGGCAAGCTAGGCAGGCGAAGCTATGAAACAGCCATCCATCCACCAACCCAGCTACCCTGACCTGGTGGTTTCATATATCGATGGCTTCCTCTCCTGTCATATGTCATATCCGCAGCTATCCTAGGCCTAGCCGTTTTCTCATCCGCGGTGGTCTGTGGTGATCTTGTAGAACTTGGGCGCGTACTCCAAAAGCCAGCCCTTCTCGATCTTGGTGACTTCCCGGATGAAGATCTTGCTTCCCGTCTCCATCGCTTCGTGAAAGATAACCCAATCTGCTTTGCGATTGAACATGAGTGAGCTTGGATGCGCATGCAACACCAAATTACCCTCGACATTTCGAAACGTTCCATCTGGCTGCATCCTTGCCGCGTGTGCAAAGTAACCAGATGTAAGACAACGTCGGATCTGCTCTGCTTTTTTGACGTTGTCCCCCGACGATACCTGGCTGTCAAGGGTTTCATCCACATTGATGTTGAATAGCTCAATATACCGCTTTAATTGTGCTCTGATACTGACTGCTCGACTCATGGACTTGAAGTTGAGGTGGTTCTCATGACAGAATTTTGCCTCTTTCCGTCCCTTGGTAACAAAAGCCTGATAGGCATTCAGAAGAGTCAAGTGGTCGCCCTCATCCACGGCGAACTTCCTGCGTGAGGTTTCCATCTTCTTTCGCTCGCCTTCGTGAGAGAACCATACACTGCCGCCAAGACTTGTCATTGCTGCGATTGTCAGCATCTCGCTGAGACATCCAAATGAAGGTGCTGCTAGTAGCGTTTTGGCCATCATGGGTTCGACTGCCAGCTCGGCCATTCTCGAGCCCAAGGGTCGAGTCAGTTTAGCATACTCATCCAAGGCACCCAAAGCATATAACAACTCAAGTGCCTTGGCCATAAGCTCAGATGGCGGCGGAGAAAGGAAATCAAATCGTACGATGTTGTCTATCCCAAGGGCCTTGAGTTGTAGAATCACTGGTGCCAGGTTTGACCTTTGCAGCTCAGGAATATTAGCGTTCTGAAGCGATTGGTAGCTTTGTTCAGTATAGAGCCGAAAACACTTTCCAGGCTTTGTTCGACCAGCTCGTCCGGCACGTTGAGATGCAGCTGCCTTTGAAACTGGTGTAGCAGTGAGTGACTCGATGCCTGTCCTTGGGTCATAAGCTCTCAGCTTCACAAACCCGCTATCCACCACAAAGACAATTCCATCGATTGTGACTGATGCTTCGGCGATGTTTGTCGAGAAGACAACCTTTCGAGTGCCTTCAGACGGTTTGTCAAATACGTACATCTGCTGCTCGGTTGACAAGCCAGCATATAATGGCAACGGCATCAATGATCCGTATTTCGGATTGAGATCCATCAACCGCTCGCTGACTGCCTGTATGGCATTGTCGATTTCCTCTCGGCCAGTCAAGAAGACAAGAATATCCCCTTCTCCCTCTTGAGTATGTATGTCGAAAACGACATCAATGGCCTTCTCGACATAATTCTCTGATGGTGATTCCAGATAGAGAATATCTATGGGGTATGTTCTGCCTTCAAGACTAACAATGGCTCCAATTTCGTCTTTTTTGTCTTGCTTGTCTTTGACCTGGTCGTCACTACTCCTTGTGAAAAATTCCAGGAATTCCTTTGCTTGTAGAGTAGCACTACTGATAATGATGCGCAACTCAGGTCGCTTCCGAATAATCTTCTTAAGCAGGCCAAGCAGGACATCTGTGCTGATGGACCTCTCATGTGCCTCATCTACCATGATGACGGAATAGCGCGTCAGTAATGGGTCAACAAGTGCCTCTCTGATGAGGAGACCGTCAGTGAGAAACTTTATCCTCGTTGAGGCCGAGGTCACATCCTCGAATCGTATTGAGTATCCGACTTCTTTGCCTAGCTCACAGCCAATCTCTTCGGCGACCCTCACCGCCACTGTAGTTGCCGCAACACGGCGAGGCTGGTAAGATGTTAGGATTTGTTTTGAGCTACACATGTGTTCATGTTTACTCACCTGAGTGACGCCAATGATCTTTCCTTCTGAACACCATCCTGCTTGTTCCAGGAATTGAGGGATTTGTGTCGTTTTTCCAGAACCAGTTTGACCAATAATAATGGTCACGGGATGTTTTTCGACGACATACAAGAGGCTGTCGCGGTGTTTCGCGATTGGGAGTAAAGCAGCTGGTTTGTGAAGAGCCGGGATAAAAGAAGCATCCAAGTCCAAGTCAGCCATTATAGATTCAGCTCTTGAGTATATTTCAAAGACAAGTAGGCACTTCAACCAGAAAAAAGAAAAAGGTTATTGCGACACTTGCGGACGTAACGCCGTATAGGCAGAATGAAACCACCTCGCTTTGTGGTGAACATATTTCACAAGCATCCATATTCAAGTTGAGGTTTATTAGTTGTATTGTAACTACCCTAGACTCGCAACTTGGAGTTCTGCTACGGCCAATCAGAGAAACAGCATGATTCAGGGTGCACTGTGGCGAGTGGGTCAACGTCATCAGCTTCGTGTAGGCTGATTGACCCCTCGCGCCTCAACCTTAATATCACGAGCAAGGCCAGGCTGAAGCGAAATCCCCAAATTTCCCTGGTTGTTACCTGTACTTTCGACAACTTGCAATCGAATTTCGTCTATATGCGCACGAGACTCTGAACTGAGACTTAAGAGAACTGCGAACAAGATGTCTGCCCCTGGAGAAACGGTATACTTCGACTCCTATTGAGAGCTGTCTTAATATGGCTGCCACTAGAGCATCACCGCTAACATCCTTTCTCATGAAGAACAAGGCCACTGAGAGTGGACCCGAGTCGCCTACTACTGCTCGACCCTTTGACCTCGACGACGATGATGTGCAAGAATCAGGTATCCTAGGAAGCGACGATGGTAATACCACAACCGCTGCTGCGACCAATACCTCCCAGGCTCCGGCTCAGGCTCAGGCTCAGGTCCAAGCCCAAGCCCCAAAGAACGAGACAGGACCCCCTAAGCCCCCTCGACCCGTTTCAGAAGCTCAAAAGAATGAGGCTATCCTGAAGGAAGCATTCCCTGGTGTAGAGCTGAGCGTCATCAAAGCTGTACTGAGAGCTAGTGGTGGTCTCGTGGAGCCCGCCTTCAATGCCTTGCTGGGTAGGTTTACACAAGTATACGCCAAAGAGACATCACTGACATGCGCATAGAAATGACGGACCCCGATGCTGCTCAAAACGAACCCGCAGACGAAGTCCCACCTCCCCAGCCCCCTAGGCCCCAAAACCGATCTCAGATGTCGCAACTGGAAGCCGACGAGTTATACGCCCGCCAACTTGCCGAGCACTTTGACAACGTTGGTAACTACGAATCTCGGACCGCCAACCGTGGTGGTCATGATGAGCGGCAAAGACAGGGTCAGCATGGCCAAGATCAATGGGGCGACGACCGCGAGCATAGCTTCATTGACGACGACCTCCCTGTCATCCGCGATAACCTCCGTAAAGGGTTCTTCGAGACACAGGAAAAGGTTAACGGATGGATCACCAACCTGAAGAAGAAGATCGAGGAGAACTTTGATGAAAGTGAAGAGCAGACGCAACGACAAGGACAGGGACAAGGACAAGGACAACCTTTCCGTCGTCCCGGAGAATCTAGCCGACCCAGTGGTGATTACGATCGATATGATGCGGATCCCCAAGTGCTCAGTGATGACTTTGCTGGCATGAAGTTTTCATCCGATGGCAGTGAGTGCAAACACCGGGTATGCGTTGAGGTATTTGTTAACAACCCCTAGCTCCCATGAACCGCCCAATGGCCAACACAGGCATGTACAAGCCTCCGCCTCCATCAACTTCACCTAAGCCCAATAACGGCCGACGAGTCGGCTTCAAGGAGGAGACTGAAGAAATCAACATGTACGACTCATCACCACGAGTACCGCCCAAGGATGCGGCTTCTGCAAGCGGTACAAGAGGAAGCAAATGGCAGCCCATGTCAGCTGTTGAGCCAAGCCCCATCGCAGAAAACGATCCCTTTAGCCTGGGAGATAGCGAAGATGAGAGAGAGACACATCAAAAGCCCAAGGAGGACAAGTCTGACGACAGTGATCGCCTCAAGAAGGCGACTGCCGAGGCCATGGCTGATAGCCTGAGTGAGTCGCAAGGGACAGACGCGAAGAAGAACTAGTTGGGATGCAGGTTGACGTAGATCACGTATACGGCCGTGATACAGTTTTTGGAGATGGGAGACGCGACCACATGATTAGGAGATAGAGCATATTAGTTGATGAGTTTGCTGCCAACTCAACTGTTTTACAGACATGGGTGGCCTGTTTATGGGTTAGCACCGGATCGTGATCAATGGCGGTTTAGCAGCTGGCACCTTATAGCCTTTTCTTGCTGTCTTTTTATCTTCTTCCAAACCTTCACATCGGTATCGTGACCTGTGACATCTATAGTGAATTCGATAAAAGATGGGGCCTGGAGCCTGGCTAACGTTAGCAAACAGGAAATGATGCTGGCTCCTTGGTTTGTATCAAGTACTGCCACATATAGGCTGCTTCAAACCATTCATAATTTTCATGTGATGTTTAGGTCTGGTCAATTGGTGGAGCGTTGACCGGGAGGATCAAATTTGTAGAGTTGGCCATTCCTTACTCAGGAATCAGAACTCAAAGGACATGTCTTGAGTCGTGCAAGTAGTCGGCGATGAAGCAACAATGACATAATTAGATCTTATGCCTAAGAGAAGAAGCACCAGAACATGCCCTCCGTAATTCTGCGGGTGAGATCATGGACCAGACGCTCTTGAGCCCCTTGTTCATGACGTTTTGTCCCCCATGGCTTCAGCAATGGAAACAAGGCAGATCATTGGACTGCTTGAGTTGCAAGACCACAGACAGGCTTGGTTTCATGCATTGCATTGCATTGCAGTCGAACTCGACAGCTACCTAAGTAAGTCAAAGATGGAGACACCACCCGGAGCTGTGAGCCGGACCGCCTGTCGCTCGAGCACGGGGTCGGATACGGGACGGCGATTGGATGCGCGAATCTTGCAACCAATGGGTCGAGATTAGCGGATGTTTATTCGGGGACTTTATGCCTGTTAATAGCCTATCTCACGCTGGTGCAGAGCGAGCGTCATTCAGTTAGCGGGCTAGCTGAACGTATAGACTGCCGGGTTGAAGCTCTATACTGCCCCGCCGTCGCTGGCAACGTCGTGCAACTACGGGCAGAGTAAGGGCCATGATCGTGTTGTTTCTCCGGAGAAAGAGGGGACAGAATGAGGAAAAAGGGGACAATTCAGGGCACGAGGCCATTTACTGCTTAGACCAGATATCTTATTGATGCATCTGTCATGGCACGTCCCCGCTTCTTTTGCCCGAGCGCTGCGCGTAGACTGTAGGTAGTTGACCGTCTTGTACAAGACGGGAGCCACTCTCACTGGGCTGAGCTTGAGAAGCGTCAAAGTGGACGTCCACCGTAACGTAGAGGGGCAGGCTTTTGGCTCAGGTCCCGTCACTCCCTGTCACGACCTTTTGTCCGATTAAAAAAACACTCCCCATCGTCTTTGCGCTGTTTGTGTTTCTGAAAGGAATTCTGAACAGATAAAGTTGAGGAATTCACTGTTGACAAAAGAGAAACGCTTGCTATTGAAACGCTCTTGCCGTTTTCGACAGCGCCTCCAGATCCACGTCACGTTCATTCGACTCGACTCAGCTCAACTCAACATATCTTAAACCCAGCACTGAGCCAGCTTCGTCTCATTGATCCTGTTCCACCCCGAAACTCGGCGACGGTCTTTTAAAGACCTAGCTAGCTCTTGCTTAAGGTCTATAACTCAATCAAGGAATGCTCTATTTGCTCTGACATTGTCGGTCTAAGATCCTGACAAGCAAGTGCCTCGGCTTTTGGTGAGTGATGACCCTCAATATCCAATCGAATCCGATTCAATCCTACCCTCGCCCTCATAAATCTACAACGAACCCTTACCCATACCCATACCCATATCTGCAATTGTGCTCTGCGCACACGTCAATGCTTTCTCCCCGGTCAGCCGTTCGGGCCATTTGCGCGCCTCCAACCAGCCAAAAGTCGATGGCATAGACGTTGAAGATACCCCCCCACGTGCCCTACAGGAGTCGATCTCGCACGTCGTCTACTAAGGAAACCGGGCTGTCGGGTGATGGAGTCAAGACCCTGAGAAACCGGGCGTTTACCGTGTTGTTCCATACCTGTACATGGCAAGCGTGTGCCATAGAGGGAAAGAGAAGTGGAATAGCTTGGAAACAAGTGGTTGCGGATGCTGTGAAGCAACAAAAGCGCATCCACAAGGTCTCAAACTCACACTCGACCATTGCCCATTACTCCACCTGATTCTGCTCTTCTCTACGACTCTGGCTGGGCTGAGCTTGGTCTGACTTCACATTGGATGACATCCATGTTTAATGACTTTATGGAGCTGCTCTGAGACCTTGTCTTGTCTTGTCTTCCTGGTCATGTCTCCGCTGCTGGATTCTATTTCGTTGCCTCCCTGCCCATCCTCCCCCTCAACACTACTGTTGCACATACGCACAAAAGGCACACAGACGCTGTAACTGACACTGAAACTCGCATATCCAGCCACACATCCTCTGTCCTTGTTCCATATCCCTCCAAACAGAGACTCGCTTGTCAATCGTCCTTCTTACTCACCCGTTCCCTCGCCTGCTCTTATCCCAAGTCGCTAAGAGCCCCCGAGGGCGCCCACGCCGCAATATGTAAGTTATACATGTTCCTTGCCTCTCATTTCCTATTCCTATGTCGAGAGTTTGCCCAGCCGGTAGTGGCTTGATAACTCTTGGAGAATCCACTCAGCGCTGGAAGCACCTCTCGAACTAACAGAAGCTCTACCGTCATGACTCTTTATCTTGAGCCCATAGCTTACTCTCATTCTCTTCTAGGAAGTTTGGCAAGCAGATCCAGAAGCGTCAGCTCGAGGTGCCTGAATATGCTGCCAGCTTTGTCAACTACAAGGCCCTGAAAAAGGTATGCCCATGTCATTCCCGCCCCGTTGAACCTTTCCGTTCCCGCTACCGAGAGCCCCGGGCCTCCATCTATTGTCTCCGCTGTCATCTCCTTATGGCGCCTGGTCCACTCTATCACTTTTCCCAAGGCCCTTCCGACTTTCTTCTCAACTACTCAGTCTGCTTTGTGTAGCTCTGATTCAAGCTGTTTTGTTTCTTTATTTGCGTCCATACCCTTGCCCTTATTAGCCCACTGCCGTGCCTGAGTTTGTCTATCCTCCGAACCTCTGCCCTGCTTCAGCTGTAGATCACCGTCATCTTGCGGCATGAAGTATTGCGCAGTGTAACGGTGGCTGAACAAAACCGATTCCTTGTTTCTCTATTCGTTCTGCTATACACGAGCCCGAGCACGTTTTCTAAACTGCTTGCACTTTGGCCAATTCTTGGAAACCATTCCACTAACATACTGACATGTAGCTCATCAAGAAGCTCTCTGCTACCCCTACCCTAACTTCACAGAACGATGTTCTCCGCTCAGCCACCCCTGTGGACTCTCAGGCCGCTCTTCAAGCCAACAAGGCGACCTTCTTCTTCCAACTGGTAAGCCGACTATTGTGTTACATCTCCGCCATGAACATTCCGACATGGTTGCTAAGTGATAAACAGGAACGGGAACTCGACAAGGTCAATGCCTTCTATCTACAGAAAGAAGCCGAGGTGCGTGGCAGATACAGCGCAATACCACTACCTTCTCGAGGCAATAACCTAACATCTTGTAGCTCAAAATTCGTCTCAAGACACTCCTGGACAAGAAGAAAGTACTACAGTCTCGGCAAGGTCTCTCTCGACGTTCGGCCAAGTTTACTACTCTCGAGGAGGGCTTCCAGCAGTTTGCTACCGACCTGAACAAGCTCCAGCAATTTGTTGAGATCAACGGCACGGCTTTCTCAAAAATCCTCAAGAAATGGGACAAAACATCTAAATCCAAGACGAAGGAGCTTTACCTATCAAGAGCCGTCGAAGTACAGCCATTCTTTAATGCGACAGTTATAAGCGAGCTGTCTGACCAGGCCACTACAAGTTTACAAGAACTGGGTGCCTGGTCCGATGGAATACAGGTCAACTTCCAGTCTGGCCATGTTGTAACTTCGCAGCATTTCGTTGGTACTGATGAGGGGGACGCGGACACTTTGCTTCTCGATACCGTCATTACAGGGAACCTCGAGTCTTTGAAGGACCTTCTCCTACGGATGCGCTCTGCAAATGAAACTGGAGATGGCGACAGCTCGTTGATGGAGAGGATCACGCGTACCTTCTTAGCAGCCATTTCTGAAGCCCCAGAAGAGTCCCTGCGAGTACTTCTTGACACAGGTCTTGTCGATCTTCACTCATACGATGACATCAACGAGAGAAATTGCTTGCACCAAGCTGCCATCTATGGAAAGCAGTATGTTTTGGAATGGGGGTTGTCTGTCAATGTCGTTGTGGACAGGACAGATGTCTATGGTCGAGTTCCACTGCATTATGCCAGTCTCCACGGGAGATTGGAGATGCTGAAGGTCCTTTTGGATGGTAAGTTGGTAAAGAATATTCATGTATTGATTTACTTGGCTGACAGCTACGTAGCAAATCAAAAAACAATCGATCTAACGGACCACGATAATTTCACCCCCTTGATCCACTCCATCATCCACTGCCACCTCGACTGCATCGAACTCCTTCTCGCTAGATCCGCACGTATCGATCCGGTCTCTGACGCGGACCATGTTCCCCTGAACCTCGCTTGCGAACATGGTTCGGTGGCTGTGGTCGAGATGCTGCTGAAACACGGTGCCCAAATTCTACCGGACGCTGAAGGTCTGTACCCTCAGCATCTTGTAGCAAGAGCAGGCCAAACGTCGGAGCTCCTCCTTCTCCTCAAAGAATTTGGTGCCGACCTGGATCAAATCGATAAGCTCTATGGATGGACACCGTTGGTTCATTCTGCAAGTGAAGGCAATGTCGATTGTCTTCAAGCACTGCTCAAGGTTGGGGTCGACGCAAGCATTGTGGATGAGAAAGATCTTCCAGCAATGTACTATGCTGCATGGGAAGGACATCTTGCGTGTATGAAACTACTTACACCCTTTAACACACGACCGCGGGCCAGCCCCTTTATGGTACAGCCTGCTTTAGGCCCTATGGACTCGAGTACCGCGCCCTTGCCTATGTCGCTCGATCCTGATGCGATCCCCGAACTCGAGCTTCCTCCTCCGATCATCCCGCTTCGCAGATACGGCCATAACTTTCTCGATACCAAAACCGTCGTTCAGATTTCCTTCGGCGATTTCGACGAGCAACCCCTGGTCTTCTTTCAAGACGGCAAATATCCTGCAGCTCGCCTTACAATATCTTCCAAAGTTTCGGATCTTATACCTAAGAACGTGATCCTGCCTTTTCAGGAAGATACTCGTATTGTTTCCTTTCAGGTTGACAACTTGGATACTTTCAGTCTAGACATCGACGTGTTCCCCACCTATGGCGCAAAGGTTATTGCCAAGACTGTCGCGCTGCCAAGTATCTTCAAGGGATTGCAAGGCACTTCAGGTTGCTGTCTGCCTCTTTTCGATCCTCGCCTTCGTGCCATTGGTCAGATAAGCTTCACTGTACAGGTTATCAAGCCATTCCAAGGCAAGCCTCTGGAGATCACCGACTTTGAAACTTATTGGAAAGCAACAAGCCAATTCAATCAGCCAACAAGTGCCATTGTCACCGGGTCGAGTCTCTCCGGTGACTATGTGAGGCTCTTTGTTCAATATACCAGCGATGGTGTCCCTGTTCTCTGGCCCATGTGGACAATAGCTTGCGGTGGACTTGATATTCCTGTCTGCCGGTTGACTCTGGAACAATTCACATCAATGACTATTAGGAGCAACAGTCGTGCAGATCTTCCTAGCTTGATAAGCAAGTCATCTGAGAGCATTGCAGAGGTTTATCACATCCTTGCCACGGCTGGCGTGACCCTCCAGGAAGCCCTCGCGCTCCTCAACCCTGGTATGCACGTCAACCTCCAGGTTTTATACCCGACGGCCGAAGAAGAGAAGGCCTTCTCTCTTGGCCCTGCCTTGGATGTCAATATCTATGTCGATTCTATCCTCAACATTGTGTTTGAGCATGCCCGGACACAACGGGCACAAGCCCCTGATATTGTGCGGTCAATTGTATTCAGCAGCTACAACCCCCGACTTTGTACAGCTTTGAACTGGAAGCAACCAAACTTCCCTGTCTTCTTGTGCAATGACCTTGGGCGAGAAGAGACATCGGGAGCTACGGGCTTGGCTCTGAGCAGTGGAAGACGAAGCGCTTCTATCAAGGAGGTGGTGAGAATTGCTCAGAGCAATAACTTCATGGGACTAATATGTTATTCTCGACTATTGGTACGTTATGACTACCTAGGCCTATTGCTGATATATGCATTGTGACTAACCGCCAATAGGAAATGGTGCCGGCTCTTGTGGATGCTATCAAGTCTCATGGACTGGCGTTGGTGACGGACAAATCGTCAGACTCACCCGACGCAAGCCCTATGACTGACCCATTCCCTCGACCGCCCAAGGGCGTCGATGGAGTCCTTAAGACTCATGGAATTCTACGATTCAATGATTCGATAGACATGTAGATGGGCTTAATGAGAGATGCCCGGATGACGATTGCGATGGAAGGGGTGGATAGATAGAGGAAAGTCAAGACGTGTATTAGCCATATAGAGCTGTTTTGATAATAAGAATGCATTTACACTTATTGTACTTGCTTTACATGAGGGTGTTTAAGCGCCTTTGTAATCATACTTGAGTGAAGATAATTCCTTCTCGGGATCGACACTACCCATGACAATCTTGGATACCAAAATAATACCATAAACCACCAAGGGTAAGTATCCCATTCCGGGCCACACGGCTTCGCTTTTTACTCTGCCTATCGCCCAAGCCATTAAAATCAAAATAACTCCCAGGCCCAAATTCAGATAAGGAAGATATATTTCGAGAGGGGATCGTCTTTCGACGTAACTAAACGAACTTCTGCGCTGTCGTGGTCTTCCACGAGGCACATATGGTTCATAATCTTCTTCATCCTCATCGTCGTCGTCGTCGTCGAACACACCTGAAGATTCACGTGTTGACAGCGACGGTGGACGTGTGGGTCGTGGAGTCTTGGGCCGTGCCCAGTTGTCAAGGAAAGGAATTCCCGACGACGTGGGGGGTTGGTGGTGCAGAAGATATGCCGTTGAACAGAGAGATGTTAGACTGAGAAGGGCGAGAAGTGATGTAGGAGGGTTTATTAAAGCAGGAAGGTAGGGGATGGTTGCGAGAAGGGGAATGGCGAGGAGAAAGCGACGGAACTGGACGTCTCTGGCAGCATTCTCGATGGCGAGCTGAGCAATGTAGTCTTCTTGTTCTAGTAGTAATGTTAGATATCTGTGGGATTTGTTCAAAGTCTCATGTTGTACCTTGTTCATCCAGAGCTTCAGGCTGCGAGTCTGTGGAATCTTCCTCTGGATAGTGAAATGTGCGCCTCAAACGGGCGGTTGTGCCCTGATAGTTTGGCATAGCCACGAGTATGAGGCCAAAGAATATTTCCGATTTTAATACAAAATGTCTGCTTGACAGAAAGAGAAACGCCGTTGCAAGTAAACTGATACAGGTGGTGATGTAAGACGTTGTCACATGGCCAAAACGGCCACGAAGTTGAAGTGAGGCTCAGCCTTATGACGCCACAACGTCCCTTGCCCCACCTCTACTTTGTCGATACTCGTCGGCGTCCGGCAGCAAAATTTCGCCGATATTCAGTCCAGTTGAGACTCAGCTGATCGATCAACCGCCGTGCGATTGATCACAGGAAAGAAGAAGCGCCAGAACCACAATGTCGCAACAATTAGCACTACCCCGCGTCTTTGGACAAAGACTGGCGGCTGTCCTCAAGACAAGGACTGTCAGCTTGAGACCCGCGCAGAGGAGATGGATTACTCCCGCGCCCAAGCCTGGTGATGGACCCTTGATGTCGAGGAGGGCGGATAGAGAGCTCCCAGGTATGCAATTGATATAGGATAAAGAAAATTGAACCGGACTAATCCTTTATGAACTTGCAGACGTCGCCGATATCACTTTCCGCTGGCGCCGAACGTTCCCTATCTTCCTCGTCATCGTGGCCGCCTCGTCAGTCGCCATCTTCAACTACCAAAAGATGTCCTCACCCGTCGTCTCATCAACACTCTACGCCCTGCGCACCAATTCCGAGGCCCGCGCTCTTCTTGGAGACGAGATATACTTCCGACGTCAGATCCCCTGGATTCACGGCGAGATGAACCAGCTCCATGGCCGGATCGACATTTGGTTCTCTGTACGCGGCACCAGGGGCGAGGGCGTCATGCGCTTCGCTAGCAACAGACCTACCAGCAAGGGATTCTTTTCGACTACGGAATGGAGTCTCACGATGGAGGACGGTACGAGATTGGATCTCTTGGATAGTGGTGATCCTTTCAAAGCACTCACTGGAGCAAGTGCGGTTGAAGAAGACCTACCTCCAGTGGACGAGGATGCTCCTACAAGAGGATTCCGAAAGCAGGTCGAATACAAGTGAGGCATGTCAAAGGGAATGTGAGAGACAAAGCGCCTGGTGTAAAAAACGAATTTGATAACCCTGGGTACTCCGGTTGTAGTCGAATCTGTACAGTAGTAGATGGTTTGTGTATAATACAAAAAAGCCCGCTTATGATCTCTCCCCTTTTGTCGTACGTAGTACAAAGTTCCTCTTACATTCCATGGTGCAATCATTGAACATTTAGCTGTGCCGCTTCTCTCTGGCTCTTCAGCTGAAGATGCTTCTCCCGCGCTGTCTGGAGCTTCGCCTCGTGGTCAGGGTTCCGCTCTAGTAGGGTCTCGAGAGCTGCCTCCCGATGAGGTTGAGGGGGAGCCTTTCGCTTCTTAGCATCCTGGATACGGACGACACGACCCTTGGGACCGGCAATAGGTCCGCTGACTAGCACAATGCCCAGATCATTATCCACCATCATGACCTTGAGGTTCTGTACTGTCACGAATTCATTACCCATGCGACCAGGCATCTTCTTGCCAGGCATGACTCGACTACCGCTGCCCTGCGAGGGACCCGTTGTACCGATCGTTCGGTGGTTCTTGGAGTTACCGTGAGATGCTTCCTGACCGGAGAAGCCGTGGCGCTTCATACCACCAGCGAAACCCTGACCTCGTGATCGGCCCTTGACATCGACATACTGGCCCTTCTTGAACCAGTCGGGGAGGAGTTGAACACCAACGGGCAGCAGTCCAGCTTCGTTTTTGACCTTGAATTCGGCAAGGTCAGCTTTGGGTGCAATGCCCTTGGCCTCGTAGTAACCCAGCAGCGGGCTGGTGACGTTTCGACCCTCACGAGAGCCCGAACCAATCTGTACAGCCCAGTAACCGTTCTTCTCTCGGGACTTGTTGGCGATGACCTGGACCTGGTCGAGTTGCAGCACAGTACAAGGTACACGCATCTTTCCAACAAAGACACTCGTCATGCCCTTCTTAGTAGCGAGGACGCCTGAGCGCAGAGGCGTGGTATTCTCTCGACGCTTCAGAGCAGCAGCAGGGCCGGATGTGAGAGAAGGGAGACCGGAAGAAGGCTGGTTGAATCGCTTATGCTTGTTGCGAGGAGGAGCCGTGGTCCATCCATTCTTGACACCGCGAGTCGCTGTGAGCGGGAGGAGCAAAGGCCGGGCGGCGACGGCGCAGGGCCGGGGGAGGGCCAGGCGGATTGGTAGGCGGGGAGGCATTTTTGTGAGGACGGCGGCGAGTCAACGACGACAATTGGCGCTGTCGAGGGGAGGAATTGGGCCGCCGTGGGTGAGGATCTAAGGGCGATGAATCGGATCGGTTGATAGTGGGTGAAAGATTTTGGTGGAGGTTGAGATACTCCAGAGCTTTTGCAGGACCCGGAGAATTCCCGGCTAAGGCTTGCACTACGAACTCTGAACTGGAATATATCACTTATAGAAATCACGGCTGAATAACTCAATAAATTTGTTATTTCTTGGTAACTAATACTCAAGTGTATGCTAACTGAGTATCGTTAATTTCTCTTGTTTCGTGAAGTCACCTGTTGTGCTTCGTCTTCTCTAAGCTCCAGGTCCCCTCCCTCCAATGCCACTACCCATCTGATTCACATTTGTCCCCTTCAGCTTATGATCCCCTGGATTAGCAGCAGCCTCGTAGATAATATTGGCAGGAGCTCTTCCAAGCTGCGTCCACTCGCCCTTGAAGCCAAGGTATGAAATGCGAGTCACGTCCTCATCGCCATCGCCAAAGTTGTCAGCGAAGAAAAGCACCAGCTGCTGCACTTTGCCAAACAGCGCTCGCTTGACCGGAATCTCTTGAAGATCACTCGTCTGAGATAGCTCTAGTGTCTGGATGGGGTCTGACTCCTCGGCGGCTGCAAAGTCGAGGTCGTCTCGGTTGATGAAGAGGTGGAGGGTTTTGGGGGCTGAGGCTGAAGGGGACGTGCGGATGAGAATAGAGTGAAGCTTGATTTGTGCCGTGAAACTAATAATAGTTAATGCAGATCGTTTAATATCATGCATCTATTTTGGACTTACGGAACTGTCATAAGAAGCTGCTCATCAACGTCGCTGGCCAACTCAGGCTCAACGTCCAACCTCTCTTGCCACGTCTTCTTGACGATCTTCTGTCCGATATCTCGCTGAGCTTCGTTCAAAGTCACAACGTGATCAAAGTTGATTTGACTGTAGAGCGAGAACTGCACAGCTGGAGTAATGTCGTCTGAATGATCGTGCTCATGATGGTCGTGGCCGTGGCCAGAATGTTCGTCATGGCAGTGAGACATGGTGCGTATTTGATCCGAGCAGTTATAATGTGTATGCGTTCAGCGTTATTACCAAAATTTCGGTTTTATGGTTTTGGCTTCAGGTTCGTAGTCAGGTCGGTTGGTGTGGTTGTAAGTTGTAGCTTGTAAGTCAAGTGTACCCAATAGCGAGTCAAATGACGTTTTAGTACTTGGCCCCTCTATAAGTGCCTGAGACGTTGGGATATCATGAATATTGATACTACCTACCTAGTTAAAGGTCACACAGTTTAGATAGCAGTTTTGACTGAATATTAGACGTGAAAAAGTCTGAGATTTCTAGATTATTACCAATCAATATCTCATGCATGGCATTGACGCCTTGAAAACTGTGTCCAAACCCTTTGCTTCGCTTGCTTCATCTAAACCCACTCTTCCTCTTATTTTTCTTGGCCTTCTTTCTATCGCCAAATATGCCAGACACAGGCTGGCTCATGGCAATCGAAGGACCGAAAATCCCTTGACTCTGGGACGATCCGGGCACTCCTTGCTGGCTCGACATGATCTGTGCAGGGGTGGGTGCCGCCGGCATTGGTGGTATCGCTGGCATCGCTGGCATCGCTGGCATCGATGGCAGCTCGACGGGCTCTTCTCTCTGGGAACGCATTTGCGATGGCTGCGGCCTGGGGATGCCCGCTGGTGTAACTTGACTGGACCTGGGCTGGCCGCCTGGTCTCATACTGGAAGGCAGCTTGTATTTGTCCGCATGAGCTTTGCGCTTGTTCTCAATCCTCTGCAGTCGCATTCTTGCATCGTCAAACATCCTATCGCTAGCAATAGCGACGCTAGAGATGTAGTCATCTGTACTGACTCCACGTTCCGTCGGCCAGTGCGACAAGACACCTGACACTTTGGCAGATTCCATTCTATCTGGTCGTAGTGAAGGTGCGAGGAGTTGTAGCCGTCTGATCGCCGCATCGTTTGAGCTGTTCGAAGTTGTGCTAGGAGGCGACGAAGGAATTCCAGCTTGCGAAGACTGGGACGACTTGATCCGTATCGCACTCGATTGAGTGGGCTGAGTTTGCTCAATCCCGCCCTGATTTGCTGATCCCAGAAGAGGCATATCCTGAACCATAACACCAGCTGTTGCCAGAAACATGTCCCTGGCCAAGTCTGCAATCCATCCTTTCCTTAGTTCCTCCTCTTCATCGGGCAGTCTCCCTTCCAAAGGGTCTAGCCACAGATCCACGTATGTTTGGTTGAGATGTGACAAACTGACAAGTTCTCGGATCCACTCCTGCGAAGTCTGTCTTCCGAGTTGTGTGACGACCGTTTGCCCATCATCGCCAAGAAATAAGTCAAGCATATCCGGCTGTGCGGCGTTGTCAACGCCTTCAAAAGTTACTGGATCGAGCCCGTTGCTAATTTCTTTCCAGGTCCTGAGGGGAAGTCTTCCTTCAGCCATGCCTTCAGCAATGCTCTCCTGAATGGCTACGAGCAAGCCAGGCGGTATATCGTGAATGCTGTCCGCAACAGCTAGAAGATTTTGTCGGAGAGACCGGCACAAGACGTCCAGCTTCAAGCGCATAGGTCCAAAAACTGATGATGCTTTGTTGTTGGTGACACTCAGCTCATTTGTTCGAGGATGGCGCTTCACAGCTTCATTGATGTTTTCCTCGGCCATGCCTTCAGGAAGCACGAAGGCCGTGCCCATGTGTCGAAGAAATTGTTTGCGCTTTTTCCTCCAACGCTGCGCTTGACCTAACTTGAATCGATTAACACGTCCAGTCGGCAACGTGATTTGCATATTCCGGTCTTTAACGGATACGCAGATGCAGTATTGCACACCTAGACTTTTACTCAAAATGCTTCCTTGGTAGAACCGAACGCCTGAACGGAGATAGTCGGTTGCTAAGCCTGTCGTAGCGTCTTTGTCTTTCCTGAGCTCAACTGGGTGAATTTCGAGAGATTGGATATCCCCATCCACAGCGTTGCTATTCTGAGGAAGAGTGAAAACGTCACGGTGCCAATAAGGAAGGCCGCTTTCTTTGGCGTGTGCGAACCAGTAGGTTTGCACTTGTCTATGGGTTGGAGAAAAGACAAACACCATAACAGCCTTTTGCCCGCCTTCAGAGGTAAGACAGGTCGTCATGCGCAGTGCTTCTCTATCTAGCAAACGGGGGCAAGAGATAAGGATGGTAGGCCTTGTCGATGCATCTTCTTGTTTGCTAACTGCGAACAAGTCGATCCAGTAAAGATTCCGCATAGTCAGGACAAATACATGGTTTTGGTTGGCTGGGCTGACTCTGATATCAAGGATCGCATCAGGTTTGGACTTTGGGCGAGCTAGAAGCGACAGCTGAGGTAGAGCTATGTGCGAGACAATATCAATGACTTCGTACTTTTCCCTGTTCCATATCAATAAATGGCTCGATCGCTTTGCCAAGCCTCCAAGCTCATCAGCACTCTGTGTTTCATCCTCCCAGAAGCTGTCTACTTTGGCGGTGCCGACGAATAATATGCCGTGTTTCTCGGCCGGATGCTCTGTCGCAGTCGGGAGTTCGTCCAAAAGCCCATCTGAGATGTGTCCGCATTTAAAAGAGGACATTCGCGTTTTCGATTTGTTTCCCAAAATATCCCATATGGACCAATATCCGCACTCGTCGACGATGGCGATTTGAGGTTGTTGTCCTTTAGAACTCGGATTAAAGGCGACATCTAACTGAGCATTACCGCCTGTAGTCTGATGTGGAATGGTCAGAATTGGGTTCGGGTCTATCCGTGACAGTCGAGGCTGGATATTGAGACTGGAAGTAGATGACTGGGCCACTGGAACTTTGTGGTACTCAGGGTGGAGGATCGTGGTCGAGGTCTGCTTCTGGACAATGAGCCAGCGAACGGCATCGTATTTCGAGAGGCTGGTTGCAAATTTGATTTGGGAGATTGGCAGACCATCGCTTGCCCAGATTGCCTCTTCATCAGGATCATCCGGATCAATTACAGAAGGTTGAAGAGTTGTGTGTTTGTCGTCTTCCCACATCCACTTTGATTGATCGATTCGGGCCAGTCTAAGCAACTCTCCTGATTCTCCGGTCGCCGCCGCCAGCATTGGCGATCCAGCAATTCTCCATTGATCAGACACATTCGTCATTTGTCCGATAGAAAGCAATGGTCGGTCGCTGACTTCGCCCTCGATTTTCGAGTAGCGGTTCATGTTGTCATGCAGAAGCCCGGCAAGGGCAGAATTGCCCATGAAAGCTTCGGGGTGCGCCTGAAGAAGCCATCGCTTCTGGATTCTACGTTCCTGCCAAAGGTTGGAAGAGATTTCTGGAGAAGGGGACTTCGAAGGCGGATACAGCTCTGCTGATGACCCAACAACTTTGAAGTGTGGTGCTGAAGAGTATCTGTTAACATTGTTGGGCGCGCAACATGATTATTCAGAAACTCACCTTCAGATGTTATGCGACTGGTGTGAAAAGTACCAAGCTGCGGTGTCGCATCTTCAGTTGATAAATAAGTAAGACTTCCTACGTGACCGTGTATTAGGTCCGTAAGTCGCCTGGTCTCAGCCATTTGGCCCGAGTATCGATTTCCAATGTGTTAGAATTTTGGTCGATGTTCCTTTCTTCATCGCGAGATGGGCTGGTGTAGGCGCAAGAGAGTCTCGAGCGGGAGTTGATAGTTTGTGAAACACTAAAAAGGCATCCTAGGTCACCTATTGTAGTGTTATAAGAATATTGGGAGCACAGGCAACGAAACATTAGTAGACAAGCAATGGCGGTGAGTAAGGGATAAGTTTGTAAGAGATGCTCTGCGTGATGCGATGCGATGTGAATTGAAGCTTTCGACGGCCCCACATGGCGGTGCAAGCGACTTGAGCCACACTTCCCAGTCGGCCGAGCAACGCAATTTCGCCGTGTAAATACATGCATGGCAGTTAATGCTCAGTTTACCCCAGTCACGATCACTCACCCTGGCTTCGCGACAATAACTACAAGCGCAAACATCGATTGATCGCCTGTCCGCTAGGAAAACCAAATCATAATGGCTACCGACTTCCAGTCCTCCCTATCTGCGAGCATGCGCCAGAGCATGCCGCCCGTCGGCCCCTCTATCGCAAATCAGCTGCCCAACACTAACTTTGGCTTTGATGATCTGCGAGATCGCATGGCAAAGTTCACGGCCCGATTCGATGCTTTCATTGAAGAAGGCCGCAAGCGCGTACTCGAGGAGCGCAATCAGTTTCGCATGAACGTTGCTGAACTTCAAGGTATGGCGACTTAGTTTCGAGAGTGCAAAGGACACCAGCTAACTGATATACCAGAGGACCAACGTATGAAGAAGCGAGATGTCGAAATCATTCAAGTCAAGACTTCAACACATCAGCAAACTATCGAGAAGGAAGAGGCTGAAACCCGCGAGATGGAGAGCGCTATTAACTCTCTCGCTTCCCAACGCGACAACCACCTCTCCACGCGCGACAGCCTCAAGGCCGAAATCGCACAAACCCAAGCCGAGATCGAAGCACGACTTACCTCACAGCGCGAATACTCTCAACATCAGCAAGCTCAGTCGCGATTCAACGTGCCTGAGCTGGACTTCTGGATTACCAATCTGTGCCTTAAGATCGAGGGCGCTGGCCACGACGACCGACTGAAATTTGTTTACACGCACATTGACGAGAAAGATTGGGAGCGCGAGGCCTGGTTTGAGCTGGTGACAAGCTCACGTGACTACGATGTGAAGCATTGCCGGCCTAAGATTGAGAGGGAGAAGGTTGAGAAGGTGCTGGATAAGCTGAACGAGACAAGGGAGTTGGTGGTTCTGCTGAAGGGCATGAGAGAGTTGTTTGTGGAGGCGATGAAGTCTTGAGGGGCTGGTTGATGTTTATGCTGTAATGACCGTTTATGTGCGATAATGCTGCTTTGAGAAAGATAATTATACCTGTAAATGACGAGCTCTTCTATTGAAGTATCACGAATGTTAATATTTCGCATATATGTAGTTCGCATGTTGGTACGATGAAACACTGCAGTTAAACAGTAATATGATGCGACATGCACCAATAAGTCCACAGAAGAAATATTCTTTCTTCTAAGCTTCCTCGTCTTAGCTGTTCCAATATTCACTACAGTTTGAGATTCCATCTTTCAGCCTTTCTGTTGGGTAAGGTAGGTTGTCATGATGTGCACGTATCCAGGCCGAATCGCGTCCCGCGTCTCCCCGCCATGATCAACATCCACCTCCACTTCCTTCTCTTCACACTCCATATCAAAACGTCCATCAACCGCCATCATGCCAGAACCAGACAAACACGCTGCCGCGCAACAAGCAGTAGATATCCTGCATGAGATATCTACAATTCTTGTATGATGACCTCGCTATAGTACAGTGTGTACAATGACTTGACCGCTAACTCGTGCTGTTACAGAACTGCCACCTTGATCGCCGCACCTTGTCCATCTGCATCTCTATGATCGAGCGCGGAGTAAACCCAGAGGCCTTGGCGGTATGTTTTTGAACTAGTTGATATAGGTGAAGAGCCGTGCTAATCGGTATTTTGCCATGTATAGCAAGTTATCAAGGAACTCAGACAAGAGACCCAGCGGGTGGAACAACCCGCGGCTGCAGCAAGAAGGCGATGAAGTACGAGTACGTGATTATGGCTTGATTGGGAATTGCGGGATATTATTTTGGTAGGCGTTCGCAGGGAATGGCAATTCGCTTGATAGACGCGATCGCGACTACGAGTCTGCAATGATATTTGATGCATTCATATTCAAGTATCCAAAACCATCATGCTACTTGTGTCCGTTATAGCCTATTTAAATGTAAAATATCACCTAAAACACTAAACGCCCGAGGTGCAAACCTTCATACCCTATCATACACATCTGGTTGAGTAGCCTCCAACTGGTGTCTCCAGTCAATCCAATGCAATCAACCCCCAAACGCCTTGCGGAAAGAACCCAACCCGCCCGTATTGTAGATTTTATATCATGACAACGACATCAGCCTGCTATGTTAGGAACACTCATCGGTGTCCAAAAAGGACTATTTCATTTTCGTCTTCTTCTTCGTCGTCATCGTCTTCTTCCACGTCAGACAAACCATCACTGAAGTCATCCAACTCAGAATCGTCGTCGTTGTCTGATGCATTGTTGCCACGGTTCCGCATTCTCCATATGCCAAGAATGTCGTCTTCGGATTCTTCGTCTGGTGGGAGGTGCGCCATTATCGAATCCAATCCCATGTTGACAGGCGATACCGATCGTGCAACTCTGTCAGGCGCACGAATTTGAGCTTCAACACCGTGAGACGAGTGTCTGCGTCTGTTTCCCACTGTAACTGCCCCTCTGTTTCCACTTACAGAGCCAGAGGCATCACGCCCAGTTGCTACAACGGGCGGTCGTTCGTCACTCACAGGTGGCTGTGCTGAAGAGCCTCCCACGATATTCAACTCCACGGTGTTATACGACCGGCATATAGAACATTTCAGACCTAACCAGTGATATCGAACCGTGCTTTTTCCAGAGCAGTCGTTGCACAGTATGACGGCAGTCGTATCGCGGAATTCCGGAGGCATAGGTTGAGTCTGGATAGCGACATCCAGATTTCGAAATTGAGTCTCCATGTTGGTGAGACTCTTGTTACAAATCGGACATTTGTAAGACACCTTCATGTGCTGTTCGTAGCATTTCTTGTGGATACTATGGCCGCAAGGCATAAAAACCACGGGTCGTGGAGATGTGAAGAGGTATTCGCCACAGATAGGACAGTCGCAATCTGTCGACCTCTCAATGCACTTATGCGAGCCCTCAATCGAGGTAGAAATACATGCGCGGCATGTCTACAAAATGTTAGTAATCCATGCCACGTGCAACAATCATTGCGTTCTCACCTTGCAATGAAAAAAGTCTTTGCCAAGGCCCATGCCTCGACGGCAAATACCACAATCGTTACAATGGTAGATGGGTTTGCTCTGACGATTTTCCCACAAATGACAAATATTACAGTAATAGTGAGCAGATTCCTCACCACAGTTAATACACATATCTGAAGCCTTTTGTGGTGTTGTGCAAAGCATGCAGAGCATGTTTCGGGTCTCTGTACGAACGAGATTATGATCTTCGTTCGCATCGTGGCAGAAACGGCATGTATACCATTTCTTACAAGTGAAGCATTGCAGCTTGACATTTCGTTCGTAGTGTTGGCATCCAAGAGGCTGATCCGTTTCAGGTGTCACTTCATAGGGTTCCACGGGGGTTTCGCTTCCGTGTCGTTTCGGCGATTTCACAGGCACGAATGTTGGTGTCTTGTCCTCCTCGCTCAAAATAAATGACCCCTCTTCTGGCTGGTTCTGCCAGAACTTTAACGGCCTCGAAGCTGGAGATTGTGAGAGAACTTGGTCTAAACCACCGCCATTTTCCAAAATCTTCTTTACGATCGGGACGGTCTTTGAAGTATTGTATCCTTCCAACAGAACATCGTGAATGAGCCGCGCCTTATCATCCTGAGGTATATCTCTTGCATTGATTGTGTGTATGCGGGATCGCAACTCGCGCATGCCATCATCTTCCGGAATCCGGCGGGAACTGAGGGGACTCAGAGCAATTCCGATATTGTCACGAGGAGGAGATTCTCGAGACATGATTGGTACCGGTTCGGTTTCTTCAACTCTTGTTTCTAGGGTTGAGACGCTGAGGGGTCGTGTGAGGGGAGAGTCGATGATCGGCACAGGTGCCGACTCCGGTCGATGAATAAGTACGGGTGCAGAGACAGGACTATCGGGGTGTCCAGAATCGCTCACTGCGTCGGCGTGTTCAATAGAATCACCTCCATCGCCAGCGAAGGTAGATCGCGAGATTTCGGAAAATCGACGAGCTTGGCGCAGAACAGGGTTGATGAGAAACTCGGAGACGAGGGAAGACATCAAGCAGGTAGTAGCGGATGCTTAAATGTTAAAGTTGGGAGGTGGTGAGGGCCTGAGCGGCGATCCAAGATACCGTACGGGCGCACTAACGTATGTATAAAGCTGGGTGTTGATTGCGCCGAAGTCGATGTAACGGGAGGGAAAGGAGGGTAGAGAATAGCGCTGAAGAGAGGATCTGACAAGTTCGAATCCTGTAATATCACCGTCAGAGGAGGAGTAAGTTAACGGCGCGGGTCCAGGCGCCTCAGGTCTCGGGACAATGGGATGACGAGAGACTGGGGAAGCCAGAGGCTCTACGGCGTCTTAGCTCTTCTGTAGCAATAGCAGTTTAGCTCTAGACCGGAGTGGATGACAAAGGTGGTTTGGTTGCGAATGACATGTAGTGGAGTTTTCCGAATAGCGAACGACAAGCGAAGCATGCGAATGGAGGAGGAAGGGGCAGAGAAACAAAAGCGAGACCGGGGGGCAAGGAGTTGTTTTTTTAGCATGTGACTGCGAAGTCTGGTGCTCATGGTTCACGAAGGGGCTTGAAGTCTGCAATAGGATTGGATTTAATCTAGCATCAAGTCCAGTCATTCAGAGTCGATTCAACTTTCACATACAGTAGTCTGGTATTGCATGCAGTTACTGAGACCCAAACCCAAACCCAAACCCAAACCTCCTGTTCCTAGTAAGCTCCGATTGCGGAAACAGACCAAACCGCATGTTATCGCAATATGGATCAGACGAGTATTCGGATATAAAGATACCGTTGTGGAGAAATTGAACGACACACGGCACAAACGATAGGAGTTATGGTACCAGAGTCTACCGATACAGCGAGAAACGTAACAGCAACGTCTTTACAATCGGCGGTCAAGACTCGATCTGTTCTACGCCGTATCCCAAATCATAAGTCCAAGTACGGCGCAGAGTTGCCCGAGACCACTGCCAACTGTTTTTCTAGAGAAGGAAATAATAGACTTGATGCAAGGCATGTATATAAGAATACCCTATGGATTACTTGTAGTAAACGCCGAGTCCTAGCAGTGGTTAGTTATAGCATGTACGCTGCTTGACGAATACCATTGCTTAACCTGACTCCCGGGTATTGTGTTTATCCCAGTTGCATACATTGGCTTATAAATTCTCCTTGAGCTCCTGTTTTCGGAATTCGACCATTGAGACATGCATCAGCCTTTTTGTGTCTTCCAACCACTGACTTGTCTCTATATTGAACGCATGCATGTAATGGAGGACGTCATCTAATCGTAGAATATCTTCAATGGATTGAGACGATGTTCTCCTTTACATAACTAAAACAGCTGTAAATTTGAAACAACCAATCAATGTTAAACAGATCAGAAACAAAAGAAAACCTCATCCAGGCAAAAGAATGATCACGCTGGGGATCGAACCCAGAATCTTCTGATTCGTAGTCAGACGCCTTGCCATTGGGCCACGCGACCTAATTTGTTGCTTGTTACTTTTGCGACTTGACAAGTACAAG
This sequence comes from Fusarium sp. PT, assembly GCA_021020635.1. Taxonomy (NCBI): domain Eukaryota; kingdom Fungi; phylum Ascomycota; class Sordariomycetes; order Hypocreales; family Nectriaceae; genus Fusarium; species Fusarium sp. PT. Next base: position 961,417 of record JAHMRZ010000011.1, read on the forward strand.
TGGTGGCTGGCTTGCCTGAGCTCAAAGCCCACGCCACTTCTCCAGCCGATCCTTGCTGCTGATTGCCCCTAAAACATTCCTCAGTGCAACGACGCTATCGAAAATGGATATGGAAGCTGGAGGGCTGGACCAGGCTGAAGTGGGGTGCTATCGACTGGCTTGGACCTGGCGCCAAGGGGAAACTTACGGGAGCAGCTGTTTAGCGTAAAGAACTGGCCCCTGGCCGTAGAGCATATGTGGCATTTCAGGGGACATCCATTCAGCTCGTGTCGTGTAATATTCTTAGAACCACCACAACGCCAGTTTCTTTGGCCTCGAGATAGTCTTTTTATCTTTTCTTCTCCCCGGTTCTTCTTCTTTTTCCAACCTGTGTTATCGTTTATAGCACAGGCTTTTGCCATTTAGGCTTCTTATCTGAATTGGCAACGGCTGCTTCATTGAAGCCGGTGTTCCTCCCTTGTATCCCTTGAGTCTCGACAGCTCGTCCAATCTTTTTTCCTCTCCCTCCTGTCGAGCTTAACTACCTTAGCCAGCTTCACCCTTTTGCCTTCCATCAAACACGCAATCTCCAAACTTCACGATTCCAACTCCGAGCCGATTTCCCATACGATTAAATAATCATGGCTGCCGACAAGGCCGCCGTCGCCTCAGGCGCTGATCTGGGCGATGGTCTCAGGCAGCGTCCCATTGCTGGACAAGCTGGACAAGCTGGACTCCAGCCCCCAACTCCTCAGCCCGAGGATAACAAGAAGTTGGTCAAGAAGGTACAATATCTCTCACACAGGCAATTGAGATGGGGCATTACTGACTGCCCTCGTAGGAGCCCTCCTTCCTCCAAACCCTCGACCGTTGGGAGGTTGTCATCGCCCCTCTGATCTTCACCATGCTGGCTCTCTTCACAAGATTATACAAGATTGGTATCAGCAACATTGTCACCTGGGACGAGGCTCAGTACGTCGGATTGACTTTTCCTGCCGCGAAATCTTTCTAATTTCTCTATAGCTTCGGCAAGTTCGGTTCTTACTATATCAAGCATGAATACTACTTCGATGTTCACCCTCCTCTTGGCAAGATGCTTGTTGGTCTCTCTGGAGTCCTCGCTGGCTACAACGGTACCTTCGAGTTCAAGTCTGGCGAAAAGTACCCCGAAGAAGTTAACTACACCATCATGCGTGTCTTCAACGCAGCTTTCGGTATTCTTTGCATCCCCCTGGCCTACTTCACTGCTCGGGAGCTCAAGCTTCGACGTCCTGCTGTCTGGCTCGTAACCCTGATGGTCCTCTGTGAAAACTCCTACACCACTATCAGCCGTTTCATCCTACTCGACTCCATGCTGCTGTGCGGTACTGTCGCCACTGTCTTCTGCTGGTCCAAGTTCCACAACCAGCGCAACAACAGCTTCGACCCTGAATGGTTCTTCTGGCTCTTCATGACCGGTCTCAGCATTGGCTGTGTTTGCAGCGTCAAGCTTGTTGGTCTGTTCGTTACTGCTCTTGTCGGTCTCTACACCATTGAGGATCTTTGGCGCAAGTTTGGTGACACCAAGATGCCTGCTGTAAGTAACTTGGAATTCGGCGTTCGATCTATAACTAATAATCTATAGACGACTCTCGGTGCCCACGTTGTTACCCGTGTTGTCGGCCTCATAGTTATCCCATTCCTCATCTACCTCCTCTCTTTCGCCCTGCACTTTGCCATCCTTGACCGTACTGGTCCTGGTGATGCCCAAATGAGCTCTCTTTTCCAGGCCAACCTCAAGGGTACTCAGGTTGGAAAGGACAGCCCCCTGGAGATTGCTCTTGGTTCCCGCGCGACTATCAAGAACATGGGATACGGTGGTGGTCTTCTTCACTCTCACGTCCAGACCTACCCCGAGGGCTCTAAGCAGCAGCAGGTTACTTGCTACCACCACAAGGACACCAACAACGACTGGTTCTTCTACCCCAACCGCCGAGAGGAGGACTACAGCCCCGAGGGCGATATCCGATTTATTGGTGATAACTCTGTTATTCGACTCATTCATGCCCAGACCGGTCGCAACCTGCACTCACACGACATTGCTGCCCCTGTTTCTCGAGGTCACAAGGAAGTTTCCAGCTACGGCAACCTGACCGTTGGCGATGAGAAGGATCACTGGAAGGTCGAGGTCGTTCGTGATACCGCTTCTCGTGATCGCAGCAAGATCAGGACTCTCACTACTGCTTTCCGTCTCAAGCATGAGGTTCTTGGGTGCTACCTACGAGCTGGCAATGTCAACCTTCCTCAGTGGGGTTTCAAGCAAATTGAGGTTACCTGCACCAAGGAAAACAACCCCCGTGACCCCTACACCCACTGGAACGTCGAAGCCCATTGGAACGACAAGCGTAAGTTATTGCCAGGAACTTACTCTTGATCCTATACTAACATTACATAGTTCCTCCTGCTGAGGCTGGTGTTTACAAGTCTCCCTTCTTCCATGACTTCGTCCACTTGAACGTTGCCATGATGACATCTAACAACGCTCTGGTTCCTGACCCTGATAAGCAGGACGACCTTGCTTCCAAGTGGTGGCAATGGCCTATTCTTCACGTTGGTCTCCGTATGTGCGGTTGGGCTGACGACATTGTCAAGTACTTCCTTCTCGGCAACCCTCTCATCTACTTGGGCTCTACTGCTTCCCTCGGTGTTGCTGGTTTAGTTATTGTCTGGTACATCCTTCGATGGCAACGAGGCTTCAACGACCTCAACCAGAACGAGATCGACCACATTCACTACTCGGCTATCTACCCCTTGGCCGGTTGGTTCCTTCACTATCTTCCTTTTGTTATCATGGCTCGTGTCACTTACGTGCACCACTACTACCCTGCCCTTTACTTTGCCATCCTCAACTTTGGCTTCCTTGTTGATTGGTTCACTCGCAACCGCAACAACACCATCAAGAGCATTGTTTACGGAGTTCTTTACACCGTCATCATTGGCCTCTACATCTACTTCATCCCCATCTGCTGGGGAATGACTGGCAACCACAAGGAGTACAGGTACATGAAGTGGTTCGACAACTGGCGAATCACTGACTAAAGGGTTTATCAAATTGTTAGTTTGAACAAGCTCTTTACTTTTCATAACATCCTGTGATCAAGAGGAGTTGTCTGATGGATTGTCATGCAGACATGTTTGTATTATTCCAGTTTTCGGAAATGTACCGGGAGGATATAGAAATGGTGATTTTATGGAAAAGACGGTTCGCATGGGTTCGTTCGGACAGCGAAGCATGAGCAAAAGAAAAGACGAAACAGAGTCAGCAGAAGAAAGCGTACAGTCACGGACTGAACTTTGCGTCGGTAATGCAATATGAGTGTCATTTCTGTTGCGTTCTTAATAAAGGTGGCCTAGACGAGGCCGACGATGTATTATGCATTATTATACAATCCATACTGAGCTTTTCATACACTGGTACCATGGTGACGACATTTGCTGGCTGACTGGGTATCATGATGCGTCGTGTGCCTGTAAATTATTGTGTCCTCCCTCCTCTTGTTATATCAAATTATCCTCTTAACAGCAGCCACCCCCCGTTGACTTGTTGGCATCGCCCGATAGCTTGACCTGGCGGTTTCCACCAGCCCCTGCACCCTTGACACCAGATCTCCTGTCATTAAGATCATATTTGCCCGCTTGAATATTATTGTATATTCTCTCCGAGACACGCATGAAAGCCTTCTCGACGTTCTCGCCACTCTTTGCGCTTGTTTCAACGTATTCCATAATACCGTTGCGCCTAGCCCACTCCTCTGCCTCCTCACGGGTGACCTCCCGCTTATTGTCTTCCTGCTGTGTCAGATCGGCCTTGTTGCCCACGAGGATTACCACGATATCGGGCTCGGCTATCTGTCGCAGATCGTTGAGCCAGTCGGTAACGTGTTGAAAGGTCTGCTTGCGGGACAGGTCGAAGACAAGTAAGGCACCGCTTGCGCCGCGGAAGTAAGAGCGGGTGACAGACTTATAGGTCTCCTGGCCAGCTGTATCCCAGAGACTAAGCTTCATATGCTTCTGAGGCGTGTTGGAATCATCTCGAGGAGGTTCAGGAAGACCATCGGAGGTCTCTTGGTCTTTGTTTTCGGGATCTGAGGAAGCGAGGGCGCCGGGTCTCGAGTGGGGAGGACCGACAGGGACGATTCGAGAGCCGAATTCGACGCCGATAGTGACGTCGTGATGAGGCGAAAAGCGACCTTCACAAAGGCGGATGGTAAGACTAGACTTGCCGCATCCTGAGTCGCCGATGCAGACGAGTTTGGCGATATAGTCCCACGGTGTAGTCGACATGGGAAGAGATTGAGTAGGTTGGCGGGAGTTTGGTTAAGAGAAGAGGTTCGTCGAGGGTGAGCTCGTCGATGGAGGTTTGCTCGAGCTAAGGGGAGTGTAACACGTGCAAGCTGTCCTTCGTGGTGGTGCGAGGCGAAAACCGAGGTACAACCAAGTGTAGGGAATAGGGATAGATTATTTGGTGACGCTGGTGTTCCGTGGAGGGTACTGGGCAACAAAGATGAATGGTTGTAAGTAGCAGATTTTTGGGGTTGGTGCAAGCTTGAGTGGTTTCTAGATATCTCGCTGGTTCGAGGTGGGCCGGTTTTAGACTGAAGATGGACCAGAATATCTAAACTTGATATGCAATGAAACAGATACAGCAATTTCAAAACACGGAAACAATCTGAACAATAGGAGAATATGGCAAGCTATGACAGTTCTGTAAACCTAGATGGGGGAGAAAGAGGTCAGATGTTGGAGAGACCAAATGGACAAGTCAACGTCGTAGTTTTGAGCGTCTGGCTGAGCTGTCACGGGCCAGTCGATGTACGACACAGCCAAACCTCAATAAGAAGAACTCCACAATCAAGCAAATCGAATCAGATCCAGTTCAGAAGCCAAAAGGGCCCTCCTTGATTCAGGCCAGCATCAGCAGAAGTGTACCCCGTGCCTAGAGGATCGCCTCCAAATGGGGTTTAGGAGGCTCCTTGGTATCGGTGACGCAAGGGGTATGAAGTGATAAGGCCGGTCCTGGTTAGGACTTTTGGGTCAGTTGATAAGTCGAGGTCTTATCTTGTTCATGGCACGGAGTATAGGAAGTAGTATATTGTGTTTAGGATCGAGTCGTTTGATCTAGGGCCTTTGTTTGTTATAGGAGTCATATGTTACGTACCGTAGATGATATGGGTGAGGAGCAAGACTGCAGAGATCTTCAAGTGTCACAAGACCAGACCCTGGCTGTCTGGTTCAGTGAGCAGCGAGCTACGAGTCAAGAAGGTTTGTAAAGACAGTCGTCATGACAATGTATTAGCGATGGATTACTCATCGACAAGGACAGTCAGACTCTCCGAATTATCTGTGGCAATAGAGTATGCAGTTCTACTTAGCATTCATTAATAAAGCGAGCATTGGTGCTGGACGCGAGTTTACAGTACCTATGCATCTTCAGTACCTCACGTGAAGGTATCTCAGCCGCTCTTTCACTGCAGCCAGTACTTGAGATCCATGTCGTGTGCCCCACGGCTGCCTGTGGCGCCTTGTTTTCTCCAGGCTATGGAGGTACTGACCGCCTGCCCAGTAGGGCCTTGTCCCTTAAAGTACCTCCACTAACAAGGGTCCTTCAGCGGATCTGCCTAGCACTCCGGGACGCAATCGGTCAGCGACTCATTCGTTGATAAGGCCCGTCCATCTGCCATCTGCTCGCCTCATGACCTCTCAGTACCTACCTGAAGTTAGGTCTCTGGACTCTACATCCAGCCATTCTTTCATCTGCAACTCACCCGTGATTTTTTTGCCTTTACGTTAACTACCAGCTTTTATCCCCTCACCACTTCTCTTTTGCAATCAACTGCCCCCAGCTATTGTAATACGACAAGCTGATAACTCGTCATTCAACACGCTTACACGACGGGCACATTTGGCTGCCTATTAACGTATTTACATCACATCGAACATTTACATACAATACAACTGGTCCTGACGTGCTTACGTGCACGTGAGGTGGAAGGTGTCGAAAGGGCGCGATGTTTTCGGAGTGTATGTATAATGATATATATCTTGGAGGCCTTGCATGTATGCTGACTTGGTTCTTTAGATGCATCGAGGTTTTTAGCCCAGTCACAGTCGAGGCTATCCAACTTCGGCCAGGCCGATAATAACGACAACCCTCCACGACAATCCGACTGGACATCGCGGCCTTCTCGGAACCAGCGCGATACAGGACGGAGCAATGGACCCAGTAGATCTTTCTTGGGTCGAGGTCATGGAGGCAATCCATATCAACAAACCGGCGCCGGCTCTCGATTTGGTCAGCTAGCATTCGCGTCGCGCATATCGGCTGCTCAGGATGCACCACTATTTCACAGCACTTTGGACGAATTTCGGGAAGAGGATGATGAGGAAGAGAGGGATAGAGAGGCGGCCGACATGTTCGCCCTTCAAAGGTCAAGACGAGTGGCAGCCGCAAGTAAACTTGCCGATAGCGTTGAGTCAGACGCTCATAGCCACGAATCTCTGGAAGACAGCTTGAACCATGAAGATCCATATCGAGATATGAGCACTCGCCGTGGTATTCGAAGTAGTTGGAATGGAACGAGAAGCACTCATCGCCCCGGCCTGGCAAGAGACACCCTGGTGGAAGAAGCCGAAGATGATCCCCGTTCAAGCGACGACCAAGAAAGCAGCCGTGGAAGAGACAGTAAGGGCAAGATGGTCGACATCGGACTCGAATCGCAAGACGACCCCGACGAGGATCCCCCGGCTTCGCTTCTAGGAGGCGAAACCCCACGGGAGAGTAGCCCCCCAGCTTTCCAGCAATTCAAAGGAATAGATGCAGAACGGACGCCATTTATTAGGCGAGAATCCATAGCCGAAACTGATATGAGTATGCGAAGAGATGCTCCTCCGGAGGAAGAACATGTGCAAACAACATTTCAATATATCGAAGGCGAAATATTCCGACACGACCCCTTCTTTGCTTGGATTTTTCTTATCAGTGTTGCTGGTCTGTTCTCGACATTCTTCCTAGTGTGGCTTCATACGTCACCACGAAAGAGCCCGGTTGGTGACACTATCTATACGGCGCTACAAAAGTCATTTCACATGCTTGCAGTTGACACAGTAGTGGCTGTGTTCGTGTCGTTCGTCTGGTTAGCAGCCCTCCGCTCTTTTGTGCGGCCTTTGGTCAGCGTCATCTTGATCGCAGTGCCGGTCATTTTGTTTTCGTTCTCGATATACTCGTTTGTGTCGTCCTTCAAGGGTCGGACGCATGGATCCAGCTTCCAGGATTCAGTCATGAGATGGGCCTCTTTCGTCCCCGCCATCTCATGTCTACTATGGGTTTGGCTCGTAGTCCGAGGACGACGTTCTATCCAGCAGGCGATTGAAATCCTTCAGTTTGCCAGCCGAATTTTGGCTCAGAACTCAGCGCTGTTGTTCGTTGGGTTTGGCTGCTTGGCCTTGATTGTGGTTTGGACTTGGGCATGGCTTGCCATGTTCACGAGGGTATTCATGGGTGGACACTTTTCCAAAAGCCTCGTGAAATTCGTGATTCAGGTCTCCAGCTGGTGGCTCGGCGCTGCCTTCATATTGTCGTATATGTGGGTAGTTTCAGTGATCAACGCTGTCCATCGTGCTACCACGGCCGCAACAGTATCTCAGTGGTACTTTCACCGAAACGCTGGCCCTGCTACGCCTTCCCGAGAGATCGTTTTGGCTGCTCTTAACCATGCACTCACGACAATCTTTGGCAGTCTTTGCGAGTCGACTCTTTTGTCCTTGCTGATTCGAGCGCCGCTGATCTTTCTACCCAGAAAGCTCGGTGCTATTGTTACGAATATCGCCTCGTTTTGGATTCCAACACCTGTTATTGCCTTGATGAATCCTCTTACCATCACTTATTCTGCCATACACTCACAGAACTTAGCAAGTTCAGCTAGGGGTCTGGACCAGATGGAACTTGTGTCCCCGGCGATCCCAACGACGACACTGACCCCTCGAGTTTTGCGCAATCGTGGACAGCCTAATGGGCTTTTGCCATATAGACTTGCCAAATTGCTACTTGTGGCAACTCGACTCATTATGGCCACTGGTCTTGGTTTCGCTGGATGGGTGATTACTGCTAAACAGCTTCGTATCCAGCTGCCCGAAGGGGTGGGTTACCGCGGTTCCGCCTACGCTTACGTTGTTGGAATGATGGCTAGTTTCATTGGATATTCTGTTATGGGCGCCATGGAAGGTATATTGAGCGGTATCGTCGATGCCGTGCTTATTTGCTACGGCAGCGAACGGCGAATGGAGCGAGGTCATGGTCGGTTCTGTCTCGAGGCAGCTTATCTATTTGGAGAACGCCGAGGAGGCGATGCGCTGGAGTATGCATAGTGGGACATTTCAACGATTGGTGTATTTCGCCTGGCGCTTTTGGGTAAATGGGGTTCAAACTGGATAGATTCCTCCACGGAGGACTCAGGAATATGTTGTATTGACCACTTGGTTGGGGGGTGTTTGGTATCAGGAGGGGAAACCCGTAGACTTGAATTGGATGATATTTGAACAGTCATAAGTCTTGGAATGAACGATACCACATCAGTAGCATGTTAACATTGGGATTTGGTTGATCATCGGCAAGAAGATTTAGTAGCTCATTAACTGGGGTTGTCAAAACTGCGCGCGCGCCCTTTGGTAGGCAAGTGATTGCCAGAGGTGCCACCAAACGGTCTCTGCCAGTTCCGGCTCAACCTATGAACGCGCTTCACAACGAGGCAGATCGAATGCTTGAGTATTGAAGAATGTCTAGTTGGTGATTGGCCTATATCCTGGTGAGTCATGCATCATATCTACGGCGCTTCAACTTTGGAGGAAAGGTAACAATGTAGAGGTTGTCATAACTACATGTATAAGAGGGGGAATTCCAGATTACCTTTCTGGCCTTGTTTGTGGTTATTATCATTGTCCTGTAAGACGTGCTATATTTTATTGTCATCTTATTCGGTCCTTGGCCAGACCAGGACCGTTCGAAAACTACGTTGTTCACTTTTAAGAAACCCCATCCTATACTCACCATCACATCCCAAGGTACTAGGACATTTGTTTTTTGTTTGAATCCAACATGGCTCCCGCAAAGTCCGTGACAATCATATCGTCACCTTATCATCTTGGTCTTCGAGACGTTGCTGTCGGCGGCGGACCAACCGCGCTGCTCAAGGCCGGCTTTGTCGACGCCATTCGCAAGCAGGGCGTAACTGTCCACCAAATCGAGCTCAAGCCAGTTGACCAACTGGATGGCGATATAAGCCGGGTTTTTGAACTACTGCGCCGCACTTCAAAGACTGTAACGCAAGTCGTTCAAGAGGGGTCGTTTCCAATTGTCTTGGCTGGTAACTGCTTGACTACGGCTGGCGTACAAGCTGGTATTACTACTGCCCTCGACAGCGTACCTGCTTGTGTCTGGTTCGATGCTCATGATGACTTCAACACGCCTGATGTTCTCACCAGTGGATATCTTGATTCGATGTGTGTTGCCATGATGGCTGGATTGTGCTGGAAGACTCTTCTGGGGAGCATTCCTGGCTTCGAGGCTTTAGATCTCACGCGTGATTTCGTACATTGCGGCATGCGCGATGTGACCGATCTCGAACGCTCGCGGGTTAAAGAAGCGGGTTTCCCTGTTGTTTGGGGAAACGAGAACAGGCATGTTGATTTCGAGGTTGAACTGAGCGAGGTTCTCCAGGGGAAGAAACTAGGAGAGACGATGGTGCATTTAGACCTCGATTCACTTGATATATCGGTTGGGGAAGTGAACAAATTCTCTGCCGCAGGTGGTTTGCTGGAAGAGGATCTGATCAAGTGTCTGAAGATGGTTCCCAGCAAGACCAAGCCCGTGTCTTTGACCGTTGCATCGTTTGATCCTTCGTTTGACAAGCGTGGGAAGATACCGCCTGTTGCCATCAAGGGTGTGGTTTCTTTTATTGGGAGCTTGATTGAACAAGGGGCTTTGGAAGTGTAAAGTATATCTTTATCTGTACTCCGTAAATCTTATATAGGTATTTATAATATGAAAATACTAAAAGGAAACCACTTTTTATATAAATAAATACTAAACTTTCCAAAACGATAGGAAAATCGTAATCTAAGGCGGGGAAAGCGAGACTGGGGTCAGACTTTTGATATATTACTGAATCACAGATTCTTTTGCTTGTTTAAAGATCGGATAATAACTGTTTATGACTGACTTACATCACTCTAATAACAATACCAGCCGCTTTTTCGAGCTATCAAAAACATCTTATTGTCGTTTTCACTCTTATTCCATCGTAATAGACATAGCGCACAAGACAAAAGAGAGGAATATTCGATAAACATAAGAATCTCCAAGCAGGAAACTATGCAGATGACACAACCCCAACAAGCTGACGGCTAATAGACTCTCTGTGGAGCTACCGCGATGATAGGGACCGAGGCAGTCTCCGGTACAGCCCAAGCAAACATGGATTTGGTAACTTTGGGGGCTGTTGCAATCATCGGAGCCTGGGCTGTGATAGGTGGACGAGCTGTATAGGGGGCCGGAGCAGTATTGGGTACAAAGACGGTTCGTGTGGGTTGGAATGATATACTGAGGGCGGAAGTGCCAGGAACAATCTTTGGAGAAAATGTTGTTGCAACAAAGGCTTTCTTCGGTGACGCTGAGGTAGTCGAAGTAGCTGCGGCTCGTGGTGATGGGGCTTGTGCAGGCTCGCGTGCAGTCTTGGGAGCAATAGGGGTAGATTGTGCAGGTATAGTCTTGGATTCGTTGTTTGGGCGAGACTTGGGTTCAGCTTTTGGTTTTGTTACCTTCAGCTGGGGCTTGGGTGAGATGTTCCTTGGTTGTGTCCTCTGTCTCTCATCGTGTGTGACCTTTGGCACAACCTTTGAATCGGTCTTCGACTCAGCCTTTGCTCTAGTTTCTTTTACAGGCTCTGCAACAGCCTCTGGCTCATCTTCCACTGTCGGACGGGGTGGAATAGGGCTCTTAGGCTGGAAGACATCCGCCATGGACTCTTCGGCTACATCTTCCACAGTTGGAGGTGGAATGATCGGCTGCTTGACCAGTTCCAGCTCGGCCTCGGCTTTGGCCTTTGGTTCAGGGTCGGGTTCAGCAGTAGAGATTGAATTCGGCGTCGAACTCTCCCTGAAGTCTTTCGCAGGAATAATTGGAGACTCGGGGTGTTCTGTGGTATCTTGCACTGCTGGAGGGTATGGTAAAGGTCTGACTGCTGGTCTGGGTGGAGATTCCAGTGAGAGTTGCTTCTCAATAGTCTGCTCCATCTTCTTTTCAGGCTTCTTTTCGATGTTTTCCGGTTGTTGAGAAGGCTCTAGCTGCTTTTCAGATCCCTCCCCGGACATTTTCAACTCGTTATGCACCGGCGAAGTAAGTGCTTCAGGTTTGACAGTGTTTTCAATCTCGACTGATTTGGTAGCGTCCGCAGGTCCGAGAGTCTCAAGCACAGGCTCTGAATTGGCTGAAGCTAGAGGATGAGGAGAATCAATTTCAGACTCTTTCTGGCGCCTGGAATCGAAGAATGACGCAAAAGGTCGAAATTGGTCCTTGGCTGAAGGCGAAGGTGACTCGGTATCTTCCCTTGTGGTCATACGTGAGGATGTTGAGTATCGAGAAGATGTCGAAGGTCTGGCCTCCTCGAAGGAATCTTTGGGTTCAGGGGAAGTGATTGCCTCGGGGTCTTCACTATTCGTGCGCTTGAACATCCTGCCGATACGTTTGGCTGCCGACTTGGCCGTAGGCCTACGCTTGAGAGACTTGATCGAACCAGGCATGCTGAGCAACGAGAAGCTTGTTGGTGAGTTGATAAGTAAAGAAGGCTTTCACTTGGATGGCAGTTGACAAGATTTATCCTGTTCAGAGGGATTCGGGCGAGTGTTGACAGGGATTGGCGGACTCTGTCCGACTATCGTGGGAGTTGACAAGGACAAAATGGTCAAAACTCAGACAAGATGAAGCTTGGTGAACTGCAAGTGTGTATATGCCTGAGGGAAACACAAGTATCCAGTAGCAAAAGCCAAACCCTAAGAAAGGTATACACATAAACAGCCTCCCGGTATAAGGGCAGGTATTTATAACTCAAGCTGATATAACACAACAACACATTCCTACCACAGAAACTAAGGATCTCCCGCCCCGCGCGGCCACACCCGAGATCGTAGATGGATGATCCATGTCGATAACTGCACGACATTCGAGCTGAAGGCCTTGACTCATGAAGCTATTGGTCCTCGGGGCAGCGGGAGATGCAAGAAGCTGGAGCACTCTTGCAGATGAGACTGAAGGACACGTCTTGCAGCCTAACAGCCTCAGCTCGGCTCATGTCTTGCTCTGTTTGCTTTTTGTGTAACAGGGAACATCGTGGATCCGGACGACCGCTCCGGTTGAAGTCGGGAGAGACCCGGGGTCAACCGGATCCGGGCCGGGATGAATATTGATAGATGTAGACGAGTTCACTTTGGTTCATGTTTGTGAATTGAGTAAGCCCGAGTGCGGTAGCTGGTCTGGCTTCTTTCGGTGATTGTGAGTACTGGTAGATGCTGTCTTTCGATATGGAATGCTTAGTTAGAGAAACTTGAACTGAGGCGGGGAAACTATTATCATGATGTAGAGAGGATGTCTTTTGCGTTTCAGAGTTGAGCCTACATGTGCATTATGCATGTCTTGCATGGAAGTGACGGGAATGTATGTAGGGGCCGGTCACGGATAGCTATCGTTAAGTACGGTCAGGTTTATCACATCATGTCTTCTCCATGTTATTTGGTGAGAAATTGTAGAAGCACGGAACGACCTATCATCTCGTGGTCTGCACTGATATTTGCATAGAAAGTACGCCAGTAGGTGACCTTTCTGGTTTGGAACATGTTACAGCTTGTTGTTGTCTCTTGATGACTCTTCATAGCATAGAGTTGTTATGCTAAATCAAGCACGTGTTTCCCCAGATCAGAACCAGACAACGTGGCCGAGTGGTTAAGGCGATGCCCTGCTATCTCTTCTGAGACATCATAGGCATTGTGTTCGCACGCGTAGGTTCGAATCCTGCCGTTGTCGATCTTTTTGGCGATCTATGATAATTATCTTCAACCGATTTGTTGCTATCGTCGATAGTTCAAATGCTCTTTTTATCTTCTATTTGGTCAAGATAAAGTTGTGGGGTCGGCCTATCGGCTGTTCCCGTGCTTCTAAACAATGCCTTTGTGAGTGATGAGCATGAGCTTTGTTCGTTAGTACTCGTTTACCCTACAGAGTTGAATTGGAATTTCACTTAAGCACTCTTGGAGGGTTCTCCTCATTTTAGGGGGCATTGGAAACCCCTTTCCCAGATATATTCGTAAACATACAATGCAGCCCCTTGTTGTGCACATTATGAGGTGTATCGATTCCAAGCATTCGGTGATGTTGTGCGCAGTAATTCTGGCGGTTATTGATGATAAAACTGATAAGATCATTACAGGGCGAAAGGCTGCAAATCAGACATCAAAACCCCCTGAATGTCTGTTTCATGTTTTGAAACTCACCCGGCTGTCCACCAATGAAAATTCACATGCCTCAATTATGTTTCCCTCCTATTCCTGCGTGGGAGCCTCACTCAATGCTCCCCACTCGCCGGACGGACAATACGTACGGAGGACTTGAGTATAATTTTTCCGAGGAAGAGAGATTGTTAACGACATTGTCTGGGTATCTGTTTACTTTGGAATTACCTGGTTCTGCGGCGGAGGGGCCTTCAGGCGTGTAAAAATTGCATCCTGGCTTGGTATCCTTCTTAAGTGGGATCTTATTATGGCACGAAATATCACGATCTGACTATAGATTGATAAGCCATGAGATCTCATGATCAGTCCAAAAAAAAAAAGGCGCAGCGAAATTACATGGGGCACTGATAAAGTTATTACGTACGGCGCCATAGTTTCATTTCCCGCACGCGCGGGAACGTTTATAGGCGAGAACCCGAAGCCGGCCGCTCGGCACTTGAGAAGTCCAGTTTATGCTAACAAGCCTCGCCTTGGCATTTGGGCATTTGGGGAGAAAAGTGGCGGATAGGGACTGGCCGAGAAGGGATGCTTGCCGAGATGAAGGAGGCCGTCGATGGGAACACCCACAAAGAGTACGACACACCTGTGCTATCTCGATATGGAGCATTGAAGTGCACGGAAGGTGGTAGTTCGTTCCTTGTTTAGGTAGGGAAGAATTCTAGAAAAATTGCAACTTGAGAGCTTGCATGACGTGACTGAGAGAGACAGAGAATAATAAGACAGGCTTCGTCAAACTGTCTGCGCCTCTTTTGCAACGTCATGTCTGTCTTGGACTAAATTAGTTTACGCGGTACGGCGACGACGAAAACTGTAAAAACTTTAAAATGCATTGATCTTTTCATATTCTAGTCTCTGGTCTCGAGGCTTACAAAACAACCAGGGGTGTTTATCCGAGTGGGATAGTCGTAAAGCTTGGAAGTTGCCGAGCAGAGTGACATTTACCTTATCGCACTAATCTTGAACTTGTGAGAAATTGTACCCATGACGTGAAACCGCGAGGATTAACCGCGGAAATGGGAGGATCCGAACAGGAAAAGAAAATGCACAGGCGACTTGTGTAACTGTAACAGTGGATTGCCTCATGTTAGTACTGTCCTTTGTTGACTTATGTGAGCATTAGTGATCAAAAACAGGACCCAAGCTAGACACTTAGACTTGTCACCCCTTGCCTGGCTGGGCATCTTTGTTACACTAATTGACTTAGAAGCACCTGGCGTTGTGTTGTTTATTCTAAGCTTAAAATTACAACGGCCAAACAAATATTCATGCTTAAAGACTTAAGAGGCAGATCATTGTTTATTGGTTTCAATCCACGAGCTGCCTATTCTGTCACGCTTCGCATGAACAACACCAGGGCGTCAATGCCCGATTTAGTAACAGGTTCCCGCGGTTCAAGACCAACGCCTTTTGGATACTACAGTGCAATACATGGATTACGCTGCCAAGAAAAGTGTTTTTGGCAGTCCGAACACAAGTCTCCATCGTCTCCATCCCCAGTTTCGCTTGCGATAGCGGACGAATTCTTGGCCGATGTATCTAGATAGTAGATGCCAAGATATGGGTGCGCGTACAAGTGATTGCATGAGTGATGAGTACAGAACAGACCAGATCATGGTAGAATCAATGTCACTATCATGTAGTCTTGTGTTAAGAGTCTCATACTCGAACCATAGCAAATCCTTAAAGGAATGTAATCCATCATCAACTCCGAGTGTTTCTGAGTTTCTCCTCCCATCGCATTCCTCTACCCAACTCTCCATATAAATCCTCCACACCTGTTGCTGAAACGAATCAGATATATTGAAAGCTGGCACACGCGCAATTTCGACGGTGGAGCTCAGAGACACACAGACAGTGGCACGCCGTGTTAGTGCGACGGGGTCAAGACTTGGGCTCCTGGTAGACCAAAAGTCTAAACGGACGGAGATTCCATCTCAACATGGAACTCTCCAGGGCACTCCCCCCTTGGCCTTGGAAATGTAGCGGTCCGATAAGTTGCTGTGTAGTATTCGGTCTAGAGAAATCAGGATGGCGTTGAACTTTAAAAGAGCCGCTTCGCCCTCTGATCAATACTTCTTATTCCCCAGGCACTACAAATACTACATTCTTTCTCCCACCTTGTACACTCATTCTTTCTATATATCACATTCATTCTTCAACATTCAATATGCGTAGCCAAATCCTCGCCAGCGCCCTCCTCTCGGGTGCCATGGCTGCTCGTCCTTTCCTCGAGCAGCCCGACACTGGTCTCGAGCTGGTTCTCGGAGATCTCCCCAAGGGCAAGCTCCCCGAGCTTGACCAGATGATCGGTCTTCCCGACTTCGAGTGGGCGGCCGAGAACTACCTCCCCATCGAGAACTACACCTACTACCGCAACGGTGCTGCCGGCGAGTGGTCTTACCGTAACAACCTCGAGGTCTTCCAGCGTTACCGCTTCAAGCCCCGTGTCATGGTCGACATCACCAACGTTGAGAGCACCATGCCCACCACCATCCTGGGCCACAACTTCTCTGCTCCTTTCTTCATCAGCCCTTGCGCCAGGGCTGGTAACGCTCACCCCGATGCTGAGAAGAACCTTGTCAAGGGTGCCGCCCAGGGTGATATCCTTTACATGCCCGCCCTCTACGCCTCGCTCACCATCGAGGAGATCGCCAAGGCAAAGGCCGAGGGCCAGGTCGTCTTCCAGCAGCTCTACCTGTCCTCCAACGACACCGAGACCCAGGAGCTCCTCGACCGCTCCGAGAAGGCTGGTGCCGCTGCCATCATCTTCACTGTCGACTCTGCCGCCGACGGCAACCGACACCGCGCTGCCCGTTTCGGCGTTGGCTCCGCTGACTCCTCGTACTCCTACATCACCTGGGACTACTACAAGAAGCTCCAGAAGATGACCAAGCTCCCCGTCATCATCAAGGGTATTGGTTCCGCCCAGGACGCCAAGCTTGCTGTCCAGCACGGCGCTCCCGCTATCATCCTCTCCAACCACGGTGGTCGTCAGCTCGACGGCAGCCCCTCCGGTCTTGAGGTCGCTCTTGAGATCCACGAGGAGGCCCCTGAGGTCTTCAAGAAGATCGAGGTCCTTGCCGATGGCGGTGTCCGCTACGGCGCTGACGTCCTCAAGCTTCTGTCTCTCGGTGTCAAGGCTGTTGGTCTTGGCCGACCCTTCATGTACGCCAACGTCTTCGGTGTTGATGGTGTCAAGAAGGTCATCGACATCCTCAAGCACGAGATTGCCATTGATGCTGGTAACCTCGGTGTCCCTGATATCCAGAAGATCAACCCCAGCTACGTAAGTCGAATCGTTAATCATATGATCGGATCAATTACTAATATTCATATCTAGGTCAAGTGGAAGTTCAACAACTGGGGCCAGTAAATGTTGCATAGCGTAGGCGTTGGGCAGTGATATCCCGTACATACATAACTCATTCACATGTTGATATTTTTATGATATAAATCAAAGAACATATATCAGTTTTTAAAATTGCTTTGCCGACTCTTGTGGAATTAACATGTTAGTAATCTCAGATGTATGGACTGTTTCATGCTGCCTAGTTTTGGCATCTTTGTTAGTATATTGTAAAAATGTTGTGACTCATGAGCAGAGGAACTTCGCTTGAAAACGTAGAATGATGAGACCTCACTCAGCATGGTTGTTCTCATCTTGGGCGATAAAAATTGCAAAAAGAATCGACAACGGCAGGATTCGAACCTACGCGTGCGAACACAATGCCTATGATGTCTCGAAAGATAGCAGGGCATCGCCTTAACCACTCGGCCACGTTGTCTGATGGTTGAAAGAGGCGCTTGAAAGACCTAACTATATATTACAGATTGACTGATGAGCAAAGACACACAGTTGGCATTCAGCGTCTTATTTTCGTCGTATTGCATTCAGCTGCCGCGGCCTTGTCAAGATCCTGTCTTGGAGCTGTGATTCATGAACCACTGCGATACAAGACAGTTTACTCAGCCACGTTGGTCTCATGTTGCGCTACTCGCGTAATTAAACAAAACAGTTTCTAACTTTTCAGTTGATCACCATTGTCGTATACGCGTCCGAGACTGATCGATCAACTTGCCTAAACGGGTAATATGAGCTCGGGGTGTCTTTTGTGGCTTAGAGCTTGAGTTCCCCGCTGCATGATTCGTTCCTGATGCGCATGCGCTGACGTCGTTCGTTTCAACTTGCTTTCCCCACTATAGGTAGCCGCCAACCCTTTGGATGCCTCTACATACACTCATTACTTATATCCCCATACAACATTCCGTTCCGTTCACACGTTGTTGTATCAATGCTCAAATCGACCTAATTCTTTACTATCAAAACCCACACAATAACTGCCATGGCAGGCATTGTTGACGAAAAAGCTGCTGCAGGTCGGCAGCAGCGACAACAACCCCGCGATGGCGATGGCAATGGCGATAACACGGGCCCTACAGCCTCAGCCGACCTTCAACTACCAGACCTTACCCCCGGTGCTGACGAGGGCGCTCCGCCTCCTTACGGAGAGAACCATAATCAAGTTCACTTCTCACAGCCTGGCTTTGACGCTGGTGCAGAGGTCACAGGTGCCTTTTGTCCTCCCATAGTAATAATGCGCCTAGACTAACTCATGTTACTACGTAGGCGATGGTCGAGTTAATATCAACATTAATGCCAAGACTAGAAGACTTACAGATCTTCTTGCGCCAACTCTACAAGACCAGCTTCAGCCCGAACCGGAACGGCCCGATCTTCCTCCTGCGTATATCCCGCCAAACCTTGGAGGCCGACCTGGCCAGACCCCACCACCGAAACTCAATGTCGTAGTACAGATTGTGGGATCCCGTGGTGATGTACAGCCGTTTGTTGCCCTGGCCAAGGTGTTAAAAGAGACATATGGGCACAGAGTACGAATCGCTACGCACCCTACTTTTCAAACCTTCATTGAGGAAAATGGCCTTGAGTTTTTCAGTATCGGAGGGGACCCTGCCGAGTTGATGGCCTTCATGGTCAAGCACCCCGGTCTTATGCCTGGCTTTGACGCCATCACGAGTGGTGAAGTCAGTAAGAGGAGAAAAGGAATCCAGGAGATTCTTATGGGCTGCTGGCGATCGTGTATCGAAGGAGGCAATGGCCTTGGTCCGCCTCCCAAACCGCATGCCTCAAACGCTCCATTGGATGTCTCTTTAGCAGCGTCTGGGCAAGAGCCTTTTGTCGCTGATGCTATTATCGCTAATCCTCCTAGCTTTGCTCATGTTCACATCGCTGAGAAGATGGGCATTCCAGTGCACATGATGTTTACGTGAGTCTTGACTCTAATGCATTGACTCAAAATACTAAATACTAACTCTCACCTTAGCATGCCCTGGTCACCTACACGAGCCTTTCCCCATCCTCTGGCCAACATTCAGTCGTCCAACACTGATGATGTGATGACAAACTACATGTCATATACCTTGGTGGAAATGATGACATGGCAGGGTTTGGGAGATGTTATAAACAGATTCCGTGAGAAAGCGCTTGATCTTCCACCACTCTCACTAATCTGGGCACCTGGACTTCTCGCAAGGCTCAAGATTTCCTGGACATATTGCTGGTTAGTACTTATGAACAATTACGAGGATGTGTCTAACTTGATATAGGTCTCCAGCATTGATCCCAAAGCCCAACGATTGGGGAAGACATATCGATATTGCCGGGTTTTACTTCCTTAATCTCGCTTCATCATACACACCGGATCCAGAATTGGCGGCATTCCTTCGCGATGGACCGCCTCCAGTCTATATCGGCTTCGGCTCCATCGTAGTCGATGATCCGAATGCCATGACCGAGATGATATTCGAGGCAGTCAAGCTCTCGGGTGTGAGAGCCTTGGTCTCCAAGGGATGGGGTGGTCTTGGTGCTGACGATCTTGGTAAACCAGATGGTGTATTCATGTTGGGCAATGTTCCCCATGACTGGCTGTTTGAACACGTCTCCTGTGTTGTACATCACGGTGGTGCTGGCACAACCGCTGCTGGTATCAAAGCCGGGAAACCAACGCTGGTGGTTCCGTTCTTTGGTGACCAGCCATTCTGGGGTGCCATGATAGCCAAAGCGAATGCAGGCCCCGACCCGATCCCATACAAGCAACTGACCGCAGAGAAACTGGCCGAAGCTCTCAAGTTTTGCATCAAACCCGAAACCTTGGAGCAGGCCAAGATTCTGGGTCAGAAGATTAGAGAAGAGAAAGGAACGGATGTCGGTGGGAAAAGCTTTCACGATCACCTCGACGTCGACAAGTTGCGCTGCACTTTGGCGCCAAGTCGGGCCGCTGCTTGGCGTGTAAGGAGGACTCAGGTAAGGCTGAGTGCCTTTGCGGCTGCAGTCCTGGTCGAACACGGTTTGCTCCAGTGGTCCGATTTGAAGCTGTAAGTCGGGAATACATTGGACTAAAGAACTCGAGCTAACAGTCACAGATATCGAATGACGGAGTATAACACGGAGGAGCAACCAACAGACCCAATTTCTGCATGTGCATTTTCGCTTGTTACTGATATAGGAGGCATCGGAATGGCAATTGCTGACATGCCCAGAGAGCTTTTCAAGAGCATGTCGCAACCCAAGAAGAAAGCCTCCAAGCAAGAACAGACAGCACAGGGTACTGGAAACCTTCCGGCATCGGCGAGCGAGACCTCGCAGGCCACACCTCAGGGCACCGAGTCGGAGAAGAGATCGGCATCTATGTCGAGCAACACAGACACTGCAACTCCTATGTCTCACTCTAGTACGTCCCAGCATACGTTGAGTGACTCTGCATCCAGCGTCTCCCGCCCTTGGTCTCCAGGGCAATCAAGTGCTCAGGGGTCAGCAAAAGAAAAATCATGGAAAGATCAAATCAAACAGGCAGCGGTCAATCAAGCCCGAGGCGGGTCCCCGGTTAACTATATGGATGCAGCTGTCGGAACTGGTAGGGGGGTTGGCCGTGTTGTGACCACAGGTGCCAGGACGCCCATGAATTTCTGTCTTGGATTAGCCAGAGGGTTCAGAAACATGCCCAAACTCTACAACGACGACACCGTTCGCCCAGTTGAAAAGGTAACGGGAGTCGGTTCTGGAGTTGTTGTGGCAGGCAAGGAGTTTGGCTATGGCGTCTTTGATGGCATAACTGGTCTTGTGACACAACCCCTGAAAGGCGCTGAAAAGGACGGAGTTCAGGGATTGGTCAAAGGGTTTGCTAAGGGTATCGGTGGTGTGATAGCCAAACCCGCGGCTGGTAAGTTTGCTGAAAGAGAGCCACGAATGCTTTGCTAATGAATCGCAGGTTTCTGGGCCATTCCTGCTTACACCATGCAGGGAGTTAACGCCGAGGTCTCCAAGTACTTTGCCAAGAGCGTGCAGAACTACATTATCTCGTCGCGAGCTTCCCAAGGCCAGCATGAGATGCAACAAGCAACACATGGTGAAAGGGACGATGTTGTACAACGATGGAATAGCTTCAAGTCTGACCTCAAGAACTTTAACCAATTGAAGAAGAAGGAGAAGGTTGCAGGGAAGCGCCCAGAGGAACCGCGTCAGAACAGCTCAGAGATCGGACTTGAGCGCCCGCAAACGGGATGGCAACATACGAAGAACATGTCTTTCGATGAGAGAAAGAAGCTACATGCTGACAAAGATGCATGGAAGAAAGGGTTCGTTGATACTCCGACCCCACAGTCGAAGTCGAGTGATGTCTCGAGTATACAAATGAGCTCTTCTGAAGACTTGGAACTTGAGAGGGCCATCCAGGCTTCCGTACAAGAGACCTCACGCGGCAATACCGAGGAAGATGCTCAGGTAGAGGCAGCTATTCGAGAGAGCATCAAGGTTGTCCGTGAAAGGACTGGAACAGACGAGGCCGCACCTCTTCCTTTGAAGGATCCCTCTATTTTTGAGGATGCCGAGTATCAGATTACCGACGAGGAGTATCAGGCTTTGGTCGAGCAAGCGATTCAGCATAGTTTGAATAATGATGCGCCATTGCCTCAGTACTCTGGTGCTTCAGAGCTCGACGCAACCCCGTCGCATCCACCTGCCGATTCCACCACCAACGACCATGACGAAGAGCTCCAACGGGCCATCGAAGCTTCCAAGAAGCAATCTCGTCCATCACTACCGCCGAGACAGGAAAGCGATGACGATTATGAGCGTGCTATAGCAGCGTCGAAAGAAGCCATGGAAAAGGAAAGTAGCCAACGAACAGAAGAGGACATCGTAATGGAGTACGTCAAAAAGCAGAGTTTGGCGGAAGAAGAGTATAGACAGAAGATAGCTAAGGGTAAGGGCACACCGGGTGCGGGAGACGAGCACGATGAGGAATTGAGGCGGGCGATGGAGGAGAGTCTGAAGATGAATAAGGGTGACGAATCTGGTCCGTCAAGGATTTGAGATTGTGATGTGAATTGAAGAAACACGATATGCAAGGATACCCACGTTAAGCAGTAACATGAGTCATGAATTTTGCAGTTTGATATGAAATTGGTCTCTATAGGTTGCCTTGATGTTTATGTATCTGTGTGTATGATCACTGGTTCGACTGGGCTACGAAGCAGTAAATGATAATGACCGAAGACCTCGGACAAAGCAGCATATTTCAAAGGATATCCTACATATCCGGGTTTTAAGTCGATTGGTTGATTATTCTATACCTTCTTACTATGGTAGAACTATTTGATTATTTTCTTTTTGGAGAGGGGCTTAAGAGATCAGATTAATATTTCTTTTACTTATTTTAAATTATTCTTTTCTTACTTGACAGATGGCACCAGCTGTCATTCATAGAATCTCTTATCCGCAGCAGCACTATGGCGCTCTATTTATTCTTCGGCAGTGGTAAGCTTCTACCAGGTAGTCAGTGAATTACGGTCAAGAGGTCTCTTTTGGTTTCTATAGTCTATTCTTTCTTTACCTCCAGGCCTGGAAAGTTTCTCTTATCTTCTTTTCTTTTCCCTCTTCCTCCTATCTTATTACATCAAGATACTCTTCCATTATCTGTATTAAACACTTCTCTTGCCATTCGCTTCCCACGAACCCTGTTATCGTTGATCTTGCGAACTCGGTCCTCAGACCTTCACAATGAACCCTCTTGTCCCTCATCGAAGGAGAAGAAGTGATACCGGTTCTGTGAGTCAGGATCGGCTTATAACACGCCTCATACTAACGAAAACTCCCTCTTCAGATCTCCTATGTGGTGGAGTCCCTCCCTGGTGAGGATCTTCAAAGTGACTATGAGGAAGAAACTCAAGGGCCGAGTGACACTCGTACTTCGAAACAGCCAAGATGGTCAAAACGAGGCGCAACGAAAGGTTACGCAAGAGATCAGCCATGCCAAGACTGTTTCACTAGGATGATCGATAACGGACCAGAGAATTTGTGTTCATCTCAAGCAAGTCAGTGATCTCGAATCACCCTTCATCCATAGCCTGTACTAACCTTTATCACCAGAGGCTGGCACCACAGCTTGCTACCGATGTGCTCGCCTTGGCAACAAATGTCAGCTAGTAAGTTAACCCCGTTCCCCTAATTTACAGACTAAACTGACTGATAAGCTCTCTCCTCACCTTCTCGATCACGGAGCTCGTCTCCAGTCTGCAGCCTGTCGTATCATGAACGGTCAGCCGGTAAGCCCCTCCCATATCACTCGTGCGTGTCTATCGCTGATCATATCAGGTCGAGAACTGGGATCAACTTGTTATCGCGACCAGAAACGCTTTGAGAAACGACGTTGTGGCCAAGCCTAAAGTCACACCCCGTGCTCAAAGCAGTAAAGGTCCAGCTTCGGTCTCTGCCCATGCTTTTCCTCAAGTCCAGCTTCGCCCATCTAGGGAGAGCCCTCCTAGACAGGGCCCTCCGGAGGTCCAGGATCTCCCTCAGCTAGCAGCTGCCTCACAAAGTCCTAGCGATACAACTCTCCAACAGATATTGGCGGTACTTAAACAAAACAATGCACTACTTGAGCAAAGCCATGCACTATCAAAGGAGACTAACCAGTTGTTACGAGGAATTGACAGGCAACTACAAGAAGGAAACGAAAAATCGCAAGAACAAATCAGATGTCACCGCCGAATCATCGGTGAAATGAATGCTTTCAACGAAGGCACAGACGCAAACTTGTCTCCCTTTCGGTGATCAACGCCCTATCACCGATATTCACGTGATATTGGACTGTCTCGCTCTTCTTTTCTCTTCTTTCTCATAGCTTTATGAAGACTCATATGCTTCATTAAGATATTTAAATCGAGACAGAGCATTGTCCTCTCCTGATTTGCTCATACATGTAAGTCTACGAGAATGACTTGACCAGCTTCCCATGCTAATATACTTCCACAGGGCAACATGAGAGGAGATATAACAGCCCGGCAGACAACAAGGAAATTTTGGGATGGGTTGTCTCCACCGTGCTATTTGACATTGGGAACACATAGAGTGTGCGTCTGAAAATTGCCTGGCAACAACTCGTACTTAAGCTTGGGGGAAACAAAGGTTGGGTTTTATAGTCACTTGCGTTTTTTCACGTTTTCCTAATACACAAATCGCTTTGTTTATAACAATTCGGGAAGTGAAGCATTGCCTAGAAATATGATACTACACATCTGATAATTCCCAAGTTTGTTGTTTCAGTGTAAGATGTTACAAAAAACAATCAACTAGGCGGGTTTCATATGACGTTGTCAATAGTTCTAATATGATTAACATTTTTTACTAGGTCCTTCAGTTCCACATACTTATTGAAAGGAACTCTTGATTTTGAGATTGTATAAACCCTCCTACTATTGCGACAACCCAAACACAATTCCAATCAATACATCTCAGTGCCCTTTACGATTGGAGTTTCTGCACAGAATTGTATCCACAAGTATATCGGTATAAGACTGGAATGTTCTCCCTTATATATCGATTTCTTTGGAACAAAGGGACAGATAGTCAATGGTATTCACCAGTTCTCCCTTGACGCTCGTGACCTTTTAGTCTGAGTGAGTGTCCCACGTGGAGTTAAGAGATCGCTACATGGAGCTGTGTAGCTCACAGGACCAGAAGACAGCTCTCAGTCTCGCATTCGCATCTTGCACAGGCTATTCAAAGTTCATGCTTCAAAACAGTCAAAAGTCCAGATTGCCGGTTCGGACCCTTTTTCCCGAGATATAATACAAAGGCTCCCCTCATAAACCGCAATTCAACAAACAAAATTTCCAGTGTGGCCGTATTAACCCCATTGCAGACGGTAGCATCGTTTCACAATCACTGATATGTGATGGGCCTACGCCACGTGTGATAATAAAAAAAGCGTCCCCGTCATTTCCCCTTCTCTTTGAGTTTCCCCCCCTTCGTCGTGGTTTTTTCGGCCGTTTAGCTGGAGAACTTTCGGGTGATCTTGGCGATAACTGGAATTGAAGGTTAGAACACACGTTGGACACATCGCCCCAGGCAGGGGTTTGAGGGGTGGGCGTACTGTGAAGAGCGACAACGCTGAAGATGAAGACAAGAGACAGAACAAGGACAACAACAGGGTCGACCTTCAGACCGGGAGACTCATCGGTGTAGAGTCCTGCAGAGCATGTTAGTACAATTGTTCAATGGTGCCTGTCTCGAATGTCACGAGACTATAAGGGGCAACGTACGCAGCATGGTGCTGCTGGAACCACCGGCGCCAGCGGCGCGAGTGCTGCTTGGTCGGGCATTGGCGATCTTCTCCTTCTGGTCGGCAGCAGCGCGTCGTCGAATAGCAGTACGGGGACCACCGGGGATAGAAGGGGACGAAGGTCGGCCGATGTTGGCACCGCTGGCAGCAGCGCCGCCGTTGACGGGGGAAGAAGGGCGAGGAGAAGACTAGAGAAAGGCCATGTTAGCGAATTGATAGGTTCTTAAGCTTGAGCTGTTTGACGAGATTGATCCAAGTCCGCAGAGAGCTCAGTCGCAATGCGACACTAGCTCCGCAGCTCAATCGCGAATTGCTCTCGAGGTTGAAGGTATCGGAGGTAGTTCAAGCGTACCATTGTTGAAGAATTAAACCTGAGCGAGGAGATTGAACAAAGGAATCACAGCAGGATTCCAAGAGGCGCGAAATAGAGAGAGAGATAGAGAAAGGAGAGAATAGTGGTCGATGTGGAAGCTAAAGATCAAGAGACGGGGTCTAAATTAATGGATTGGGTTTGGGTGTTGTGCAACTCCCCCCCGTAAAATGGGGGACCCAGTCAGGGAGTTGAGGCCACCTTCACCAGAAAGGAGGGAGGCGGGGCTATGATTTTCCGGTGGCGTTGACCAATGCTTCCACAGATAGCTCCAGGGACTACAGCTCTCCACACAACACAGACACACGACATAAGCTCCATTGACGAGTATTATAATATGCGATAGTTAACGCCTGGTACGACAACGACTTCCAAAGCGTGCATGTGATTGTTCAAATTCGACGTCCGTCTTCGTAAAGAAATTTTACAATTTAGTGAGACTATGTATGGGAGAGATGTCTGTAGCCTCTACACCTGGTGACCCTATCGTCAGGCGGATTGGATATCAACAACAAACGCTCTCTTGCTCGCTTCCGGGTCCGCTCGCAGACTCGACATGAATGTATCAGGGGGTGGTGTATAATCAAAAAGAATAACAAGAAGTAAGAGAAGCAGTCGAAATGACAGGGAACCATAAGACAAAGGGAATCAAACCAACAGAAAAATAAAAACATTAGCGCGTCGATGGCACTTCAGCCATACACTTGCCCATTCCTCCTCCAGCTCTTTTTATTCCCAACAAGACGGTCCGACAGGTATCAATTCCTCCTCAGCGAGCCTGTCCTTATTTTCTCAGCCCAGCGTATACTGCACTGCACACAACATCCTACCCGTCACCCTCTCCGTCTCCGTACGTGAAGCTGAAGAGCCCCTGTGTCCCGCGTCTCTCGTGATGCTGATCCATCTTTTTTTTGCTTCGAATCTGTGAGATGTTATGGCAATGACTGCTTGAAGAGGCCTCCGTAATGATGCCGACTAAAGACCGCCAGGTATCTTTTGTATAAAGGAAGTTTGAGCGTGCTGGTGAGGACCGTTTCGTTCCAACCGCTCAATTATGTATGATTAGACAATAGTACATCTACACCAGGAATCGAAAGCTCTCAACCAAACGCCTTCCGCTATGATGGCAAATATGCAGATCAAGGGATGTAGTTCGAATCGTTGAAAAGTGTTTTGACAAAGTAAAAATGATGTTAGGAAACGTTCATGGTTCAGAGAGTGACGTCGAGAACAAGGCTGACATCGGCCACGTTAGGCCCTGCCAAATCTTCGAGAACTGGTATCAAGTCTAGAAGCTCGTTGTCGTGGGCATCAGAGAACCAACTGCTGATGGGGACAGCGTGCTGTGGGTGGAAGATGTAGGAGGTAGGCGAATTATCGATGATGATGGTGTCCTTTAGGTCTCGGCCAACTTGGGACAAGTCCTTGACATAGTTTCCTTGGTGATTATAGCAGCTCTCGCGGAACAGCCTGTGGTGAACGACCTTGTGAATATCAAGCTGGTCCAATAACGGATCTCCATACTATGGATTGTTAGTTCAACTCAGGGTCAATTATGACTGGGCAAACTTACCTTGGAAACAGACGCTGTAAAGACTACAACCTCGTAGAGTTCGCCGACTCGCTTCATGAACTCATCGACGCCAGGTCGCTTAATCACGTACACATTGTGGTAATTACCCTCAATTTCGACGGGAATCGTAAAGTCGGCTTGATGGAGAATCTGCTGTACTAATTAGCGCATGTTTTATGATTCAGTTATCGTTGATACATACCTTGAAAGAACTGTGGACCAGAGTCTCATCCAAATCAAGGACGAGACATTTTCGGCCCTTATGCTCTGGTGCAATAGCAGGCAATAGCCACTTCTGGGGCTCCGGTGCCGATGGGCCAGCGTCCGTGAATTGACTGGGCGCCACGACTGCTGGACCTGGGCCCGGGGGAGGAGGAGGAGGTATCGTCGCTTGAGTTGGTACATCTACCACAGGGGCTATGGGTGCTTCTTCCGGCTCTTCAGTGGAAACATCTCGCATATCCACGTCAACGTTGTCAGCCGGTTTGTCGGCTACCTTGGGCTCGTCTTCTGCGATTGTGGGCTTAGGGGGCTCCACAGTGACTGCAGGGGGGACCGATTGCTTCGATTCCCTGTTTTCTCGCTCTATCGCAGTGATTTCGTTGTTGGCGGTGCCTGATGAAGTTGCTTCGTCCTTGGGCTCTGGCGCAGGTACGGGGACTTGAGGCTCCTTCTCGGCAGCTGTCTTTGACTGTTCCTGAGGAGTGTTTGTTCGCGATCTGGCGGATGTTGGGCGTGGAGGCAGGACGTCAAGCTTGTGTACGTTTTCGTTGTTGTCCCCGTTATCAGCTGGACCTTCGGGTGTACCACAGCATCCAAGGAAAGCGAACAGACCACCGCGGCTCTTCTTCTTCTGGGCTGGGGCGACAGGAGAGTTTGGCTGGGTGTTTGCAGCTGTGTTTGTAGGTTCGGTCTCGCCGCCAGTCCTGTTGCTTGACGTGCTTCCGTTCCTTCGTCGCGCCCGGAGACTACCCTTGGAGTCTTTCGATCGGCTTCCGATGCTGTTCCGGGGATCGCTGACTGTTGCCCCACTCAATCCGGTCGATGTTGGTGACGATTGGTTACGCTGTGATGATGGTCTCGAGGGAACCTTAAGTAGACCACGTCCTTTTTTAGAGCTCGATCCCTCCTCTGGAGACAACTGGCCCTGGTTAGACATCTCGCCGTTGGCTGAGGTCGTCTGAGGTTGGATTTCGTCAGCCGGGTTTGTGGATTGAAGTCTTTCCGACATGTTTACTGATTTCCTAAGAGCTGGTCAGCTATTGTTTCTATGAAGTCAAATGTCAAGAAGCGATCGTGAAGTTGGCAGCTAAAGTATCGGTATCAAAAGCATTAACATGCTACGACGTTTGATACAGAAGATGGCCAAGCCCAGTACAGCTTCCCCCAGCGCGCAACAAGCTTGACAACCGTTTCTTGCCCGATGTTATATTGTCCCAGCAATGGCGCAAGCCTTGGTAGGAACGCGCGAGGAGCGGCATTGTAGGTACTCACGTTGTTGAATATGACCAAAGAAAACCAGCTTAAACGATCGCCCCTAACTCTGGAAAATGGCCTATCGAGGCCTAAGTTGTGAGAAGAAACGAAGCAGTTCGGTATGGCGAGCGTTGAAACAGTTGATGGGGTCGGTAGGCGCAGAAAGTAAAAGGGCGAAGGTGGGAAATTACGGCGCGTTTGGGCCACGGCAGGGGAGGCTAGGATCCGAACGGCACCAAGAATCGAGTAGGGAAGCGAAACTGTAGAATAGACCAAAAGGGTCGCGAAAGTGAAGGAACGAATGAATGACTTGTCTCGATCTCGAAGACAGCCTCAATAAACAGTAAAACCTGATCGGGGATTTGCGTCGGTCGGGGATGGAGCTCGGTGAGAATGAGGAAAGACGGAGGGCGGGCGGAGGACCGAGACGACACAGACAACAGGTAAGGCGAAGACGAAGGCGGACGGATCGGAGGCTGAAAAAGACAGGTCCTGGCACTCTGGCGCGCAAGCGAAATGATTGCCTTTAAGCTGTGAACTGGGTCTTGGCTGGAGGAGAGGAGATTGGGAGAACAGAACAAGCCTGGTGCGCGCAGGGGTTCGCTATGTTCCTGGGATGGCTTGGATAGTTTATTACAGATGAGAGAGGGCAAGTAAAAAGGCAAGGTTGAATGTGAATGGATTGGATTGAATTCGGGAAAGGCTGGAGTTTGGGTGGAGTTGCAGCGACGATGGGCAAGTGGGCGAAAAGGATGTGCTGGAAGCCCGGGGGGAACATCCGCTGGAAACAGTGGCTAGAGTGGGCAGCAGGGTCGAGGTCGCCTGGGCTGGGGCTGGTAGGCTGGTCACTGGGGGACGACGGGAGACTGTGAGAGTGAGAGTGAGGACCTGTCCAGTGATAGATCGAGCCTAGACGAGAGTGACCGACCGAGGTGGGCTTGACTAGGGTCGTTGGTAGTGGTGGTGTGAGTGGACCTGGGTTTTTTTGACTCGAGATTAACCCTCCGAGAGCATCCAAAATGTTAGGGGATTATCGTATACTGTTTCGTGATGGTGTACCAGCACTGTCTATCGGTGCCAGATATACAGGTCTAGCACAGTTGGAAGAGATCCACCATGAGCACCTCACGATAGTGAAATAGGACCAGCCCTTGTCTCTCAATCTCCGCTAATAATGGTGCCCGCCAAGCTCATCTTAACCACCCTGTCCTATGGCTGGTCATGGCTGGCTAAGGCCCGCCCGTGGCTCGGTGCGGCGCCTAAGGACCCCTGTCCTGGCTTATGTAGGTGTTGTACCTTACGTCGACTCAGTCAATTTGATGAGAGAAATCAGAACATAAAAAGCAAGGGTTACATTATCCAGTTCAAGATGTGAGAGTGATATGACGAGTTGACAGTCGTTCTTTTGATATTGTATGCATCTCTGAGTAAAAACGTACAGTCATGCTCTAGTCAGTGAGGACGAACTGGCTAGGTACCTACGGGGATATACAAATGTCCACCAACATGAAATGGATTCCTAGATACTACGAAGTACGGAGTACATACTTTGCTTTAAACCATGCCCCCGATCTCCCAGTGCTGAGGGGCTTCTCTTCAGTCAGGGCCAAGAGGTCATGTCCTGCATTAACAACCCAGCTCAAAGCTGTGATTACTCACTCTCGGTTTCGATGGTTTCGTTGCCCCAAGCTCTCTCTGCCCCCCAGTCTTTTGAGCTTCTTCCCTGCCTCGACTTTACGAAGTGTAAAGGCTGCCACCATGTCGCCCACATCCGTGTGCTACATGACCACTGACGTACGGGATAAGATGCATGCTCTTTCGCGTATCCTCGTGGCAAGCGACGCCGACTGTTTGTTGAAGATGAGTACGAGTTTTCGTTTGAACGAGCCCAGGCAAGTTTCGATAGCTGGTATTGGATGTTGTTGGGTTTTAGAGTACGGATATTCAATACATCATTCCTACTACAATCCGCCCCCTGAGAGGATGTTAACCAATGACATCGACGCCACTACAAAGCAGATTATCAGAAATCCATGACTTATCTACTTTTTAAGAATTATGAAAACTATAGAAAAAAGAGAAGACAATACTATAATATTAGTCCATGATAATAGAGATTTTTAAATATTTATTTCTCTCATTTATTGCGGAATAAATGTATTTTTAAAATGACCCCTGTAAGTTAGTCCACGCTAGACAAACATTCAAGATGTGAACTGTATCCGTACGTAGTAGGTACTGCTACTACTCTATGGACTTGGCCCTGAATCCTTCCCTGGTAAGTGGAGGAGATATTATCGAATACCCTACCAAACTCTTATTCCTATTATCATCTTCAATCACATCAAAACGACCTCCTTGTTTCCAATGGCCATCTCCGTCTTCAGTTTCTAATTCCAAGCTCTCTTTCGCGACTGAGACACGGAAAAGAGCCATCATCCCTGCCAGACCGGGAGAGATGTCCCTGTCCGGGTGGCATGATTGGCCGCGTTGGCGCCCGGATCAGTGATGCCTCCATGCATCGTGGGTCCTTTGGCCTCGACCACTTGAGAGACCTACATACCCGCTGTGGCCGGTTACAGAGACCTCCTGTCACGATTCTGCTGGATGGACCCTTGCGTTTCTACCTCCTATCTCGATCTTGATATTTGTTTGCTAATTCAATGCTAACTAGGAGCTTATGCGTGGCTTCCTTTAGTACGGGTTTCTTGAGTCGCAATTATCGTAAACCATCCACTAACTCCCGCAGTGAGTCCGATTAGTCGTGGGTCTTATGAATCGAGGAAACCTGTCATCAATTGACATTGAACTGCAAGCTTAGGGCAGTAAGTTGGCCCCTTGAATTAGCGCCTTTTGGGTTGGAGCTGAGTCGTGTGAACCCCGGCAACTCATATCACATCAATCTTATCGCATCTCAGATCGGCGTTGGTTTTCGTATCGAATCTAATGTTGAATATGAATGAAGTTGTGGAATTATAGGCTCTTTCTGGTGCATGTGCCGGTGGGTTCTACTTGGTTTCTGCAGTTGTGTATGTGTATATCGTGGTGTTGATATAACCCCACAAGTGTTTATCTATGACTGTCACACCCTCAGGTGTAAAAGATCAATCATGTGCAAGAGAATCACAATCGTGAACACTTCAGTGAGCTCTGAACATGAACAGCATCATGTGAAGTGTGACCATGTCCACTTTCGAGCAGTTATTTTGCTTAAACAGCCACCCAAAGTAATATCTTGACCGTTTATTGTTCACTTACATCGTCTCTACAGGGTAGCCATGTACGACCCACACGAGATATACGAACCAATCAGAAGCTTAGCCCATACGGACAGATGGTCCCCCGTATTTCCCCAGCTTTTTCCCCATCATGTGATTGCAAGCTGTGGCGTCATTCCCGCTCGCCGCATCCGTCGGCTGCAGCTGAGGTGAGGTCGCAGGCTCGCAAGCAGGCGCAGGCCGTCTCATGTGCCACTTGCCTCGGATACCCGTATTTCACATGCTCATGACTGAGGTCGACGTCGCTACAAGTCAAGTCAGCCTCAACCATAATTCGGCTTAGCAAAGACATTCAAACAACCACATTTTTCGTCACTACATTTACGCGACAGACCATCGCTAATGGACAGGTAAAGGAAGCGTGTTTGAGCCTCCTGAGAGACTCGGTTGTTGTTGCTGTGGTGGGGAAGCCTCTCCAACTTCAACACCTATTTAGTATACAGCATTCAACGTCATCATCACATTCTGTACCTTAACTCACCTTCGCATACTGCCTTTGATGGCTGGGCAATCAACACTGCGGCATACTGCTGCCGAGGAGCAGCTAGCCGCATTCCTCGACAAATGGACGAGCAAGATCAAGACAAGATTGCGCGGAACGACTCGCACAACTCGTCTACTCGCGACATTGGCCTTGGCGATTTCAATTATTCTCGGTGGAGTTGGAGGACGTCGATGGTGGAAGAACCGACGGCATGAGAGAGAGCAAGGTCGGAAACTCGTGCGCACCAACTCATGGCTTCACAACAAAGATGGATCGCGAACTATCTATGTCCCATACAAGGACAGTACCTCAAAAGTCGTCATCAACACAACCAAGCCACTCACCTTCGATGCTCACCGTCGCCTGTTCTTGAACCCTCCTCGCGTGTCAGGATTGCGAGAGGGGACTGTCCCGGCGGCGCAAACGAAGCCAGGCCTCAACATTGCCTTTTTGCACCAGTTCTTGAGTTTGATGAGCATTATGATCCCCAGATGGTCCAGCAAAGAAGCCGGCTTACTACTCAGTCACGGTGTGTTCTTGATGCTGAGAACATATCTCTCACTGGTTGTCGCCCGCCTAGATGGTGAGATTGTACGCGATTTGGTTGCAGGGAACGGGAAAGCGTTCCTTTGGGGCATTCTCAAGGTAAGTACCGTGTCATACATACCAATAGTCATTCACTCACATATACCAGTGGTGCGGCCTTGGAGGGTTTGCCTCCTATACCAACGCTATGATCAAGTATCTCGAGTCCAAGGTCTCCATTGCCTTCCGTACACGGCTCACGCGATATATACACGATTTATATCTGAACGATAATCTTAACTATTATAAGCTTTCCAATCTGGATGGAGGTGTTGGTCAAAGTGCGGATCAATTCATCACACAAGATCTGACTCTGTTCTGTGCCGCGGCAGCCAACATTTACTCATCGCTTGGAAAACCATTTGTCGACTTGTGTGTTTTTAATTATCAGCTCTATAGGTCTTTGGGACCTCTCGCCCTCACAGGCCTGTTGAGCAATTACTTCTTAACCGCTAGCATCCTCAGAAAACTTTCACCACCATTTGGTAAATTGAAGGCGGTCGAAGGCCGCAAAGAAGGCGACTTCCGAAGTTTACACGCCAGACTCATTGCCAATGCTGAAGAGGTTGCATTCTACGGAGGCGCAGAAACTGAAAAGACATTTTTGAACCGTGAGTTCAAATCGCTCAAGTCTTGGATGGAAGGCATCTACATGCTGAAGATCCGCTACAACATCCTGGAAGACTTTATCCTCAAGTATAGCTGGAGTGCTTACGGGTATCTACTGGCGTCACTTCCCGTCTTTTTGCCGGCGTGGGGTGGTGTCGGCGGCCGAGCTGAGATGTCTGAGCCTGGAGTGCGAGGAGGCCGAGAGCGTAACCGCATGAAGGAGTTTATCACCAACAAGAGGCTCATGCTCTCACTTGCAGATGCAGGTGGCCGAATGATGTACTCAATCAAGGATCTCTCGGAATTGGCAGGCTATACCAGTCGCGTGTACACCCTCATTTCGACGCTACACAGGGTACATGCCGATGCTTATCATGTTCGTGCAGGACAAAGCGAGCTCTACTCAATGTCTGATGTTTCAGGAACCATTCAGAAGGGATTCGACGGTGTCAGGTTTGAACATGTGCCGGTTGTAGCTCCCGGTCTGTGGCCTCAAGGGGGTGAAGAGTTGCTCGAGTCGTTATCTATTATTGTGCGAAGGGGTGAACATTTATTGGTAAGCTTCCTTCTGACAAGATGTATATGGTTACTAACAGTTGTCAGATATCTGGATCAAACGGTGTCGGCAAAACCGCCATCTCAAGGATCCTCGCTGGTTTATGGCCAGTCTACCGAGGGTTAGTCAGTCGTCCGAAGGATATTGGCCAAGATGGCATCATGTTCCTTCCGCAACGGCCGTACTTGAGCCCAGGAACACTGCGTGACCAAGTCATCTACCCTGATGGCCACGTGGATATGAAGGAGAAGCGTAAATCCGAGGATGACCTCAACAATGTTCTGGAAGCTGCCCGACTGGGGTACCTCCCTGCTAGAGAGGGCGGATGGGATACGCGAAAGGAATGGAAAGACGTACTTAGTGGAGGCGAGAAGCAGCGCATGGGTTTCGCCCGTCTGCTTTACCACGAGCCCCAGTACGCTATTGTGGATGAGGGTACCAGCGCCGTCTCGAGTGATGTGGAGGGTTTGCTTTACGAAACATGCAAGGAGAGAGGCATCAGTAAGTTACAGTCTTGTTTCCAAATCCGTCCGAAAGCATTGAGTTAACATTCTACAGCACTCATCACCATCTCAACCCGAGCCTCGCTCAAGAAGTACCATACATACAACCTAGTTCTTGGCATGGGTGACCGGGGAGACGAATGGGAATTTGAGAGAATTGGCACGGAGCGTGAGAAGATGCAGGTCGAGAAGGAACTGCAAGACCTCCGTGAGAGGTTGGCACAGGTTGATGAGTGGAAGAAGCGACGAGATGAGATCGAGACAGAGCTGGCGGCAGTTTGGACAGACAAGGGCGAGGTACTCGAGGCTCCGACATATGCTGAGAAAGTCGCTGAGGGTCAGGAGTAATTGAAGGGTAGTTGAAGGGTTGAATGGTGTGGTTGAGAAGAGCAATACCCCGAGGAGGTTAGCTGGTGGAAGTTTTGCATAGCACGGAGTGAGCGAATAGCAATTGTATGTACATTTGAGGAGTCAGGATCTGCATAGATGATCTATCGCACCAATTATTGATATGAAGTCAAGAGTGGTATTGTCGAGGGATAGAATTACGGATCAGGTGGGGAGAGGGTCAATATGTCAAGGATAAACTACGTAGTATGGCAGCATATACAAACATTATCGATTATTGACGACCCTTTTTGAGCGGGAGAAAGTATGGAATTCTAGGTTCTATAAACGATAATCCCCTCACCGTCGATCTTGATACGCCAAACCAATATTTCCCAAGCCCCAAGCCTCAAGCCGAAGCTTCGCAGCTCTCAACGCCACTTTTCCAGGGGGAAAACCCCAATCACGAACCAGCAACGGCAGAGATATTAGCGTCGACGGTCGCGCAGGAGACGCTAAGGAAAGCAGGTGTCTCCCTTCGGATGAGGACGATCCCGCGTGGCGGGCTTTGAATTGTTAATTGAATTTCTCGAGCGTTTGGGAAGCTTGGAGGGGGAGGCGAAAAACCAAAGGGCAAAAAAAGAACCCCCAGCGGGAAATCGATAGCTTGGGTGAAGAGGAGGGATGGAAATGGAAATGGATGATGATGATGATGCAGGTTGAGATAAGTTCATGTTCTTTTGGTGTCTTACTTTCTTTTTTTACTTTTTCAATAAATTGATAACCCGACCGTTTCTTCTTCTTTTTTTCCTTTCGGGATATTGTCTTGTTAGATATTCATGAAATCCTTTGTCGTTGTATTCACTCACAGAGCCTGATTGCGTAACCATCGTATTACACCGGCTCAGCTGAACATATGGAGGTTGTCTCTATCCTGCACCCGAGGAAACATACTCACATCACAGCCTGACAATTATATCTTTGAACTCTTTCGTCCATTATCCTCTTTCTCTCAATTTCTTGATCAAGTATCTACAATTGAGGTGCTATCGACGCTGATAAGCCACGAAACCATAATCACCACAACTCTATACTATATCAAAAGCACCTACCTAGACTACAACAATGAGCAGAGGACACAACCCCAGAACCGGCTCCTTCAACTCAATCTCCCGTCCCTATCTCCCCTCCATCGACGAGAATGAGATAGCCTCCACGCCCTCATCCCCAGACCCTCCCACTCCTCCTCCTCTCCGCATCCCCAGAAAGTCTCCCCGCCGCGCTCTCCACAACAACGGTCTTCCGCCCGCGTATATGCCTCGCCCGAGAGTTTACTACGCTCCACCTGTGGCGCAATACTCCCCGCCGAGCTACACCTACGCCGAGACCAAAGGCAAGTTCATCGAGCATGACAGTGCTTACGAGGGGAGTTACAGAGAGAAGAGGTTCTGCGGGATTGATAAGCGCAAGGGCTATTGTATGTTGGTGATTGCGCTGGTGGGCTTGGCTGTCGTTGCGATTGCCTTGGGTATTGGATTGTCCATTGGGTTGAACGATGAGTAAGTCACGTCTAAGACAAAGGTATCAGACTGCGAAAACTAACTTGGCACAGCAATCAACGCCCAGCACAAAAATCGTCAACTCCAGAGCCTACACCTCAGTTCCCAGCTGGTTCCTTTGCCTTTAGAGCAGATCTCCAGAACACATCCACGGAATGCACCTCCAACCCATCAACATGGCGCTGCTACCCGTACACAAAGGGATCTTCAGCGACATTCTTCTGGATAATCACACCCAACGGCGACGACTCTTACAACATCTCATCCACGGAGAACCCCTTTGCGCCATCTTTCGCAAACCTCACGCTCAAGATGCTAGACAAGAACACATCCAGCGAGCGTCTCCAGTTCTCCTTCTCCATGGACAAGACGGTTGTGCCGGATGATGATGTCTCGTCAATCAACCGTGCAGCGAAATGTACGTTCGACGATACGCTCCTTGAGGCTACACTGTGGACGCAGGGTGGTGACGGGTCTGATAGTAGCAAGTTTGCGGATTGGCCGGGAAATGTTGAGATTGTGCAGCGCAAGACATTCGATGGTGGATCGCCTACTTGTGTGGATAGTGAGGGTGGTAACATGGGTAATGTAACATCTGCTCCTGGAGCATGCGAGTGCCGCTATGCCAACTATGACACCAACTAAACTGTTCTTTCTTTGTGTACTTTGGAGGAGTTTAATGTTGGGTTTTGTATGTTAGGATCAAAGTGGATAGGCCAGGAGTTAGTGATACCCAAGAACAACAAGTTCTATAATCTATTGCTTTGAAGAAACGATAAACGATAAGTGACATATAAGTCTCCACGATTAACTAAACCAATAACGCCTGAACAAGAACAAACCACAAAAATAAGATGGAACGCCTGCATTTTTCATACCCTGACAACCGTTATCAAACAAAACACCTTCCTACCCACTGCTTTACTTAATATAGGCATAAACAGGAACATCGCCCACTCTGAGTTGCTCATCCAGATGCTTGGCGCGAGTCACAAGGTTCTGAATAGCCACAGGCATAACCGGCAACGACTTCTTAACCCAGGACTCAAGAGCCTTAGACTTCTTTGGGCCCGTCTTGTAACCACCTTTCTTATCCTTGGCAGGCCGTTTGCTGATCTTGCGCGTCACAGCAGGCTTGGTATCAACGTCAAACCTGACGTGTCTACTAGTGCTTTGCGTAACACGGCTGATGCTAATAGACTTGAACTTGGGTGATTTAGAGGATTTACGCACATTGGCGCGAGGCCAGGGAGTAGGAAGAGCTTGCGTGGGAGGCCATCCAGGAGATTCGGCTTTGACGGTTGGCTGTTGCGGGTTATAAGGATCACCCCCAGCAGCAGGAGCAGGCGGAGTTTTAGCAAAAGCTATAACGCGCGCCCGGGGTTCGGCGACTGCTACCTGCTGCAAGTCTTGCGGCTTGTCTTCATCGTCAACGTCCATGTCAAAACTATCCTGAGCCGATATCGCTGTAGCAGGAAGCCCGTCCGAGTTTATGTTGACACCGTCAAATCGACCCCCCGGCAGATGAGCCTGGCCATATGTCCTCCTTGGTAAGAAAGTAGGCTCCGGGTTGTTGTTAACGGCTGAGAAATAAGGACGAGAGTCTGGATAAGGAGGAGAGGCTCGAAGCTCTATCTTAGGGTGGATGGAACGCTTAGCCTTCTGATTCAAGAAGCCCGCACCTGGAGATCGAGGTATTCTAGGGTCATCTTCTTTGTTTTTACGGGCTTCGGCTTGGGGAACTCTGCGTCGTTGCGGTTGCGGCTCATTACGACGGCCTCGGATAGGTCTTAAAAGACCGTCGACTCGGCGTGTGTTTGGGATTGTATCTCCTTGACCCTCATCCCCGCTTGGACGGCGCCGAGGAGCCTTGGACTTTGACGCAACCGCCTTAACCTGTTTGCCATGACCAGCAGGTTGAGCTTTGACGGATTTTCGCACTCGGGCTGCAGGATCTCGGATGGCCTTCTGTATGAGACTAGAAGGCCCTATCCGATCTGCCACAGCTTGTTGAACAGGGCCGGCCGTCGCCTTGCGCTGTGCCGGGATACGCAATTCCTCATGGGGATGCAAAAAGTCGGTCCACCATTTCTCGACTGCTTCTTTAGGTTGACTGAAACCCTTTGCCTTTCGCCTCTCAACCTCCCTTATAAGTTGAACAACGGTGGGTCGGTCTTGGGGTCGCTCGTTTAGGCACCGGCAGATGGTTTCTCGCAGCTCTTCGTCGATGTGAGAGAACTCCGGGTCCATAAGCTGCCATCCATATGTCTGCGTAGCCGCTCTGCCATGTCTATTCATGTGGGGACCGCATTGGAAGGGATATCTGGCAAACACCCCGGTCATGATAGATTCCATCTGTAGAATATTAGAGGATATTTCAGGCTAAGAGGAAATAGAACTTACAACTCTGGCGATGAGAAAGATATTAGTCCACATTCCGAAGCGGCCGGCACAAATGTTTCCCTTTCCGAAATCTTCGCCAGCAAAGCTTTCTTGTACATCTTTGAGTTTCATTCCCAGTGGAAGATCATCCCACTCTCTTGACATTTGCTCCTGGAACTTGTCAGCGCTTCATCCTGCAGTAAGGCCAACATATGGAATACATACCGGCGTTAATCCATGGAGTTTGACGGGGCCTCTCATTCTCCAGACATCCCTTTCTTTGAGTTTCGTCCAAAGGGTCGACATACTAAAGCTCCAAGCGCCCAAGTCATGAATCTAGGTTTTGGTCAATACATGGAATCTTCGATAAAGGGTATGGGAATTTACCTTAAAAACAGGCTGAGTTGTATGCGAAAGACAGGTGCCAACAAGTACTGGGAACATAGATGTTAGCTAAAAGTTGGAATAGATGCGTGTATATACTTACCATTGAGTGCTTCCATGTCGAGATGAACATCATGCTCGATGAGCCATGACTGTTCGATGTGATTGAGAAAGTCCCACAGTTGCCCTCCAGATCTAGCTCTCTCAAACTCTTGTTCGAAAGAGACTTTGAGGTGTACCAAACTCGGCGTATAAGCGATTGTAGCCATACCCATTACAACTAAAGATGCGTTAGTAAATATGAGGCAAAAACTGGAACAGTGTATCTTACAGCATTCCCATATCCCCCAAAGAACTTGATTTGTGAACTGCGCCTTCTTTTCTTTGGCATTCTCCATCAAGCGGTACACATCGCCGTATGGAGCATACTCAAAAACAGCACAATTCAGCTTTTTGGCGTTCCATGGGGGACCCTTTGTGATCTTGCTCTTGGCCAATGGATCCGTCTTGCGCATCTTTGCGTGTATCTTCTGGGCCTCGCGATGTAGATCGACGACCTGCGTTGTGTGTTCGGCGCGGTTGTACCTCAAGTGGAACTCCATCTCGCTTTCGGCGGAAAAGCAACAACTCACCCCCTTCTTGATGACCACTTTCCTGCTGGATCCGTCGTCGAAAGTGACATCCCATAGTGAGATGAACCCATGGCCACCTTGGGCAAGAATTTTGTTGAATTTAAAATCTAGACCAGCCCAATTCTCGTACTCCACGGTGTCCCGGACATCCACTGCTAGGAGCCCGTGAGGATCTTTGGGTCCAGAGGGCCCAAAGATGTCGAAATTTTGGATCTCAACTCGTTCGATGTCATCGAGGTAGCGCTGTATCTCGGGCCATCTATTCAAAGGGATACCGTCCCAGTTGTAGAGAGTCACAGATGTATCTCCTCGAATGATAGCTGATTGGACGGCGAGTATGTTTCGTTCTGAGATCTTAACATCATCTCTTTTTTGCTGACGTTCAATGAAGGGCAGCTGAATGGTTCTGACCCTGATATCTTTGCCTAACATGCTGGGCAAGCTTTGTCGAATCGGTATTGTTCTTGTCGAGTATTGGAATTATGGAAAACATGAGATGCGATGGGCGGAGGACTCGCTGGTAATAAGCTTGTTCGACAGGACAAAGGCCAAAGGCTCTGGTGTCCAGACTTGGCTCAGCCAGCAAGTCTTTTCGTGCTTCATGTCGGAACAAGGAATAATATCAAGGTCTCAAAGGAGCATTGATGGCGGTATTGTGAGAGGATCGAGTCCGAATTTGGGTGTCCTCGGACAAAGAGGCGCGGTGGTTCCGTCATGGTGTTCTGGAGACTTCTTTGTCTAAAGAGCAAGCCTGGTGATGCCCTGAGCACCAACACGGCTCTATTTTGGTCGCTTGAGGCTATGGTCACCGATGCGACTGTGCGAGGATATGAAAGGGGTTCTTTGAAGTCGAGAATTTTCTTGTCATGATTGAACTCTTGAAGACTATTGTTGGTGTAAGTCAATCATGGCAGTGAGAAAATGCGCCGGGGCCATTTCCTCGAGGTGTAGTCTTTGTCGCGTGACAATTGAAGTTGTCCAAAATCATCTCTCGAGAACAGCATCGTCGACTCCTCGCCCAGGAATGAATTGGATACTATTGGAGTTTGTCTTGAGCATCTCATGCTTGTTCCTAGGTTGTTTTCCATCATGGGACTTGATCGACATGGGGGTGTTTACAGAGCAACATTGTGAGTGGAGCTTCCCGTCTTCGCATTAGACATGTGCCTGCCTGCAGGTGGCCCTGGAGATTATCCGCTTATGTGGGACGACGGGCAGCTCAGCCGGCTTTAGGCTAAATAGGCACCCCTGGTTTCTACCGGAAGGAACCTAAGAGGCTCAGAGGCTCTGTATCCGTCTGTTTTTTTACTTATCATGATATGGATGGAGATGGAGATGTCTATTCACCCGCGCAATATCCACAACGTTTGGTAAATTCCATTTCATAGACTAGGGAGCCTTGAATTAGGCCGAAGCCGGGCAATTGACCACGTCACTGACATGATATGAGGAAAACATAATGGTCATGCGGCAATTCGTTTGGTGTTGAGGAAGTTGACCTTGACCTTGACCTTGACCTTGATGTTCGCTGTTGTTTTGCGCATCAATCACAGAAGCTCAAGACACACACCCGGGCGAGTACAACCCGTCTTTGACACATGTAAGACTACATCTTGCAGCGGTTAGAGCCAATTAGTTACAGTTAGTCTCTGCTTGGCTTGAAGCCAGCCGCGGCACTGGACCCCCCATCTCAGCTTAAACATAATAAACGCACAAATAGGCGTCACAATCACCTTCCTTCTGAGACCAGGGGACCTGCATCATGAAACATAAATGTACAACTTGCTGCGGCACGTACTCTAAATTGGGAGAGATAATTGCTTCTCTCCTTCTTCTTCTCTTCATCCCACGTCTTTCTTTTCTTTTCTGGGGTTCGTGTGGCTTGTATTTGCGGGGTCATAAATGATACCTTGGATGGACTGACTGGATGCTCGGGGAGCTTCGGTCTTTACTTTACCATTTGGGGGGTTTTAGTTGGAATATTCCATGACCTGTTCCCGCAGTTTCGGTTTTTTGATACTGAAATATCCACTGAGAGTATGTGCTACACTATGTCATCCGTAGGTAGTAATCTGAGGTGTCAGCCATGACGGTTCCATATCATGAACCTCAGTAGCTCCCGTCCAACAACATCTTGGCCACAGCCATTAGTGACATAGATCTTATTTAACCAGAGAGTTATTTCCAATCTAAGCCCCCCTGCCTATTAAATAGAGATAGGAAAAAACGAGAAAGGAGAAGAAAAAAAAGACATCATATGAACATACTACGTAGCATGATGGTATCTCTCCTCCATTTTTGCCCACCAACCGCCGGATAATTCCCAGATGCCCCCACTAAAGGCGGCATTAAGTACATATCTGGAGACTGGAGGTAAAAGAAACCGGGGCTTAGTTAGGCTGGGCTGGTTAATTGTTGCAGTACGACCTTTCTCTCGCTCTCCATCTCTCGCATGATGGGGGATGCGAGATGGGGCACGGAGAGATTTGCCGCCGTTACACGCCTCTTGGGGGGTTGCACACCCCAGGCCCATTGCCTACCTACCTAGCCATTACAGTCC
Organism: Fusarium sp. PT; assembly: GCA_021020635.1. Taxonomy (NCBI): domain Eukaryota; kingdom Fungi; phylum Ascomycota; class Sordariomycetes; order Hypocreales; family Nectriaceae; genus Fusarium; species Fusarium sp. PT. Next base: position 1,003,906 of record JAHMRZ010000011.1, read on the forward strand.
CATGATGCTAGAAGGAGTGATGTTTTATGGCCCGGAGAGGCAAAAACGAAGATATACCCGAATAATCATCCATATGATCACCGCTGATTTTGGTACGACAAAGGCGTCGCGCTATCAAATGCCATGCCATGCCATGCCATGCCATGTCCCCTTGCTATCCATCATGCCGCACCCATGAGGGCATACTATCTTGGATGGAAGGAAAGGACAACAGGCAACATGCACTCTTCTTAGCATAAATACGTCCCCTCTCCCTTCTCTGTACTTATTTCCTGCTTCTTCTCTCCTCCTCTTTCCATTGTATCAACCCAATCTCTTTTCTATAACACAACACCTCCAAAACCGTCACAATGGTCAACGTTCCCAGCATCAAGCTCAACAGCGGCTTCGACATGCCCCAGATTGGCTTCGGCCTCTGGAAGGTCGACGACAACTGCGCCGACGTTGTCTACCAGGCTATCAAGGCTGGATACCGTCTTCTCGATGGTGCTTGCGGTATGTCTTCCCCTTCACGCTTACACCCACACTCTTTCCATTACACGACCATCAAGAGCTTCTGCCCCTCCCCAGATTGAATCCCTGCTCATTGCCCCTCATTTCCCCTGTTTCTTTCTGCCAATTGCACCGAGAAAGCAGCCACATCACCCCTGCAAAACTACCCCTCCACCACCCTTACACCACTTCACAGCTCCAGCCCCACAAGGCGATAGCTTCACTAAGCTCTCTTTTACCCGGACAATCCAATTTCGCAGTATTCTAATGTCATGGTCCAACAGATTACGGCAACGAGAAGGCCTGTGGCGAGGGTGTCGCCCGCGCCATCAAGGATGGTATCGTGAAGCGAGAGGACCTCTTCATCGTCTCCAAGCTCTGGCAGACATACCATGACAAGGAGAACGTCGAGCCCATTACCCGCCGCCAGCTCGCCGACTGGCAGATCGACTACTTTGACCTCTTCCTCATCCACTTCCCCGTCGCCCTCGAGTACGTCGACCCCGAGGTCCGCTACCCTCCTGGCTGGCACTACGACGATGCCGGCACCGAGATCCGCTGGAGCAAGGCCACCAACGAGGAGACCTGGGGTGCCATGGAGGGCCTTGTTGAGAAGGGCCTCGCCAAGTCCATCGGTATCTCCAACTTCCAGGCTCAGACCATCTACGACATGCTCAAGATCGCCAAGATCCGACCTGCTACTCTCCAGGTTGAGCTTCACCCCTACCACCAGCAGACTGACCTTGTCCGCCTTGCCAAGGCTGAGGGTATTGCTGTGACTGCCTACTCCTCTTTCGGCCCTGCTGGCTTCATGGAGCTCGACATGGACCTCGCCAAGTCTGCCTCTCCTCTCATGGAGCACGAGGTCTTCACTGGCCTTGCTTCCAAGTACAACAAGACTTCCGCTCAGGTCCTCCTGCGATGGGCCACCCAGCAAGGTCTTGCTGTCATCCCCAAGAGCACCACTCCCCAGTACATGGAGCAGAACTTCGACTGTGTCGACTGGACCATTGACGAGGAGGACATGAAGCGCGTCGCCAGAATGAACCTCAACCTCAAGTTCAACAAGCCCACCAACGTAAGTCCTAAACCAGCTTCTATCATTGCCGAAGCAACAGCTAACTCTTTGCAGTACTTCCCTACTGAGAAGCTCTGGATCTTCGCTTAAATAATGGCATGACATATATATGACGAGTAAAAAGAAAGAGAAGCATGGGAAACATGAATGTTTTGGGATTTCAGGCGTTTAATGACGATGGGCTGCATTTTGTAGAACTGAAAGGATGTGATGAGTCGCTCTCATAGATTACAAACGATAGTTAACCCTTCCACAAATAAGGAACACCTACGTGATGTGAATATTGTCTCGGGTTAATGGCTTACTTGCTACGTGATACAACCTTGAACCAAGTTAGCAGGTTGAGGCGCTTCACACTCTTCAATAATTTCTTGGCCCTTCAAACTTGTCAAAAACTGTAACTCACAAGATGCTTCATCTGTAATTGAACGAGTTGTTTATTTCTATGTCTCATTGACGCCTTGTCATGTATGGAAAAGCAAACACCTTCTCCCAAACGCCATGCTTTCTATGTCGACGCCTTCAAAAAGATTGGATTCTTAAGTTCTCACAAATGCTGTAAAACAGTTAGTCATGATAACTTCGGGGTAAGGGTGAGCTAGAGAAGTATACTTACTGGCGTCAATCTGTTTGACCTGCGGCAATGTTAATCGGATCCTGTTCCTGTACGCTACCGGTTCCTGTAGTTGCAGCGGGTTTCCTTCGAAATACACAGTCGTCAGACTCTTCTTGTCGGCGAGATATTTGGCAACCTCCTTATAGTCGCCAATGAGATTGTAACTAGCCCACAATTCCTCCAACTCATTGAGTAACTCAAGACCCTTAATGCTGGTGATTTTGTTATTCGAGATATCCAACACATGCAGCTTTGGGTTATGCTCTAGCCCTTCCAGAGACTCCAACATGTTGTGTGAGATGTAAAGCTCCTCGAGTGTAGGGACGTCCTTGAGTGGCGAAAGATCGCTTATACGGTTAGACTGAATACTGAGGAGACGTAGATTTGGCATGCCACCAAGGCCGCCAAGCTGGGAGATCTTGTTCTTTGCCAGCCAAAGTTCCTCGATAGCCTTGAGAGAGTCGAGGTTCTCGATTTCGCGAATTCGATTTGATCCGAGCTCCAGCGATGTCAGCCTGTCAAGCCCCTCCAGCCCCTCGATTTTACTAATTTTGTTGGCGACGAGATATAGCTCCTTGAGCTTTGTTAGATGGTTAATATTCTTGATATGCTTGACTTTGTTGAAGCTCAGATCGAGACTTGTGAGGTTTGTCAACTCGTCGAGGCCGCGAATACGAGATATGAGATTGTCGTAGAGGTCGAGATCCTCGAGAGTATCGGCTAAGCCAGACAGACCGTCTATCTGCTCAATACTGTTTTGGCGAAGACAGACTCGAACGACATTCTTGAAACGCTCAAGGCGTAGAGAGGAGATGGAAGCGATTCGAGAGTGGGAACACATAATTTCGTCGGTCTCTGGGTCTTCGTCGTCGAGAAGATCTACATAGCGAGCATGTTAGTCGAGACTATTTATTGCATATATAAGAAGCACATACCCTCATCCGCATCGATTTTCTCGCCCTTCATGACATTCTCTTCGTCCGAGTAGTCAGAATCAGAGAGTGCCTCTGGATTTGCCATGGCAGCAGACTTTGGGACGCGAAGCTTGCCATCCCAGCCCTTGCTATTCCTGAGGCCAGGACTGGACTCGCCCTCGGCGCGGGGAGATGGTTTGTCATCGCCTTCGGGAACTTCGATGTGCGCATGGCCGTCGTTTTCTTTATCTGTAGAGCCAGGCATGGTTGGGATTGTGGTTGTGGTTGTTGGGTCCAAGAAAGGCGATGATGTAGGTAGTATTTGCGTACGGAGTAGATGGTTGGTGACTTGGTGATGGCGGGGCAGATGGAGAGTTTGTAAGCGAGTTTTGAGTCTAGGGAGTGGGAATGCCGTCGTTGCAAGTTAAGTCGTGGGAAGAACGGTGAGGTAAGGCAGGGAGGAGAGAATCGAATTAGAAATGGACAATTAACACGTAGGCGGGAAAGTGCTGATTAAAGCTGAGAAATTGTCGACTGCCTTGTACTGTGGTTACTCTTCAGATCAGGGCGTTGGTTCCTGAGGTGCCTGCAGCAAGACAGAGTTTGGCGGGGCGGAAAGGTCGCTGTATGGGTGACCTATGATATCAGCCATCAGCCCACCGAACAAAGATACCTTGGACAGACAACTTTTGATTGAAATATATCCGAAACAATTCTCTTAAAATCAGTATAAAATTACGGTCTCTTAGAAAGAAATTAGAAGAGACATTTGGGCGTCTTATAGCTGTCAAGATTGTACATGACTATCTATACACTCCAGTCAGATACACATCACTATTACCCGTCTCTCACTTTGCCCATCACACCCCAATTCGCACAGTTGCATTTCCTTCAAACCCAGTCGCGAGCGAACATGTCATAGTCTTGGATCCCTTGCGCCTAACTACAGCATCCCACGTTTTTTCCTCCCCTGTCAAGTGCTTCTCTGATCGTCGTCTCTGATGGCCTTGCGTGCTGTCGCCATCTCGGCAACGCGCTCTCGAGCCGTTTGCATGAGGACTCGGCCGCGAATATGGTCCAGCCGAGAGAGATTTGCAATTATGAGGCCTGTCCCAGGCTGCATGAGGACCCTGCATCTTGCGCCTTTCCTTATGCCGCCGTTGTTGTTCACTGGCCTCTTTGTTGCTCTATGGTGTTGGAAGTGTGCAATGATGGTCTTGTTTCAGAACACCATCATCTATAATCCTTTCTTACCACCCAATTCGCGCAGTATGACAATTGATGAGGTCTCCCGTGACTGTGGGCGAGTGCAGTGGAGAGAGGAGAGGATCAAGTCGTTGGATGGTACAGAGATTGCATTGTGTGTAGCAGATGTGCCATCAGTCTCCAAACAGAGTACCAACGAGACAAAAACTCCTGTCTATGTTCTCTACTTCCAAGGTTAGTCAATGTCACAAACCTGATATCGCGCAGTAACTTATCCAAACCCAGGAAATGGATCTTCGTTACCTCCCAGGTTACCAGATCTTTCTTGGATCATACGTCGAGCTCATGAAAACGAGACATCGATTAGCTATACCATGGTTTGCCTGAGCTATCGAGGCTACTGGACATCCCACGACCGTCCATCAGAGCCAGGAATTGACCTTGATTCACAGGCGGCATTACGTTGGATAGCTCAACTACATGAGAGCAGGTCTGAGGAGACCCAACAAGAAAAGCCAACAGTACTGCTTTGGGGACAAAGCATTGGCTGTGGTTTTGCAACTAACCTAGCTGCTAAAGGACAATATCCTCCTGGTATCACAGTGGACGGCCTTATATTGGAGACACCCTTCACAAACGTTCGAGCCATGCTACAAGCGTTGTACCCTCAAAAGTGGCTTCCGTACCAGTATCTCTGGCCGTTTCTCCGGAACCACCTGGACAGTTGGGCGAATCTCGGCATGATAGCCAAGAGATTCCCAGAGGCGCCACCTGGAGTATACATTGTGGAAGCAGGAAAAGATGAGCTTGTGCCTGCCAATCACGGCGAAGAGCTGCTCCAGCAATGTCAACAAGTTGGCCTCCCAGTGGAGCGACAAAAGGTACGCGGGGCACTTCACAACGAAGCCATGGTGAGAGCAGCGGGCAAACAGGCACTTGCGCACTCCATCTCGACGGCTGTAACGCGGGCACGGCAATCTGAGCTGTTAAGAAAAGGAGAGACTCTGAACACTGCAGGGAAAGGATTGACTTGAAACTTGGTCAGGTAATGGGGGCGAATGTTCAAAGTCTCGAGTTCTCTACCGTGAATTCGGGACATGTCGGTCATCTACAGCCGTGGCCTACAGGGATGTCGAGCCTGTGTGACTGAGAAATACCGTCACGCTCAAGGGGACTGATCCCGTATAACGGGTAATGTCACCGTCGATGCCCTCAAATATCAGGGAGGTTTCTCATCCGAGCCTTGCACTAAGGGTCACTAGAACCCAGCAGAATGTCTCGAGTGTGGAGGTATGCACGATATGCCAGGTACCTTACCTTGGTGCCCCTGGTTAAATCATACCCACGGACCAAGGCTAGAGGCTAAAGGTCCACTATCAATTAAAACAGCATGGGGTCAAAAGGAAAAAAAGTTGTTTGCGGGAGAGAGTTTGCTCGGAGGCGAGAAGCCATGATGTCAAGTCGTGAGGATTAGATAGACGACGATGAGCTCTATCGGCCACACGCCTTCAACAAGTTTCGATATAGGGCTCAATTGAGCTCAATTGATTCTCCAGAAGCTTACGATTCAGATGATGCAAAAAATGACGAGGCTCGACCAGTTTTCCAGAGCCTCGCAGTTCCATCGCTAAGCATTCGTTATCATGCAGTCCCAGGCATTGGAAGGCTTCTGCCTTGAGAGGTTCTCCATTCAGCGCACAAGGTCTCCACAATTTATAATTCCAGCGAGCGAACCACGTTCACGCCACTCTTCAACGTCCATTGTAATTTGTTAGGATAGCAGGATGGACACTCCGAGGCTTTGGGAAGCTTCAATTAGAGGCACAAGTCAAACCGCTAACAAGGCCCCCTTACCTCCTCGGTCAGAGCTTTTCTCCTCCCAGCCCCTTTCCGTTGTGACTCTCATCTCATACTTGGGACACATTCCCTGTCATTATAGTGAACTGTCAGCAATTGTGCCACTGAAGCGTCACGTGTTTTGGTGAAACTAACGTGTTGCTGCTACGCGGACACCTGGGCAGCACACGCGCGTCTGAAAGTGAATTATCACCGGCTAACTCGACTTAATGCAAAGGAGGCATAGAATTGCTCATCAGTGGGGGTGTACCACCGCATTAGGCTCCCATTTCGCACGGGGCATGCTTCGTAGGTTATAAAGATGGCGTCTCTTCTCGTGTTTTTGTAATTTTCCTGTATCCTGAGTCGAATCAGAAGAGTGATTACGTTTTCTGTCACTATTTGAACCTGAGGTAGGTTTCAATTTTCTCCAAATAATCAACGATATTCTTCCCGTGTCTTTTTGCACATCTTCATTATCGTTTGCCTCATTCTTTTGTTGTTGCCTCGTCCTCTGCCTCTGCCTGCTCTACCATCCACCACGTTATATCAACCCAACGAGTATAAAACGGAACAACGATCCCATCATTTTTTAATACAAACCGACTTTCACTCGAAATCTCAACCACAACCACAACTGTCAACATGTTCTCCTCTTCCAGACGACACGAGAGCTCCACCAAGAGTTTCTCAAAAAGCCACAAGGCCAGCAAATCCAGTTCTTCATTCAGCAAAGACAACGGAGTCACCAAGCGAAAACATGAGTCTCGCCATCGCCGACCAACAATGACCTCCATGGCTAGTGCTAGCGGCGATACTATGATGGAAAAGTAAGTTTCTCATTCCCTTTTATCTCTTAATAGCTTGTCACTTACACGGAACTCAGTAACATGGCTTCACCCATCATCACTCTCGTTGTTGGTAGTGAACAACGCCTTTTCGCGGCTCACGAAGATGTGCTTTCCAGCAGTCCCTTCTTCAACAACGCTCTACGCAACGGATACATGGACGTCGCTACCAAACGTATCTCTCTTCCCGACGAAGAGCCTGAGATCTTCAGCTCTGTTCTCGAATACCTCTACAAAGGCGATTACACTCCTCGTCTCGTTCACAACAAGCGCCGCAACTCGTATGAGCTTGAGGCTGCTAGCGAAGAACAGCGTGCTGCTGTGGAGAGTACGGTTTACCACCGTGGTGTAGATGGTGATCTTCTCAAAGACACGGTCATCTACTGCGCAGCTGAGAAGTATGGTCTCGATGAGCTGAAGAAGCTGTCACTGCGAAAGCAAGGACTTCGTATGTATTCACGTCCCCATCTTTACGTCCCCTTACTAACAAACTTGATAGAATCTGGAATCCAGTGCAGCACTATCCTCGCCTCAGCCAGATACGCCTACGCCAACACTCCCGATACAGACTCTAAGCTACGAGCTCATTACCTCGCTCTCATCATTCGCTCACGAAGCACATTCAAGCGAAGTGGTACCATGCAACTCGAGATGTACAACGGTGGCACTCAGCTCTTCTTTGATCTCTTTGTTGCTCTTTGCAACCATGTCGACGACATCTCAACTGCACAGTGAGTTTCGATATACATATACAAGCATACTCAAAACTAACAAGACTTCAGAAGCACTCCTCGTTCAAACCGCCATTTCTCTTAATACCCATCACCTCAACCAGTGGCCCTCATACTCACCTTTAATGAAACACGACTCTTCTTACACTTCCATACAAGGCACCAACTTCACAGTACTGACCAATATCATAAAATGAAGAAAATACCGGCGGGTGGAGCTGAGGCGCCATTTATCCTTTTTCTTGCTTTGTTAACGGAGTTTCAACGGTTTAATTTGGCGCGGATTTCTTTTTTACTTGTACGATTATTCTTCTCACCGACCCCTAGAGGGTTCTACATCTTGGAGCAAAGGGGTTTTCGGGGGTATGATCTCGCACAGAGCGAGTTGTTTGGTTTAGTTCTCACGATGATTTTGTACCCAGGATACCAAGACTGTCATCTGCGATGGACAGGCAAAAAACATGTATTATTATTCACGACGCTCATTTCTAACGAGCTATTTTGAACAGAACGATTTTTGAAAATGCATTTTCATGTCTCACCTTGCGTTTTGTTTGTTACTTCATGTGAGATCCAGAAGTTCCCGATAATACCAAACTTAACCCCCCTAGCCCCCCCAACAAGGCTTGCCGACCCAGTTACATTGTGAAACGCAAGTTGCTACTAACGGAAGAGATCCCCGGCTGTGAGTCACGTTGGGGGAATAAGTGCGATCTAACATACGAGAAAAAGGAAGCGAACCATGCAAACTGCGAGTGTGCACTGCGGGGAGACCAACGCTGCTTCGGATTCGACAAAACCTCCGAGCTAGGGTGTCAATACGCCATCAAAAGCAAACAAATGCATGCAAGTATGGACGTTGTGTCTGAAGCATCAACAGTTGGGGGCTGACAAGGACGTGGGTGAAAGTTTGAAGTAGCGAGACGCAAGGGTAGTTCACGCTGCTGTGCTTGGGCGTGAATATGGTGCAAAGATAACCTTCACAAAGCAAGGAGGTCAAGACACTGCAACGAAGAGCTTGGGCTGAAAAAAAGCAAACGTTAAAATGGAAAACGCTGAAGCTGATTTGTGATTTGTTGGTGCCGGCGTCATCCTGACAGTTGCGATATCTAGCCACTCTACCTTATGTTACTAGAGCGTTCATAGTAAGCGATAACGAGCCTAGAGAAATAAGACTAAACTTTCACGCTTCTCAAATACGCTTTAGTCCATGCTTCACCCAATGGCCTTGCCCGTTGGTCTCACAATCCTGTACCGGGGAAAGCTCCCTTCTTCGACAACACCACAATCCCCCGTTCTCGTGCGATATAACCTTTCATAAGATCCTAAACAAGCATGTCAGTTAAGTATGTCAAGTCTTTGTAAGGCTGAGATGGAGGGGGTGTGGATAAGCATCGTGAATGCCCCAGGCAGACACTCGTCAAAGGCAACCTTATCGTGACGAGTATATAGACAAATGACTGCCACGCGGATGCCAACTACCACTCTCCACTTTGTTCTACCAATGAGAAAGGCTGGCGTCATGAGGCGGCCGGCGCCTTATCAACACGAAGGATCTATCAACTTACCTTGTAAATCATGTTCGCAAGCATGCACTCAACTTCATCCGGATCGATCAAATGACCACTGCCCATACTAATTGCAGCCTGGAACTCGGATACAGGTACTCTTGTTCGGCGGACCTGGGTGGTTTCGCCCTCCTTTGGCTCTTCGAAGCCACCAGCGAGGAAGACCTTACGTAGTAGGTTACGCAAGGCAATGTCTCGGCCCCTCTCAAGGGTAAGGTAAATGCGCCGCTTGACAAATTCAGCTTCACCATGCTGTAGAGCCTCGTCGAAAGCCTGTAGGTTGCCGGATTTGATGCAGTTGGCTAGAGGGAGGAAGAGTTCTTGTAATCGAGGATAGTTTTTAAGGAGTGCCTTAGTAGGAAGAACGTGGCTAGTGAGGAGGCGGCATGGGATGAGGTAGGTAAGAATTCGTCTATCACCAAGTTAGTATATATGTTCCAGGCCGCAGTAGTGCCAGGACGTACTCAGATTGAGGGAAAGCATCTTTGTGACATAGCTGCCATGCTTCATTGAGGTGTGATTCGGCCTAACATTATTAGCACATATGGTAAAAATGACGGCAGACATCCCCTACCTTAATGTAATTCTCCTCGAGGAAGAGAAGAACACCCTCATAGAACTTGAAAGTCACTCGCTGAGACTTCGGGAACATCTCTAGAGGAGGCATGTCTCCCTTATCGTTGTACACAGCAAGCGTCTTGAGAATGGTCCGCGACAAGGAGGCTGAGTTGAGCTTGAAGTAAGTCTTGAAGAGGAGATTGATAACGAAGTAGATTCCCCATTTCCGTGATTCCTCCAGTGGTGCTCTGTGTGTGATCAGCTATAGTCAATGTGCCAGGACAACGGTGCTCATACCTGTCGTTCAAACAAAGCGAAAAGATACGCTTGAGGTGTCCTTCGCAATCTCTTAGTTGAAGTTGCTTGTCAGTTTCAGGGTCGAAGTCGTCCGATATCAATGAAGCTCCAGGGCCGTTGTCGAAGGCTTTGGCTCTCCGTTCCCCATCGGATTTAATGGCAAATAGCCGCAAGTACTTGCCCACCATATAGAGGGAGGGTATAGTCCACGCTTCGAATCCATGTGCGTTGTATCCGCGGATCAGTGTTGAGGTCAGTTCTTTCCATGCCTCGTACACCTTGGTCCACGTAGACTATGTCAAGGGTTAGCAAGATACGGTAAAGAACCTAGAGGGTTTCTTACCTTTCCGCTCTCTCCCGCCAAGATCTCAGCGATGGCTTTCCAGTACGAGGTATACACCTCGACCCAGCCTGTTGTTTCGTCATGATCCAGTTTCCGACGGTGAGATGTGCTGGACTTGATAAAGTGCTTTATGTCGCCTTTGACACTGTGAGAATTCGTGCTGCGCCATACAGCCATCAATCGATGAGGGTCATCTGGAGGAGGAACAGGCGATAGTGTCTGGGCAAGTTTGTAGCCATTTCGTAAAGTATGAGCCTCCGCAAATTGATCAAAGATGGTGTTCATGGTTCTTCGTGTTAGACACACGCAGTGTCCTTGGTGAGAGCTGGGAGTGCAGTTCAACAAAGCATCGGTGGAAAGCACAGAATGGAAGTGGGCGTGCGTTATTCTAATCCGAATCTCCGATCAGCCTCGAGTTTGATTGATGATATTATCACGGATCTAATTAGTAAAGTCGATATTGGTCTCTCACTCTGTCGTTGAAGTCACCCTCACTCCTTCCATCTCAACTTCTTTGAGCTCTGCTAACTGCGTCTCTGATTGGCCGACAGACCCACCTCTTAGCGACAAACTCAAGTGAGCAGGCACGTGATGCTCGGCTGTAGGTGGGTCGCTGTTGACCAATCGCTGTTGGGGCCCAAGCCCTCCAGGAAGCTACGACCCAGTCTCTTGCCCTCCCACACCTTCGCACAAAAATTTATCGCCTGCAGTTTTTCAACTTCGGCCATCTTCACTAACCTTCGCAGTCGGAATTGACCAACGTCACAGTAAGCCAACAACAACAAACTCACTCAAGAATAACCACTGACAAGTATCACAGATGGGTAAGCAATTTTCTGTTTAATGCGCTGGAATCCTGAGGATGTCGCTTGCTGGAGGATAACGACGACGAAAACCACAATTTCGATATTCTTCAACTTGGCTGGGAGGGAACGAGGACGAAAGATGAAGGCCCTTGGGGACCACGACAGCCTCAACAGCGGCTCGCACAACTTTCGATTGCCGGTTGGAGCGGGGCATGGCTGATTTTGATTCGAAAACCCGATTTCGAATTTCGAAATGACAATCGACATACTTCGCACAACACTCCCGATCTTCGACGTTTATCTTCCGGCTCGCGACATCCTCATAGTTAGCAACTGGAACTTCTTGTACTGACAATGTCTTCAGGCCGTCTTCAGGAATACGAGGTCATCGGGCGCCACTTGCCCACCGAGGCTAACCCTACCCCCGCCCTCTACCGCATGACCATCTTCGCTCCCAACGAGACGGTCGCCAAGTCCCGATACTGGTACTTCTTGCGTGGTCTCAAGAAGGTCAAGAAGGCCACTGGTGAGATCGTCAGCGTCAAGAACGTACGTACCAACGATTCAGATTCGAAAGGAGAATGAAGAGGGCAAAACTAACTCGGACAAAATAGATCCACGAGAAGCACCCTCTCAAGGTCAAGAACTTCGGTATCTGGATCCGATATGACTCTCGTTCCGGCACGCACAACATGTACAAGGAGTACCGTGAGCTGTCCCGAACAGATGCCGTCGAGTCTCTCTACTCCGACATGGCTGCCCGCCACCGTGCCCGCTTCAGGTCCATCCACGTACGTCGAACTCAATCAGCTACCCAACCTGGCCTACAGTTACTAACGCACCCTCTAGATCCTCCGCGTCGTCGAGCTCGAGAAGACTGAGGACATCAAGCGACCTTACATCCGCCAGCTTACCCAGAAGGACCTTAGCTTCCCTCTCCCCCACCGTATCACCAAGGAGAGCGCCAAGAAGGTGTTCAGCGCAAAGCGACCTTCCACTTTCGCTTAAATGATTTCGGTTTAGAGGACGGTTGGGGCTCTGCGGGTGTTACAACGGATCATGGAAATATCAACTGACTTTGCCAAATAAAACGGGCAACGAATGAACCAAAAAATTCCGAGCATGCAAGATGCTGGCTGGTGTGATGCACAATTGAATGGGTTTTAAAACTAGCAATGACTATCGATTGTGAACTGTTAAGACGACTCGCCTGTTCCGCTTCCTGGAGATGTTTCCAATTGTGTATCGTTGAAAAATTCTGTCCAATATGACCATTCCATAGGCACGCCTTGCTCCAGCCCCATCCCAAAGTCGAGATTCAAAACCTCTGGCGGATCGAATAATATCGAAGGGTCCATACTGCACGTATCGTATTGTTGCGTCAAGCCTGGTCCTGATGTTGGTATCGTCATTTGCTGAGTTGTACCGTATTGCAGTGGCTGGGTCATTGCATCCATGACTGGCGGCATGAAAGACGTGGCATCCAGACTCATGCCACCATTAAAGTCCATACGCTTCAACATCGCTTCCGTTCTCGCAGCCCGTGCCTTTTTGAGCAATTTCTTGATAGGTCGCCAAAGTGAGCCCTTGGCTGTATCTGCAATGTGCTCTCGTGATGAAGGAAAGGTCCGCTCCACAACAACCCAGGCCTTGTCCACCAACTCTCCCTCAGTCTGCACGCAAAGCTCTGCCAATGCAACCGCCAGAGGATGCCACTGCACATAGGTGTCTGTCCACCAAGCCCAGCGATCTTCCCACTGGTTTTTGGTCATACGTTCACGTAGCTCAATAATTGAGATTGCAGTGCGGAGCATGGTTTCCTTTGATACTCGAGGTCGGTCGGGAGCCGGTCCACCGTTGAAAGGGTACTGAATGTTGAGCCATAACTTGAGAATGACAATGCGAGCAATTTCAGAGGCGTAAACAGAGGCAATGTGGGAAGGTCGGGCGGTATGAATAAAGCTGGTTTCGAGTTGGCGGATATGAGAGATGAGTTGTTCTTCTGTGTATAAGAAATGCTCTGGCTCGCCTTTTGCACTGTAATGCGGGTGTGATATGAAGCCGAAGATGCCAGAACACATGGCTGTACACAGGCAAATGACGTTCTCAGCAGGTGTAGACTTTGGAGTTAGAGAACTCGATGCAGGTCCAAAGTCATCGTCGTCAATCGGCGTTGGCTCGATGGTGTCATAAGTTGCCCGAGTAAGCGTTGCATCACTGCCTCTGTCTTCCGATCCTCGAATATCAAGAACAACGATGAAATGCCATAGACGCCTTCTCATCTCGGCAATGAACGGGGTGAAACGGTGACCATCGCCGTCGCGATGAAGATTTTGTCCTTGGGCGATCCGGATAATGAGAGCAGTGAGGACCCAAGCTGTGCGGTCGTGTAGATGTACCCGCATCATACTGGTGTAGAGGGTCAAGGCTTGAAGAGTCTCGAGACTGGTAGAGCTCAGATAGTCTGCTTCGGCAAAAGCGCGTTCGACAGCAACACGGTATCGCCTTGTCAGAACCTCTTTGCTCTCGCCCAACTGCTTCTGACAGGACTCCGGCGTTAAGCAAACAGCTGCGCAGAAGTATATGGTGAATATTATGGCGTTGATTTCAGGACTAAATGTGTGTGTTGTTGGTGAGACGACGTAGGCTTGGAAGTGATTGTTAATAGTAGGGCGATGTAGGATTTTCATGAGAGGATCGACGTCGCGAATGTAAATGGTCCAGAGACGTATCATCATGTTCGGAGGAGGGTGTACCAGACGTTGTCGCGAGCTATAATCAGAATTTCCCAGTAAGAAGCCAGAAGGACCTGTTGACCCGGTATCTAGAGACTCTGGGCTCTCACCCTCCTCCTCGTCATCGTCATCCTCAGACGGTTGGTTCAGTGCTTGTCGAATACCCTCAACTTCTGCGCACAGATTCCCCCAGAAACCTGAGCTGAGATACTGCTCGCCAATTTCTAAACTGGCAATCTGAGCAGCCGCTGCCTGAGACTCATCACAGCGATCATCTAGAGTGGCCGACAGTGAATTCTTGTCTGGTAAGGCCTCAACATCGTCCTCATCCAACTGCTTCAGCTTGGCGGGGTCTGCCTGGTTGACGATGCTCTCAAGACGGCTGATCCTGTCGAGGAGCTCACTCTGGCGCGGCCTCGGTGCACGTCGAGTGGGCTTCCTCGAAGGAAACACACAGTCGAGTGCAAAGCGGGAACACTGACCGCAAAGAGGTTGTATCTTGTCGCATTTAATCTTGCGTGTGCGACAGTTGGAGCAGCTGAGTACCTTGGCCGAACGGCCTTCGCGGGCACTCATGCTGAGTTATCGAGGGCTATGAAGTCTGAGATGAATATTGCTATAGAAAAGTGAAGCACGCGTACTGAGTCTATCGCGATATTCGATACTCGATACTCTTGGCGTTTGGGCGTTGCGATATACGTTGGAGTTTAATAATGTCTGCAGCAAAAGAAGCAAGTGCCGGGCTGGCCCCACATCAACGTTGAATTAGTGACGTTTAGATTTTTATGTGTGACAAGCAAATCCGTCTCATTCTCACTCTGGACCCTGTCAAAAATGTGAGTACAGTAGAGTGACCCTGGTTTTCTCTGCCTATCAAGTTTCGTGCATATTTAGCATGTATTTCAAGGCTGAGTCTAGCCTTATTGAACCTGTGAGGGTTTCGTTTGTCATTGCCTCGCGAAAATGGCTTTTGTCGGAACCCGGCGGGAACTTTTGCTGCATCTCAGCTTCGACGTGTGGATAATCAAGTTAGATCAATTTGTAATTCGCGATAGAGATGACCCGTGACTCATAGTATCGTATCTTGGTGAACGACTTCGGAGAGATGGAAAAGATAAATGATAAGAAGCATATGAAGTACAAAATTTCCTATACTCACAGAGGTTTTCAAACACTTGTACTCACTCACTTTATCCTTCTCACACAACTTACCCTACAACCATGGAGTTGGATCACAGACCTCCTCTTGACTACGTAACAGTCAAGACAACGCTCCCTTTCTATCCTCTCCCTCCCAATGGAGACAGAAAACCGTTCCGGACGGAACGACTTAGCATGCGGCCCATGACTGAGGATGATTTGGGTTTTCTCAACGCGCTTCGTTCAGAACCTGAAGGCATGATATGGTCGTCTCAAGGCTGTGCGGACACAGACATCGAACAGACCAAGAAGAGTCACGCGCTTCGAATGCCCCCAAACGATGTCAAAGGATATGACTGGGTTTGCTGTCTCCCCGAGACTGGAGAGCCCATCGGGATGGGAGGCACTGGTATGTGGTCAGGGGAACTTGGCTGGCCAGCAATTGGATACCAATTTCTCAAGGCGCATTGGGGCAAGGGTTATGCGTCTGAGTTTCTGAAAGGATTTCTCCATCAGTGGTGGTCGTTGCCAAGGAACGAGGTTGAGATATCGGTGGACAAAAACACTGTCCGAGGTGATGGCGATGTCAAAGAAGAGTGCGTCTCGGCCATCACAGTAGACAGCCACGGCGCAAGCCAAAAGGTTCTCAAGAAGTGTGGCATGGAATTTGCTTCGGCGTGGACCGAGACCGATTTAAGGGATCATACTCAAGAAGTGACCCTGCATGGGTTCTTTGTGCGCAAGGGAAAGGATGTCTAACAGGCTGATGACCAAATACCTACGGAATGCAGCTATACAAGATACTCATTGACCAATCGGTCTCATCCGCTGGGGGCCTGGAAGATGCGGAGATGTTAGAGGACACGACCGGACATGTCAGAAGTCCGTGATAGTTTCCGGTCCGGACATAGCCCCACTCTTCTACGGCATTATATATGACGTTCAACGTCAACTAAATAGTATTTATGAAGTTATTATATGTTTTCTTTCCATACTCACGTTATCACCACAAGGAAATAAGAAGTACAAGAAAAACTCAATTCTCAATTCAGGCATTCATCAACCATGCCTGTCTCTCTTCCTCTCCCATCCCTCCTAGCCACTGCCACTGGCATCACCGGCTCAGCCTGGGCATCAGGTGAGATTCATTAACCTTAACAAAGTACTATATCAACTAACAATGATTCCTAGGATGTATAGCATCTATATCACTAGCTGGAATCCCAGCAGCTCTTCAGCTCTCAGCACCCACCAGCGCAACCGTTTGGCAAGAGTTCTTTAACCGTGGATTCGCTCTTATGCCCAAGGTCGCCTTGACCACAGCACTTGCCTATGCATATGCCTCTTACGCAGCCTACCAAGAAGGTCGGAAATGGAAGGGGCTGGTGACCGCTGGAGCTCTGACAATCGCGATTGTACCATTTACAGGTATCTTCATGAACTCTACGAATAGCCTTCTGTTCAAGGCGGCCGCAGGAACTTTAGAGGCTTCACAGGAGGACGTGGCTACGTTGATCGGAAGATGGGGAGTCTTGAACTTGGTAAGAAGTCTGCTTCCCCTCGCAGGGACGATTGTAGGGCTATCAACAGTATTCCAGCCCCTGTAAACTGCAAACCATTTATGAAAAGATCAAATACATTGATAGGAAGCTCAAATGTCGCTTCAAAAGCTTCAGCCGGAATAGTGTAACCCAGATACCAGTTCCAAATTCATTCCATTTCCCACTACCCCTGTTTTTGCAATATCGTGATGCCCATGACTAGTAGCCTAGGACATCTGACGCTTCTTCTCAAATTCCTTAACCAACCTCGAGCAATTGCCCAGGTTTTTCCTGGGTTCCCACGTATTTTGTTCACTACTGTAATTCTTCCACTTCACAAGGTAGAAGTGTTCGTTGGTAACAGCATCAATCTGCGACTCCACGATCTCCTCAACCTCCCACTCAGTGTCGCTGTCGGGGGTAGTAACTTGGCTTTTGGTAGGAGGCCGTCCCCTGCCTCTCTTGGACTGCAAAATCTCCTTGCCTTTTTGCTGTGCTCTGCCGGCAGGACGCCCAGGGCCTCTCTTGACAGTAGTCTTGGTGGGAGAGGTCTCGTCCTTGGCAGAGGGTGCGGCAGACATCACACGCTTGGAGCGGCGCGGCATGGTAGATTCTTCAGCAACAAAGCGACGCTGGCGCTTAGAAGAAGGTTTTACCTTCTTCGATTCTTCCTCGTTGTTTTCTTCGTCACAAGAGACAGATCGCTTCTCGGGCACAGCCTTCTCCTCAGCGTTTTCAGGAGTGACGGAGCGGAAATCCTCATCAACGCTCTCGTAATCGTCGTAATCCTTAATGTCGGAGACCACTTTCACCAAAGGCTCTTCATTCTCGATGCTGTCACGAGGTCTGGCGTCAATAAAGTTAGCATAAATGTTCGTGAAACACGCGGCTAGGACTTACCCGTTCGCATCCTCAAGTGGCGACTTGTCGCGAGCGTAGAAGACGGTAGGCGTGGGCTTAAGAGTGGGCATTTTCGGTGAGGAAACAAAGTTGAATATGAGAAGAGGCGATGGCGAGATATTTGTGCGGGACGGAGAAAAAGCAAGAGTTGAAGGAAAACACGCTGTTGAGATGTTTGCACAGATGAGTGCTGTATGTTTGTTAGCTCTCAAAGTTATAAACAACAGGACTGTTGCTAACCGGAGCCTTGGCGTAGTCAAAAGCTTCCTAATTCCTCAGAAAAATAGAAGCAAGAAATTGGTTGTGGAATCTATCTGGTTTTGAGGAGGAATGAAGTCAAGTGCTGGGCAGGTGGCTACAGCTGGCAGATATTCAGGCGGTAGAAGGCGAGTTTTGTGGAAGAGCTGTGCCTGAGATGAGACGAAATCTGATACTCTTAGCGCTTGTGAGAAGAAGAAGAAGAAGAAGAAGAAGAAGAAGAAGAAGAAGAAGAAGAAGAAGAAGAAGAAGAAGAAGAAAAAGAAAGCAGGGTTACCTCTTAAGTCGATTCAAATTGTTTGATAAATCATATAAATGCTTGGTTGAATTCGCTAATGGAGCAGGCAGGGGATCACTCCGAAGATATTTAATATTCATGCACTGAATCACAAGATAGCTATTATGTCATAAACAAATTCTTTATTCCTAGGCAGCCACAATGCAGTGTCAACGGATACTTACCAGTTGCAATTGTTGGCCTTTGTTCTAATCGTGCAAGCGTTCGTTTATTTAACCTCATGAGCCGAACAAAATTATCAAGCGACCCTTATCATGCTTCTTTACGCAAATGACAACCAGCGAAGGTTCACTCATTCAATCTCTTCAACCTCATCCTCTTTCAGCTTCCTGTAATGACCCTCTCTGGCAGCCGCCTCCACCGGGTTCTGAATATCAACAACGCCTGTCGCTTTCAACCTAAGGCCTGATTAGTATTATGCGACAAGTTAACAGACTATGAAGAAACTTACCGTTCAAACAGCACAAAGAGTCTTTCAGCCTCTCGTTCCTTTTCCTCCTCTGTCATTTCAGGCATATCAACTGGCTTCTCATCCTCAACGAACTGGCCAGTGATAGGATTGACTGGCTTCTTGGAACTGGCCGCCTCGTCATTGTCCCCTGAAACTGAAGCAGGAACAGGTATGTTGTTTTGGAAAAGGAAGCCTGATGCCAAGCCATAACCAACGTTCTCTACAAACTTGGAGGCATCCTTTTCTGACAGGTCGAAGAAGAGATGCTGGATCATGTTGCGCGTGTTTGGGGCCAAAGCATTGTTGTAGTTTTTGAGCAATTTCGCAGACAAGTTATCTCCTTTGCCCAAAACATCTTTTCGATCTTCATCTGTTGGCAGAAGCTTTTCACGAATGAGGTTCTTGCTGGAGTCGGGGGCATGCTCGTGAATCGTTCTGATAAGACCAATGAGTGGTGACACAGAGGCATCCAGTTCACTGTCCGGAGTATTTCTGATCGCAACATCCAAGATAGAAATCAACCGAACTACTACCTTTTCAGGATCTTCCTCTGGGTGTATGAATTCCTGACTCCTTGGCTCTGATATATCAAGATTGAGGAAGCCGTTGATGATGAAACCAACTGGAGGACCAAGTGGAGCTTTCGGCGAAACATCGTCCTTGAATAGCAGAGCTGCAAGATGTGGTATAACAGGGGTGAATAGAGAAGCTTTCTCAGGGCGATGATGGGTAACGTTGAATACCAGCTTCAGGGTTTCAACGAGTGCCATATCCTGCATAGGGTCACTATTGACCTGCTTTGAGTCCATCTTCTTTGCATGTCGGGCCAGGTTGTTGATGATGCGATCTGCCAGGTTCCAATTGTCAAGGAGATCATCAAGATCGAGGTTAGGATCATATGTTGAGATCAGTAGGACGCGAGAGTTGAGAAACTCGCCATCAAAATCCTCAGACTCTAGTTTTTGGCAAGCTTTTGGGGCAAATTTCTTCTCAACAAATATTTTCCGTGTAAGGGGAACGAGGAGCATGGCGTTAGCTAGTACTCGCATTGCAGCATGAGAGGTCTTAGTGGATGAGCTCTCGTAGGCATGACGAAGTACCATATGGATGCCCTGCAGAAGATAGATAGTTAGCTACGACATAGATGACAAGACCTATCCCTGTTCTGGATGATATATCTGACCTCTTCAGTGTAGAGAGCACTGGCATTCCTGGGGTCTCGGGTGTATATCTTGAGTTTTTCTAGAGCCAAGGCGCGATCTGCGTTTGGCATTAGCACCCTTCATTCAATGCCCGCCCATTGAGTTGGGAAATATACCATCGGGGAGAAATTGTTCATTGTCGAGATCCTCAGTGAGGGCGTCGACCAGCTCTTTTACAGCCTTGTCCTTCTCAGGACCGCTGGGTAACTGCTGGGTAGCCATGATGTGTGTATGTGTGGATGGGTGTTGATGGTGATGGTGAGTCTGGTTTAAGATGAGCGGGGAGGAGAAGAAGATAGAAATTGGATATCAGCCACTAACAGAATGTATTATTGGATTTTAAAATATGACAGGCAAGTGCCTACGGTGGATATGAATGACTACTCATTGACACTTGCCTTACCTGAATATGGTAGGCATTTAATGTATTCGTGCAACTACGCTTCTTCTTTCTTTAATATCTGAACTTTAAAGACGAAGGGTGTCAGTTGCTTCGAGCTGTAGCTTGGTTGAGGCCTATTGCGGAATGGCATTCTTAAAATACAGGGTCCTAGGTACTTGATGATTCACCTGTAGAACTGGGGCTTCATCTGTAGCAGGTACCTAGCCCCCATGCTCCCCACTGGCTTACCTAACGTGACACGACATCCCTGTCTGCGTCGCCTACAGACCCTGCAAGTTTTAATTGATTCGCGCTTCAACCATCCCAAATCGCGTTCGCCGCGCGCGTTGGCCCGGAGAAAGGAAGCGCGGACCGGTGAAGCATTTACTTGCTATGGACCTGACTTGTACGGTCGCATTCCCACCAGCTTAAGCTTAGTCTTAATTACCATTCGTTTTCTTCTCTGTCTATATCAAAGATTCCGTGCTTCGAGTTTTTACATATCGCTCTTTCGGTCGATCGTTCCAATCGTTTTCGCGTTGTACCGAGTATTCGCATGCGTTTTTATTAGCGGTTCCTCGGCCACTTCATCGCTGTCTAGATCGCCAACGCTGCCTAGTTAGCAGCCATGGCATCTTCAGCCCAGGCCTCCACCACCCTCGACGAACTTCCTGCCCGACCGCCAACTCCTCCTCGAGAATCCCTTCCAGAGAAAACAGCTCCCATGAGAGCCTCCGATGGTCGTCCATTCGACCCACGACTAAGCCTTCATACACCACCAGGCGCTAATACCCCCTCGTCGACCGGGGCAACCAACTCTGGTTCAACATCGAGACGTTCAAGAAAAAAGGTCGAATGGTCCAGCCACACCGAATACAAAGATCCTCCAGATTATCGCGACATATCAAGGTTCTTCAGATCATCACCGATCACCACACCTTCAGCCTCATCTTCAAGGCCCGCCAAGGGCATCCTTAAACCGTCGCCGTCTCCTAATCCTCTCGCATCACCCCTCAATGGCCAGCTCAACGGCCTGTCGAAGCGAGCTAGTATTGCCGAAATGTTGGACTCGACGATAAAACAGCTGGCCGGTCCCGACAGGGACTCGAGGCTAGATGCATATATGATGCTCTCTCGTGCTCTCAAGGCATCCAACAACCTGCCGGACCGGGTTGCTTTGCAAGACAAGATGAGCTTGTTCATGTCCTTTATCGAACGCGACGTCAAATCCAAAAACGAAAAGGGATCCCCCGACTCTTCTCTCGTAAACCATGCTCTCAACCTTTTAACGACATTCTTACATTTTCCAGCCATCGCCTCGACACTCACTTCCGATTTCGGCGTATTTATAATAGACCATTGCATTCGATGCTTTTCCGACCCAGTACTCGCCAAGGACCTCGCTCGCCACCTTATGCAAGTAGTTGCGTTTCAGTCCTTCTCTTCTAAAGTCATGTCTTTGGATCGAGTTGGTCGGCTAATCACATCTTTGCACAACATCGAAGATCATTTGACTGGCAAGAGCATCATCATGGGCCGCATTCAGATCTACAAGCGACTCATAAAACAATCTCGGAACCACATGGCTGTTCACACAGACTGGTTGGAGGACATGTTTACGGATATGCTTAGTACGATCCGAGACATTCGAGCGCAAGCCATCAGCTTGGGTACAGAAGCTGGTTTTGCGCTCCGAAACGAAAAGCTTGTAATGCGCAAGGTGACCGAGATTCTGCAGGCCTCTGATAATGAGAAAATCTACATCGTGTTCTATATGTCAAAACTTGACAGCATGCTCAGAGACAAGCAAATCTCGTCCACTGTCCCGCAGATATGGGGCGTGGTATCACTTTTCTTGCAGTGCCCTATTAGTCGATGGCAATACTTTAACCCCTGGTTCAAGATCGCACAAGACTCTTTTAATTCGCCTGATGCGCAAACCAAGCATGAAGCCAACTATGCCTGGAATAAATATGTCTATCTTGCTATCACCAGCAACAAGATGTCGCCTAAGTCTCTGGGTACATTGGCACAACCCTTAATGAGTCAATTACGGCGCAAGATCGGTTCGAAACAGCCAGAGGAGGCGGTCAAGTTACGGAGAATAGTTATGGGTGGCATTTGCAATCTATACTACTACGCCTTCCGACCTAACCACGATGTCCTCTGGATGGATGCTGCCTGGGATCTTATTCTTCAACCTATCATGGAACAGCTTATCAATGTCGATGCGGAACTTGGCTTGACTAACGACCCCGTAACGCAAGCATCGCGCATCGTGGCAGGACTCCTAGACATATCAACTCCAAGAACCTGGAAAGACGATCGAATAAGGGATATGCCCCTGGTCAGCCCTGAAGAGCTGCCCTCAATCGATTCAAGGTGGACTCGTCGAAACTCTGAGAGAATCTTCAAGGTCGTTGGTCCGATTCTGGAAAAGAAATTCAATGACTTGGCCAATACCGAAAGCTTAACTTACAGACTCTGGCAAGCTTTGGTTGGGTCTGTTGCTGTTGCCTCGTCAAAGGATATCAAGGTAAATGACGAAACAGTAAAGTTTATCGCTCAATCGTTTGATCTTTTGTCTAAGATCTGGTCACAAGGGGTACCTGAAGCCTCCGAATCGCTCGGAAAGAAGTTTCTGTCAAGCGTACAGCATTACGTCGATATCCTCCTTCGCAATCTTGGTCCACTTGCTTTCACTGAGAAGAGATTATCTATGTCTATTGCTAACACCTTTGAACCCGCCTCAACATCTGCCAGCCGACTCGACCGGGTTGACAAGTCAAACAGTACTGTCCAGACACCACTTTATCATCTTTTCACTATGCTTTGTTCCAAACCGCCAGGTTTAGATGACAACGAAGATCTCGCCGAGTGCTTTCTGGCCATATTTGAACCATTTTTCCATGACAAGCCTGCTAGAGCCCGAGTTGAGCTGTCTAGGGAAATGCTCCGACTCTTGCCTCGGGACACTCTTTCAACTTATGGTCCCTGGATCCTGGCTGCCCAAAACATCCGGACTCTTTTGGACCAAAGTCCCGTTTCTTCCAGCCACCCTTCTAGCAGCGAAAGACTCCTTGGGCCCGAGTATCGAGAAATC
Source organism: Fusarium sp. PT (assembly GCA_021020635.1). Classification (NCBI taxonomy): domain Eukaryota; kingdom Fungi; phylum Ascomycota; class Sordariomycetes; order Hypocreales; family Nectriaceae; genus Fusarium; species Fusarium sp. PT. Next base: position 1,027,209 of record JAHMRZ010000011.1, read on the forward strand.
GTTTCCCTTCTCGAGCGAGGACTTGTCTCGCACCCTCTCCTCCCGGAAGAACAATGGTTTTCTCTCTTTAATCTTTTGTCGGGCCATATCGTCCAGGAGTGTGGGGATGCAGGCCGAGCGCTTGGCCTTGTAGAGCCTCTGGCTAAGATTGTCACTGATAACTTCTTCGAAGGTTCTGAAAGATCGAGTGGGATGGCTCTGTCGGTGGCGATAGCGCTATTCAAGGTTGCAAAACTTCCTCGTGATCGTCAGGCTGTCGAAGCTGCCAGGAGACGACTTTGGGGTGCCCCTCCTACTGCATCACGATCACCCTCGTTCGATCCATTCCAGTATCTGTACCAGCTCCAGAGCGAAAGTATGAAGTCCTTTTACGAAAGCGAAACCGGTTGTGATAATGAAAAGATGGTGGCTTACTTTGAGGCCGTCGATGCGTTCATCACTGGATCATTTTCTCAAAGTGGCATCAAAACACTATCAAAGCTACAAGCTGGGCTCGTTCCCTGGATCCAGGACGACAAGGCGCACAAAACATTGCGCAGCAATTCTCCTGTATCCGAATCAGTAAGTCCCACCACGCAGGAAGCGTACTAGCTACTAACTGTCAATAGGTGCGAGCTCTTTGGGATAACATCTGTGCACAATTGTTGACACTTGGACGATTAGAGGACAAGGATATTCACACTCTCGAACCTCTTTTTGCCGCTGGTTTCAAGAGTAAGCACCGTCACAACGTGAACAAGATGGCAGAGACATGGAATGCATTGGTGAAGAATGAAGATAACTTGGACTGTTCCGAAAGCCTTAAGTCAATTATAGCCTCTCTGCGACCAATTGTTGATGTCTCTTTTCCTGGCATGGAAGAGTCAAGCGGCGAGTTTGGAGCTCAAGCACAGAATTTCATCGATTCACAAGAAGATTTGAGCTTTGTAGCGCTCTCGTCTGCCAAATCGTCGGGACAAGGAGCCGAGCACGCAGCTTCACCCGCACTATCCATATCGAAGATGAGCCTAAGGGGCCCAGTGACACGAAAGCGCCGCAGAGATGCAACTCCTGAGTCGGTCAAGACAAAGTCGGCGAAACGGACTGCCACCCCTCGTCTCCGCCATGACAACTCTCAAATCCAGTTCGCACCAATCGTTTCATCGCCGTTGGTCGAAGAGTCTCAACATCTCACAGAGCGACAAAGGGAGGTCCGCCAACGACAACAAGAGAATGCGGGTCTTTACCCAGGTATTCGATCCAGTCCCCGAACTCGATCGCAAGGCGCCGTCGAAGAGAAGTCCATGGAACAGGAGGTTCAGGTACCCCGGAATGGCGAAACCACCCCTGAGCGACCAGGCTCTTACGAGGAGTTTATCACTTTGACACCGACTCCTCGACGAGGCTCAGCTCTGCATCTCGAGGGCTTCAACGACCCGCCTTCATCACCACCAGACCCCAGGCGCAACCCACTATTGTCCGAGATACAGACCCGATCAAAGGCTAGGGACTCGATTGATAGCTGGCAATTTTCGTCACCGCCTGGATCACCGGCCCTCAGTCAGCAGGCCACTGAGGTTCAGCCTGAAGCGCAGACTCCTTCTAGAAATGATGCCTCGGGCAAGAACACACGATCTAAGAGACGCAGAAGGAGGAACGAGCCTTCAACAAAAGAAGAGATCATTCCATCCAGTCTCGCTGACCAGGATATGGTGATGGACGAAGACGTGAGTGTATTGCCAGAGGTGCCCCAGACGCACGATGTGGAAGAGACGGAAGAAGAGAATGCCGAACTACCGCCGCACGGCACAACGAATAGCTCTCCGCCAGTTGAGTCACCTCCTGGGAACAGTCAAGATACACCCAAATCGGGAGACGATGAGTTTGTTGATGCCAAGACTAGTCCCGGCGACGTTTCATGCGATAAGACACATGAAATTGCTCGCAAGACAACCCCTAGTCAGAATCATGAGTCCTCCTTTGCACTTAGCGAAGGCGATGAGAGTAGTCTCATGAGGTTTGTAGTTGAGCTTGAATCGAGGCGATGTCAACTTCCGTTTGATAAGTTCAACTCTGTCTCCGCTTCTCCAGAGAAGAAGAAGAATGACGTGTCCCCTGAAAAGTGTATCGAGGTTCAAGGAGAATCATCTTCTGAAAGTGGACAGGATACGACGAAGCAACCTTCACCGCCAGCAATCGTTCCCTCCACGCCTGCTGATGCAGGATCAGAGAATTCTGAGGGTCAAAATACGAATTTGACTGGGAGCAAGAGGAAGAGAAAGCGAAGCGCTGTGTTTGCCGAGACGCGTAGCAAAAAGAGACGACCAACCGTTCCATCAGGACAAGAACACGGCGAGGACAGCCAGTCGACGTCTCAAGAAGCGGCATCGCCTGTTCCAACTGTTCGACGTTCGTCTAGAAGAAATGCGGGACAAAAGGGCAAGGAATTGCGTAACCGGGAGGTACAAGCGTCGCCGTCCAAGAAGTCCAAACGGCCGTCCATGACTCAAGCGCCTCTGACAACATCGAAACCGACTGACACACGCGATGACGGAGACACAGATGAGGAACTAATGTCCCAATTGGTGACAGAATCCCACGCTGCTTCGCAAAGCCAAGAACCGGAACTCGAAATTCCTGGTGAAGTAATCGAAGAGTCTGCGGATGTAATGTCAGTGGACGATGAATCGCCGAAAGAGGTCCAGGCGGAAGGCCAAGAACAGGAGGCACAAGAGGAAGTTCCCGAACGTCACGAAGAAGAGGAGCAAGATTCATCAGCAACAACCAAGCCAGTTTCGATCGTTGACACACTCCGGGGCGGACTACAACAGCTTCGAGTAGCAGCACTATCTCGCGAAGAGGTATATCAACTTGAAGATATGTTGATGGATATGAAGAGGGAGCTTTTTGAAGCAGAACGACGTGGAAGACATTGAGGTATGACTTAAGAACGGGAGCATTATTTGAGGCGTGTAAGGGATTGTCTTTTTCTTTGTTTTCTTGGAGAACTGCTTGTAAAACAATACCTCCCTGTACAGATTTATCTGACTTGGCTGCTGCGGCGTAATGTCCCACAATGAAGCGATACATGGATACATACAAAAACACTATCACATAGATGGAAGACACAACCAATCAAAGGAACGAACATACAATAATGAACTCATATTACATCAAGTCTAGAGTGATGCCTGGATGACCTGGTGATGGAAGCAAGCGGCTTGTTAGTAATGGAAGTTCAAGGCAGATATGTTGTTATTGATAGTTGTGAGATTCAAAGCTAGGACTATTGTAAAAGGCAGTTCTAGCCGTTCCGCGAGTCATGAATCCAATCCATACTACGTAGTAACTACATATGTATGCAGTATGGAGTATGGGGAGAGATAATGTGGAGGATCGTCAAGATTTCGGATTGTCCCAAAGGAGTAACCCGGAAGAGAAAGAGAGAGAGATGTGGGTGGTGTGCCTGACGGTGCCATGGGGAAGAGGGTCTGTTGTTGAACAAGGTTCGATATGTACTGGGATTGCGGGATCTGCTAATTAATACTGTGTAATGTGATTGTTGTTAAACTCGAAGAGATACTGTACTGTAAGGTTTGAGTGCTCTGGTGTGACTGTGTATTGTGTAAGCTGGTAAGATAGAATGTTTCATTAAACCTGCCTACAGCATAGCCAGGCTCACAGGTTAATCGAACAGAAACCAGCCTAAATCTTCCGATCCATGCCTCAATCCTGCTTCATAAAGGTTCCATTTCTCATTCAAAGTATCAAGGAAAAGCTGCTGACGCGATACCTACGTTAGGCGATTCATGCCCACGGCAGAACACCAAAACGGTAACGATGTGCGGGTTTCTTGGCTCGGGTGACACGAGACCATTCATATTAATTCACAAGTGGCATCGGTATGCTTCAAGAATAAGATAAAAACAGCATATGAGAATTGCTCTTCGTGAGATCATATCTGGGATTATCATCTAGAACTTTCTAATCCAGTGCCCGCAAGGTGAGCCAATACCCAAGCTCAGGGTCCTACCTCTGGTCTTAAAACCCAACTTAAGAATGAGGTTGGATATTACCCAAAACAGACAAGTAGATCGTGGAAATTGTCCGATCTGTCAACCAACCAAATAGATGTAATGACATGTCGTAGAAATAAATAAGGAAATAATACTTGGTGCATCAAGTACTATAAACGAGCTTAAAGAGCCTCAATGGCTACTACACGCGCATACTCATGCCTGGCCCAGTACAGTAATTGAATCAGTTGATAGAAGAAGGTGTAAGTAGCGTCAAGTTAAATCTGACCAGTTCGGGAATCTCGGGATTGTGCCTACAAATTCTGAACAATTGTTGTTAACCCGAGTGGGCAACCCGAACAAATGTATATACTTGCTGTATATCCACGATATATTGAAAATATCCCGTCTGATCTCAGTAACCATCGCGATGTTGTCTTGTGTTATTCGGCCCGTTGGATCTCGCATGACGTCAAATATGCCATGATCCGGGGTGTTTCTGGGGTTGATATTGATTTGAGCCCCATCACAGATGTTATCGTCCACAAAGAAACGGCGGAGAAACCGAGAGGCCCGTTTTGCCAACCACAGCTTGACAGTGACCGAGACAAGATGAGGTTTTTCTGTAGAGATGTTTATCATAGTTGATTGGACATCTTGCGATGCAGCGGATACTCAACAGGGGTCAAGTCGCTGCAACTTGTTCCTTGGCGTAAACTCGACAGGGACCGAAGCATGGTATCGCACGTTTTTTATCGTTGGGCCCCGTTCTTGACGGCCAATTTCGAAGCGACGGTATACTGTGATATACTGTGTTGTATGGTGAGTAGTGAGTAGTTTGCTAATGAGTGAAGATGTTGGATGAAATTGAATGAAACCATCGAGTCTGTTCTAGTTGCAAGAAAAGGTCGAAATGCGTGTCTTGTCAAAACGGAGCCTCATTTCTAGGTGATGCTAGTATTATACCAAGGCATTGGCAGGAGGGATGCTATTCTGGCAGTACCTTCCTCGGGTGTTGAAAGGATCGCGTGAAGGCACGACCTGTACCGATCTCTCTTGACAGAATCCCGCGCTCTTGCTCTTGCTCCTGCTCCTGCTCCTGCTCCTGGCCCCATCTGATGCGATGTTATGTCCTGAAATCTCGGGCTCTTACCTTGATCCAGGGCCTTGGCTGCTGGGTTAGCTTGTCTTTGTCTTCTGCCTGTGACACCAAAGATTGAGCGTTCTGCAATAATTCTCTTCCTCCACAAAGCAATTCCTATAGTACCTGCCGTCAGAACAATTCGCAAGCCATGGCCAAATTCAAGCTGCTTCTTTCAGTGAACTAATTACCCCGGATACCTCAAAGAAGCCTAATTACCAATTGCTACGTACTGAAAAGATCGCTAAGACGATGCTCCCAGACTCTGACGCCCTTGAGTGCCCCGATTTTCATACCCGGGAGACCCTCGGCGAGGAAGTATGCTATGACGTCGCATTCCCCACGCTCCAGCCATCGCGGAATTCCCCCATGATTTCCCCAACTCACAGATTAATTCTGCAGAGACGAGGACCTCCGCGATGTCAATCGCTAGGAGGACAACATATCAACTCTTGATATGGCAGTGCACTCTTGGACAGCGCACAATCAATCCATACAGTACCTGTATATTTCCCCTACTCTCATAAACGATTCCAAGTCTTGATCATCATGATGACAATTACTCGCTCGCCCGGATTCTGGAAAACTTTATGGAGTATGCAGGGGTCATGCTGTGCTAGCGATATCCCGTTAGGTATACACAACTGCGGATCTCAGTATACTTTACTGTTTACACAGTACAAGTCGTAGGGATCACCCTCTTTTGGCCGATGGACCCGTTAAACGGCCAAGACAAAGGCAACCATGGACGGTAAAGGTCAAGCCGTTATGAGACGCCAATGCCTTTGGCCTGGGTGGATATTACCAGCGGCAGTAGACCCAGTACCAAGTCCTGCTGAGCATGACTCTGCGTTACGATACGCGAGATCCATGGGTTCTATTTCTTTATAAACTTCCCCAGTCTCTGCATCACTGTTTCGACATTCTCCATCCCAGCTTCCGCCAGTCCATTCCCGAGGTTGAATCTTTCAGTGTTTGCTTCAATCCACCATGTTCAAAAAGTACTTCGGCCTTCGAGGCCAGGCACTCAACTATGCCATCAGCACGATTGCAGGGACTGACTTCCTGCTCTTTGGTTACGGTATAGACTCCCTCTTCACACCCGATTCATCCTAGATGACTTGTGTGTGAGAGTCGAATCATATAGCAAGACTAACAACTATCATAGACCAAGGTGTTATGGGTGGCATCCTGACAATGGCCCCCTTCATGGACCAGTTTCCTGATATGCACAGCGAGGACCCCAGCGTATCCGCAGCTGTTCGAAAGGACCGCTCCAACTACCAAGGTATTGCAGTGTCTTCTTACAACCTGGGCTGCTTCTTTGGCGCTCTCATCACCATCTTTATTGGAAACAAGCTTGGCCGCAGAAAGATGATCATGCTCGGCACCACTATCATGGTTATTGGCGCTGCTCTTCAGGCTTCTGCATACTCTCTGGAACACTTCATTATTGGAAGAATCATCACCGGTCTTGGTAATGGCGGCAACACTTCTACTGTTCCTATGTGGCAATCCGAAACCTGCTCTGCTCATAAGCGTGGTAAACTTGTCATGATCGAGGGTGCTCTCATCACGCTTGGTATCACGATATCATACTGGGTCGACTATGGCATGTACTTTGCCCAAGATACCTCTGCCTGCTGGCGATTCCCAATGGCCTTCCAAATTGTCTTTTGTCTCGTCATCATGGCAACTGTCATGAACCTGCCCGAATCTCCTCGTTGGTTGGTTCTCAAGGGACGAGATGAAGAAGCAAAAGAGGTCATTGCAGCCATCGCCGATCAGGATGTCCAGACCAAGTACGTCGACAACGAATTCAAGGCCATCAAAGAGACTGCAGCCGAGATGAGCAAGGGCACATTCTCAGACCTGTTCTCTCGAAACCACAACAAGAACCTCCACCGTACTGTCATCGCCTATGTCAACCAAATGTTCCAACAGGTAAACAAGACTGTTCACGTATCCATTGATACATACTGACATTGGCAAAACAGATTTCTGGTATTAACCTGATTACTTACTACGCCGCAAGTATCTATTCTGGACTCGGCATGACAGGGCATATGCCTCTCCTTATGGCAGCTCTTAACGGAACTGAATACTTCTTAGCCTCCCTCCCCGCGATCTGGCTGGTTGAGCGTGTTGGACGTCGAAAGCTCATGCTCTTTGGTGCAGCTGGTCAATGTGCTTCCATGGCTATTCTTGCCGGTGTTGGTTCTAGTGATGCTAGGGCGTGCCAAATTGTAGGCATCGTCTTTCTCTTCGTCTTTAATTCCTTCTTCGCCGTTGGCTGGCTTGGAATGACTTGGCTATACCCTGCTGAGATCACACCTCTTCGAATCCGTGCTCCTGCAAACGCTCTGGCGACGTCGAGTAACTGGATCTTCAACTGGCTGGTTGTTATGATCACTCCCCCAGCCTTCCAGAACATTGGATCTAACACGTATATCATCTTTGCGGTCATCAACGCCATCATGGTTCCTTCGGTTTACTTCTTCTTTCCCGAGACAGCATATCGATCGCTGGAGGAGATGGACACTATCTTCCAAAAGGTTGGGCATGGTTTCAAGGGTGCTCTCGATGTTGTAAAGCAGGCTAAGATCGAACCCCGACGGTATGATAACAACGGAAAGCTTCTCATCGCCGTGGAGGAGGTTGATGAGAAGGCTCATGCTGAGCACCGAAGCGGAAGCTTGAGCGGTAACAGCGGTGAACATCCCAACGCTGCCATGTTTACATCACACGATGAAGAAAACCAACGTCGTGAGAACTAAGATGAGTGTCAGCTGGGCTGATGAAGTTGTGTGATGGAGGCATTGCCTCGCAAAGAGTCAGGATATATACCCCGGTGAGCGGCTGAAAGATATAGATGGGTTTAGCTGTTGGCCATTTCTAGTATTTTGGAACATATAATAAGTAGATACCCAATTCAATAAGACTCTATTATAATTAGAACATATCTGAGCTAGTCTTGTGTAACTTGAAATGCTTCAGCTGTATGTTGCATATTGCATGATGAAACTGTTTCAAAGAGTAGGACCTAAATACTATTATGCTCACAATGGGTTAGGCGGATTTATGATGGAGGCTTTGAAGATAGAATATCAGAAACCATTATGCCTACGGATAGTTGCCTACCTAATTCTAGGCAGAAGAGGCGCTGCATCGCTAATGGAATACTTGATGTATCACAAGCCAAAATCTGAGACGTGTTTCAGCTCTGAGTGTCGCCGGTAACAGCTCTAACTTTAGCAGCAGGTCTCCATTAAACAGCTTGATACTTGGACCCTATTGGCCTATTTGAGCTACCCCGCCATTTTCTACATGGGTACCTCCGTATCACCTCCTCTCAGACCTTGAAGCATCTTACAGCTGCAACATTATTAAAAAGGTGAATAGAGTTGCAGGGAGCAGAAACGCATAAAACACCTTTCAAGAGCATCTTCCGTACTTAGCCTATTCTGTGACTTGTCTTGAATAGCTTTATTTTTGTCTGCCTTTCCTCTTTCTCAACCACCCCCACTCAACTCTCGACTCCCGACTCGGACCCTTTCAACCCCACCTCAACGTCCGCCACTACAACTACAACTACAACTACCATTCACCTACCTCTCACTTCTACAAGCTTCATCTCCCTTACATCTTTTACTATACAGATCCTTAAATCTCCAGATAATCCTTCACAATGGTCGACCGTCCCAATAGGCCCTCGGCGCTTGCCTCAACCCCCGCCGCTCCTCCTCAGCCTACCGTCGACATCACCCACGACAACTCCCGCGTCAAGGCCATTCTTCCCACCGGCGAGAGCGTAGAGGTTCTCCTCTATGGTGCTACTGTGATCAGCTGGAAGGATGCTTCGGGCGCTGAGAAGCTCTGGGTTAGCAAGGATGCGGCTCTCGACGGCAGTGCTGCTGTTCGAGGAGGTATCCCCATTGTCTTCCCGGTATGAATCTTGAACAAAACTCACATAATACCTTCGCTGATCCCGTGATTCTCCAGGTCTTCGGTATTGCTCCCGACCACGAACCCGTAGCCAAGCTCCCCCAGCACGGTTTTGCTCGCAACTCGCGATGGGAGTTCCTCGGAAAGTCCACTAGCGAGGGCTCCAGCTCCAGCGTCAAGCTCGACTTCGGTCTTTCTTCTGAAAGCATTAGCGAAGACTTCAAGGCTCTCTGGCCGTACAAATTTGCCCTTATCTACAGTGTGTCGCTCGACCCTGAGAGTCTGAACACCACCATTGTTGTCACCAACGACGGTGATGTTGCGTTCGACTTCCAGACCCTTCTTCACACTTACTTCAAGATCAGCGTTAGTTATACACGGTGCACATATTGAGGATACAACGACTAATTACTTCTAGGACATTTCCTCCACAGAGGTCACTGGTCTCGAGGACTCTACCTACTTCTCCAAGGTTTCCAGCTCAGAGGAAACCCAGTCCGGAGCCATCACCTTCTCCGCCGAGACCGACTCCGTCTACACCCCGGCCAAGGGTCCCGAGCACCCCGTTGTCATCTCCGAGTCCGGAAGCCCTCGTTTCCGCATTGTCCGCGACAACCTCGACCAGGTTGTCGTCTGGAACCCTTGGGTCGATAAGTCTGCCAGCATCAAGGACTTTTCCCCCAAGGATGGTTGGAAGAACATGCTCTGTGTTGAGCCCGGTTCCGTCAAGGGCTGGCAAAAGCTCGACAAGGGCGATGCTTTCGAGGCGGCGCAGACCATCACCCTGGCTTGACGGGACCGCAATAGCGGCGACAGAGCGATAAGATACAAGATATGACAGTTACGCAACGGCAGCACGATAATCTGATATGGACATGATATGAATTCACAAATGTTTTGACAATTTGGATGGGGTACCATAGTACTGAACAAACACGAGCGCATGTTTAGAGTTCAGAGATGAAGGAACATACTGAATAGAAGGCCATTTGGTATCCGTTCTTTGTGCTCAATGTCCACCAAACAGACTTCACGTGTTTCGTGACAAGCATAGCGCTTATAGTTTTGATTCCCAATAATCGCCATGCGTGTCTTCTTATTTACTGTTATCCGTTTTGCTCGCAAATATCCATCTCATTCACATCGAACTTTTAGAAATCAACTTGTCCATACCACTCATAGCTTCTTGTTCTCTCTTGAGAAATGATCCGCTACTAAGAACGCTAGCTCAAGGGCCTGCTTCTCGTTGAGTCTGGGGTCGCAGAAACTAGTGTAGTTTGTCGACAGATCATCCTCATCCAGACCCTCACTACCACCCAAGCACTCTGTGACAGCATCGCCAGTGAGCTCAAGATGCATGCCGCCGAGATTGCTGCCCTCCTCCTTGTGAATGCGCAGTGTCTCCTCAAGCTCACGGTAAATGTCACCGAAACGACGTGTCTTGATACCGGTGGGCGTGGATAGGGTGTTGCCATGCATAGGGTCGCATTGCCAGACAACGCATCGGCGGTACTCGGAGTCCTCAACCGCGCGGATGTGCGTGGGAAGGAGATCGCGCACCTTTCCGGCGCCGTAACGCGTTATGAGGGTGATCTTTCCGGGCTCACATGAGGGGTTGAGGGTGCGCAGGAGGGAAAGAAGGTCGGAGGCTGGTGTTGTAGGACCAACTTTGATACCAATGGGGTTGGCGATGCCGCGGAAGAACTCGACGTGAGCGTGGTCGATTTGACGAGTACGGTCGCCGATCCAGATGAAGTGCGCAGAGGTATCGTAGTACTCCTTTTTCTCACTGTTGTCTCCCGGTGGTGAGGGGCTTGTGGTTCTGGCAGTAGGCTTCTCCAAAAGACGAGTCAGAGGCTGCTCATAGTCAAGGAGAAGACCCTCATGACTGGTGAAGAGCTCAACTGAGTCTAGCTCGCCAGGTCGAGCGTTGATGACTTGCAGGAAGCGCAACGTCTGTTGGATACTCGAGGCGATGGTCGAGTACTTCTCCTTGAGCTCCGGGTCCCGTACATGGCCAAGGCCCCAGTCAAGCGGCCGGTGGAGATCGGCAATGCCAGAGGCGAGAGCGGCGCGGATGTAGTTGAGGGTGGCAGCAGAGTGGTGATAGGCCTTGACAAGACGGTTAGGGTCAATCGTCCTGTCCTCGAGACGGTAGCCGTTGATGATGTCGCCCTTGAAGCTGGGGACTTCTTTTCCATCAACCATCTCGGTGGGACTAGATCGCGGTTTCGCATACTGTCCAGCCATACGGCCAATGCGCACAACTCGCTTGTTGGTTCCCCAGATGAGAACGACGCTCATTTGCAGTAGGAGCTTGATCTTGCTCTCAATAGGACCCTGGCGACAGTAGTCGAAGAGCTCTGCGCAGTCGCCGCCCTGGAGGAGAAAGGCATTGCCCTGTGCAACATCGCGAAGATGGGCCTTGAGAGCGATGATCTCATTGGGGTGCACCAGAGGAGGGAGGTTGGTGAGTTCCTCAACAGCTTTGTCGAGAGGCTCCTGGTCAGGATAGTCGGGCGCTTGCTTAATGGGTTTTGAGCGCCAAGACGAAGGTTCCCAGGTGGGAGACGAGGATGAAGCCATATCAACAATAGTTTGTTTGTGTAAGACGTGGGATGAGGTGAGCGGTTCAAAAATTGGCGGGGTTAACCACGCAAGAACGATGAACTCAAGGAACTTGACTCGATGAGGACTATTTGTAAAGTTCACAAGTCTGATGAATTTGGTGGTGGAGTTGTCGTTGTTAATAAGAGAGGGAGTGAGTCACAGTGAACAAAGAAAGATCCAATGGTCAAGACACATGTACACACCCTGGACCCAAAAAAATGAAGCTTGCCAAAAGCCAATTAACACAGAAAAATGTGGCGTAGCTGCTGGAAGCCACAGCATTTTTGCACAAATGAGCTTCCGCGTGGCGTGGATGATATTAAAGGTCGAACCATTTTCGGCAGGATTGATTGACATACGTAGCAGTATTAAATAGTATTATTGCGACGATATTAGAATATGGTATTCGGAGAAAGAATGATTATAAGATTGGTAGCTCGCTGGTGGTGCGTCTTATAGTATTGGCGGACATTAAGTTCCATATATCTGAGCTTGACCAAGTATTTGTAGCAATAGGTAGCAATATCAATACTTTGTACTTTGGTTCAGCTATTCGGCCTCAAATTCATATTATATTTTGGCTCTCATTCTCATGCTCATTCTCATGCTCAGAGAACCAGATTCTGCTCCAACGATATCCCCACACCACGACTAAACTACCCCTCCAAACCCCACCAGAGCTTGCTTAACTTCCATTCACCTCTCCACTCTCTCTGCAACTCCAACCTCCATCTTCAACCTCACTACCCATCACCACAAACAACCATGACCGACGAAACCCCCTCTCAAACCGCAAAGTCCGCCGAGGACCGCAAGGCCGCCTCGGCCCTCGAGAACCTCGACTCGGCCGACTCTCCTTCATCTACTCCGCAAAACGTCGACGCCGACGCTGCGAACAAAGCCATCAAGAGTCTCGGCGCGAACAAGGCTTCTGCCGCTGCCGCGTCCAACAAGAACGTCAAGGTCGACGCTGCTGATGTTGCTCTTCTCGTCGACGAGCTTGAGCTGCCAAAACAAAAGGCTACAGAGTTGCTCAAGAGTAATGAGGGTGACGCTGTCAAAGCCATGAGGGCGTTTGTCAAGGCTTAAGAGGCGCAATGGACATGTCCACCAACAACTGGGGTTAGAGGGAGCAATCAATACGGGACAACACATGAGAAAGGAGCGACAAGGCACAATTCACGAGAGACGACCCAAAGACTCCCACATATATGTCGTGTATTTTCAGCCATCACAAAATTATGAATCGGAAACATGACAATAAATCGCCATGGCGGGATTATTAATAAATCGACACAGAACCGTGTACGCTATCAGTCAACCCACCAAACGCCAAACCTTTGGGTCCTGTCTGTCCCGTGGTATCCTTTCCCATGACAAAACGAGTGACTGTATGTCATGCCCTATGCTGGCAAATCTATGAACCATAAACTCCAAACCGAACCCTTTTGATGCACAGTTATTCCGTCTCCACCGTATTCCTTTCTCTCTTCTTTTACTGCCAGGCCCTAGCCAGTGGGCTGCCAATCTTGGGGGCAAACTGCAGGCTCTTGCGTCTCGCTGCCATGAGGCGCATGAGAACACCATCATCCTTGGTTTGGCTAATTATGCCAGCACCCAGGTCACGGAAGGCGTTCGATTTGGGAGGGCATGTTCGCGTCAGGATAGCGTCTTTGGTGGGAGAATCGTCCAGATCGTCTTCGTCGTCCTCATAAGCCGAGGGCGTCTCGGGAACAAGACCTGCGGCGTAGCGCGCAACAGCCTCAGGGGCTGGTGTCTTAGGAACCGGGGTCAGAATGGCCTCGGACCATTCGAGATCCTCCATCTCTTCGTCCTCGTCTTGATCCGAAGGAGTGAACATCCACTGCGAGCTCTCACGACGGTTGATGGGCGTGGCAGGAGTTGTACGTGTACCTCCCTTGACAGGACTAGTGATAAGGGTACCGTTCATGTTGGCCAGAGCCTTGGGTTCCATACTCTTACGACGACGAGCTCCGCCACGAGGAACATTGCTCGTGTCGATCTTGTAGGGACTTTCTTCGACCCAGTCGTTCTCACGCTCACAACTATTCATGGTTAGTCTGACTTCGAACAGATTGGCAAAATATTAAAACTTACTCGAGCACCCAACTGACTCCCACACACTGGACAATTCCGTTACTCTCACGGACCTTCTCCAGTGTGCGCTTGCTGCCATCCTTGAAGACAACGTGTGTGATACCAACCTTGCTGGAAGTCACATCGTTTCCAGCACCGCTAGGGTTCCAGCTCCATGACTTCATGCACTTGGCACCCATCTGAGTAAGTAGCTCAACGAAGATGCTACTAGCATCAGCTCCTTCGCTGGTGTACACATCAACGAAGACGACAGCTCCACGAAGCAGAGCAGGGTCAACGTCACGCCGGGGGGTTCGTGCAGGTGTACCCAACGACGACCAGAGGTCAGACTTTGAGGGGGTTACTGGGGCAGGAGTTGAGGGTGCAGAGGGTGCCTCGACAATGGTGGCTGGCATGCTCTTTCTTCCCTTGCCCGGAGAGTACGAGATAACAGTGGCACTCCTTGTAGGTCCCGCAGGGCGCTTTGGCGCGACTCGAGATGCGCTGAAGCTACGCTTCTTCAAAGGTGAAGGAGAAGACTCATCAGCTGGCTTCAAGGGAACCTTTGTGGTGGTGTTGAATGTCTTCATGACCGGGCGAACAGGGGTCATCGGACCCATAGAAGAGGGGACTTCGTTCTCATCACCGTACTCTTGGCTAGCTTCGGAGAGAGTATCGTCAAAAGCCTCAGTGTTGACGATGTCCTCAAGAATCTCAGGCTCCATCAATGACATCTCGTTGGCCTCATTGGCCAATTCGACATCCTCCTCAGTGACCTCCATATCATCGAAAGTGGGCTCTTCAATCTCTGCTGTCTTGTCCGCCTGCAAGTCCTCCATGCCTGCTCGTACAGTCATCTCATCTTCGAAGTAATGTGTTGATGCTGGGGAGGCATTGGAGCGAGGAGTGGCAGCATTCTCTTGAAGGACAGTAAACTTGCTAGTAGCCTTGTTTCCAGTAAGAGGAGCCATCTTGACAGGAGTGCTGGCCTTCCAAGAGCCCATACGATCAGCCAGGGCGCTGAAGCCGCCTATCGAGGCCCGGGAAGTTTTTGGTGTGTTGCGAACAAAGGGAGTTGGGGTCGCAGGGGCCACATTAGAGGAAGGCCCGTTCTCTTCGTCCGAATCAGAGTCCATGTCCTCGGTAGGCTGAAGGTCTTTGTCTCTGAGCTGAAACATTGGGTTCTGCTCTTGAACGGGAGACTGAGTAGAAGTTGAGTGTTCAGGCTCAGACTCCTGAGGGATATCATCTGCCTCGGTATTCTCTTCATCGACAAGCATGCTATCCTCTTGGTCGGTAAGTTCTGCCTCATCTGCGACTGGCTCGACTTCAGCCACAATCTCTTCCTGCACATCCGCAACAGGCTCTGGCTCGATCGGAGCCTCGTCCACCGCAACAACCTCCTCAGCCTCAACAATCCCCATATCTTTCTTCAAGGCAGGATCAGCATAGCGAGGTAGGACCGCTGATAGGCGACCAGGGAACTGTAAGTTCTCCATTGGTTCGTTGAATACGTCGTCATCAGCAGTGTCAAAGTCCATTTCAGCTTGCTCTTCCAACATGAGCTTGTCTGATGAACGGGTAGAGGTAGCACGTGTCGGGGTACCCAGGACCAAGGGCTTCATAAGCGGTGGTTCTCCCAGGGCGGCAGCATCTCTGGACCGCGGCTCAGTGATTGGCTTCATTCCAGGCATGGCACGTTTCGCCGGTGAAAGAAGTAGAGAAGCCTTCATTGCTGATTGGGTTTGTTGGGGCTTGAGGGATGTTCCAAAGTTCATGCCCTTGATAGGTGACTGGGGTCGCTTAGCCGCAGACATAAGAAGGGAGTTCTTGAAAGAAGTTCCATCCTCCGCCTCGGTGTTGCTTTCCTGTGCCTTTTTCATTGTAGATCCAGGTAGGGTGATAGGGCCAATGCGACGAGCTGGTGATTTCATGCTGTCCTTCAGAGCCGAAGGAGGCAACCTCTTAGCAGGCGACGTCAAAACAGTTGCGCTGAGGCTGGGTGGGTTGCTGATGCTCTCCGTGCTAGTTATTGACTCGGTAGGTTGTTCGGCTGGCTCGGGTTGCTTCTTTGCGACGTTGGAAGGAGGTTTAATCGGGCTCTTCATCATGGGCTTGACAGGCGGCATATCGCCAGCAAGCTCATCCTCGGAATCATCGTCCCTCGTAACGGGTATCTGGGTAATCTTCTTAGGACTTAATGGCTTAACGTTTGTCGACTCAGCGGATCTTACCGCCGCTCTAGTTGTTCGACTTCCAGCCGCTCCTCCACGCTTGGCTGGTCGGCCTCTGATCCCAGGGCGAGCAGGTTCTGTGGCCTCCTCGGTAGGCTCAATATTTTCCTTGTCAGGTTCTTGGAACTTGACAGCTTTTCTAACAGCAGGTTTGGTAGCAGCCATTGCTTTTGTCGTTCTTGTTGCTGTGGTGGTAGCGGCGGTTGTGCGAGTACGGGTGGTAGTAGTGGCCTTCTTTGCAGGCGCTGGGGCAGGTTCGCTTGTAGGTGCAGCAGCGACTGCCTTCCGAGGCCGTCCTCTTGTAGCTCTGGCAGGTGCAGCAGTCTCCTGAGGAGGCTCTGTAGCTGTCTTCTTCACTACACGACCCCGTATAGGCTTTGCTGGTGCTTCTGGCTTGGCTTCGGGCTCTTGCTCCTCTGCTTTTCTTGGTCTACCACGCGTTCTCCTCACGGCAGCAGCTTCGCGTTGCTCCTCCTCATCTTCCTCGTTCTCATCTGCTCTTGTTTTTCTCTTGGCGGCTGTGCTTTTTGTGCCCGCCGTCGCCGTGCTCTTTGCCCGTGCAGCAGCTGTGACGATCTTTGTGGTTTTCACGGAGGGCTCAGTGGCCTTGGCGGCAGCTCTGGCCCGGGTCATTCTCTTGGGTGGTGAGTCCATGGTGAAAGGGTTTTGCTGTGTTGTTGGTTTGTATGGTTAGTATGTAGAGAAGAAGAAGAAAAGAAAAAAAAGGAGTTTATGCAAGAAACATCATGTACAATGATTTTGTTTATTTCAGGTCTCCCATGTGGTCGAAGGGTCTTGTTCTGACCGGCCGTGTTTGGCGACGTTGCTGGGCAACGACCCGCTAGAGCCGGTAAGGGTGCAGATCGCAGCTGCCAACCGTGAATCGTGAATGCTTGCCCCGCAACCGGGACTGCCCCTTGCCCATAACGCGTGCTACTAGCTATGTCTTGCATGGTTGACGCGCTTCTAGATGAAAACATGGAATTATTATTGATGATCAAAAAGAGATGTGTTTCAATTGATTGTGTGCATATTTTAATTCTTTTTTTCTTGTAATGATTTAAATGTATAGTCGTACCAGAGAATCGTATTCGGCTGCAGGGAAATATGCCTCGGTATAAAAAATCACCATCTCCACCATCTCGACTAGCAAAAAGGTGGAAATTGAAGCAGACTGCAAAAGAGAACATACAACACCGGGTATTCGCTGGTCGTCACCGACCCAACTACTAATCCGGCGCTTCGAAGCTTGACTAAGGGAGAGCGGACGGGATCCCGTATTCTCTTCGAGCTTTGGTCGTATGTGCTTGAATTGAAGTCAGAACGGCATATCATCTTAGGTAGTCACAAATGCCAATCAACGAGCTTAGGCATCCTGAAAGGGAATAGGGTGCAGATCTGCTCCCTTGACACTGTAATAGTCGCAGCACGGTGAACTCAGATGAGTAGAGATCTTGAAATGGTTCACAAGCAGTGTTTGTCCAAGCTTGCCATGTATAGAAATACTGAAGTAGGATGTATCACAAGTAAAGATAATTCTCGTCCAGACCTTTGGGTATTCCAATTTACCTGCTCTTTGCCTCTTTGCTAACACAGCAAGGCAAAAGAGCCTCAGCCATTCTTTCATCTTGGCCAAATGCCGTGAAATGAATGATTGCTATAATCAAAACGATCCCAGCCATTGCCCTTTTGCTAGGGTATCCCAATTCGCCTCAACACCAGGCTATATCGCCTCCTCAAACAAAATAAAAACCAGAGAAGGCAACGTCGAAATGTACATAGTGGAATCGTGTAGATTTGCCATGCGGATGTAGGCGACTCATGGATTAGGAGACTCGCACGACATCATCTCAACCGTATCGCATAGGCTGCTGTCCTTGAGGCGCACCCTGGGGAGGACCGTAATGCTGTTGAGGTGGTGCTCCGCCATTTGCCATGGCCTTGACGTCCGGCCGATTCTCCAAAGGCTGATGGAAGTTGCAGATTCGGCATGCGACATCGGTGTAACCTGAGATGGACAAGGGAATCAAAGGCTACAATCATTATTAGCTAACTGCGAAGACCAAATGAGAGGAAGAAACCATACAATCCAACAGAATGTGAACCAAGGGTTGCTCTTCTGGACATGAGCTGCCATGTTACCACAGTGGTGACATTGGCATACCATGCCCTCGTAGCCTGAAACTTCCTTGCGGAAGGTGTGCTCACCGCACACGAAGAAGAAGAACATTGTGAGTGTTTATGTAAAGTCGCAAAAGGAAGGAAGCAGTATATAATTTGTATCTGACGCTGTCTGGTTTCGGATACGACGGTTGGCGAGTGATATAGTTGAGTGTAATGATTTATGTTGAAGGAAAGTTAATGGCGGTCCCGGGAGTTTAAAGTTGAGTTGAAGTGGCGCGTTGTCGTAGTTTAGGCGGCGCAGCTCTTGGCAAGCTTCAAGTCAGGTCAGGTGCCAATTGTCATTGCACTTTATTTCGGTAGGAGATGCTTCAAAGCGTTGTATATTTTTGTTATCACAAAGCGAGATTTCAAGTGAGAGGCGACCAAGTTGTAGAGTTTTGTCTTGTGAGAAGAGAAGACTCCCCTTTTTGTAATCCATAGCATCCAACTTGAAAGAGTTTATTGATACTTCAGGCACAAGAATAAAGTGATGACGAACGGTAGGGGCTTACAGTGCACGGACCACAGCTTTTTACGACGGGCAGACACATGCTGAGTGAGTTCTGCGTCATTAGGGTCGTGGGGAAGGAAACTCAACCGGAGAAAAAAAAGTTAGCTCCAACTCAACATCGTGAGCATCACTTTTCGCGTCCATCACAACCGCACCCACAAGACTTGCGCAGTGGACACTATAGTCCGATACTGAGCACCATCATCCAGGGATTATCTGCGCGCCCTTCAATCTTCACACTACCCGCGTACAATGCCCTGCTAGCTCGTAGCGCAAACCCTTCAACCAAGCTATCCGCCATGCTTTACGACCTCAACATAGCCTGGTCGCCATCCACGACGCAGGACCAGCTTCTCCAGACCCTTACACTCTCCTCGTCACTCGGATACTCTACTGTCGCACTCAACCACACGCTCACATTGCCACTTCCTCCTAATCTCACCGCGCCATTCCCGACCCTACCACCTTCGTCAACCTCCAAACTCCCAAATATTCTTCACCGCGCGACTCTTCCACTTTCAGATCCGTCGGCCAATAACTATCGAATCCCATTCCTCACCTCGACGTACGACATCATTGCGGCTCGCCCACTGACCGATAAGGCTTTTCAGAATGCTTGCCTCACACTCGATGTCCCTATAATATCGATGGATTTCTCGCAGCACCTGCAATTTCACTTTAAACCGAAACCGTGCATGGCTGCTGTTTCGCGCGGCATTCGCTTTGAAGTCTGCTACAGCCAGGCTCTGTCCGCCGATACCCGAGGCCGCGCCAACTTCATCTCAAACGTTACCAGTCTCATCCGAGCGACACGCGGCAGAGGCCTGATGATCAGCAGTGAAGCCAAGGATGCGCTGTCCCTACGAGCGCCTGCCGACGTGGTCAACTTGCTCAGCGTATGGGGATTGGTCAACGAAAAAGGCATGCAGGGTCTTGGGGAGGTACCGCGTTCAGTGGTTGTGAACGAGGGCGTTAAGAGAAATGGCTTCAGGGGTGTTATTAATATTGTCGAAGTTGCGGAGGAAGCGACAGGAGCAGGTGACGACGAGGACGGCAAGGCAGCGGCAGGGAAGAAGAACAAGAACAAAGGCCAAAACCAGAACCAAAAACGCAAAAATGGAGAGGAGGAGTCTCAGCAGATCAGCAAGAGACAGGCTAAGAAGATGAAGCTGGCCTCAAGGTCTGCAGGGGCTGAAAAGAAATAAAAGATTCAAAATTTGCGTTTTAAAACGCGAATAGGTACTAAGCATGGCATCATGATACCCAAACCATAGATAGATGCGCAATTTAACATGCTCTGGAGACTTGCTCACATTATTATAAGACTAGCTACAACATTACAAGCACGAATGCTCTTCGAAAGAAACCCCAGAGTCCGTCCCAAAGCCTATTGCTTACATCGTCATCTCCAACATTGCGCCTGACCACTCAAGGGGTGCCAGTGGCACGAGCCTTGAGCCCTCCTCCTCCGCCTAGGTTGCCCAAGTCGAGCACGCTGCTGAGCTTTGACGGGTCAGAGAGATCAATCGGGATGCGAGTCTTTGAGGGTCCTTGCGCCGCAGCAGTGGTTGTCGGTTTGGATCCGTCTAGAACTGGCGCCGCGATAGCTCCCGTGGTGTCGGGCCCCATGTTGCCGAGCTCCATCGAGGGGGACATAGTAGGAACGGCCTCGACAGGCTCTACTTGAGTTGAAACAGGCTCTGCTTGAGCTGAAGAAGTTTGAGCTGAAGGGGTTTCGGCAGGTGGCTCCTTGGTAGAAGATTCACTGGGTTTCTCGAGAGCGCTGGTTTGGGTCGTAGCGGGCTCTTCAACGGGTTCCTTAGGGATGATGGTTGTTGTCGTGATCGGTCCTTCGATAGGTGCTCCGGGAATGACAGCGCTTGTCGTGGCTGGCTTTTCGACGGGCTCCTCAGGAGGGACGGCGTTTGTCGGGACAGGCACCTGAGGAGTGATTGCTGTTGTCATGATAGGTCCCACTGGGGCAAAGGGGTCTGCTTGGAGTGTTGTCTTTGGCAGTTGGCTTTCAGGGATGGGAATCGTGGTGACGCCTGGGTTGAATTTTCTTCCGATAGAATCGTCGGTCTCTAGCGGAGCCTGTACGGTGTGGATGATAGTAATAGGTTCCTTTGCAGAGTCAGCATCTGAGTTTCAGTCGGTGGTTAAGTGACCTACAGGTCCTGGTCCAGCGACGGTGACAGTAATGGGTTCCTTTTGCTGAGTTAGTATTTGGTCTTAGACTTAGAATGGGATTGCTTACTGGACCAGGTCCAGGAACGGTAACTGTGAGGGGCTGCATCTCAACAATGGTAACCAGCTGCTATATCACGAGTTAGTACAAGTCGAGAGTATCGATGATGTTAGACTTACGGGTATTGAGACAGTTTCTCTGATAGTCACAGCAGGCTATATACCAGTTAGCACAGAACACCAGGATATATTTGGAATGAATAGCTTACAGGAGCAGGAGCCACTTCGGTGATGATCTGAGTGTCGACTTGGGTAACATATTGAGTCTCAACCTGAACCTGAGTGACATATTGAGTGTTGACCTCGTTGACGACTTCAGTCTTGGTCTCAGTGACGGTCACAGCAGGCGCATTAACGGTGACGGTCACAGCTTCAGCAGCGACAGCGACAGGAGTGCCCGCAACCGTTTGTATAACAGTCTGCATCTGCGTCTCAGTCACTTTCTCAGTAACAATCTCAGTGACATAAGACAGCCTCAGTCTAGAGATATGTTAGCAAGTGTCTGACTGAATTGGGCTTTGTAGATTTACCCTTCGAATGCGGCTGCCGAGACAATTCCTTCTTCAACTACCTGCCTCTTCTTCATGATCCCATGTCTTCCCGCGGCCTATTTGAGTTGGCGTTAGACTTTGAAGTTGCTTGTATGGATGATAGTCTGGACCACTCACCTGCGCTACATGGGCGGCTGTAAGCCAAAGTAGGAACTTCATGATGATCTAATTCTTTAAGTGGAATGTCGATTTCTGATTTGGAACTTGGCTTAAGGTAAAGAGCGGTGCAACAGTCCAGCCGTTGATGATGTTTTAGTTCAGTTTTGATGAGCGAGTGACAGATGTTTAAAACCTCGACGACAGTGAGTTTGGAGGTGGTATTAAGAGGCACCTAGCCCAACATCAAGGACAAGGGAAATGAATGGTTGCCCGGGGCAGAAAGAGAAGAAAAATAAAAGAAGCTCGTGACAAGAGTATACCGAGACCAAAGCCCGGCAACACAAGTCAAGTCAATCAGTGAATGAGCGAAGGGATCGACTGATGTCACGACGAGAAGAAAAATGTATTAAACAAGAAACAACACACAGAAGAATTAGAAATTAGAACCGAAAAACGGGGAGCAAAGGAAGAGAAAGGGCGGGAAAGGGAAGGGAAATGGGATGATTCTACGGTTACGGAGTTTGCCATGGATGCATTTCCTTTCCCTCGGTCCCCCCATAGTTTAGGCTCACCGTGCCGCCGCACACACCGTTAGAGCCGTTAGAGGCGAAGCAGGGGTTTTCGTTACGCATTACGATTCCAGAATCTGAGGCTCAAACGGAGACTGTGACGGTTGAGGCTAGGATGGGGGGGAGCTAAGCTAGGGTTCAGGGGTATATCGTGGTGGTTAATAGATGTGATGGAGATGCTGGGCTTGAGCATCAATTGTTTGGTGAGTGAGTTAATGACTGGGGTTTTTGATCGACATTTGAGCTAGATAGTCGATAACTTTATTCAAGATATTATATAATATGACTGTTGTCGACCACTTGTGCCTTATAACAATGCATGAACTCAACTCTGCAATTGCTTAGTCTCGACTTGGCAGCATCTGTCAAGACGGGGACTAAAAGGGGGCTATCAATGACACTACCGTTAGACAGGACTTGGCAATAATCAACAACATTCATAAAAAGAAGACAAGCAAAGTAAGAATTGGTTTTGTTAAGCGCTGTATTGATAGCCTCATATTCAAAGAAAAAGACCACTATAAGACCATCTTGGCGACCACAATATTACATGCAGGTACAGCAAAATCCATCACAGTCGGCCTCTCCCGTCGTGACTGACACTCCAATAAATCAAAGGAATTTCGCCCAGAATTCTCCGTCAATAGCGAGACGCAACTGAAGCACCCCTTGTTCATCCCATGTTTCGGGGAGGGGGTCCCCCTGTCTCGCTTCGTACTTTGAGTGTATCGGCCGAAAATGCCAAGAGAGAGTCCACCCAGGAACATTTTCTCTTTTTTTTTTTTCCTTCAACAAAATCCCCTTTCATTACGGATCAAGGCATGACCCGAGGCTAACAAAAAGCTGTCAACGTTTCGAGTTGACAGACTTTAATTCTGCTTCTGCACGCTCTATAAATCTCCATACTATATCCAAGACAAAAGACAAAGCTTCGCGATCTGTCAGCGCGTATCTTTGTGGCTTGCTGCTTTAATTGTGCAGGGGTCTTATGAGCTGCATGTTATTCGGAACGTAAATTACATAAAACACCAGACGTTTAAGCATAGCCTGGTCACGATCTGTGAACAGCTTACCAAGGCCACATGAAATCTAATAGATTTAATATATAGCACAATTTTATTGTTTTTTGCCTCATATATTATACCCAGATCACCATTACTGCTCAATAAACACAACAACGCCAAATCATCTTATTTATATATCCTCCATGGTCGTTTATTGCGCCTATTTCCATGCTATTACCCCCTTATACCAACAACACTTACATGTTTCAACTCCAAACCTCAAAATCTACCTCATCCATCAATCAGCCCTCTCGCCTCTTCTCACCCTGTCACATCAGTATCCCCATTCGCTTCGGCGGCGCTTGAAGGATATCTCTCGGCAACAGGCACGTTGCACCCAGCACTCCCCACCAGATCTCCGGGCTGGTCCAGCTCCTCCTGGGTCGACCCGTAGTCCGTATATCCGGACTCCTCTGAGTGCGTTTCAGATCCTTCGGGGATGGGCACCATGGCCGTCTTGGTCCAGATGTGAACCGCACGTTTCCAGTCCAGCCCGTCGAGGCAGCCTCCTTTGACGGATATGACGTTTTTGGACTGTTTCGTGGTGAGTATTTGGTGAGTAAGAGGAGGTTTGCTGTTACGTACAGGCGTGGAGTGGATGAGACGAGTTCCGCATTTGCGACAAAAGTAACTATTCAGAAGCATTTAGCATAGATTCACGATTGGATGTTCTTGAACTCATACCAGTAAAGCTGATGTCCTGATGCTGTCGGTCGGCTATTATCCAAAGCCAATTAGTTCAACAATCCGATTGACCTGACAGCTGCTTCTCCTACCTATAAACACTCAATAGATCCGAGTCAGGCAACTCAAACCGAGGGAAGATGGCCGAAGTACCAAAAGCCGAGCCTGTCTGTCGCCTACAGGCATCGCAGTGACAGATGTAGAGGGCAAGAGGCTGAGGAAGGGGAGTCTTGAAGCTCACAGAGCCACATTGACACCTGGCCTCCATTGCTGCAGAAGGAAGATGGAAGGAATAATTGGAGCAGTTTCGTGATGAGTTTCAACCCGTTTTGTTTAAACGTAAGCGAAGGATTGTTTTTTTCTTCTTCAAACGTGGCTTTCAGAGTTCAGACACTCGATAAGTAAAGCAGTTCAGTGGTGGATGTCTGTGGAGGGCGGGGTTAGAACAATCGCCAATTGGGGTGAGAAACACAGCCAATAAGGCACGGAAGACTTTGACTTACGATGTGAAAGCGTATTTATACGTAGTAAGAGAAAATAATATGAGGTATTACTAACCAGTGAAGCAGTAGAACAAAGTGTCCCCCGTTATCGCTCTCCGAGAAACAAAAGAGGCCAAAGAGGAGACTCCGCGTGTTACGTGACTCATGCGGCACAGCTTGGCGAGAGTCGCGCGAAGTCACATGGCGTTGTATTATCCCGACTACGAGGTATGCTTACTACACTTCAGTTTGCTTATCACAGTTCTGTTACCTATTACATGTGTTAATCGTCATGCTACGGTGGTTAGACAAGGGTATTCTCGGTTTGCTATGCCTTAGATAGTCTAGGCTTGCTTGTATGGTGGATTGGCGAATCAGCTAGACTCTATCGTGAGTATTACACTCGGTGAAACAATTATTAACCATCACTGCTCGACTCTAACTTGCCAATGGATTACAGGCTAATTCATTACATATTGCGGTATCTTATCGGCCATATGAACATTCGTAATATCATGGGTATGACACCAAATTGGACAACACCAACAGAAACAGCTGTTGATATGATAGACATTATCCAAGACTGAGACTAATTATAGGCAAGCTCCAAAGAAAGAACTAATTTAAACATATACAAATACAAATACCCTCGAGAGTCTCATACATTTCCAGCAGTAGATATCGACATCTCCCTTGTAGAGTCATCTGCAGCAGAGCTTGTAGCAGCTCCAGCTCCCCTCTCTCGACTCCTCCATCCAACATCACTCTTAATCCACTCCATCCTCTCCTGCACCTTTTCCGTACACACAACCATAACTCTCTCCAGTCCTCCCTCCCTAAGCTCCTCCTGCAGCAACTCACACCACTCAATCTTCTCCGCATCGCTCATCTCCCTCGCCACGACCTCCATCTCCACCCTCTCCAGCCGCGCTATCAGCCCGAGCCCCTCCCCGACCCATCGCCGCGCCGCTTCCGCTCTGCGCCCCGCTCCGTCCCCGAACGCCGGCTCCGTCATCACCGACATGCTCGCCCCGAGAACCATCTTCATCCGCAACCCTCTAACGCCGGAGGCCCACTCTGTGCACAACACGCGCCATTCCTCGCGGCCTGCGCCTCCGACTACGACATCTCGCGCAAGCACTTCCAGCCGGACGTAGCGTAAGGCGGCTCGTTGCCACGGGGCGAGGGCCCGAGTGAAAGCGCGTGCGGCCCAGAGACCTGAGGCGAACCAATTCACGAAGACGAACTCGTTCTGTGTAAATGGCATCATTCGTGCCTCGCGGTAGATTTGGAGGTTTGTTCTGAGGAGGCTCGTCGGAAGACCCGATAGAGGACGATACGGCGAGAGGAGCCCTCGGTGAAACTCCTTGTCACGTTTCCATGTCGGATCTTCGTATGAAGCATCTGGAACAACTCGCTGGAGAATGTATTGACAATGCACCGGAGTCGGGTACCATGGTGCAAGCTGCGCGTGGCGAACAGGACACAACAGATGAAGCCAATAGTAGATTTGAAGCCGAATCTCGAGCGGTAGCGAAAAAAATGTGAGTTTGTTTCCGTTCTTCCCAATTGCCAATCTTGGCGTCGATCGCATTATCGCTTCATTCTCCGGTATTATTTCTATATGCGGTTCCAATGATTCTGGAAGATGAGCGTATGTATTCGGGTGCAGGCCAGCGCCGTGGCAGCACAATTGATACGAAGACATCATCACGACGCACGATCGCTGAGATACCTGTTGAGTGAATGATAAATAAGAAAGAAAGTTTCAGGCCAGCTCCCGTCCACGGCTGTATAAGTAACCCATCCCCGTCTCTGTGTCTGAGACATTGCCAGAAAAACCACAGCACTACCAAGACAGCCAAAAGCTATCAACTGTCTCATTATTTTATACAGCTCTGCGTCTCGTGGACACTAACACCACAGCCATGCGCTGTCAAGGACGCGGTGAATGGGTGCATTGGCGCCATGGGTATTTGGGTGACGACACTGGCTGAGACACAGGCTGAATATGACGACGAATGATGTTGAGATATGAGCAACCTTCGGCCGCGACTGATTTGGGGTCAGCCTATAGGGTCCTGGCATGAAGAGGCTCTAGTCCAAGAAGTTATTAGATATCGAAAATGACCACCATGTAAGCTTAGAATGACAGTTGAATGCCGCGCTAGTTCAATTGAGTTTGCGGCGTGCTGTAATATGTAGCTTAATTGATACTACAGTTCAACTCTCATGCACTCGAGGGAACTGCTGCAAAGAATAGAATCTACAGACCTGGACTACGCCATGTTTGCCATAAAACTATGAACAGAGCCGAGTCGAAGAAATTGATACAGCATATAAGCTATACCTCTTCGACTAAGCTACTGCTTATCCCAATGCATCAGACTCTAAACAGCCATCAGCTTATCTTGCAACTAACTGGGGTATCTTGATATCGTCCACTCATCCATAATACTCACCAAACGCCTCGACTCTATTAGCTTGCCGGGGATAGCCGCCTACCACGATTCTTAAAATCATGACCAACACAAATCATACTCACGAAGGAGCGAATCCTTCCTGTGGTGGTGGTGGTTGTTGTTGATGCAGTTGTTGCTCGATGGGTGGAATGCTGACACCTTGGAGCCCCCGGTAGACATCCGTCTTGCGCTCATACTCGACATTGCGCGCTACCTCAAAGTCTCCCCTTGCTGAAAACCAGAGCAACGTCTCTGGCTCCGGTCCTCTCACCTTCACCACTGGGGCCGGTACGACTTCTTCCTCCTCCTCCTCTTCTTCGTCATCGTCGTCGTCGCCCTCGTCAACGTCCCTCTTTAGACCCGTGCGCACATTGTCAATTCCATTTGCGCGCTCCTCCGCTGTGTAGACGTCGTTGTTCTCGTTGGTGGCGAAATAACCCACACGCTCTGTAAGCCAGGCTCGTAGCTCTCTCCATATGTTTTCTAGCTCTTCGAGGCCAGCTGGCGTAGCGAGTCGGGAGGTTTCCAGCCCTTGACTGACGAGCTCCTCTACTTCGGGCTCGAATTTCTTTCGGAGGAGTTGAAGAAGAACGTTCTCCTGGAGTCGGCCGGGGTAGTTTGTCGAGGGGTGGATGGCCATCCGGTTAAACAAGTCTGCGTTCTCGTTCGTGCTTTCAAGAAGCGATCTGAGGTTCTTCTGGAGAATTTTCGCAGAGGCTTGAATCGATTTCCTAACCAAACCACGTTAGCTGTTGCGACTGGATGGCGCATTGCGGTGAGTGCAGCGTACGGGGGCGGTAGAGGGTTGCTCTTCAGAAGATCTTGTCTGAAGCTCTGAACGCTGCTAGATAGCTGCGCGACCTTGCTCAGCGTTTGTTCGAGAGCCTTTAGCTCATCATCTTCCAGGTTGAGAGTTGCCATGGCGATGACTTCGATGCAGCGCGGTGTCGATCGTGAGGTTTTCTGGTGATCAAGAGTTCGCAATTGAGTAGCAATATGCGAAAGATAGCGATAATGGTTGATTTGATTATCGAAGGAATCTATAATATCGGGTTACAGTGATATCGTGTATCTACCGATTAAGAAGGTAAAATAGTTGGATGGAGGAAATTTGGGGTTGACGCGGGGCATTTGAAAGCTTCCAGAACAAAGCGCGTCACCGTGTGCACACCGAGCTCGGTGTGAGGACAAGCTGTAGAAATATATTGCACATCGTTGCGACTAACCCTAAATATCAGCATAATTAGGTACAACACGAAGTAAAGATCATTGCTCAATAATACCAACACAAAACAAGTTATCTATCATTTTCAATAATGCACATACTTATAATTCCTATACCCAATTGTTCAAATCAATCTAAGCCTTAGGGTAGCAAAGCAACATCATCGAGGCACCATCTTATATACACTTTTCCAACCCTTGCAACACGTACAGTAACTTACCTAGCTTCCAACAGCTGGACTTCCATCCCCAGATATCAGGCATGAAGCTTCCTTCTATAAACACCCTCCGGAACTTCTAGAAGAACGCCTAGACCCTGCGAGAGCGGACCTCTCTCCACTCACCCCAGATTCCACTGAAATCCCACAAGCGTCATGGGCCTTGCGACATCAACGCCAAAATCACACAATCTGCGCTTACGCACAAGTTCCCTTACACGCCTGTCGCAATAACGTTCGATCGGACGGTGCGATCGGCCGTATCGGGCCCGGAGACCGACACTCCGCTGTTTCGGAGGACCAGAGGTGTTCTTTTATCATGGCAATGTGGGAGATATGTTGGTTGCATTGAGTCAATGGTCGGAGTTACGCTACGACTTACTGCGATTTGACGTGTCTCCAATGTGCCTGTAATCTGATAATCGGGAGCAGAACATGTAAATATGCCACATACGCTTCAATGCATCAATGTCCTCCAAACACATCAGTATACCTGCTAGTCTATTCTGTACCCAGGCTCTTATTTATTTGTCTAGTATGGTAAAACCCGAACTACATCGTATCTTGAAGTTATCACAGTCCCTTGATATTCATTACAATTTCAATTCATCTTCAAAGCTTTTGGCTAAATTACATACAGAACCCCCATAGCTGGCTATGCTTGATGTGAAAAAAGAAGGATCATAAAATTCCAACGCTTGGCGTAGTATAGTAAACATGAAGGATAAACGCTCAAGTCAAATGCCCAATCCAAATAAAGTCACCTGGTCATATCTCATAAGCTCTTTGCAAGTCAAGTCTAGCTGCTGCGAACATGTGAAACGGCCTTGCTTTCGTACCCGTTGGCGTCAACAAAAGGGTAGCGAGCTCGGCGCTCCAGATCGTCGAGGGGGATGGTGGAGCGGATGTACCTGCGGCAATGGCGTTAGCATTCCTTGAACCTTGTAATGATGTGATAATGTGGCTTGTCGAGCTCATCAACTGCCGCAGCAGTTGATTGGGGTTGGTTATCCACTTACTTCTTTCTACCGTCATCATCGGGGTTGAAGTCCCAGCTGGTGAACTCACCCTCCTTGAGGGCGTCCCACACGACTCTTCGTGTGCGCTGAGACAAGATGACTTGTTCGGTAATAGCATCAAAGTCCCATCGAGCGTGTGCTTCGGCCTCGAACTTGTGGAAAGCCTCCTTGGCCTCTTCTTCATCGGGTGTCTGTGGTGCGATCTTTCTGAAACGGGCAAGATTGTCCAGCTCCTTGGGGTCACGCGCAAGGTTGTACAGTTGAGGCTCGTCGGCTGGACAAGTGATGTATTTCCAGTCGCCCCTTCGGATCATCATCATCGGGCGAACAGTGCCCTCGCCAGTGTACTCGGCAATAACAGTATCGTGGCCTTCGCGGCCTTCAAGATGAGGCAGCATGCTGATTCCGTCCATAGGCAAGTAAGGAGATGGCTTGGTGCCAACCAAGTCGCAGATAGTGGGTAGAAGATCAAGAGTTGATACGTTCTGGGTAACTCGGTGGGGAGTGAATCGCTTGGGGTAGTTGATCAACATGGGGACGCGGACGGATGACTCGAAGTAGCTCATCTTGTACCAAAGTCCACGTTCACCCAGCATGTCACCATGGTCGCCGCTGAAGATGACGATAGTGTTTTCGGCTAGGCCAGCATCCTCGAGTGTCTCGAGAAGACGCCCAATGCAGTCGTCAACATAGCTCACAGAGCCATAGTATGCTCGCTTAGCTCGCTTGATCTGTTCCTCGGTAAAGTCCTGGTCCCAGAGATCACAGACCTTGAGAAGACGCTGGCTGTGGGCATCGAGGTCCTCCTTCTTCATCTTAACTTCAGGCAAGTTGATGTCGACATCCTCGTACATGTTCCAATACTTCTTGGTGATGGTGTAAGGATCGTGTGGGTGGGTAAGAGAGACAGTCAAGGCAAAAGGTCGCTTCTTGGGACCTTCTCGGACATGATCCCAGAGGTACTGAGTGCTCTTGAACATGACCTCCTCATCGTAGTCGAGTTGGTTGCTTCGGCCACAGGGACCAGCCTGAAGAATGGAGCTGGCATTATGGTACCACTCAAGGCGTGTATCAGGCTCGTCCCAGTTCACAGCCCAGCCGAAATCACCAGGGTAAATGTCGCTGGTGAGTCGTTGCTCATAACCGTGGAGTTGGTCACCAATAAAGTGCATCTTGCCAGCAAGAGAAGTGTGGTAACCCTTGGATCGTAAGTAGTGGGCATACGTTGGCACATCAGAGCCAATCTGGGCGGCATTGTCGTAAGCACCAATCTTCATGGGAAGTTGGCCGCTGATCAGACTCATGCGGGAAGGGGCGCAGAGCGGTGAAGGGCAGTAAGCAGAGTCGAATTGGACTGAAGTTGAAGCAAGACGGTCGAGGTTGGGTGTCTTGATTTGGGAGTTAGGGTTGTACATCTTGAGTTGAGGGGCAGCCAATTGATCGGCCATGATGAAGAGGATATTGGGTCTATCAGCTTCAGCAGAGAGCTGAGGGGCTGGAGATGCTGAGGTCTCTCCCATGGAGGGGGGAAGAGAGTTGAGATCGGGAGCCATGATGAGTTTGGCTTGATGACGGGGGTTGCAGTGTTGGGAATTACCACTGTGTGGTTGATTACTTGAAGCTTCAAGATCTTGGAGATCAGGGACTGGTATGTTTAGAAGCGTTTATGAAGGGAGATAATTTGATGGAGGAGAGTTGAAGGTAGAACTTGAGAGAAGGCGGATGGTCTGGATACTATATAGGTAGGAACAACCCAAGTGCTGGTGTAAGCAGGCGGAGGTGGAGAATCACTTAGACCCAAGTGAAAGCCGAGTCAATGCATCTAAACAGCTTAGTCTGCCTACTCAGTGTAAAGTCTTGTGATATCCCTGTTAGGGCTGTGATTCAGATTGATGGTTCAAATTATCAATGAGCGAATGGAGTACGGGACGGCACAAGCGGCAGAACAACCTAGAGAATGAATAGACTGAACTAGGGTTCGCCGTATTCGAGAGAAGCGCACATATCCATACGACGTAGGGGTTAGAGTGGAGGAAGATAGTTAGGTAACTAGGTACCAGGCAAAGAACGAGTAGATCTGCGCGAGGGTTTACGGGGATGAGTCGGTAAGAAACAAGAAGGTGAGCACGCGGATATCTCGATTAGAAGAGCCAGAGGAGCCAGAAGGGGGAAAGGAACCGGTGAGGTGATTGACGCCACAATTTTTGCAATCAACGGCAAGTGGAAACAATTGTCTTGTCTTATTTGGCCTTTGGACTTATCTCTCCAAGGCAAAAAGCTCAGCCAGACTCCAAAGAAGGTTAATAATGCTAGAAGCTGGGGTGTATCTAAGGTCCCCTTGATTTGTGGAGGCGGCTCACGACGGCGGTGGGCTTGGCCGCAGGTCCACAGATGGATGTTTGGGGTGCGTCGCCTGCTGTAGCCAGGGGTTATCCCAATAACCGGTATCAGAAATGCCATCACGCAAGAAGACGAGTGCGCTAGACCTGAAGATCTAGGACTCTAGGGAGGGGCGTGTGCGTTGTTGTTCGAGAACATGAGCACGAACATGGGTGAACTAGACGGAGAGAGTGTATGCAATAAACCGAGTGTTGCCGACTTTACCTTAATCTTGAGGCCAACCTCTTTGACCCCGAGACTCATCAACGCGAATTGAGTCACGAGAATCACGATCAACACACGCATGCACTGATTGTTATTAGATAACCTTTTTTAGTTATGACGAAACCCCCATTCTTCGAGAATTACAAGCTGTCGTTTTACCTCACTGTGCTCCTCCGTACAAACAAACAATAGATATGATGAATGCCAGGCTCATACACCACCATTTTTTTCTTCCCATAGTTAACGCCGTGTTTCGACCAGCCCGCGAAATGACAGTCATAATCACATGCTCAGTAACCCTTGCTTACTATTGTTCTTTTCGTTTCCAATTCTGTCTGGGACATGCGGCGGTATGTAGATATCCGTCTACAAAAACCTCTTGGGCCAATGCCACTACAAACATAGCGCGTATTCCTTGTCCGAGGGTTTGTGTGCAATTACAAGAATATTACAACAAAATTGCATCTTCTTTTCGAGGCATACGCGGGAATACATATGGTACAGATGGAGAAATAGATCAACAATTAGATTTAATATACTATAGGGAGAATGCTTAGGTTCCAAACTTGTATTTCACAAACTGCTACAAAGGAAGCAAACGATAACACTGCATACGAGGACGCATTGCACACGTTGCATCACTAAACTTTCTTTCGATATCCCCGTCATAAAATCATATGACATATCAAGCTTAGGCAGATACACCGTAGCCCAACAACTTCATCTACCGGCTAGGTTAATTTCTTCCTTCCCCGGCAGCACGGAAACCACTTGTCTTACTTTATGCATATACCAGGGAAGGGGAGCTTGAGTGCACCTTCTTGGCTGCGCAAGGGTTCGATGCGACTACTCGATTTGGCCAGGAGCTAACAACCATTGGCCCATGAGTTCTTGCCCAATCCATCCCTGGCCAAGCCTACAAAGATTGACAGCTGGAGCTCTAGATTTACCCCGGCTCAAGTCCTCCTTCCACTGCTTTTACTTTGCTGGGCAGCGTGGGCAGGACCTTCCGCCAGCCACGCAGATCCAAAGCTCGAGGCCACGGCATTTTCATCATGAGCGAAGTGCATCATCATCAACTTCAATCGTGATTTGAACAAAAGCTCCAATTTAACGGTTCCTCGAGTCGACACGGTATGTGATAATCGCATAACCCGCAACCCGCGTCGAGTCAGATGTGATCAGAAGACCATCCCGAGATATCATGTCTGAAGATGATTCATCAACCATAAACATATGCTACGTTGAACAAAGGATCAGACCTTCTCTTCATAAAAGGTCATGGCAGAGGCCGCGCATTCAGCTGGTCACACGCACCGCAACCCTCGTTGACCACGTCTTGGCGCTTCGATCAACAGCCTCATCGTGATGCATCAGTTCCAACGTACATACCGACGTGCAATATTGGATTAAACTTGTTGCCTGCGGTCTTCTTCTTCCCCCACATGCGGCTGTCGAAGCTTCTCTGTTACCATCCCCCGTTTCGTGCAAGCCCGACGATGCAACATGCAACATGCAACATGCAAGGCGCTGTGATGAGGATACGCTTCGTCCCACCATCTCTAAACAACCAGATTCGACTCTAGTGGGTGTCTAGATTGTTCACGGAGCACCATCATCGGGGTTTGACGACGCATTGGCCCTCTTACCCCATTAACCGGTCCCTGCATCCTTTATCTGCACCTCCGTTCACCTCCAAGGCTTTGAAATACTCAACCTCCAAAAAAGTCTATACGGTGCATGGATATCCTTCGCAGTACTGTACGATACCGCACGTAACGCACTCTCTACACCGTGCCAGATCACTGTATAGGCAATCCTCACAACCCTCACGCGATCCACAAGTCGATAATCCCCTCCTGTTGCATTCATCAGGTCGCCATTCCGCCGCCCGCCATGGCCTGCGTCTGTACGCATCCGCAATGTCCGCCCTCATTCTGACACGCACTTCGTATTCTCTTTTCTCCTCCCTCCACGACTAGACAACGCTCGGCTCGTCTGACTGTAGGCGCCCGACCAAAGAGATGAGACACGAGATACAATGAAAGAACGAGGAAATTGGGACCGACGAAGCAAGTAAACTGACGAGCAAGCTATGGTTGCAGCGCACTTCCTCACATTAATTTAAGTGAGATATGTTCAGTCGCCCGGCAAGTAAAGGAAGGCGTCACTTTTCATCAGTGCACCCCAGGCACCTTTTCCCTAGTGTAATAACGCCTTGTCAGCTTGTGATGGTGCAATCTGGGGTCGTCAAACTCTTTCCCGATAATCCGGCCATCATGGGCCAAGTACTCCGGACTGCAACTTTTGGCCCATGAGAGGCCGATTGATTGGAATTGCTCGATAATGGAGACAATCACCTCTTTTCAACTACCGATGTCGACATCGAAATGTTGTTTCACGTCCCAATCCTTCAATCCTGGCACCTGGTAGCCTGGCTGGCCTGGCTAGCCTGGGTCCTCACCCTGAACCTCTCAAGCTGACTAGTCCTTATCTCCTTTGCGGAGTTGGGCATCACTTACAGCGATCTCTTGCTCCGGACCGGATCAAACTTTCGAGATCTAAGACAGAGCTGAGAGGCTCTATCTGAAATGTCGCTGATCGTCACTCTATGCACATACCGGTTTCCGGCTGAACACATCCCGTCAACCCGCAACCCGCAACCCGCAACCAGTAGCCCAAAAACGAAACTAGCTTGTGTCGCACAACTTTGAGAACAACTCATTATCTGCCACGCATGCGAACTTGACATTCTTGGTCACGTTTTTAGTAAGTTGCATTGATTGTCGAGTCCGTGGTAATAACTGCCTGATAAATTACACCAGTGGGTAGTATTCATCTCACTTCTTTCTTTCTAACGGGGAAGCCGGCAGAATAAGCCTCTGGATGAGTGTCAACCACCGAACCAGACGTTTGAGTCCCTCGCTTCGGTGTCAGCTACACTCTACAGAAGCCCAAAACTCGCGGGTTCGATCCGAGTCCTTGCGCCAAGTGTAGGCGTTAAACAAATATCATTACCGGTGGTAATGCACCGTAGTACTCGCATCCTTGCTCACTTATTTGTTGGGTTTTCCCAAAACCTTGACCGAAGTCATGCTTATCTTTGGTTCTTGTAACTAATAATCGGACGCCAACCAGCCTCGGCCTTTACCGCTCGCAACTACCCCTGGCTCGACATGAGTTTTCGGCAAACAACTAACTACCAGAGCTCACGCAACCATTCCTGATTAACCAATTCCATTCTGATGTTCCGTGCACTTCCTGTTCCCTTATAAACCTTGACTTGTCTGTCTGTGTGGCTACCTGGCATCTGGACCCTAATGAAACCTCGAATCCTTCTCACCTTCGCCTCATTCATCTATCCCCTAGCAAGTGTATGTGGTATGTGCTTCCACATCTCATCAGGTGAATCCCAGCAACTCCCATGCTTGTTTGCCTAACAGGTTGCTTGTCAGTCTGTTGTTCTCGAATCAGGAGGCCCTGTTAGCCTGCGCTCTTCTCCACCTAGGCCCGACTCTCTCTCTGCCTTTGCGCAAGTAGCCGTGGGACTAATGTTAGGCAACCAATCATGGCTTAGCCTCCCCGAGAGCCGGGTCCGACAACCTCTCACCACAAGGACACAACTCTCTCGCAATGGGTCGACAACTCTAGGATCACGAGGACATGAAGCGAACACTAATATCTTGAAACTGGAAGTTATCATATACTTTTGAGAGTTATTACATTAGGTATATGATATAAATCATGAACTTTAATGACATTTCGTGCATTATGCCAATCAAACTGATATCCTAACAATTCAACCTCTCGTATCCAGCTCGCATGCTCGCTCGCCTGCAATCATGAAGCCGTAGTAGAAGCAAATACAAAAAAAGCACTCCCCACTCCTACAATCACTCCAAATGCCCCAAGTTCCGTCATGAGTTGCCATATTTTACCGTTGTTGCAGTAATGCACCCTGTGCGTTGCAACGCTTTCTCCCATACAAATCAACCTGAAAAACACCTGATGCTGTCTTTGACACAAACACCCCTTATCCCATCGCGCCGGTTGCAATGCTTATCCAGTCTTCCCCCTTCTTCCTTGGAACATAGGTATCGTGTGACATATATCGCCTCTTATAAGTGGTGCTCGGGCCATCCCTCCAGGGGGTAGCCGGTAGAAGAATACATTATGGCCCTGCCTCTTATTGAGTTCGGTAGAACTTCTTGTAAAGGAGATGCAGCAGCAGATTAACGTTGAGCTTAAGGTTACCCTCGAATAGAGTCATAAACTGATGTGCCTCGAACTGAGCTTGCAGGAGGTCCTCGATGGGTATCAAAGCACTGGCTCCAGGGATCTGGATGTGTCCTCGCGAGCCCTCAAGGCTGAAGACACCCACCTCGTCACATGAGAGGGTCAGGTTGACCTTCTCAAAGTCGGTGATGCCACTCCACGACACCAGCACACCCTTCTCTGAGAGAGCGCGGCAACTGTACTTGAAGCTGCCGAATTTGGGTACACGGCCACTACGCTCCAGTTCACGTTGGTGGTTGTATTGCTTGGTGAAAGGGAGCAAGAATCGTTTGCGACTGTCGAAATGTTAGTCATTGTATCACCATAGGCCTCCGAGATTACTTACCCCTTCTTGTTCTGCAGAGTAGACATCGCTGACTCGATGTAGTCATCGTAACTCTTGCGCTGCTGCTCGAGATACTTGGCCTTGTCGTGCAAGTTGCTCAATGTCATACGGACACCCTCCAACTCGCGCTGTCGCTGAACCCTTCTGCGGCTCTTGGTACGGATATCAAGCGCAATTGCGTTGAGAACATCCTGGTAGTAGTTGTGCTTGGTGATACGGCCAAGCTTCTCGAGTCGCATGATGTTCTCTAGGGCTGTGCGCTTCAGTTCTTGATACGACATGCGTGTCACATCAATCATGTTGGAGTCGGAATAGGCACCACGAGTGTTGCTTCCTACAGAGAACTCATCGCGGAGAAGCATGCGCCACTTGTGGTCGTCTTCAGGACTGATAGGCTTGACGAGGATTTCCAGGAGGTTGGCGCCCGTCTGCACACGGATAATATACAGCACGCATCGCTTTGTCTCCATGAAGAGCGACTTGACATCGGCCTCAGGGTCGTCAACATCGTGGAGCTTAGGCGTCAGGAACATGTGAATATCCGAAGAGCCTGCAGCGTTCATCTCGTTCTCGTTGTTCTTGGCACTACCCAGATCGTGCATGATTTCACGGAGGATGTCTTCCCTGCTGGGGCACATTGTCTGAAGCTCGGCAGCTACCAAGTTGTGGATTGAGAAGACATCTGTCATCTTGATGTACAGAGTTGGCTTGTTCTTGGCGTAGAGGTCGTTGAATTCATCGATATCAAATGTCCTCTCGGCATCTGGCACGGCAATCAGGTCATTGGTGATCTGGAGAAGGCGCTCAACGGACTCGGCAACAAAGGCGTTCAAGGGCTGCAGGTAGACGTTCTCGCCACCAAAAGGTCGACCAGATGCAATCTGGCTGATGACCTTGGCGACCTCGCTGAGGTTTCGCTTTTGTAGAGGGCTCAGGGTCTTCTCAATCACACCCACGTTCTCGGGAGCAACAATTGCTGGTTGCAAGTAGAATCGCCAAAGCCAGTTGGCGACCACCTGGAGTAGGTTCTCCGGGGGTTCTCGCTTGAATTGTTGTCGTAGACCTTCGAAAATCTGGGAGCAGACAAATCGAAGACCATAGGGCATCTTGTGGAGCCAATCCTCGAGTGCGAGGAAGAACTGATCACAGAT
This sequence comes from Fusarium sp. PT, assembly GCA_021020635.1. Classification (NCBI taxonomy): domain Eukaryota; kingdom Fungi; phylum Ascomycota; class Sordariomycetes; order Hypocreales; family Nectriaceae; genus Fusarium; species Fusarium sp. PT. The sequence goes on from JAHMRZ010000011.1 coordinate 1,064,900, forward strand.
CTCTCGCAGGTCACGCAAGTGGTCGATGAATAGGCGTCGGGTCTCGGGATCGCGAATAGCGACTTCACGAGGGACATCCAGAGGCCTTTGATCGGGTCGACCTGTGGCCAGCTCAGTGTTGTTGATAGCTGATCGGTAAATTTGCATAGGGTCACTCTCAAGATCCAAAGCAGGGTCTTCGACGATGTTGTCTCGGATCATGGGACCCAGGAGATCTCGAAGGTACTTGCGATCTCGAGGTGAGCGAGTGTAGTTGCTGAGAAGCTTGGACCAGAAAAAGTTGCCCCGGATGAAATCCTGAACATCTCGTGCACCAGAAATCTCCTCGCGGATGGATCGAGCGATCAACTTGAGGAGATAGTACTCCTCGCGGCGCTTCTGAGCGTAACCGAAGAGGCTCATCATCAGCAGCTCAACGCGTTTGCACTCCTTCTCGGCAGTTCCTTGCTCGCGGATACGCTTGAAGAGCCGAGCAAGGTACTGTGGTTGAGTTTGCAAGTTGAAGAAGAGTTGCTGGTAAGATTCGAGCTTCTTGCGCGAGCTCTTGTTGAGTGCCTTGAGATCAAACTGGTTGGCTGATGACATGGAACTGTTGGCGATGAAATGCATCGAGTTACCTCCGTAGTTGTGTTGATGTCTCACGACTTCATCGAGTGTGATTTTGTTCTTGACCAGAAGAGCGATCTTGATATCGAGTTGATCGATGTAGTTCTCGAGCATCTCGTTCTGTCGTACCTGCTGAACTACAGTCTTGCGGATACGCTCAAACTCGATTTCTTCGTTGAAGTCGAAGTCGCTGTCATTAAGAAGATGGACAAAGTTCTTGACAGCGTTAACGGGAGGGTTCTTGCCGGTGGTTAAGCTTTTGTAAGCCTCTCCTTGAACCTTGGCGCGAACGAAGCTCTGGATCTTGATGACCTTTTGCATATTCTCGTTGTAGAAGCGTTTCTTCTCCTCGAAGCGAGCCCTGACCATGAAGCCTCTGGCCGCGGTTTGGACAGCCACGACTGACTCCTCCTCTTGCTCCAATTCCGCAATGATATCCTCGACTCTGGCACGCTCCATCATGGCCCGAAGGATACTTTGGAGCTCCACGATTTGTGGAGTGTGAGAATCGAGCTCCTCGAGGAACGCTTGGTGCTGTTGGCGGTACAAGAAGCCCCGGGCATTACCTTGAAGATCTGTGACCTGGGCTTCTTGCTCCTCGAGCTGCTCTAGGATGATAGCGACTCTTTGTCGTTCAAGCATAGCCCTGATAAGAGCCTGGAGGTCAACAACTGCAGGTTCGTTCTCCTTGAGAGCGTCAAGAGTGTCGGCCACTTCTCTCCTCACGGCTGCCGCACGAACAAAGGCCTGAAGCTGTTCAACATCGGTAGTGTGCTGATCAAGTTCGGATCTTAGTGCCTGGTCGTTTTGACGAGCGCGAAGTCCGCGCGCGAAAGCTTGAAGACGCTCTACAGCCGGAGCATGTTCACTGAGTTCTGACCTCAGTGCCTGGTCGTTTTGGCGAACACGAAGTCCTCGTGCAAGAGCCTGGAGCTGCTCAATATCAGGAGTATGCTTGCTGAGCTCGGATCGTAGAGTCATGTCGTCCTGACGAGCGCGGAATCCACGGGCAAAAGCCTGGAGCTTCTTCCATTGAGGACCAAAGGATCGTAGGTGCTGCTGCTCGCGGTTGACCTGATCTCTAGTCAGCAATGCCCTCGCTGCCGCTTGCAAGTCAACAATGGCAGGGGTTTGCGATTCCAAGTCTTCGAGGTCTTGCTCAAATTTGCCTCGCAGCATCGCTCCACGAACTGCTGCTTGCAGTTTCTCGACAATACCAGACGACTCCTTCGTCTCTTGGTACTGCGCGACGTGGCTCTTGCGGGCCAAAAAGCCCCTGGAGATTGCCTGGATCTCCCGCACGGGTCCTCTACATTTCGCAAGCTGAGCAGTCAGGTTTCGTACCTCATTTCGAGCCTTGTTGGCCCTGATCATGGTTTGCAGCTCCAGAATATCAGGCTCGAGCGCTTCCAAGATCTGTTCACGTCGGTTAACTCTCCTTCGGACTAAGAATCCGCGTGCTGAGCTCTGCAGTTTGACAGCAAAGCTCTTCATTTGTAGTCGATAGTCCATAATTTGTCGTGTAAAGTCACCCCGGATTCGGCATTGCAAGTCGATCAGCCACTCCTCCTCGTCCCAAAGCTTCTGCATTGTTTCGCCAAGCTGCACACGAAGTAGAGCACCCCGTATTTGCGCCTGCGTGTCGACGATAGAGTCCTCGTTCTCTCTGAGCTCGCGCTCTATCCTTTCCTCCTCAGTCTCCTCGGGCTCCGGCTCGGGTTCAGGAACACCAAAGTCGGCGCCCATGTTGCCGAAACTGGGCATAGTCACGCCAAGCTTATCGAGACCCTTTTGCATGGCTTCGAGTTCGTGGTGCTCGAACTCGAGCTGGCCAACGAGGTTGCCTATTCTGAAGTCGACTATTCCCTTACGGAATAGAAGCCAGCTAAGAGCATGAATACAGTAGATGACTTTGGGGATGTTCTTTTTCTCGTATAGATCGATTAGCTCGAAGCGAAACAAGTCAGGCAGTTCCACTTCATCGAGGTAACGAAAGAAGATAGCAATATTGTCGGAGTGCCGATATTGGAGTCTGTGATGCTGAAAGATTCGGTAGCGTCTATCTGGGTTGAGAGCTTCGACTACTTCTGCCAGAGTAACACCATCTCGAAGTGCTTCCTCAAGCTGAACGATAGGAGGTATGGATTTGTGGATTACATCCTCTATCCATTCCTTGGCTTCACCGATATGACAAAGGTACTCGTAGGCTTGGAGAAATTGGCGCTGTTTGTCCATCCAATTGCGACCTTCCCAGCTATAGCCAGTGGCCTTTTGGTTTTGGGCACCATTGCTCTTATCAGCTCGTTGTAACCTACGCCGACCGCGCAAGCCAACAACTTCCTGGGCCGGCGAAGTTATAGCAAAGTCTTCGGGAGAATCAGATGACACCAGACGCGAAAGTGTTCTTAGTTGGCTTGTCGAGGATTTGCCCAGTCCTTCTAACTCATCTCGCGCGATGTGCGTACTATGCACATGGAGTGGTGAGGGAGGAGCCAATGAAGCTTCTTGGGGGAGAAATGAGTCGGATCGAGCAAGGAGCATGGAATTTGGGCGCATCGGCAGCGGGCGAGAAGGCGATGCAGTTTTTGTAGGCGAGGTGTTTGGTGAATTCTTTGGTGAGTTCTTTGTCGGTGAGGTCCTTATCGGCGAGGAGTAACCGTCCAGGTGTGCCATGGATAACTTGCCAATGTCGACGCTCTTACCGCGATCATGGCGAGGTAGTGCATGTGGTGGTGTCTCGGGCCGTGTTGCAGCGGGAGCTTGTGGGAGCGGACGGAGAGAATGTCGAGCCGAGCTGTAGAGACTGTCTGGGCCTTTCTTTGAGGTCATGTTTTCCCCAGTCTCAAAGGTCTTCGCCCTTGCTCTGACATCGCTCTGGGCTCGTTTGTGGCCATGCACTGTACCGCCGTAGCCAGCTGAACTAGAGGCAGACGTATATTGGCTGTTGAGGCTGTGGTCTGAGGCGTGGGAGTAGCCTGATGAAGCGGATGATGATGTTGTCGAGGGGAAGCGGTTGACGATAGAAGGCGAGATATTGGAAGCAAAGTCGAGTGTGCGCGACTGTCGAAGAGGGCGTAGATGTTGATGAGGTAGCGGCTGTGTTGGTGATGGCGCTTGACCTGGCGTTGGATGTTGAGTTTGGAAATAATGAGTACGGGACGACATTTTTAACTCTTGAAGGGGAGTCGCCAGCCACGCTGCGAACTCTTGTCAATGTCTCTGCTTAGGAACGTAGTAGAGTCGGCGACATTAACGCATTGTCGTCAGTAGGAATGAAGGCGTTGCGAAGCAAGAAGCTCGTAGCGGAGTAGGGTCTGGAATCTTGAGATTCAAGACAAGCCGATCAGATCAGATCAGATCAGGGAAGCAGAATTATGTGCAAGAGAGAGAAATGGGTATGAATATGGAGATGGAGGTGGATATGGGTATGGAAATGCAAACAAACACCAAAATCAAAAGGGCGTTGTAAGATCAAAGAATTGCTAGTGCCAATGCAAATGCCGTCACTGTCACAATAAAGGTATTCGAAGTTTATGCCCAGCAAGACAGGATCCTATAGTATCAAGGCACCGATGGCGGGGGCGTTGGATTTGCCGTAGTAAACAAAACAACCAGCAACCGCCCAGCAACGCTTTCCGTTCCTAGTCCTAATTGGTGGTGTTGCGGCTCACGGTCCGCTTTTTGTATCTCTACCTCGTCCTTGTCAAGTCTTCTTATGTGTTCAACATTGCCAGGTCTTATGCGGACCAGAACTCAATAATTAGTAGCTGTTTATGCGCTGTGATTTGTCCTTGTAGATGTGGTCTTTTTGTTGGGGGATCCTAAGGGCGAGTGGAAATATGAGGGTACAGCCTAAACATGCGTACATGTTGTTTATTTACTGCTATTTTAGCTTACTTCAACTTCCTTGCGGATACTGTACAGTCAGTAGCTTCCCTCCCTGCAGATCTGGGTCAAATAGCTCTCCAGATTATTTATCATAATCGATCAAAACAGACGACAGAGTGGATGCTTGAATCACAAGGCTAGTATGCTAAAAGACAGTCAATGGCTAGATCAAAGCGTCTCGAATCCACCCTCTAGTCCTAATTCCCCGTCTAGATATACCTGTACTATAAACAAATACCAGGTTGTACCGGAGGTTATTAGCTTATCTGGCAGATCACGGGCGGATTGTAACGTCGAAAGGGAATACAAAAATACAGTAAAAGACGGCGAAGCCCGAAATGGAATAATAAGCTAGGCATACTATGGCTCAAAGACGTTGCGTTGGCCTGATCATTCGTTGACAATAGTAGTGTAAAGGCAAATACTTCCAATAGTAAACCCAGATACATACATATCCGTATAGGTAAGGTAAGTAAACAAAGCACATGTATGCGCCTCGTGCTTCTACTGGTGAGCTTACAAGCCTGGACATCACGCAGGCAGAAAAAAGTTTATCTTCCCAGCGCCTGAAGTAAACCAGCTAGGAAGCTTTGATACGCTGTAGTTTAGTGGGGCCCCATGAGGTCATCAGCGCTCCCAAAGCAATTGGCCCGAGCTGCGAACCCATCGTATCAGAATCATTCGAATCTTTGAACTTTGAAGACTCGACCCTTGTCAACCGACTTCGAATTTGAACTTTGTGCATATTCTACCGCGACAATCGACCCAATTGCTCTCAATTGTCTCTCTCGCCTCGTATAACCCAACATCCTCAGTCGCATTAGGGTCTTGGTCCCTTAGAAGCCATTATGACGTCCAAGCAACGTCCTTCTGTCCTGGTACTAATCATTGTCATATCTGCGCGTCGGCGAATAATGCTAATGCCATCCAGGTTACGGACGCGAGACAAAGGTCATCTCAGAGGAAGACTCTCCAACGACAGGATACCGCCCAAGGCGCTCCTGGTTCGCACGCGCCAATGCGATTCATGACCGTGGATAATGTTCTTCAGTACAATTCGCAGATCCCATCAGGCCAGCCACGCGCTCCTCCTCTACCATCCGCTCCTCCAGGACGCCATCCAGGCCCCTCAGGCAGTGCTCTGAGTCGCCGGGTCTCCTCTGGCGGTCTGCCAAATTCTCAGTCTCGCACTGGCCAGCAAATACCTTCAAGAACGACAAAGATAAGCGAAAAACTGGTCCTCCTTCCGGAAACAGACGACCATGACGATGACGTCGATGAGGAAATCGAGAGCGAGTCGGTCCTCGCGCGGCGCGTACACGATGATGAGAATCGCCCACTTAAAGATGAAGAGCTGGATGTGCTTAAGAAACGGGGTGGAATCCGCGGCAAGAGTTTTGCTGAGAGGCTGTCCAAGATGCAAAGAACGGATAAGGTCAGCAGATTGACAGCATATTGCACTGCGCAAGCCTACAAGATCAAGCCCACTGCCGAGTTCCTGCGAAAGAGGCATGAGGCCAAGACGAAAATTTACGACGACTGTCTCTATGTCATTTACGCCCTGCCGCTGCTCAACGGCACTGATGGCTACCGCGTACGAAGTCGACCTATTCTCAAAACCCCCGGAACCGGCAAGACGGTACTTGACCTGGAGATTGAGCGCAGCGAGCAGCGCGATCACCACGAGGGATACTTCGAGGACGATGCATACGAGCATCCTAGCCCTGACCGTGGCCATGAAATGCCGTCGCACTTTACTGAACGGCCATCGACTCCCGAGCGCAGCAACCCCTTCCGCCACGACGATGACGACACCTCCATGAATCGCCTTGCTCCCGACGCAAAGAACTTTGCAGAGATGTTTGTCTACTCGTATGGAGTTGTTGTTTTCTGGAACTTTACCGAGAACCAAGAAAAGGATATCCTCGCCGACATGACCTTTGCCGATGCTGATGCCGAAGAGAACGGCGCCACAAGCCTCCTCACTCGGCCTCTCGACCAGGAAGACTATGAGACGGAGGAGTTCCACTTTGAATATAGCGCAGACATAAAGCGTCCGCGTATCTTCAACGATATGATCACTCTGTTACCGCGGTCTGACCATATGATCAAGCTCACAATCAGCCATGCCATTGCCCAGAGCACGCGCCTGTGTTCGTTTGAAGAGCGTATGAGTGAGACCATGTTAGATGCGCAGCATATCCCCAAGACGCTCGCTCTGACGGGAGAGCTCAACATGACCCGCACTGAAATTGTGCGTATGCTTGGCAAACTCTTCAAGAGCCGTGTCGACATCAATCTTTGTAAGTCCATTTTTCATCAGTTTCAACACTTCCAGATTCTAACTCTTGCCTAGCATCCAACATTCTTGACGTTCCCAACTTCTTCTGGGAGTCTGAACCAACTCTACATCCCCTCTACGCCGCTATTCGTGAATACCTAGAGATCGATCCTCGTATCAAGGTCCTCAACGAGCGATGCCGTGTCTTCCTTGATCTTGCTGAAATTCTCTCCGACTCCGTGGCCGACACAAAGATGAGTTATATTACTTGGATTATCATCATTCTCATCATAGTGAGTATCATGGTCACTGTAACAGAAGTAGGCATCCGTTTCGGCATGCTCAGCAAGGCCAAGGGCACAGGTATTAACCGTGTCGTTGCGGCGCCTGTGCTCGGTGACGGCTTGAATAGACCTGCGCTCCCGCCCAGTGATCTCGAGGTCCTGGCGGAGACGCTGGGACTACAAGCCAATGCATCATTTGACGATGTTCGACAGAGTATCTGGGCTCTTCAGAAAAAGGACATCCCTGATGCTGCGATCATGCACGCTTCGTCGTATGAGGATATCTAGTTCGGCATCATGTTTTCATATCTGTTCGCATAGCACGGCGTTAAATGAGTTAACTTTTTGGTGGTTTCTGTTCCGAGATTGCCAATATCACAAGGGTTAATGCCGGGTTTTATAAATGAGACTGGACAATTATCCACCTAGGTTCGCAGCCTGTGTCCACCTGATTAGGGACGGAGTTCGTGAATGAATAAAAAGTTTTTCTTTTCTTGACATTCTCAGCGGATATAATACAAGTATCAAATACAAACATTGCAAAGCAGGCATTAATATAGAGTATCTATTCTTCCTCTGGAAATGCAAACCCTATTCAAGAACATTGAACAAACAACAAAAGTTGTACAGAAAAGGCCGCAGGGGCTCTGGGCCTATATATTTTCGAAAACCCATAGCCCATGATCATGATAGTAATAACATCCCCCAGTCTCCAATCCCCCCCTTTCTTGCTTCATTGGACGAGTCCGTGGGGAGCAGCAGCATCATCATCATCATAGCAAGTAACAGAGCTTTGCTAGATGCCGATACACCCATCGGAAATGCCAAGAAGCAAAGCAAGACGCCAAAAAAGAAGTAGTTCGCCTTTGCCCCCTCTTCACTCGCCCGGTCGTCTATAAAATTTCATATATTAGAAGCGAGAGCAGTTTCTCAACAGCGCACCCATTTTACCGGGATTGCTGCTCAACAGGCTTGTAAGCCGCGGCGGCGGCAGCCTGTTGGCTCTTGCGGTTCTTGTTGTCGAGCTCAGCCTTGCTGTAAATGGCAGCACCAAGCATGGTGACACCCATACCCGCACCGTTAAGCAGGTCGACGGTCACATCAAAGAGGAAAATGCCGAGGGCGACAGTCAAGCACTGCTTGAGGTTACCGCAAACAGTCATGGTCAGAGCACCAGCAAGCTTGTTGGTGTTGAAAGACGAGATGTTGAGGAGCAGAGCGAGGAAACCGTTACCGAACAGCGAGGCGAAAGCGGGGGGAAGAGCAACGTCTCCGGAGGTGATAAGCTTGTGGAAGCCACTGACTTCACCAGTGGCAGTGGCGCAAGCCAAAGCCTGGAGAGCGGCCAGAGGAGACATGCGAAGGAGAAACTCAATCGGGGGGAGAGCAAGAGATCCAGTCATGAATCGGTTGGTGACGACAGTCTGCAGACAGTTAGTATTGGTTTTAAATCCATGAACTTTTTGCGAGCATACCTTGAGAGCGGCGAGAACGACACCGAGAATGGTGAGGATGAAGCCAGAATCAGTGAAGCTCATCTCACCCAGTGTGGTCATGGCAGCACCGATGATAAGAGGCAAAAGAGACAGGTATGTCATGTAGCTGTAGGTTCGGCCGTAGTAAACGCGGTAGATGAGAATGGTGAAGATCGGGCAGAGCATGCGCATGGTCTGGTAGAAGGGAACGGAAACCATGGCCAGAGACAGGTTGGAAACGGCAATGTTGGCAGTGAAAAGAGCGCTGAAAGCGACGAGGGCGAGGTTCTCACGGCGTCCCAGTCGTGAGAGCTTGAAGTAACCCATCTGCATCATGATATAGGTGCCACCGCTGGCAAAGGAGGCATGGAGGAAAGTCAAAAGCCAAGGGAAGTGGAACTAAAGGAAGCGCAAGTCAGCGAAAGAGCGCCATGACGGAGTTGAAGTCGGCAAATTACCATTCCCAGAACAAGCTTGTTGTACAGAGTCAACAGCAGAGAGAAGAAGAAGTAGGTGCCGAGCCATGCGAACTTGACGGTACTGGGGATAGAGTACTCGTGATCGAGGTTGTTGGTCTTGGGGGGCTCTGCTCGGCCAGCATCGCTCTCGACGTCGAGCTCGCCCTTCATATCACGCTCTCTCTCCTCGGCGGAGAGGAGGGGCATAGGCTCCTCGTTATTGGGACGGGAAGACATTATAAAAGATGCGCCGGGCTTCGCGGGGATGCGCTCGTTGGTGGATTTCGTTGCGGGAAGAATTAAAGACGTTATCGTTGAGTCTCAAGCATAACCCAAGGCCCAGTCAACGACGAAAAAATCGACTGTGTTAATCCGCAAGCGCAGTCGATTGCCAACAAAGATGCAATGCAGACAAAAGTATGTCCGAGTCGTGGTCGTGGTCAAAAGGTTGATGTAGTTGCAAAGTGGAAACGTAACACGGAGATGGAAGCGAAGAAAATACAGGGGCCAACCGAAGGGAGAAGGGGGCGGAGGCGCGTAATATGTATGGTCGGATGGATATTGGACGGAAGCGAGCGATTGGACCCAGACAGGGAGATGAAGATGGAGACTAGTAAAACAAGGCGCGGGTGATTTGTAACTAACAAGGTAGGAAAGCGACACAGAAAAAAAGAGAAGAGGAAGAAAAGATGTGATTCTTGGTTGTTCTCGAGAAGAGGGGAGGCTCGAAAAAGGAGGGACAAAAGGGTTAAATAAAAGTAGACGGGACGGGGGGAAAAGAGTTGGAGGTGACGGGAAGGAAAAGGGAGGAAGGTTTTAGGGAGACAACCCAAAAAGGATCACAGGCTTACTGTACTTGGGTTGTCTGTACCTTGAGGCTTGAGGCTAGAGACTAATATCTACGGGGAGGTTCGGAGTTCAGTGATTGATGGCGGGGGCTTGTTAACCGGCTTACACTAGAACTGGCAATCCCCACGCTGTGGACTGCGGCTGGAGGTACAGTCCGCCAAAGTACCTGCCTATAATTGTGGCGGGCTGTGTCAAGATTTAGTGAACAACTGTCAGCATTGGCGGGAACCTACTCGCATGCGCTGGGGCAATCCCGATGATAGATGAATGTACGGAGTAGGCAATGTAATATATTAATGCAGGTGGGCTTTTTACATCCTTCAATTGGGAAATTATGCTGATCACTATCAATCAACAGTGTATTTGAATCATCATGCCCCGGCCGTTGAAGCATATCTACACCGGAGAGCTTGGTCCACTATACAACCGTTGTACTCCGTACGGAGAAGACGGGATCAATCTCATTTCTCGCCTCAACAGCGAACCAACGTAATAAACTCAATCCAGCTAACAGAATACACTTCCACAGGGGGTCTACAGCAACAAAAAAAAATACTCAAGAACTTCCGGTCACTGCCTTGCCCATTTCCGCTCCAGGGGGTTCATCAACTGTAATCAAAAAGGGGGCGGGGCATTATCGAGTCTGAACGGGACATACAAAACTCAAAACCAATCATAACGTCTCGTGTTGACAATTCTAGCAAGTCTCTTGGATTGGACAGCCATAGGGCAGACGATCAAGGCTAACGAAAGAGGCGTTAAAGGTTCCCTTTCACTACTTGTCAACTCGGAAGCGAATCTTAAGCCAGACTCTAGACTTTTCTAGGTTATCAATCATGAAACGCTCGTCTTTTTATGAGATGCCGAACCAGGTGGATATTAAAAACCCCCAGCGCAATCAACATGACCCAGCTCTCGTAGTATTCTTGACAACCCGCCTTACAGCACGGATCTCATATGGACATAACTCAATCTCTACAGGTATTATAAGCGAGAACGGCACGTCATTCTCTACTTTAAGTTGGGGTTTATACCCGCACATGTACGTGTTGAGCCGCGTTGTCGTGAAACGAGCCAAGAACCGGGTATTGCCTTGTCTATCGAGAGAGAGTTACGCAACTTCGGGTTACGTAGGCCAAGGAGGACAACTCTTCTATATTTCGGGATAAACTCTTGCATGCTCGACAACGAAGAGCTACTCAAAAGGTTATGTTTAAACCAATCAAACCAGTTCCTGATTGGATCTCGTACATGACTCCTGTAGAGTACCTAATACGAATTGACCTTACCAGCCTTCTTCAGGCATGTCAGCTCGTGTTCTACAAGCACCTAATCCCTTATGAGAAAAAGAAGCAAAAGACTACCTAAGGTATGCAAACATTGTCACACGACTATTATCTATAGCGCCTTCCCCGTACTCGACCGCTATCTTGCGACGCCTCTAGAAAAAGGAGATAAAAAAAGTCCAGCCAAAGCCCAAAGCCCCCCAAAGCCGTTGTATCCGCACATTGCCAAAGATGGCGCGTCGTTTCAAAACTCAGACGCCTTGAACAGGTTTGAACATTCTTGGCAAATGCCCAATAACTTAGCAGTTTGATGGGCACTGCTATCCATTTTTCATATCCCCCCGTCTCCATTCAGCCAGAGATTATTAGCGTATCAAATAGACAACAGACGGCCGATTCGATAGTTTGTTCTTGGCAGTGTCAAAAATTCGTGACAAGCAAACAAACGACCCCTGAATTTTTGTCTTTTTTCCAGTGTCAAGTTGTCCTATTCTTGACTGCCGTGTTATTGACGTTCTTTGAAGAATGTCCCCTGTCTCAGCCTCAGAAGGAAGAGGCTGCCCTGCCCTGCCTTCACAGAAGTCCCCTACGTTCATAGTCAGCATCAGAATCCTTCTGCTTTCCCGAGTCTCACCAACTCCTAGTTCATCATATTGTGAATTGCTCAGATGAATTAAAGCAGAAATTCTTCGCTCGACTTCAATCAGTGACTTCAATAAATAAAGAAGATCATTAACACTGTGGCTTTATTGTCAACTTTAGCGTAGTATCGATACTTATGGTCCAATATTTCTCTTTGTCCATTTGACTCACTTACACGACGGCAATCGGTAATTCAAGAACCAATGACTGCATCATGCCTCGACTCCTGGTCTCCCTCGTGTCTGTTTTCATGCATCATAGCTCCTGCATTCTTACTTCTTTGCTCATTGAATCACATTCCATCTGCTTCCCACCGCTGTTTCATAAAACTGGTCAATCTCCTGCAAGGGAGACTCCAACACCGCAAATGCCTTCGAAGCCTCTAACTCAAGCAAACGCCTTCAACCCACGAGAACACATCTTGGTTCCTTTCGCGGATTTTAGTCTTTTGTCATATAATATCCACCTGCCCCAGTGTTGAACATGGAAGCCGATCAAGCGGCGTCATCGAATGAGCTTAGACATCTCAGCTCACACATAAAACATTCGTGGGTGCAAACATACGAGTAGCCTGCAACAACTAGAAGAGAGGCCACACATCACCAGAGTCCTCACGGAACCGACGTAGCAGGTTTTCACGATTGTAAGAGGAAAGCCTTATACGAGGGCGCAGATATATGGTAAAGAATCAAGTGCGCTAATATGATGTTATCTTTGCTCAGGATATATTCGATATGTAATTCCAACACCGCACATCTTTCCCATTATGACTCCACTGCTTAACAAAGTAAATCTTAGGCCTCCGAATCTAAATTGGCCAGCGGTACATATCCCTCCTCCTTCTTAACTCTCCTCTTACCCAGCATCTCCCGCATCCAGCCAAGAATGCCAGTTCCGCTCATCCAGCGCAGACCACCACGCCGTTCCGCAGCAGCTTCATCCATCCAGCGAGGGCGCTTCCAGAACTTAAGCAGAAGACTACTCACGACGACGCTTACACTACTACAAGCCATGGCGAAGCCGGCCATCATGGGGTGCATATGGAAGCCAATGGGGAGGAAGAAGCCCATGGCAATGGGAAGACCAACGAGGTTGTACATGCATGCCCAGGCCAGGTTCAGCTTGATGCGACGGAAGATGCAGCGAGCGAGGTTCAGCGCTGAAGGGATGTCCATCAGGTCTGTTGGCCTCATGAGCACCAAATCGGCGGCTTCCATGGCTACATCAGTACCGCTGGCCATGGCGATACCAATATCGGCAGTTGCAAGCGCAGGTGAATCGTTGATGCCGTCACCAACCATGGCAACAACCTCACCTTGATCTTGAATCTGCTTGATGATGGCCTGCTTCTGGTCAGGGCTCACGCCAGCGTAGACATTCTCGGGAGAGATGCCTACAGCAGCCGCTACGCTGAGTGCAGTAGATCTTTGGTCGCCAGTAACAATGGCTGTCTTGACGCCCATTGTGTGAAGGACGGAGATGGCAGCTGCCGCACCGTCCTTGATAGAATCGGCCAAGGCAAGATGACCGCTGTAAGCGCCATCGATGGCTACAAAGATATGAGTTGTGCCGGTGGCAGGCTTCTTGCCATTGGCCTTACTTCCACCAGCATCAACGCGCTCTGAAGTCTCAACAACATCTTCAGGAACCTCAATACCATTGTTCTGCAGATAGGCAACGTTGCCTATCAATACTCGATAGCGTGTACGATCAACGGCTGAAGCAGGCTCGACCAAGGCATTGATACCTTTGCCGACAGCGACCTTGAAGTCGCCAATGCTGCCTTCAATGACACCATCAACCGCAACACCAAGTTCTTGACGGGCTCCGGCGAGAATAGCCTTGCCAACGGGGTGTTCACTGCCCATCTCAGCAAGACCGACAATAGCCCACCACAGTCGACGGCACCACTCCTTGTTACTCCACGCAGGCTCGAGGTCTGATTCGACAACGCTCATCTTACCATGGGTGATGGTACCAGTCTTATCAAGCACGATCTGCGTCACCTTGGTGGTCCTCTCGAGAACAGCACCGCCCTTGATCAGAATACCATTCTCGGCACCAACGCCAGTACCGACCATGACGGCGGTTGGCGTGGCAAGACCAAGGGCGCAGGGGCAGGCAAAGACGATGACTGAGATGCAAAGCTTAACGCAAACCATGATCTTCCCGCCACTGGCGTTCTGCAAGAAGATTTTGGGTGGGTTCGGGAGCACGTGGCTGAGTACCATCCAGCAGAGAAACGTTGACAGACCAAGAATAAGAATAGCAGGGACGAAGTAGCCGGCGAGAGTGTCGGCGAGCCGCTGAATGGGTGCACGAGTAGTCTGCGCATCCTGGACCAGCTTAACAATTGAACTGAGCTGCGTGTCGCGACCAGCACGAGTGACTCGAAAGTCAACTCGACCATCACCGTTAACAGTACCGCCCATGACGTTATCGCCCACTCGCTTCTGAACGGGCATCGCCTCGCCCGTCACCATACTCTCATCGACAAAGGTCTCACCGCGGACAAGGACACCATCAGCGGGGAGCTTGTCGCCAGGTCGAACAATGACAACATCACCAAGTTGCAGAAGCTCGGTAGGTATAAACTTCTCTTCCTGGGCTGAACCGCCTAGTCCTGGGGTTCTTGGAGTCTTTGGGGTAGACGGGTCCTTATCCCAAGCCTCGGCGGCCTTTTCGGCAGCAATAGGATCCACATAGATAGTAGCCATAGAGGGTGCAAGAGACATCAGACGAGAGAGGGCCCTAGAGGTTCGGCCCTTGGCGCTGTTCTCAAGGTAACGACCCAGAGTGACGAACGTGATAAGCATAGTGCTGGTATCGAAAATAGTGCTCGGCCTGGTATGAGGAGGCATAAGTAGCGAAACTACCATAACCAGAATACTGAAAGAGAAGGCACAGGATGTACCAAGCACAACGAGGACATCCATTGTCGGGGAGCGATGCTTGATTGACTTGTATGCTGAGATGTAAAACCGCTTTCCAATGCCGAATTGCACGGGAATCGTAAGAACCAAACAGATCACATCGCCAAGGAACAGACCAGGAATTAACTCGAGTTTTCCGAAATCGAGAGATGGTGCGCACATAGGTAAGATCATGCCGAGAATGAGAACGGGAATGGCGAACGCCAGCGATGTTCTGAAAGCTGTCCGCCACTCACCGATCTCGCGGGTCTTGGCGAGGGACTCGAGTTGCGCATCGTTATCTTGGTTATCAGCGACGAGAGCGTTGTATCCCTGTGCCTCTACGGCCTCGACGATGGCGCGGAGACCAATAAGACCGGGTTGGTGAGTAACACTGAGGCGTGAAGAGGCGAGGCTTAACGAAACTGAATCGACGCCATGCGTGGCCGCCAATTCAGCCTCCAAAGCTTCCGCTGCAGCCGCATCGGACACGCCAAAGACTTTGAACTGCGCAATGGACGACGACCCGCCTCGAAGGTCATGGGTGGGTACTGTGGAAAGAACTTGCGCATCAAAGCCTCGATCGTCGATTATTTCCGCTATTTGGTTTGGCAACAGCTTTGTGACATCGTGTGTGATTACGGCTCTTTCCGCAAGAAGACTGATGTTGAACTTGAGGACGCCGTTGACACCCTTGAATCCACCCTCGACGGCTGATGTGCAAGCACCGCATGTCATGCCTTCGATAGCAACTGTCGTAATGGCGATGTTGCTCATGTTTTCAGAATCCTTCCCAGATTTGTCGGCTGCCACCTTGCCCGAATCGATAATTGTGGCTTCAAAACCGCGGTCGTCAATGATCTCGGCAATTTGTTCGGCTGTAAGAAGATCGGAATCGTGCTCGATAACGGCTCGTTCGGAGAGTAAGGAAATGCTGAAGGTTTTGACGCCGGGAACATCCTGGAAGCCACCTTCGATGGCAGAGGTGCAGGCTCCGCAGGTCATGCCCTCGATAGCAATGGTAGTCGTAATAAAGTCGTCCTCTTCGTGAGGGTCGCGATCGGCAAAGCGCTTACCAACTGGACTGGGTAGGTCGGTAGTGAGAACCTCAGCATCGAAGCCTCGATCCTCGATGATCTCCTTGACCTCGTCGGCAGAGATAACTTGGGGGTTGTGCATGATGACCGCGCGTTCCATAACCAAACTGACTGATACGTTTCCGACACCATCGACACCCTTGAAGCCAGCTTCAACAGCAGAAGTACATGCGCCGCATCTGTAGAAGGGATCAGGGTCAGTTATTTATATCCTCAATCATAGCCCTATGTATTAATTTGTAAAACAGGATCCGTAGAGACCGAGCACGGCTCCGTCCATAACTGGGTCTCGGGATGACCGGAAGATTTCGAGGATAGGATGCGATTCAACTCACGTCATGCCGTCCACGCGAAGTGTCGTTGTAGCAATATGGGCGCCGGCGCCAGCGCTCTTGGGTACGGAGAGTGCGAGACCGTCGTTGTCCCTCGAAGGGACTTGGATGTAGGTGGGAGCCATCGCGACGGACAGTGGCTTGTGAGCCTCGTCTCGAGGATGGTGAATATGTTGCGACCCAGAAGCCAAGAAATTTGGTGTTGTAGATTGTAAATGGCGGCGGCAAGCGGGAAGTACGGCACTGGGGCAGTTGTCTCACTCTCGCGGTTAGACTGGTTTGGTGGTTGGTTGCTAATAATGGAATGTACGGGCTCTAGTTCAAGCGTCCAGCCACGGTCATTTCGATTTCGTATAGGTGCTGGCACGGAAAATAATAAAACGAGCAGTAGCTCGGCAGAATGAGAAGAAGAAGACAGATAAAGACGCGGAAGTAATCGATCAATAAGGAAATGGGGCTGATGCGAATGGATGCTGGTTGATAATGAATGCGCCACTAAGACCACGAAGACCGGCTTCAATCGATGTATGACTGTCGGTTAATTCGGTGTTAACTTGGTAAGACGAAGGAGAAACAGAAATGAACGACCACTAGGGTACGAGAAGAAAAGATAAGGACGAAGACACCAGTGCCAGAACAGAAGGACATGACATGAACAATATTCCACTCGACGGCGTCTCGGCGTTTTTATCTACCTAGAGATCCTTTCAAGGGTTCAATATTCAGGGGAAAGACTCACTGTGAATAGCAAGTGAAACACCAAAATTCTTAAGAGGCCAGAAACCCCATCAGATTCGGAGCGAGTCTTGGCTTAAGCGGCTGCTACGGTAAAAGTCCAGTTTTGGGTCGGTTTCCGGAAATACCCAAGTAGCAAATGACAGCTCTCGTTGGTGGATTTAATACAAATATGTGACTGCTAAAGCACCAGAATTCTTGCTTGCAGGGGTGTTTCAAGAGAGACTCAGAAATTCCCACCCAAACCAGGTAGCCAGGGTCTCCCCTCTTGTGCTCTTGTCAGAAGCGAACAAGACAAGATGAAAGGAGCTTGGGGCCTAAAAAGCTGAGACCTGAGACGCTGGGGGACGAGTAAAACTCCGGTCTGAAAGAAACCTGGATCGATTGGCTATCGATGATTGAAGATCAAAGAGTTGCTGTGAATGAATGGATGAGTGAGCAGTAAGCAGTGAGTGAGATGGATCCGTCTGTTTCCAGCCTGAAGGCGCAAGTCATTGATGTTTATACTTCATCTCTACCTACTCTTATCCCTGGTCTCTTTCCTCGCCTCAGTCCGCACGGGGCGACGGGTTAAAAGGGGACTGATTGAGCAATGGCTCCGTCCGTCAGCTGGTCTTTTTATGGCACTTATCTCGTGTCCTCAAGAGGCCCAAGTGTCGATCCTTTCAGAGCGCAACCATCATCACTCAAACTGTCCAATTGGCTTTCATCTTTGGTAGACTATCGGAACTAGACCTACCGGCCGCTTATTGTGTGCTTCTGAACTATCATAACGAATTCGCTTGTAAAATGCAATGATTATCAAGCGTGAGATACTTGAACCGGATCTTACAGTTACCGCGGCGTGAATAAGATTGCGCATGCGGTCAGCAGACAAAGACGACAGACAGCCCATCAGCAATAATCATATTATACTTGTGGCTAGGCTTTTATTGGCGACGGTACAGCGTGTATTCTGTTTGGTGGCTTGGACGTTGAGAGTCGGTGATCCTTTTATAGTGTAAGCGACCTTCAATCAGCCTCCCGGACAACGAACAATATATACAGTCGTGTATCATTCATTGGTAGACATATAAGACCTCGTATTCAACCCGATCTTCTGTTTACACAATGAGGGTCACACATTGTAATAATACTCTCTCATATTGTAACCAAATCTATAAAGTAATTTTATCATCAATGTTATTCACTCGACGAATAACAGATTGCAAGCTCGACATAAAGTTCACAAAAGTTGGATAAGAGAAGAAAAAAAAGAGAAAAAAAAAAAAGATACAGTCGCTGAAGATATATATCAATCAAGCTGTACCAGCGGGTACAGAACAGTCGGCGAGTTCATCAACCACAAGTAAGTGATGGTTCTAATTGTAGGGTAGCCAGTTTCGCAATTCCGTTGAAGGACCCCACGGTCAATTGACCCCACATTGAATCTCATGGCCCCGCGCCTGCCATATGCTGCCTGCTCTCCAACCTCACATTGAACTGCACTGTAGCTCCACAACTCACTCGATCTTAAACTTCAACTACATCTCACTTCAGCCACTTGCGATATTCTATAATCTAGGTTTATTCCTCGTCTTGGCATCGAACTGAAGGCAGCATAAAGCTAGGATCGCGCGGCTATCGCTCGTCTCTTCAGCCAACTTCACGTTGTATCGGATACCGAGCTTGATACAATCGCCAACCACCATACGAGGCTGTAGCCTCAAACACAACCCATCATGGAGCAGACAAAGGCTCTCAACGCTCTAGAGGTATGCATATTATCAAAATGCGAGCTGTATACATACTGACTGCAATCGCCAGCCCTTCCTAGCTCTCTCTAAATCCGCCACCTCTGACCGCGCCGCTGCCGACCTTGTCATCAGAGCTACATCAGCACCAAACACATTCCTCTTCGCCGAACTCATGCACACACCCGCCATCGAAAAGCTCGCTAAATCCGAGTTCACCTCACATAGCGCGCTCCTCCAAATATTTGCCTGGGGCACATACTCTACATACAGAAGCACAACGGGCTTACCAGAGCTAAACGAAGCTCAGGCAACCAAACTACGCCAGCTCTCGCTTCTCTCGCTGGCTCGCGATCGAAAGAATCTATCGTATGCCGCACTGCAGGATGCGCTGGAGCTTCCAGGCGCACGCGAGGTCGAGAACCTGGTGATCTCAGCTGTCTACGCTGGTCTGCTGCACGCTACACTTGACCCAGCCCGCGCCACCGTGCAGGTCTCAAGCGTTGCACCTTTACGTGACCTTGCTCCCGGCGCGGTACCCGGCCTGATCGCCCCTCTAAAGACATGGTCTGACCGCTGCACCACTACTCTCAGTGCCCTTGAGCTTCAGATCAAGGAGATTCGAACGACAGCAGCGACACGACAGCGCGAACAGCGTATGGCGGACGAGAAGCTACAGAAGCTGATGAGTGAGCATCAGGACGGGAGTGGACCACGCAAGTACGAATTGCCAAGCATGACCCGCGATATGATTGGACGGAGAGGGTTTAACAAACGTTCCGTCATGGATGTAGGTAATCTGGTTGACAACGACAGCATGGATGTCGACGAATCTGAGGAAGAAAAGAAGCGTGCGAGTAAGCGCAAGCTGTGAGGAGATAACGCACCTTCAAAAGTCGTTGAAGAGCTAAAGACTACGGCTCAGTAAAACATGTATCACGAAGAACCATGACATAATAGACGAATCAACGCCCTTTTATTTTATTAGCCCTAAATCCGTACAAAGTTGCCGCCGACCCTGAGGTACTGATCCAGCTGACCTAATAATGGTCAGAAATGAAAAAGAAAAACGCATGGCTAAAGTAGAAACGAAACACGCAACGTGGTCTAGACCGGGAATAGCTAAATTACAAAGAAGCCTTGGTTGATAAACAGTAGATTTCCGTACGCCAATCCTCCAGAAAGCAACGCCCGCGCTCAATCGAGAGACCGGGCTGAATATCGCTGCCTAATCAAAGGCCTAATCATTAGTCGTGAATATTGATATGATGTCCAATGTAAATCTCGCGGAAATGGCTTCTTCTGGTAAGGAGAAATCAGAGAGGCCAGTAATGGCCGGCATTAAGTGGCCGCGGTTGAAGAAGAAGAGGAGTGTAGATGCTCAGAGGCGCTTTCCTGGAACAAGGATAAAGAGCACGCAGAGCGCAGCATCGATGAGAACAGTCACTGCCAAAACCATAATGGCGCGCTTGGCGATGAGCTTGCGGACATAGGGTTCGCGGATGCGAGAGAAGTTGAACGGGGTGTACTCGCTGTAACCAACGAGGGCCATGATAGGGTCCAGCGAGTATTGGTAAGACGCAAGGAAATAAACACCAACGGTGAATGGTAGGATGAGCTATCTGGAATTAGCATGTTTAAACGACCGTATAGTAACATGAGCAAAAACTTACCCAGCATCTGGTTGCACGCGAGTAGTCAAGGAAAATGAGAACAAACGAGGCCCAGAGGGCGGCAAACATGGCAATAAGGCCGAGGATAAGTCGCATGATGAGAGTGGGTGGAATGAGATTACCAAGAGCCTTCATTCGCAGAAAACCGGGGAAAGCATCTCGTTCCATGGCCTGAAAGACGTAATCCTTGGCAACGTCGAATACCTCAGGGTCATCGCGGCCATACTCTTCGATCGAAGTAGTGACCTCCTGGGTAATAGAACCGGGAAGGGTGATTTCTCGCTCAGCTCCAGGTAGAAGGAAAGTGTAGAGAATCTTCTCCGCTGAGGCTCGAATGTCCTGCCGCGCAACAGTGTGAGCGGGCGAGTTGGACTCGGTAGTGATGTCGTGAGAGTTGCTGAACTGAGGACTAGGTCGTACAGGCGCGGAGGTACTCTGAGGTGAGTCGTGGCTTTGATCCTCTCTAAGGAAAGCAGACATCTGCGCATCTTGGTTCTTTTCCTTCTCGGTTGCATACATGGACGGACCCGCCGCTCTGGGTTCTAAATCACCAATGTTTTCGAGGATAGCTGAAGATCTCTTGGACTGGGCCTCGGGAGTGCCGATAAGGACGGATCGTCGAAGTTCGCGGACATAATGCCGGCATAGTGACATGTGTTGAGCAACATCGAGCCTGTTGATGTCAGCCAAACGCCCGCGGAATTGAAGCTCAGCATAAACCTACCAGAAGTCGAGGTAATCTACTGATCGCTGCTGATCGCGCATGTAGATATAAAATGAAAAGAGATCAACGGGCGGCAGAGTGCGGCGACTCAAAACCTCAAAGAGTGTAGGCAATCTGTTTCTCGTCATGTCGGGTTGAGGAGAAGGCGATGCCCTCGTGGTGACGGGTTCGTGTTCGGCCATCATGGTGTCTTATGGGTGTATCGAATGAGAGGAAATGGTAAAATGAAAGAGGCGTTCGTTCGGCCTGGCGCGCGGAGTAATCGCCGAGAAGCTTTAAGGTAGGATGCAATACGCGAAAGTCCCCTTATTATGTCCGCAGACGGGCCGCTGAGTCGAGTCGCAGCAACCGCAGCACGCTCCTAAGCAAGACAGTCCCAGAGTAAGAGAAAGGCGACGCTTATGCGCAAAGGATGGTGAGATTTGCGGTGCCTTGATGTCAACTGCTCAGACTTGGAATGATGGAATCGTTTATGCAGCAACGGCCAAGATTGGATGGGATGCTTCGCGATAAACAGCCGCAGGCTTGACGTGGACCTCTAAAAGACCCCTAGACCGAGTTGAGTTAAGCCGAGATTGTCAGCTGTGGATCGCTCCTACCCCATCACGTGAAAAGTTGGTGGAGTATCAGGGCTGCGCTCGATTGGTTCGCTACCCCCCACCGATTTTCGAGGGCTGCTCACGCACAAAGATTTCGGGAAATCGAACATCTCGAACACCACACACCTTCTCAACGACCGATTGAAGAGACGAGCCGCAGGTACGATAAACACCCCGACAACATCTACTCCCTCGCAGTCTTACCTCTTCTTGAGACTACGAGCATTTAATTTCGACTTCATCGTCATCGACCGAAGGACTAACATTCATACCTCAGCCATGTCGTCCAAGAAGCCCTCCGGCAAGACTCAGCGCTCCGCCATTGCGGATGTCGTCGCCCGCGAGTACACCATCCACATGCACAAGCGAGTATGTTGCTTCGCCAAAGAATAGCTCGAAACGGAGCTTGATTGTCAGGATCGAAATGCTAATGGATTTTAAAGCTCCATGGTGTCTCCTTCAAGAAGAGGGCTCCCCGTGCCATCAAGGAGATCAAGGCCTTTGCCACCAAGTCCATGGTACGACTGCCCACCCCATCAGCCTGCTGCCCGAGCGCGAAGCAACTGGAAGAGGCAGAGTTGTTACTTGTATGGAATCACACGTGCTAACAATCGCGATAGGGTACCTCCGATGTCCGCATCGACCCCCAGCTCAACAAGAAGGTCTGGGAGCAGGGTATCAAGGGTGTCGACTACCGAATCCGAGTGCGAATTTCCCGACGACGAAATGACGAGGAGGGTGCCAAGGAGAAGCTGTACAGCTACGTTCAGGCTGTGAACGTCAAGGACCCCAAGGGCCTCCCCACGGTTGTTGTTGAGGAATAAATACAAAAAGTTTCTCTATCTTGGGACAGGTTCTAGGGTGGCATGGCATTTGGAGTTGCAACCGGCATTCTGGCTTTTGACGCTGAAAATACACAGAGGGAAAAAATGTGATCAAAGCTTGAAGTCAAACCAAACGACAATCGGTGCCTTGGCGTGAAATGGTCTCTGGTCGAGACCTTTTTTTATGAGGGCGAAAAAAATCATTTACGTTCTGACGTGGTGACACTGGAAGTTATGAACCGTCGATTAGAGGGTCTGCTATCGACAAATGGTCTACTTGTTTCTGACCCTATCACTGTTCCCTCCCGTTGCTGTATTTACAGCCGTGGAAATGCCATGCAATCCTGTAATCCTAACAAGTCATCAAACCAAATTCCGTACACCTGGTACTCCTGTTCCCTTATTCAAGTATCAAAGCAGCGAAATCCCAGTAAGAACTAATTACTCGTCCTCGACATCTACGTGACGTGCCAACACCTTCTTTTGGAACTCTTCAGTGTCCTTGTCCCACAACTCAGCAGCCTCACCGTTCAGGGGAGATGCGCTTGATTATATGTTAGTTGTTTGCTTTATAGTGGGGGTTTGAACCTTTGTACGTACTTGTTGGGCTCGCCGAGCAAGCTTTGCAGACTCAACAGAACAGTTTGAATGTTGTAAGCAGCAGTCCACTTGTCCTTGAGAATATCCAGGCAGATGCGGCCTGAGAAGTCAACGTTGGGGTGGTAAATCGGTGTCTTGAAGAGCACGGTGGGGGCAGCGTAGGGGTAGTTGGAGGGGAAAGCGAAGCTGAGCTTGAAGGTCAGGCCAGCATAGGGGGTATCGTCGGGGCCCTCGATGGTGGCAGTCCATGATAGGAGGTTGCCGTCTGCAGAAGGGAAGGCAGAGACGCCGGGAGCGGGCGAAGTCATGAGCTGCATCAACTCGGTCTGGAGTCTGTACAGAGTCAAGTTAGTTATCTGTATTCAATGAATGTCTCAAGATGATTAATTACCTCTTGGTGGTACTCTGAGAGTCGGGTCCCTTGGTGCCAGAGTTAAGCTTGGCAACCTGGGCGTTGCCTGGAGCAGAGTTCTGGCTGTCTTCCATATTGTAATCCATTGTGAGATGCTGGGTGGTGATGCTTGTCTCGTACAGCAGAGAGTATATGAAGAGATGCTCAACCAAGAAATCACCGGAAGAGAAGATGCGATTATAGGGTTGGTAGGTAGCGGACAGGGAATTGTTTATGTACAGACACAGACAAAGATTCCGCAACTGGCAAGAGGTGAGGTTGAGCGGATGCAGGGGCGATTGAGAAGGACAAAGGCTAAGGGTAAACGGTTTGGTGGCGTATTTCTTTGGGGGGAGAGAAAGATGAAAACGGGAAGAAAAGGTCTTGGAAATGGGCTTAGTACGAGACGATGCACGATTTGATTGTTTTGGACTGCGACAGAATTGAATGGAGGTGAATGGTTTCTGATGATCAAAGCAACATCAAGGCTCCAATTGTTTACCGCAGCAACCGGCGCGACTAGGGTCCAGGCAATAACTGCTAAGGACGATTTATTTGGTTCCCAGAAATGAATTCATTGGACCACAACCAATGGAGTCAAATAGAGGGCACTTGCACTGAAACCGGAGGCCAGAAGGCGCTGCGAGAAGAGAATGCACAGGGCGCTAAGGGCCTCTTTGTTAGGGGACCTAGGGTCTCACAGCAACAAAAAGGAAAGCACTTAACGCGATGAATGAGGTTGACGCGAGATAATAACGCGCTCGTCGCCTACATCATTGTATCATGACCCTACCCTAAGACCATCGATTGGCCATTGTCGTTAAAGAAGAATAGCAACACTATTTCTAAAGTCCAATCATAATCTACACAATGGTGAGTTAAGCATTCGGTATTTTCCTCTGTACCATTGCTATTTCTCAAGCTTTTCTTCTGTGGCAACTTGTTCTGGAGCATGAAGTACAGATCGTGAACGCCTACGTCAACGACGCTTTGTCCGCCATGATACTGAGATAAACTTCCTGTATTACTTCATCAAACAGTTCCATAGCTAACATCTCGATTTAACAATCAGTCTCAACTAGATCCTCTCCCAACTGACCTTCCCTTCCGAATTGTCTCCAAGACCGTGGGTCGAGGAGCATATGCCTCGTGAGTTGTTCCATAATGCCCATGTTCTATACCATACTTACAAGTGCACAGCATCAAGAAAGCAATCCCCCTTGACGCACCGTCACCGGTATTTGCTGTAAAGCTCATCCACAAGGGCTACGCTGTCAAACATGGCCGTATATCTACCAAGCAGCTCGCTATGGAGGTCTCGCTCCATTCGCACATTGGCCAGCACCCCAACATCATCGAGTGGTTTGCCTCAGGAGAAGACGACATATGGCGATGGATTGCCATGGAGTACGCAGAAGGTGGCGATCTCTTTGACAAGATCGAGGCCGATGTTGGTGTTCGTGAGGACATTGCTCAAGTCTACTTTGTACAACTCATTGGTGGTGTGAGCTTCATGCACTCCAAGGGTGTAGCACATCGTGATCTCAAGCCCGAGAACATTCTCCTCTCCCAGGACGGATCTCTGAAGCTTGCTGACTTTGGAATGGCTACTATGTTTGAGTACAAGGGTCAACGGAAACAGAGCTCAACGCTATGCGGAAGCCCTCCTTATATCGCCCCTGAGATTCTTGCCTGTGGGCGAGCAGACAAGAAGTTGCCAAACGCTGCCAAGTACTCACCAGATCTGGTCGACGTGTGGTCATGCGGTGTCATTCTGTTCGTCCTACTCATCGGTAACACACCCTGGGATGAGCCCTCACAAGGTAGCTGGGAGTTTCAAGAATATGTGCGAACATCTGGCCGCAGCACCGACGCTCTATGGGGGAGGATTCCGGCAACAGCACTCTCCTTACTACGAGGGATGATGAGTATCGACTCTTCAAAACGATTCAACTTTACTCAAGTACGCCAGCATCCCTGGTATACGAGACATAACGCCCTCCTTAGTGCCGATGGTCGAGTCACAGACCCCATCAATTTGGCAACACAGATGTTGGAGAATCTCCGGATTGACTTTAGCCATCAACCGACATCGCAGCCTTCTTCCAGCGACCACATGGACCTCGACACTGGTCTGAATGTCGGGAAGTTCTCTTCTACTCAACCCGAGACACCCATCGCTGACAAGGAATGGGACTGGGAGCGCCCACCACTTCGCTCAGTGGCTTCACCCGCCTCATCTCTTCCACATCACGTCCACGATGCTCGTCGTGCGATGCTTGACACACTTGCTGACGAACCATCCATGTCTCAGTTCTCTCAAACCCCCGGTCCATCCTTGTCTTTAACCCAACAAGCCCGTCGTTTCCGCGACATTTGTCCGCCAGAGGCACTTACTCGTTTCTTCTCGGCCGTCCCTCCCGCACACATCATCCAGATGCTCAGCGACGCTCTCCATCATCTCAACGTACCCGTAGCCACCCCTTCACCCAACCCCACAGGAAACCCTGTTGCCATGATCAAGGTCAAAACCTTGGACGGTCGTCAGCAGAGTCTGCATGGTGAGATCCAGATCGACCGCCAGCCTCTGCCTGACAGCACAGAGGTCCTCGATGTGCGCTTCGTCAAGGTCAAGGGTGATCCTCTCGAATGGCGGCGTTTCTTCAAGAAGGTGGTTGTTTTGTGTAAGGATGGTGTATATGTCCCAGAGTCTTAGAGAGGAGAGGGACTGGCTTGTAGTGTCAAGACGGGGCTCTCTAGAAGCCGTAGTGGTTTGATTATTGGATCATAAAGGCCGTTGGTAGAGCATGATTACAGAAAGAGTCCAAAGGCTCGAAACATTAACAGATTTATAACGGTTCACGATACATCCTGTCTCGCAGAAGTTCCATCCACGATCCCCCCTTTTGACCAAAGTTCTGAACAAATTAGCTGTGAGCTTCGGCTCATGCTCTATCCGCGATTCTGGCTGCAAGACCCCCTCCATATTGACTTTGACATTGGCTCGCCAGCATTCCCCCATCTAAACACCCATGGGCTGAAAAGCATCAAGGGCTTCAACTTCAGTTGGCCAATACGTAAAATCCATTCGTTGACTGTCGTCCCTGCAGTTCAGGATGTCAGACAAATCCAGGTCGAAGTCCGGAAACGTGCTGCCTTCTACATAAAAGTCGCCATTGTCCTGAGGTGCATGCGAAGAGCTATCAAAAGGCATCCTCTCGGGACTGGGGCTCCTCGGAGGTGATCCTTGAGTTTCAGGCTGACAATTTGACTGGCCTTGGTTCGCGCGGAAAGACTCCATTAAGCCTTGCAGAACGTTGTTGGCGACATCCGTGATGGTTTGAGATGTGAGGGTTTCCTCAAGTATGCCGTCAACCAAGCTTTCCATACGAGGTCGCATGCGTCTCGAGAATTCTCGTCGTGCGAAGTTCTCAAAACTGTTCAAGACATTGGCTCCAAGGTGTTCGCCTTCTCGGTTTGGTAGAACAGGGCAGAGTTCGGGATCTGAAGATCTGTTAGACTGCTAGCTTGTGTTCCTCGAATCGTCAACTTACATGGAGAAGGTACAGGGTCATCATGAGGGAAAAGGATCTCATAAATCTCAACCCATTTTCCCTCTTCTCCCACCTGTCGAGCTTTTCCATTCTTTCTCTTCCTGGCACGCAGTAGCTTTTCTGTTTCCTCATCAATACCCTCTTCCTCAGCCTCTTCACTCTGTCTCTGGCAGATGATATCGGCTCTTTGGTGCTCATTGAGACGAGCGGATGACTTGAGATCTTGTCTACATCTATTGCAACGGAACTTTGGGAGCATGTGGCGCCGGTAAAGGTGCTCCCTAGACGTCTTGTTAGCATAGCTTTCCACGAGTGGTAACATATTCCGGATGCACACCCGACTTACTTGACTCGGTGAGTAGAGACCCAGCCTGGCCAACAGCAGCTTTTCCATTGAGATGTCTGGTATCTCTCGCGATTGTGTTTGAAGAAGGGGCAGACGTAGCGGGTCTCGATGGCATTGTCTGGCTTCCCTCCCTTCTGATTATGGTCCATTTCTTTTCCACCATCATCGCTAAGCTCGTCATCAGAATCACTCCTCCGACGTTTGGGTATTTGAATGCCCCGCGAAGATGGACCAGGTTGACCAAGAACGCCTATTGCGGATGTAGACCCGTGGCCTGAAGTGTGTTCAGCATCCTGTGTCCCATGTTGTCGCAGCCTAATCTCTAGCCACTCCTGGAGTTTAGACATTAGTCTATCAAGCAATTCGTTTGATCTGTTCTCTGCGTCCGTAACAGCTGACGCCGAAGACTCCTGGTCGGCGCTAGGTGATTCGTGGGTACTGTCCTCAGAATCTTCTTCGTCGGAGCCATAGTCCGAGTGATTGGAAGACGAAGGACAAGATGGCTGCTTTGTTGACAGGTCTAGAATTTTTGACTCATAGGAAATCAAAGAAGAATCATGAGCATTGATAAACTCTTTGACATGGTCAAGAGATTGCTCGCCCGCGCCACTGCTGTGATTATTCGTACCATCAGGAGTGTCACTTATGCTAGATTCTACTCCCATGGGATCCAAGCGTTGCGGGAGACTCTTGATAGTGATTGGGTCAAGCGATATGCGGCCCTTTGGTCCTTCATTAGGAGCAACAAGCATTTCTGCGAAGGTGAGTCCGGGAGACGTGCAGCGTAGTACCTATGACAAAAGCTCAGATATGTCTAAAGTATGTCGATGAAGGACTCGGGATATGGTCTCGCAGCAAGAGCCGACAGTACCTAATAAGAAAATGATATAATGTTTGTATTTAACGATAGACACGGAAATGAATAAGTTGAATGTCAGGTAAATTGAATCTCGCTAAGAGCTGGAGAAAGGGAGAAGGGGGGTTTTATGCGGCCATAGTTCGCATTTGCGCAGTACCTCAATGGACAATCACGGGATGCTGCCTCTTGCGCTCAACCGAGACCAGGTACCGCTGTACTATACGCCATCAAATTTTGGTCGTAGGCACTGAATGGATACGTATCAGACTTGAATAGTTAGTGTTCATTATGGTGCTTCTTTCAACGAGGGCTTAGGTCAGTAGAGAGTCTCAATTCGAGGCGTAGGATCACTGACGGCTATATTATCTACTAGTCGTGGGTGTAAGTGGCAGCAGGAACAAATCACCCTGTAAAAGAGTCCGCGGCAGATAAGGCCAACATGAAGAGAACAAGATCGCCGTTCCCGCCTATCTATCTGTCTATTCCTCCTGCTGCCTTAACCAGCATGATAATGAACGCTCAAGATCTAAAACAAATTGGTATCTAATCCATCCCTATTAAAATCATGAGGTATTCCAGGAGCCTGCAAGACCGAGTCCCATATCAGGCATCGATAACATCTGTGCCAAGATTTGTTCGCTGTCAAGCCCTCCGAAAAGATCGTTGTTGACGCCATACAACTGTGATCCAACTTCCTGAGACAACTGAGAATTCTGAGACTGAGGAACAGTCAGTTGTGGATGTTGGCTGGCAAAGTCCCCCTTCTCCTGCCGACAAGACTGTATACTCTTCAACACCACACTGCGAGTGATCTTTGCAATAGTAGTCAACCACATCGGTTGCATGGCCACGGAGCCCAGCTCAGCCACTATGCGCTTATCGAATTCAGCAACCATCTTTCTGCCGAACTCATCAACAGTCAGTTTCTGCAAGCGATTGTAGTCTGAATCATGTTAGCGATGGGCTGATGTGATGTAAGTGGTTGAGCACTTACACGGCGAGGGCACCTGGTCCTCATCCGGAAAGATGATCCTGTAGACCTCGTTCCATCTGTCCTCCTCCACCTTCTTCAGATGGGATCCGGTGTTTTTGGACTTCTTGGCCCTGGTATGCAGCAGCTTCTCTTGGTTTGCGTCGATGCCTTCCTCCTGAGAACTGCAAGTCTGAACTTTGCAACCACCAGGCGACCTCGAGTGCTTGGAAAGAGCGTTCTCTCCCTCGAAAACCTCGAGACAGCGATGACATCTGTGTTCTGGGAGTTTGTGGTTCCGAAATATATGTTCCCTACAGTCGGGTTAGTTCGCTTTCGTGGGTTCGGGACGAGAGTTGTTTACTTGAGTCTATGGACCGTTGCCCAGCCTGGTCCGCAGCAGCTTCTCGCAGCTTCATAACGTTCTGGGTTATGCTTATAAAATGGACATGCAAATCGTGGCGAGTCCGAAGCCTTTGTCGATCGTTTCTTGTTCCTCGGCTTTTCCTCGATCTCCTCAGCTGAGGAATCGTCAGGGTCTAGGCAATCTATTGGACGTTTTCTAGAGTGACCCGGAGAGATGACCCCAGGCTGATGCTGATTCGACACACTCTCTAATGGTGATCTTTCACTGAGCCCCATCGCAGACCTTGGTCCTGGGTACGGGAACACCTCTTCTTCGGACAAGACTGTTGCTTGCCGAGGGATGTCTGCCTGCTCCGGGAACAGTGAATTTCCGTCACCTGTCATTATGCCCAGAGCATTATCCAGTAGCATAGTACTGGAGAGATCGATCGAGCCGAACAGGTCGACCTGGTCGCCAGTGGCCATGGAATTGAACGCCATCTCATCCCAGTCAGACAGACTCAACGATGAGCCCAGATAGTTGGCATTGTTGGTCCCAGCAGGCCATGATGGGCAATCCGAGGCACTATGGCGTCGCCCATTCTTTCGGCGTGCGTTGCGAAGTACTACCCTGGCCCTGAGAATGAACCACACCCAACTTCGCAGTCTTCGCATGATCAAGTCATTGGCCTCGCTTCGCCCCGAGGGTATGAGTGCTTGCGAGTATGCGCCACCATGGATATCCGGACATGGCCACTCACTAACAGTTGAGAAACTAGGCTCAGCACTGAAATTGGGACGATTGACAAGGGTTGAATCGAAGCTTGAGTATCCAATTGTTGACGAGCTCATGGGCAATGGAGATTGCGAAGTGTATCCATACTGTGGGAAGACATTGGTGTTGAGGGTGCTTAGACTCCCTTGCACTGCCCAGTGGTTGTTGGCCACCGTCCTGTTACGGAAGCTATCCTGGGTTCTGGATTGGGTATTAATGTCTGGTTCTGGTGCTGATGCTGGTGCCGGGTATGTGAACATTGAAACGTTGTATTAAACGTTGGCGCAGATACAGGCCGTCTTTGTCTTTGTTGATAGTTGAGACGAGGCGCAGTTTACCTATAGGGCTTGCTGTTCTGTCGGAGATGTCCGTAGTGAGAAAGATCACTAGTTATAAGAGACTATAAATATGTTTTTAATCCAAGTCTCAAGTATAATAGACAGGAAATAAGATCTCGCAGATAGATGCCGGGAATTGACGAGAAGCGAAGGCGAAATATTGGGGGCTTAGGCGTATTTAAGTTTGGAGGCCTGTTGCGCAGCTGCGCAAATATCCCTGGTTGGTTGCGAACTATAAGCTGAAATGCGAACAAGGCAACGGCTGCCCTTTGAAAATGCGACTCAACAGCCTCAAAGTCACTTCGAATCTTCTCAAGGGAGGGGCTTGGGTTAACGAGGTTCTTGCATACTTGGCGAGTTACTGTTTCAACGTATGGAAACATGAATTCGTGATGAAGATAATAAACTGGCCGCTCAAAGATAGTTGACTGACCAATCGTGTGACGAGAGACTCAACGAAACTCGAGAAAGAGAAGATACTACAAGATGGAATTGATATCTTGTCAACATACCTCAAAATCGACTACAGGTTAGATTTCAGGGGTTGCGAACTTCCTGTGGGAACGGAAAGGCTATCAAGGGTTGAGTCAAGACAGATGCAGTCAGCTTGAGTGAGGCTGTGGGCTACCTCCCACTGCAATCAAGCGGTGCATGCCTTGAGGCACAACTCTCAAGTGCGGTGAACCGACCACTAAAAACCTGAAACAAATTCGTTCATTTTGCTACCGGGTATGCCTGACACACACGTATCATAACTCTGTCTGCCCTGGAAAACGCCTGACTCCTCGCATAACATAACGTATGAGCATCCTTACTCGGCTTGCGGAACCGTCTCGTTCACTTGCTCAGTCCATTCAAAACCTGTATACCACGTCAGCTCCAACATTTGCTAATAAGAAGGTTAGGTTGGGGGCCGTACGTTGACGACACATGGGGCATTGTCCTCTCGATGATTCTTGTTTGATCCATTCTGAAATGCAGTGCTAAACACAAGACACAAACTGAGTCAGCGATACACAAGGCAGAAATATATATAAGGTTAAATCTAACCATGTGAAAGTTGTGGCCACACTTCCCCGACACTGGGTTTCGTCAGTAAAGTTCACCAAACAAAATGATCTGATGTTTACTTACACAGGCTACAATCATCACCTGGGTATTTACACGTTGGACACGTCCCGTCAAAGTGGACCTGGCATATACCACAGACATCGTCCTCTGGTATGTCCCAGCGCCAGGTAGCGACCGTATTCCACTTCTTGATGGTGACTTTCATGATGTTCTGTGAGATGCTGAGCCACAAGATGGGTGAAAGGAGAGATCAAGATCTAGGGGATCCGTAAAGAAAATATAGATCTAGACTCAAAATGCCCGTGCAACCCTTTGGTGTGAGGAAGGGTCAAGGTTTGAAGCACTAACGCAGACGCGGGGAGGCACATGAGCTGAGGTTGACAAGGTGAGAGGCTGAGAGGCTAAAGAGGTCCCGCGGAGTGGATGGATGGGCTGTAAAGGTGGGTGGGCGTCTACCGGTTGGCGCTTCAGTGACCTCATCCACTGGAAGCCACCCACTGAACAAGCTGCAACCCGCTGTAGACCCCTCCGTCATAATGGAACCCACCCGTTAGATATGACTGATGGAGGTGGTCCAAGCTCCAGTCCAGAGGATTTCGCCAACCTCGCCCGCACTGCTATCATCCATTCAAAGTTGACTCGATTGGTCGTTAACCTCTCGTCATCAACCTCACCTCGCGAGTTACGTCAAACTCTACCACAAATTCTCCGAGTTTATTCTCCCGCTGACTGATGCGGACGCATACGGACAGTTAAGCCTCTTGCTAACTGTCTCTTTTTTTTTGTTTTGTAATACATCTGTTCCACTGTAATGCGGCTCGCCTGACTCTGACTCTTATCAGCCTCTCAGGAACTTGCCCTACGTCAAGTCCTTGAACTTACGAGACTTTCTCATACTCTCAGGAACCGACACAACACACATTCAGAATGGCGTCTGTCGCATTCTGCCGCTCAACAAGAGCTGGCATCCCTCAATGGGGTTCCCAGGTTTTCCGACCTGTCCTCCTCACCCGTCGAAACCTCTCATCCTACCTCGTCTCCCCGAAAGAGCTTCACGAAGCCCTCAAGAAGAACCCTCCGTCGCCGATCAGCCCCGATCCTCGAGTCATCCCTCTTTGCGCATCATGGTTTCTTCCCAACGATGACCGATCCGGTATCCAAACATTCCGCGAACAGAGAATTCCCAAAGCTCGATTCTTCGACCTCGACAAGGTCATTGACAAGCGCAACCCATATCCTCACATGCTTCCTAACGCCAAAGGCTTCGCTGCCGCCATGAGCGAACTGGGTATCCGAAAAGAAGACACAGTGGTCGTGTACGACACCAAGGAGCTTGGTATCTTCAGTGCTCCTCGTGTGGGCTGGACATTAAAGGTTTTCGGTCACAAGAAGGTTCACGTGCTAAACAACTTTAAGCTGTGGGTGGACGAGGGCCTGCCCACCGAGACAGGGGAACTTTACACCGTTGAGTGCGGTCCTTATCAGATCCCCCACATGGAGGAGAGCCGTGTTGCAAGTTTCGAAGATGTCAAGGAAGTTGTACATGACCACAACAAGGAGGGCGCAGAGGGTATACAGATCATTGATGCCCGACCTCAAGGGCGTTTCACTGGTGAAGATGCTGAGCCCCGCGAGGGCCTCTCTTCAGGGCACATGCCCGGAGCTATCAACATTCCCATCAGTGCCGTTCTTGACCCTCAGACCAAGGCTTTCCTCCCCAAGGATCAACTAAAGAAGGTGTTTGCGGAGAAGGGTATTGACTCGGCGCGTCCCATTATCTCAAGTTGCGGTACTGGTGTGACTGCCTGCGTCATTGACGCTGCTCTTGAGGAGGCTGGTGTTGGATCTCCTGAAACAAGGAAGGTCTATGACGGTAGCTGGACGTAAGTACCTTGGCAGAAAGTTCACGATGTGGAATTGCGCTAACTGATCTCACAGCGAGTGGGCTCAACGAGTGAAGCCCTCAGAGAACTTGATTGTCAAGACGACAAAGGAATAATGTGGCTTGGTGTTTGGTCTGAAAGAAGGCGGAATACAAGGTAGTTGAGCTGCGATACCCTCATTAATGATGGCCTGGAGTTGCCAGGCGTGTACGAAGAACATGCATTCCCCCATTCCTCTCTGTGGTTTTAAGTCTGAGCATTCATGCGCTCATGTTTCTTGTTAACGGGTGCGAAAAATGGTTACTGGTTGTCCCTCTAGAATCCCCACACTTGTACACTTGTGCGTAGTTGTTGAGTATATATACGCGAAACAATTGACTGATAAGTTGACCAATTTCTAGTCTTGATGACTTCTAACAACATGCATTTTCGGGACCGGGATGTTGAAGTTCGCCGATCAGTCATGATGGGCGGGGTGGCTTGACTGGTCTGACCGAGATACACACCCTGCAGGTTTCGGTGAGCTCCCAGGTGAGAATTGACCCCACTATTTTCACCTCAAAAATGTGGCCTAACAATCAAGGCAGATCCCGCATTAGGGCTCGCTAACGTGTGCACATTCCCCAAAAATTCAATCTAATCCAAGTGTGAGAGAACCCCGCCAGCGAAAAAGTTACCAGCATCGCCGGACAACACCAACACTTTGCTCTTGCGCAGACCATTTCTCTCTCCCCCTCGCACCCACCAGCGCAATCAACACATCTCTTCACAATGGCTGACCGAGGAGCAAGCTCTCGCGGCGGTGGTTTCGGATCCCGAGGCGGTGACCGCGGTCGTGGACGTGGACGTGGCCGTGGTCGCGGTCGCGGCAAGAACGAGGAGAAGGAGTGGCAGCCCGTCACCAAGCTCGGTCGATTGGTTAAGGCCGGCAAGATCAACAGCATGGAGGAGATCTACCTTCACTCTCTGCCCATCAAGGAGTACCAGATTGTCGACAACTTCCTGCCCAAGCTCAAGGATGAGGTCATGAAGGTGCGAAAATAAGAAATTCCCCCATGACTTTGCATCTTCCTTTCTTGCGTTGCGAATAGCTTCACATGAGAAAGCGCAAGCGAAAAAGAAAAAGAAAAAAAGGCACTACTGGTGGAGAAAACGGCTTGCTAACATGTGCCTTTCCACAAACTACAGATCAAGCCCGTCCAGAAGCAGACCCGTGCCGGTCAGCGAACCCGATTCAAGGCCATTGTCATCATTGGTGACTCCGAGGGCCACGTCGGTCTCGGTATCAAGACCTCCAAGGAGGTTGCTACCGCCATCCGTGCCGCCATCATCATCGCTAAGCTCAGCGTCATCCCCGTGCGACGAGGTTACTGGGGTACCAACCTTGGACAGCCTCACTCCCTGCCCTGCAAGGAGTCCGGCAAGTGCGGTTCCGTCACCGTCCGCGTACGTATAACGAAGAAACAAACGAAGGGGAAACCCAGGTAGAAAGAGGGACGAAAATAACTGACAACTGTAATAGCTCATCCCCGCTCCCCGTGGTACTGGCCTCGTTGCCTCTCCCGCTGTCAAGCGATTCCTCCAGCTCGCCGGTGTCGAGGACGCCTACACCTCCTCCGCCGGTTCCACAAAGACCCTCGAGAACACCCTCAAGGCTACATTCGTGGCTGTCTCCAACACCTACGGCTTCCTCACCCCCAACCTCTGGAAGGAGACCAAGCTCATCAAGAGCCCTCTGGACGAGTACGCGGATACCCTGCGGGAGGGCAAGCGATACTAGATTGGGAAAGTTTTATGATTGGAGCTGGAAACTGGTGCCGCGGAGTCACGATCCCTTGTGTTTCATTGCATAGGTTGGCCGGTTAGGACACGTCAGATCTGATGCTATGAGAGA
Organism: Fusarium sp. PT; assembly: GCA_021020635.1. Lineage (NCBI taxonomy): Eukaryota > Fungi > Ascomycota > Sordariomycetes > Hypocreales > Nectriaceae > Fusarium > Fusarium sp. PT. The sequence goes on from JAHMRZ010000011.1 coordinate 1,100,324, forward strand.
TAATGGCTTAAGGTCTGAATGAAAAGAAATTTCATCCTTCACGTTGCGTTTTTTTGCAAGAACAAAATATCTCGGTCCCTCATTATCTATCTATCCTGCGTGTGGTGAACAAGACTTGGTGAAAACTAGAGATGTTGAGAAAAAGATACAACCGACTACCCAATTAACGAGTCTACTAACCAAGACAAGCTTACAAAAGACTAACACGAAAGCAAACTAGTAGATCCTGCCGACCATCCAGAACGACGAAATCAATTGCACCTCTTATTCTGTGCCACGGGGAGCTCTGCGCGGGGCTGCATCTTCCTCTTGATCGAATTGCCCAGGCGCCTTGGGCTTGGTCTTCTTGGTCTACGTACTAGGTCTTCGAGGCCGAGAACGTCTAGGCCCCGACTCCCCAGCTACCCGCACGGTCATGGCTGATGCCTCTTCATCGCCAGCTTCCTCTGCAGATGTCCTAGGCATTCGAAGTGAATCGGAGCCAGGATCTGTGCCGGCTGGGAATGCCGGAACCATAGGTGAGGGTGCTTCCGCACGGGTGAAAAGTGATGCTGAGGATGGACTAGCTTCGCTCTCATTGTAGAGCTGTGCTTCAATCTCATCCACTTCAACGTCCCTGTCGTCATCCTCATCATCGTCGTCAGCACCTGGCATATCCTCTTCAGAAGACTCATCCTCTGACTCCTCGGACGACTCAGTTCGAGGTCGGCTCTTGGGGATATTGCGAGGATCGACTTTTGGCAGAGCAGTAGGATCATCTGGGACCTCCCTGCGACCGAAGAGACCCCCAAAGCGTTGTCGCCAGGTGCGCGGTTCCGCCGATTCAATACCTAGAATAAGCTGTTAGCATGATCTGTCTCGAGATAGGGCGGTATAACTTACCTGACTTGACAAAGTTCTCAATAGCCTGCTTCTGCAGAGGTGTATCGCCGAGGAAGTATTGCGGAGGACCAGGTGTAAAGGTACGACGAGAGTCTGCCAAGTCGTCAAATGTTACAGCAAACTTCTCACCAAGCCCAGGGATAGTATGAAGTTTAGATTCAGATGCATCCACCTCTGTGTCCATCTCTTCAGTAACGAATGGCGACGGTGCTTTTGCTTTAGACTGTGTCTCTTGTTCACCCTGAGGCTGCGGTTGAGGCTCCAGAGGAGAAAAGGGGGAGAATGGGACCTCTGGCTCCTTGGTCGATCTCCTCTTTGGAGTTGGGGGATCCTGGGGTCCGGAGGACCTGATGTTCGCGGCTGTCTTTTCACTTTGCAGATGAATGGGCCAGCGGTTGATGTCCCAGTATCGCGGCGCCTTACCCTTTCGTTCAGGGTGCGCAAAAGACCAGACTGGCTCGCGACGACGGGGCGCCTCAATCATCTTGCCCTTGTCGTCGACGTGACGATAAATGCGGTTTGGAAACAGCATACTTTTGTTCTCGTATGCTTCGCGAATGATCCCCTCGCGAATCACATCCATGTAATCCCCCTTTCCATACTTCTCAGGCGCAAACTTCTCCTGCGTCGCTAATTTGACGATATCTTCCTCCTTCAGTGGGGGATCCTTACTCGTGACAAGCGCTTTGTGCTCGGCATCTAGATGCCATAGGCGCGTGACCTCATGGACGAACTGACGGTTACGCTCACGCTGGTCGCGAGTAAGTTGGCGCCTGTACACCTCCCGCTTTTCGCGCAGGTCGTGGATGGTCTTTCCAAGTCGGAAGCAGAGTCGTCTGAATAACTGCTGGGTTCTTGGCAGGTCTTCCTTGACGGCCTTTTTGTCGCTATCAACGACCTCTTCCCAAGTGCGGAGCTTGTCGATATTAGGGAGTCCAAACATGTAATCTCCAAAATCATTGGAGTCGGGAATGCTGATTTTGGTTGACATGGTATCAACATCCGACTCAACGTCCTTGTTGGCTTTATCGTTACTCGAGGTTTCTTCACCTCCGAGTCCCAAGCCACGCAAGAAGGAATCTAGGTCCTGATCTGTATCGAGCCACCTGACACGATGTTCAGGATGAACATCAGCCCTGGCACGGCTTACGCTCCCATCTTCGTCTAGTCTTTTCTTATGTTAGTGTCAAGTTTGTGAAGAGATAGGACAGGGGGGACTCACTCAATAATGTTTTTCTTCTCCAGTAAATCCAATTCATACTCCGCTTCGTCTCGGGAGAATCTCCAGCGCTTCACAGGGCCGTAGCAATCTCGATTGAGCTCCTTTAGGAAATCATCAAAAGAATACACTGGGACATCCGTTATACCTTCTCCATACACAATTCTCATAACTCTTTGTTCGAAAATCTTGGAGCGAGGGCTCATATACTCGGCTCTGGTACTGTGGTGTATCGTGGATGAATCGATAGAGTACTCGCCCAAAAGCCTCAAGAAATCTTCTTCCTTGGGTCGTATATGAGCCAATTCTTTGGAGCCAGGCATGAAGTCTTCCCCTCGGAAGTCTATTTCCGTTTCGTCCCATCGCTTGCCTGAGACTCCTTCAAATAAGAAGTGGAAAACATTGGACAAGAAAGGCCGCCGATTCCTTTCCTTCTGCAACGAGATTCGTTCCCGTAGTGTTTGGCACCTTCTCAAAAGCGCCAAAGACTTCTTCATCTCGTGGTCCAAATAATCATGGTTGATCGGCCCTCTCCAGTTGTGAGGCAGATCCATGATGGGCGCCTTTCGCTCAAGCCATAGTTTATGGCCATGACACTCTTTCACGGAGTGCTCACGCACAAGATTTGCCCAGTAGCGCTCCCAGTCAGTGAACGATTTGAGTGCCAAGGTGAAACCAAAAGGGTCACAAGACTCCTCCTTAGGAACCTCAGCTACCTGCATGACAGGGAGAATGATACCCGCGTCTGGCTTCTCTGGGATCTTGGGTGGAGGAAGAACAAGCGTACGGAAGACATTGCAGACTTCAAGATTTTCCGCGTTGTCCATAAAGCGAAGGGTATGCTGAAGAGCTGCTCGTTGAGTTCCCCTGAGCGTGGCAAATGCATTAAATGCGTTGGTGCTGAAATGCTCTTTATCACCTTCTCTCTTGAAATCGGACTCGGCCTTCTTGATGTTCTTGTCTGTAGCTTCCATCCCTGAGAAGAGGCTTTTCTCAAAAGCGTTGTTCTCAACCTTGACCAGTTCGCGAGGAGGAGAATGAGGGCCAGGTGCAAAGCTCCAAAAGTAAGGAACTTCTGATGCATATACGCTGACATACTTCTTGAGAATATTTTCGGGCAGCTTATAGTGCACATCAATGGCAGGTTGGATTGGGTTGAGGAGCAAAGTTCGCTCGCTCATGTCATCATCTCCTGAACCATCAATAGGGTACTCAGCACTGGGGATTGAAGCCCGTCTCTTATTCTGCTTCGGCCACACGTCATTAAATTTGAGGTTCAACTTGGCCGTGCCATAGTGATACTGCTCGAATATCCAGTGAGTATGAAGCATATCAATAACTTCATGGAGCTCGGCGCCCCAGTCCTCGCCTTGCCAGTTGTAAAGGAGATATGAGAAATACTCAGTCAACTCTGCAAATTTCTCACCCCAGTTCAAAGTTCGGTCGGTGTCCTCATCAGCAAGAAAGTTCTTGGCTCTTTGGAGGATAATTCTGGGCTGCTCGATCTTCCATCCTTTGTAGGGATAGCGGTGGAAGTCAAGCTTAAGGCCACCGCGGGACTTGATGTAGTTTTTGAGCCAAGCCTCATTTTGGGCTCGGCGAGACTGTTCAGTTCCAGGCGCTCCAGTGCTACTTCGAGTACTAATCGTAAAGCCCGGTATAACCGGCCTCTCAGTAGTGGCTGGTTGATCTTGCTGCTCTCGAGGCTCCGTAGGCTCCGTAGGCTCAACATTGATGGGAGGAAGTGTAGTCGAAACACTAGCGGTCTCTTGGGGAGGTTGCGCGAAAGGACGTGGTTCGAGTCTGGCCCAAGATATTACTTGTTGCTGCCTAGCATTTCGCTGACGACTTCGTGTACTCAGGGTAAGGGTTCTAGCCAATGCTGCGTTAGAGGGGCCTGGAATCATGTTAGTTTTGACTCTTGTCGCAACAGCCTCTGAACGACTTACCGGCCAAAGGTTCGCCAGCTTGCTGGTCCTCGGTCTTGCGCAATGCTTCCTTTTTCGCACGACGTGGAGACTTAGGAAACTGGCCAGGCGATCTTGGCCTTGATGGGACTGCCTTAGTACGGCCTTCTACCTCTTCAATGCAAAATTAGCATATTGCGCTTCTATAATCAGAACTTGTCTTACCGTCAAGAAGTTCCCGGAGGCCCAACTGAGGATATCTGCTGGCGAACAAATCGATCGCGGCATGTAAAAATGCAGGAGATCCTTTCATGAATGTGCTGAGACTTCCTTCTAGCAGCAAACGCTTTAGAGTGGCAGCAAACTCAATAAAACTCTGGTTCTGTTGGAACCGCGAGTATGCTTGTTGAGCTTCAACAGGGAGACTCTCGAAGTCGAATCGAAAAGTCATAAGAATCGTTCCTAAAGAAGATCAGTATACTAGTACAGTAACTGTTATGTTGTTTGTCATACCCAAGAGCTTCTGAATCCTGTCAGATCGACGGCTAATGCGTTGCCCTTCGGAAGTGGTCGGCGCAGCCGCTGAAGACGCATCACGAACCAGGTTCAACCCGGGAATCCGCGGAGTGTTGTTGTTATCCACAGGCTCTGCCATTTTGGATCAACGACCCGTTTCAATATGTTTCGGATGTATTGCAGGGTCAGTAAATCAGTGACGAGAATTGTCAAGACAGAGGTCTATGTTCAATATTCAGAGAAAGTTGCGAAAAGAATGGAAGGAGGAGAGACAACCAGAAAGAGTGGGTGGAATAATAACGAAAGAGGAAATCATGGGCAGTCCTATTCATTTGACCTATACAAACTCAAAGCCTGTTGCCCATACCGAGGAACAGACAAAGAATGCATTCGGGAGCCATATTGGGCATTGACACTTGCCAGGATCTCATTCACAATAGGCACAACAAAGAGGTCGGCGTGTCCGTTCCGCAATGGGCACAGAGACCTCTCGTTCAAATTGCCAAAAATATACTTGCAAGAGGGTCATTGCGTCCAGGCACAATCACTTTCGGAGCATGAGTGAAGGGAGGGGTCAGGAGTTTGGTGTTTCTTTGTTTGCCAACAAGACGCCACAATCCACGATGGTAGCATTACTTGCTGGCGAAGAGGACAAAGGAAGACCAAACTAAGCTTGACTAGTCGAATCCTTAATATCGACGTGAGATATTGATGAAATCAATTGAGAATCGACTGTCACCAGTTCATTCTTCGATCAGCTTGATCGATAGCAAAGTACTTTTTGTAAGCATGGCGGATGACCACAGAACAAACACCAAGAAAGATTCTGAGAACCGAAATCATTCGCGTCAAACCGCAGATGATGTGTCGGCTCTTCAATGGCGTCCCGGGAGAGATCCAGCCAACATAGAGATCAATCGCAGGGTCAGGCGAAGCCAACGGCTTCAAGGAAATCATGAGACGAAATCTCTACAGGAAGGCCATCATGCTGGAGAAGGGCCATCCACAATATCTTCGGCTCATGGTCAACAAGACTCTCCGGAAGAACTGACGACAGCAGCATCGAATTCGTTTGAACCGTCCGTGCAATCGTCTTCCATAATTGTTGAGCCTCCAAGAAGGAGTAGACGAGCTATTCCTCCGGACTGGAAACCGCCCTTGGCCATCGGCGACTCACTTGGAAATAACCTCAGCCGTATTGAAGAAGCAGAGCGATCAGTCCTCCAGTGGGAAGCTATTGTCGAGAATTCGCGCAAAATTCAGCCACTGGCAGATTTGTCTGGTCTCGAACGGCAGCTGGAAAATGTCCGTCGAAAATTCGAAGAGATGGAAGAGTCCGATGAGAATATGTTGCCGGTGTGAGTGAGCCCCCTAGAAAGTAAAACATTCAATTCTAACCTCGCAGTGACGAACTCCAATCCACCCAAAGACAACGAGTTCAAGAGCGAATAAGACTTCTGAGAACATCTCTTGAGCGAAGCGACTGCCCAGCTGGTGATATCAATATCCGTGCCGCCATCCAAGCTTATCGCACAGGAAGAATCAAGTGCTGGGACAAATGGACACTCCTGTACGCGGGTCGTGTAGCAGACTTCTGCCCCTCATATGAATCTTTTACTCTTGATCGTGACGAGAGAATGGATCGGTACCATAACCTGTACGGCGAGGGCTGGCTCTGGTATGAGCCTCCTCTTGCACCAAGAGGCAACTATCAACCTGAACAGCTCATGGCAGCGACATGGGCGCAGCCCTCAGAACACTGCGGTATGTTGACGGGCTACGAAGCTTTCGGGTGGAATATCCACATGGGCTTTCGGCGCGTAAAAGGCTTCCACAGTCGCATAAACGAAAGATTGGGCGATCCTAGTCGCAGGAAGAGTGGCAAGGTCCTCCTATATCAGACAAAAATGAGAGAAGAAGGATCAGAAGGGAGAGACACCTGTTTTGTCGAGGATGAGGACAACGACAAGGCGGCACCCCGTGTGTGCTTTAACATGCAGCTTGACAGCGGAGCAACTCATCCCTGTCTGCACAATACCGACCTGGATTATATAGGTATTGATCGAAAGAGGTACCCGGCGCAAACACACACACCCATCAATACAGCAACGTCATCTGCAGTCGCCAAGATCTACGAAATGCGCGTCGACGTCTGTCGACACAACGGAGAGTCACTCGTGGGAGACAAACCAGTCTATCCAGAAGATCGTCGGGAGCTGGGTGGCATCGTTCCAGTCTTGGTCCTGATTCAATCTTCTGATGACCAGAGTGGACCTTTGGATGAATGGCTGAAAGAAGCTGAGATAGACGGCGAACATATCAGCGAAAAGACGATGGCGGAACGCTACAAAGGCCAGAGAGAAACGCGCCTGTCCGGGATGCTTCCATTTCAGGTGTGTTACTTTTCAGGAACTCCTGGAGCTTCTACATTCTGGTTTGGCGAAGATCGACGAGATGTTATCGGGACGGATCGCATGCCAGGTCAGCGACGTTGGGAACGACACAAGAGGGTACAGGGTGCGAAGGTCCCAGACGAGGTTCTCAACATGAATCGTCCAACGATTATCTTCGAACAGAAGAGCAATAATGGTACAAGAGTTGTTGACGTGGACTCCATCGAAGACCCGAACATGAGCTTCTTGACCATTGACGACAAAAATGGGTCAAGGCGAGTGTTCTTGAGAGCAGGAGAGGAGCCTAAAGAAGTGATTCTTAGCTCAAGGGCTAAGACTCCAGCAAAAACTCCGGCCCCTACGAGGGTATTGCGTCCAAGGAAACGGCAGAAAAGGTCCTCGTCGTGAGGGAGGTTGTGAATAGTTCCTCACATGATGGCGAAGTTGGAACTAAGTTCAGATAAGGGGAGGGTTGGGGTATTGAGTAAACTTGTACGGCCTTTGATCTTATATATTCTCTAGCATCTTGGATTCGTGAATTTTAATTCTTAAATGCTTGTGTATGGGATGTTTCAGACAAGTTTATGAAACATGGAGTTGATAAGGGAAGGCACTGGATGGACGGGAGGGTTCCAGCCACAGTGGCTACCTTGGTACTCCGTACCTGGCTGTAGATCTGGATCTACCACAGTGGGGAAAGCTGTGTTTATTCCCGGCAGCCACGATCCTAGTAGTAAAGTCAATGCTTGGCAATTTTTGAGGATAGATAAGGTATCAAGAGATTGTATTTGTATTATCCAGGGAAAATCTAGTTGAAGACATCGCAAGAACTATCACACACGGTGGGGTATGTTGCCTATATCTCGGTAGATTTCATATGGATCTTGTAAGACGTCCATAGCGAAAACGAGGCTCGGTTACATGCAGGTAATATTCATTTATAACCGATCACATGGATCCGATGATCCAATGACAGCATAACCCACCCAAGCCCGGTGCTGCAGCAACCGTCCTGCAGCTTAAGCTTGATAAAGCAATAAATACAGACTACTAGCTTAAATAAGAGAGTTTGATATATGAAAAGGATATGAATATGGCATTTATTATAAACGAGAATTCGAAAATCAACATTGTCTATCCTGTGTCTTGAACCGTCTTCTCCACTATTGACTGCAGTCAGCCTTAAGATCCCTCAAGGCTGCCTTGCCACGCGTGAGATGGGATTGTAGGAATATTCTGATTTGGTGAAAGCGCTTTTGAATGCTGACAGGACCCTGGCCCTAATGATTACATTGAGAAAGCAAGAAAGAAAAGATGAACGGCGCTTAGTTGACTATGCGGGTCGATAATATGAAATGAAGTAATTGTCCGAGCAAAAACCGGTCGCCTTGTTTTTGTCCATATCTACTACTACCTTGTTAGCAAAGCTTTCTTGACTTGTTATTTTGCTTTGTATTAATGACAGGGTAACTCTCACAGCTTCTGTCAAGATCTCAGCTTCAGCTTCAGCTTTCGTTCCTTTCTCTTCCCTTCCTTTACCTGCATAAAACTCCACTCTGCACTCCACGTTTGAGGGAGGCTATCCGTACCATCCCATCCCATATCCCATGCTCTTGGACCTAGAGAGTAGAGACGCAGACCTAGACCAAGACCCAGACCAAGACCAGCTTTATTCATTCCTTTTCAGCTATAAACACTTTCATAACCGACCTGCTTCTTCTGGCTTTTCGGTCAGATTCAAACTCCGAGTCTGGCTCCTCTCTATCTTTCCTAGACGTCATCCCTGGTAATGCTTCCACCATCTTCGACAATATTGTGCTTGATTTACTCTGCAGCTCTGCTCGAGCTTGGAATTATTTACCAAAGCACTGCCTATTAGCCCCCCACCTTCATCTTGGCAACCTAACGTTTGGTGCACTTCTCCAGAAACACACCCGCACGCTGGAAATAGTGCAGCTATTACTCCGTGGAGTAATACGGGATATCTGCGCTTTGGACGTTAGTGGTACTGCAGCTGGAGCCTAGGAACCAAAAACGACCTGAGCGCCCGCCGCTCTTCGCAGCTTTGGGCTCATCTCCATACCTAAGCTTTCCCCTCCATCACACCCGACACTACACTACTATACACTGCAGTAGCGAGACCTCGAGCGCCCAGCAACGCTTGGATTCAGGGACAACACCACCTTAAATCGCCAATTCTTTCAACCTTCACGACCAATTCTGGCATCGCGACACTCTCCAGTACCTGGCTCTGGCGTAGCCCGACGCTGTCGTCGCCATCGGGGCTCAGCCAGCCGCCCCCTCCGCTTCCGCTCTCGCCTTGTCGCCGTCATCTCCCCCCACTCGACACCGCCGCTCTAGGTACCGTACCTCACTAGGATACTCGGCTCCAGTGCCTCACAAGCCTTACGCTCCATCAACAAAAACACACAATCATGTCAGGCCCCGCGAGCGTGAGGGTCTCGGGTCCTCCAAACAGCAGCTTTCTCGTGGGTTATCCTGGTATCTCCGCGACTCTGGTATGTCAATTTCTACTCTTCTTTTTTGCTTACGCCCTTGCCTCGCCTCACCCTCACCCAGCTTTGGGTGCGCCGGGCTTCATCATGCTGACATCGCGGGTTCTTGTAGCCGCGCATCGAAGGAAAAGTTGAGATTCGCCCTGGCCAGGGCTTTTCCATGCCTGTCCCCGTCTCCCTCGTTCGAATATGTCTCCAGCGCCGAGAAACAATACACCCCGACGCCGACAGCCTTACGAAGCGACACCTAGGCGCCCCTCGCCGCGAGACGACGGACCTAGTTGGCAAGGAGCAGCTTCTATTTCGCTGTTCTTCCGGAAAGGAAGCTGAGAGAATAATCGCCATGGACCTTCCGTTTGTTCTCTTCATACCCTACGGTCGTGGTGGCGAAGAGTCAAATAGACGTATTCCACCCGCGTCCCTCCAGCTGCCCAGCCGCACCGCCGAAACATACTACGAGCTCGTCGTCACAGTTCAGCAAGGCCACAGCAATCAGTACAAATACACTTTTCCCATACCGTTGCAACGTTACGATACACTTTCTACCTTTGGCATGTACAACAAGCCCGAATCTAAACTCGTCACCAACGACAACATCGTGCATCTTGGCATCAATCTACCACGGTGGAGCTACGGGCCCAGCGATCCCATTACAGTATATATCAAGCTCTCACCAAACCTCGACTGGCTAAGTAAGGCGAAGCGCGTCACGATTGACAAGATCACCTTGACTGTCGAGGAGGAAATCACATATAACCCCGAAGGTGATGAGCCTTCAAAAAAGATCAACAAGATTTCAAGACAAGTACAAGTAGTCAAGACAAAGATGCCCGAAGCAGGATACGCTACGAATGTTGGGCTGGTATTTCCCTCCAAGGACCTGCGCGATCAAGAAGGCGTTGTGAAGCGAGGCAAGCCTCAATTTCCTACTTACGAAGTTACATCCTTTACCACGACTTCAACGCTGTACAAAATCGAATTCTACTTGGTTATTAAGGTATGACCCTCAAGGTCTTTAGGCCTCGTTTGCGCTAACAGTTCCAGGTCAATCTTAGTGGCGCCCGAGATGTAACCATACGACAACCGATCGTTATCTGCCCCCTCGATCAGCAAGCCTGTAAGGAAGAAATGGATGCCATCGAACAAGCCGCAAAAGATGCTTCACACGTCGACCCCAACAATCCTATGCTTCCTGCACCAACTGTCATTCTCGCCAACGACCGCGATTCATTACGAGCATTGGGACTTTGTATGGTGGGAGGTCAGAAGAAGCCGTTCATTGAGTGATGAAGGGTGAGGTCTACAGTTGTTTTTAAGTAATATTCTTGCCAAGCGCCACGCTCGTCCAGAAACGACATAACGCTTGCTGCGCCAACGAGCTGCAAACCGAAGCCGCGTCGGGAGAGATATCTCCCATCCTAGGATCGAGCGTGATGGTACTCCGATATAAGATTCGGTGGCATAGCAACAAGGTATGGAGGCCTGAGAACGGAACTGGGTAAAATCGAGGTTGCTCTCCAGTTGAAGTATACCCAGGGGTGTTTGTATTTTGGGCGATCCGGCGAAGATGGGACAGGGCTCTTGTAATAAAGGGCATACTTAATGGCGTTCCGGGGAGCACAAGGACGGGAAATGAGCACAGGCAGTGGGCAAGTGCACGATCGAAATGTTAACATGTAGTGATGTGAATGAGAATATATTGACGGTTATGGATCATCTACTCAAATCCGTAGACGTGTGTCTTTGGGAGCGTTGGTTGTGAGATCGACTAGGTGATATACTTGAGAAACAGCTCCGAAACATGAAGATACTGTTCGGAGACGCAATGATGATTTAACTATGGATATCCGTACACTTCTGGGGACAACTTCAGAGAGGACAAAGATAAGAGGGTTAGAATCTACGAGAGTGCCAGTACAATGCCATTGGTCTCGATAATATGGAGACGACCCCAAGTCAATACCCTGACAGAACCCATGATTGATCCCAAGAGGGTAAGACGATCAAAAAGAGTAAATGAATGGTTTTGGATATCTGGTATCAAAAAGGAAAAAATGAATTGAATCGCTGAATGCTAACTGGAGGGTTCGAACCTCCGCGGTTTCCCACTGCGGGTTTGGTTTCTGATAAGAACCTAAACACAGCGCCTTAACCACTCGGCCAAGTTAGCGATGATGATTCGTTGTTGAAGGAAGCTGGCCATTCTCGATCTATGTTGCTAAAGCCAAAGGTGGGGTGGAAAATATCATTATCAGAGCTTCATAACCTTGCACAAATTATCTTTCAACATCACTGCACACCAATCGACACCGAAATATTCTTTACCCCTTCGAGGCCAACTTATGGCATATTTCAGACCGATATAACATCAACGCCAAGCTTCAGGGAAGCTCTTTATCCCGCAATCTCAACTATGGCGTTTGACGACGACGATAATCCCCATACATTGGCCCAGCCTGTTGGAGGCACCAATGGAGCTGCGACAGAAGATGCCGACGATGACGCGCCGGACTATAAGCTCTTTCTATCCATGTTCGATAAGCATGGTGTATCAAGTAAAGCTATCCGCAAGGGCGAGAAGGATTTTGAATCACATGGCACCCGCGCGCAGGATGGTCTTCTCGAGGCGAGTCGCAAGGTCATGGATAATGTTCTGGGCTACACAAGGATACATCGCGAAGATTCCTGGCTTCGAGGATGGTGCTTTCCAGAGTGTTGGGCCGAGTTGGAGCAGGCTGGTGAGCATGAGGGGCTGTGGCTGCGTGACAGAGTTGTCCTGGTCGAGCATGGGCATGGTACCTGGCAGAAGGACATTGGAAGGGCGATACCGAGCAAGATTGAGCATCTGGGTGCGGGAAAGCTCTGGCTTTTGCCTGAGGAGGCTATATACTTGGTCGAGAGAGGGACTATGGACCTATGGTGGCCAAATCGGCAATTGGAGGATATACTTTCCAGCACAGATGATACACCAAAGACGGATATGGGACTCGACGACTACGACGCTGGACTGCCTTTGAGTCTCGAGGCAGCATACTCCCTTTTTATCGGCAATGAGGGTGAGAGAGGCAAGCTCACATTACCACAATACCAGGTTTACTCGCACCTGAAGCGAGGAGGTTTCTACGTCCTGCGTGCCCCTCCCTACCAACCACACACGCCGACACCCCAGTCCACAACCCTATGGCAATGGCTCTTCTCGTTCTTCGACTCAGAGACACAACCAACAAGACGGAATCCATCAGGCCCTCTTGTTCAGCCAGGACTCTACCGCGCCTACAGACCTATCTACGACCAGCTCGCCCTCCTCCCCCGCCACAAGCCGCTGCCTACACCTCCAGTGGTACACCCTCCGGAAGACCCATACCGGGTGTTCTTTCACGTTTGGAAATCCGGTGGCGCGCCGTTCTCGAAGAAGAACCCGCCGCCGCCCAACTTCCGCATCGCAGTGGTTGACGCTGGTGAGACGTGCGTACCAACACTCGAAGAAATCGAGGCGCTCATGGAGTCAACTCCCCACGATCCGCCCAACGAGGCTTGGAAGGGCCCTGGTCGTATGTACCAACGGTTAAAGCACGGACACCGCAACGTGCTAGTTGCGATTGTGGATCGTGGTCTTGTCAATTTCATGAGATTTGGCGAGGGAGCGTTTGGTGAGGAGAGACTGTTCGAGAGATACGATAATAGAGGGGGTCAGAGAGGTGGTAAGAAGAACGGCCGTGGTGGTGGTAGGGGACGAGGTAGGGGTAGAGGTCGTGGTGGAAGGGGACGGGGACGATAAAGTGTTAGATAGAGTACAAAGAAACTACTGCGATTACAGTAGATACGAATTGACGTTGAATTACGAGTGTGTTGAATACACCAGTAAAAGGATCGTGGCGATGAGCTGATGTACATCGTGTTTGGTCTTGAGGTCACGCTTGGGGTGGCCTTGTTGGCTTATAATTGAGGTTTCACTAATAGACGTGAACTACAGTATAACCAGGCATGTTTAGAGAGCAATCGGCACTATGGACGAGTTACTAGTTCAATCTTTATGGGAGTGTTTCGCAGCTGAAGTACCTCGCATCCTAATCTGCCTTGCCGTATCACCATTCCATGACCAGAAACTCTGTCAAAGACACAGACACACGCTCCAAAGACTTAAGTACTAGAAACACGATAACGTAGAGACCAAAGGGTTTCATTCAAGGCAACAGTCGGCTATGAGCATCTGTTGACTCACTTGCCTTTGGGTCCAGCCAGTCGCGACTGAGTGCTACCCGGGAGACGTTTCACAAGCATGACGAACTCAACCCATTTCGAGTCGGTTGTCGTCGAATAATGGGATACAGACCCTCGCCGGAATTGTCTTTTAAATGACTTTGTTCCAGTAGCCGAAGAAAGTATCTGTTTACTATAAAAATAGACGAATCATGTTACGAACACTCAGATAATACCGTGGATGGTGAAGTGATAACGCATGACTTCGACCAATACGCGGAATTAGAGTTAATGATGGAACCATATACAATAGACAATTGAAACCCTTCGGAACTCATATAAGCACGATAGTTATTAACAGTACAGGAGCGTAATTGACGCAACCATCCCTAGGCAACGCGAATTGACGGTTTGTGAGGCACGGTAACTCATCGCATACACTTTGCGAAGGGGCCAACCAGAATGTACCAACGGTGCGGTATAATACCGAGCTTCTCTTTTTGGATCGAAAGAAAAACGTAAGAAGCCAGGGATTGTTTTTTTCTTTTTTAGATTAGTGAAAAAGGTTGCAGGGATTGTTGAACTGTCGGGACTTGGTGGACATGCGGGCAAAAAGGTCGAGAGATGGGCCGATCGTGGGGACCCAGTTACGTTATTACAAACCTAGCCTCGGGATTCAAGAAGAATACGGGGGACAAAAGCAATTTCGTTGCTGTCTCGTGATATGAGTATATGTATTTGATAGATTTATGGGAGAATGGTCGAAACTGCGCAGATGTAGTATAAGACCTTCTTTAATTTTATTAATATCCATCTGTTAACTTACTTGAGTGAATACTAGTATGAACGAACTGTGGTTAAATAATTCCGAGTCTTGCTATAATCCCCTTGTCTAGGAACTTTGACGTGTGAGTCTGACGACAACCGAGTCATAGGATAAGCATTCAAGTTTCACAAAGTCTTTTCAGAAATATCGCCGTAGACAATAATATTGGTTTCGCATTGCGCGTCATCGCCGTGAGCGTGTCCTCAGGGAGACAGAGATACATGCCTTCCGCGCTGTTACGCCATTGGTAAACCCGGTCTGACAGGATCGCCACATATTCTGGCCATTCGGTCAGCACTTGGCAGGATGGATATAATCTGTTTAGTATGTTCGGCGAAACCGAAAGAAACCGCTGACGAGAATTCACATGAGTTAGTGTAAGCAAGTATAATGATGCAATCCTGTTCAGAACGCGGCGTTGTAGCGATATGGAGTCATTTATCCGTTTTAGCCCTCTGTATCGCATCGTACTCTACTCCGTATAACACCGACGGTTCATTTCAGTTGAGTTGAGTTTGTTGTACGTAGTCTATTGGACTGGATTGGGTTGACGGCCTTTCCAGTTCTCAACCTCGGCAGTTTCGCGGTGTAATGTTCCTGACACAAGTGTTGTGTGTGCCTTTTGAGTTGCTGAGTTGTCCAGTCTAAGAGTTTACCAGAGTCAAACACAGCACATATCAGTTGATCATTCACAACTAACAGAGAGAGATAGCACAAAAGATAAAAGCAGCCGACAACTCCCAAACAAGAAGCTGGATATTATTAGTGATCAATGCCAGACGGAAAAATAGAGGGCGTGTTTCTGCGTTTAGATAGGGCGTGCGTATAAGCGCGGATGGTTTTGAACCATGAAGTTGCGAGATTGCAGATTTTCCCTCACAAGATTTGGTTTCTTTCTATTGGCCACGGTTCTAAGCTGGAACACAGCGCTGTTATCTGATTGGCTACAAAGGGGAGCATATGTCATCATAATGTACTGGCACTATTCCAGCACCACATGCCTCAACCTTCTGGCGTTGCAACAGGAGACTTTTAAAATTCTCTGATGCTTTGACTTTTGAGACGCTGCCACAAATTGCAACTACGAGTTTCAGATTAACAGCGCGACAAACGCCGAGTTAAGTATATATACACCAGGTTGAAGCTCTGACTTATAGGCAAAAAGAAAAGAAGTCGGAACTTGCAATATCTACTACCTATTGAACTAGGGGCCCGTCCCATTAGCTTGGGCTTGCGACTATCGACTCAAATCGTGGCATCATGCCTATCAAACTCTTGGCGCTGCTGCTAGGGGGCGGTGTTGTGGTGCGCTGTGCTGTGTTGTATGCTCTCGCTGAGTTGGCTGGCTGGGCCGATCAGTCAGAGAAGGTGATTCAGGTCAGCGACTAGTGGTAGAATAACGAGGCATTGTATCATATTGTATCCGTATTCGTCGAACGGTCAATCTGGAATCTCGTATCCTTGGCACTCCAGGCCGTGTCTCCGTATTTTTTAGTTAAATGTCTACCTATGAATCAGCGCATTGGTGTTGAGAAGGCGGTGTCAGTGACAACTCTGCGAGTGATGCACAGCGACAAAGTGAGGGGAAAGTAATAAAATAAAGTAAAGTAAAAAAAAAAAAGACTCATTCAAAGAAGGACGCGACATGAGAGAGAATAAAGTTCAACAGAATACAAGGGTTTTCACTGGTTAAAGTTATATCGGCACATCACGTCGCATATGGAACGTACGGATGCGCATGTTGGCAACACCTTATCTGAGGTTCTGAGAGGTCCATGAACCTATAGGCGTGCCCGAAGGGAATCTGTGGGCGTGCGTCTAGTATTGCATGAGTTGGCTTAAAGCGTCCACCTATGAGATGTTTCATGACTGATCATAGTCATTGCCAAACAGCAGGAAAGGGGAGTTGGTAGAAATAGTTCCGAGGAAAAGCAGAATATTAAGAGAGAGCACAATTAGAGAATGATTAACCCGTAGCGTGGCCTCTTTGGTTCAATCCTGTTACTGTAATGCTCTAGGTCAATTAAGCGTGATATTGGATCAAGGTTGGCAAGTTACATAAGCCAATCAGAGTCGACCAGGTTGATGCTGCAAATCTCTAAATAACGAAAGCACAGAAACCCGTAAACTAACTTACTGAGTGCGTAGGTGGAAGTGGAAGTGGAAGTGGAAAGAGGGGTTAGCCAAGCTTCAGAGAGTCAAATAGCCAATCTCTTGGGCGACTGGCCAGCGTGAATTGCTCTCCCTTGTCAACTAAAACACACTCACTCACTCACTGCCTGGCCTCTCCTCCGCCAGTGTCAGTGTCAGAGAGGGTTTGTTGAACATTGGACGTAAGAAGGAAGCATCATCATCTTTCATCTATTTCCTCCCCTTTTGAATGTCTAAACTCTTAGTCAGGAATACATCTACAAAAGCCCACTCTTTTCTTCTCCGGCTTCCACATAAACTTCTCCTTCAATGGGGGGCCAGGCCTGGCAATTAATACGACGTAGTTGACTTTCGCCTTGGCTTTTTCCCAAGCCCCACAGGCACCCCCATTTCGACTCTAGGGGACATTGGCCTTGAACTTTAGGTAGCTGATCTATTCATTTGTTCACTCACTCACTCACTCACTCACTCACTGTTCTTCAACACTTGGTCTCTTTCCTATCACACCTTCTCCTTGTCACTTTGAGACTCAGCCAACTTAAACTCTCGACCTCAACAGCAGTTGCGCAGTTAACTCGTATGTAACCTCGTCAACTATCTATCCTTTTAAACTTCCCCAACCCTTGCATTACTCTCTCACACTCTCTCCCCTTCTTCTTCAATTACCCATCAACTTCCTATCTTGAGTTGCGCTTGCTGCCCTTCATTAGCCCTGTCTTCCACCCCCGGCTCTAGATTTCAGATTCCAGAATCCAGATCTTTAACCCAACCAGGGTGTCCGTCTTGACTCTCCATTCCTGCTTTCTACTCCTACGCCATCCACTTTCAACTTATTTCTTACCTTAACTTTACCTGACGTTATTTATCTAGTACCTAAAAGGTGGCCGTGCTAATTCTACCTAACCCAAGGTAATACCAGACCAGTTGGAGAGTTGCAATTCTCGACGCGCAAGTCCTTCTTCTACAACTAAACTCTGTTTTCGAAAACGCGCCATCGTTATTCTCTCCAATTTTTCCCTCTCTTCTCCAACTATCAACTTGTCTATATTTTTTCCACTCAACCAACTCGATAATAGTCGTATCGCGAATCAACATCGCTAGACTAAACGTTATTGAAGTCGCGTCATGGACATCGATAGCGACAAGCCAAGGCCATCTGCGCCATCTGAGCCCATATCGCCCGCGCCCTCATTGTCGGCTGTTCCCAAGACTTCCACCTCAAGGGTTGCTTCACCAATTCGTGCTCCTACGCCTGACTCTGTGCGTGCTATAGTTGTCAAGAGCCCAGTTCCCGAGAGCGCGCCTGACAATGCCTCAAATGGCGTATCTTTGACTTCGGCGCCACAAGTCACATCAACACCTAAGATGCCGCGATCACCATTACCGTCTACTTCAGCTCCCGTTGTCAAGGAACGCGTGCCTTCTCCTGCGACTGCGACTGCGACTGCGACCATGCCCTCAGCCAGCGCTATCAAGAGAAAATCACCAGCTCTTGCTACTGTGAGTTTGGCTAGAAGCCCATCACCAAGGCAAGTCATTATTCCAGTTTTTATTGTATATTTCTCATTATGTCACCTTGTCGGCTCTTGGCCATCTTCCTTATTCCATCACAATATCATGTCGCATTCAATTGCTTCGCCATGATGTCTTTCGCGTTCTCAGCCAGTCAAGTGATTGAGCCAGTGAACGAGTGGCGTGGCTTCTGGCAAGGGTTACGGCCCAAGTCAGTTGGCGTTGCCCGATTTGTCAACATCAGGGCAGTTGTTGTTGACCGCATCTGGCCTGACTGTATCCGTATCTCATCTTGATTTCTCAAAGAGACGGTCGGTGACTGTGAATCAGCGCAGACAAATCAAGGAAGACAGGAATATTTGAACCTAAGCGGTGTCAAAATGTTGCCCAACATGAGCAGGCTGAATCATGGTTACAATTGTAGCTGTAACTGCACTGCAACTTACCTGCTTCATGACAACTGGCAGCAGCGATTTCCTTCCCTTCCCTCTTATTCTATCCTAGCTCAAACCTTCTTTCATTCCTCATACTTTCATCTTGTTTATGCAATCTGTATGCGCTCTTCCCTCAACACATAGCAGCATACCCACTGGTTTTGGACTGTATCATCATTTCCTCGATCGTCAACCAAAAAAGAGGACCCTGGTAGTCACTACACTCCCATTGCATAGACCCAACCTGTTTGACTATGAAATCTACTCACACCCCAGAAGATGAAGGCATGAGGTATACCAGTCCCTCTTCCCTTTCTCTTTTGGTCTTACATCCTTTACCCCTACAACCCTATTGTCTTTTCCCATCATACTGGCTATTCTATACCCTGCAAACCCTTTGCAACCACGCCAAGTCTATCACTCCGACAAGCTCCAATTACACACACAATCTCTTAGGATAGGATAACTTCAGTTCAAACTTGTTGTCTATTCTAACACATCATCTCCCATCGATCAAGTAATCATCTGCCATCATACTTTCTGTATAAGTACAGAGAGTATGAATTCGTTCAAACATGTCTCTTATGCTATCTCCGTTTCAAATTACAACATCATGCAAGCAATAACTAACCCAACTTACAGACTGGGCAACGGCCGCAAAATCTCAATTGGGGACGGAGAGGCGGAAAGCGAGCTTAGTGATCCAGCAAGCACTGTTCATTCCCCTTCTGGGGCTGACTTCAACGAACTTGAAGACGAGATCATTGTAGGAGCACGAACCAACGGCATGCGCAAATCATCTCCCATTCGGCCAGCATCTGAGCCCGATGACGAGACCATGGCAGATGCTGACGATGAGCCCGTCGTTTCTCACTACCCAAAACGAAAGCGAAACTCCATCTTTCATGACTTGAGCGAACGCAAAATACTTGCAGACGAACGACAACCTTCATCAGCTGCCACAAAAGCTAAGTCTTCCCGGTCTAGCTCAGGAGGCATCAAGGGTGTTGTAATCGGTTATTGGAGAGATTCAACTACTCCCAAAGATCTTAATCATGCCGTCATTGGCTTTATGGACGTGCGTGAACGTCTACGGACCAGAATACAAGCCAACACCATAGATGGTGAACCTCTGCCAGACATATATCCCTTGCCACCAGGTCCTGGAGGCAGTTGGGTGACCTTTGAGCGAATTGTGTTTTTGGACCATCTTGTTGGTCTTGATCACACTCAGATCAAAGAGTATGTAAAAATACGATCAGAAAAGACAGGAATTGAAGAGACCCAGGCGGAGAAAACCAACGCAGAGGCAGAAGCAGTCAGAGAAGCGTGTCGCCGAGCCAAGTTGAATCCTGCTGCTGAGAACGCCCAGAATCCACCTCAAATTGCGTATGGCCTTGATCTGCCCGAACATTTGCAGCGGGATCGCGACCCGAAGAGGAGAAGAACTAGTGGAGGATTCGCGCCAGTCAATACTGTTCCTTCAAACGGCCCTACGATCGAACACACCCCAATTCAACCAGCACCCGGTGGTCCTCAGCCTGTACGAAATATTGTTGATCCTCTTCCCGGGACTCGACCTACGCGCATTCTTATTGGCCATTGGGAAAAGTCTGAAGCGTCAAACCCCAACGATCGCCATGCAGTATATGGGATTTTGGGGCAGAATGACATGTTTCGTGTCAAGCTTGTGCGAGAAACCCGGGACGGGCGCGTATGCGAAGCAAATTTCCCTCAGGGGGCTGGTGCTCTGTGGATACCTTACGAGGAGGTCGCCTTTGAGCCGCATCTGAAGTCTTTGGCGCGGAACGAGGTGAAGGAGTATTGTCGCGTACGGCAATGGCAAATCGATCATGGAGAGACAGCCGAGGAAATCACCGCAAACGAGATTCGCGCTGTACAAGAAGCCCAAGCGAGGATTGCTGGGACAAACCACAAGACCCCTGCCCCGTTATCCATTGCGCCAGCCCTGCCCCGTCGTCCAGATGATTACGCCGAAGAAGTTGGCCAGAATGGACGGTACTCTGGTGGTCATGAACTTCGCCAGAGTCGCCGCGTCGAGGCCGCTAAAGCTGAAGCACGTCCGACACGCCAATACCCTGTCGAGTACGACACCCCTCAGCCCCCCGCGGTTTCTCGTGCAGCCGCGAGCAGGACATCACAGAACAACAACGCACTCGAACGAACCTCGGCTTTGGCTGAGCGCGAGATCTCTCGCGTCGAGCTTGCTCAGGAGCGTGCTCATCTTCAAGCTGTGAACCGTGAACGGGCAGCAGCAGCAGCAGCTCAGGCGACTGCCGCCGCAGCCGCCACCATTCCTGGTCTAGACGTTAACGGACGCCAACAATTTCACGAGAGGGAGGAAGTGCAACGTCTCAACAAGGTTTGGGCACGCCAGGAAAGTCTTCGCATGAGAGCCAGTGCCGATGATGCAAAGATGTTTGGTGGTATCAAATATGAACGCAAGGCCAATGGACCATTTACAGGGAAACTGGTATCTCAAGGGACAATCATTAACATTGATGGCGAAGACTACGTCGAATATCGTGTGCTCACGAAGCCATCGTTTTTCTAAGAGGGCCACCAGAGTTTCTAGATCGTCACTTCCAATGCTTATGCCCAAACGCTCGACTGCAGATGTGGATTGGCGATGAACCCGATGGACTGCAACACATAGAGACCACCCAAAATCAGCCACAGACCTTCGAATCTGTCATCAGGCTCTTTCCTCACGAATTCAATTACCTTCATACTCTACTTGCATATTTTTCTTTTACTGCCAGAGTTGCCACTACTCTGCATACTATAGGCGCAGGAAGGAAGCCTAGTTTGGTAATGTCGATGTTTTTCGATAATCAATAATCTGGAGTTGTACAGAAAAGAAGGCGACTCTTGCGCACTAGAATGACCCTTTTCACTCATCTTTGGTTTTGCTTTTCCTTTGTCTTTCTGGTCCTGGTACAGGTCCTGGTCCAAGGTTGGGAGGTGGAATGGTATGAATCCAGGAGACTAGACCTGGTGGAGATGGAGTGCATGATGCTAGAATGGGGTGAGCTGTGTGATTATACCCAGTACACACAGCCGTCACTCTATTTTTCTGTATAGTTGTTTAGACAATGTCCTTTATTTGAGGACTTTAATTCTAATGCTCTGGAAGCAAAGCCTTTACTAGTGCCTAAGCTACTGTTGCTCACATACTCAATTCGATGTCATGTATGTGATTCGACAATCATTGTGCTTTACAGCACTGAATCAGTAGTTGTCAAGGTTACGGAGAACAGCAGGTCTGTGTAAGTTCGTAGTCAAGTTGGCTGTGTGTATGATGTGGTGTTTTGAGTGCAAGGCAACTAGCCACTTTCGAGGCGCTCAACGTGCTAAGGTATATATCCTAAATTTTGAGCCAATCTTTACATCAAATCCCGATAAGCCGTCATCGTATAGGGGTCAGTACATCAGTTTGTGGCTCTTCGAAGCACTGAAAACGCAAGTTCGAGTCTTGCTGACGGCAAAAAAAATATCTTTTGCCATTTTTTGTAAGTCTCGTACATGAGTTTATTTGTGTTGATGGCTTTGTTTTTCACATGTAATGAACATTTGCGTCTGAATGAAGGAAGAGAAGCGAGTAAGGCCTGCTGTGTCGTAAATGCGGCCTCCGTCCACGTCCACGAAAATTTGTGTTATTTTACACGAGTTGTCAAATGATTCTCAACTGAGTCAGATCTACTGTTATGGTGAGTAAATAGTAGCTATCTAATCCATTCGGTCTCTCCTTGACTGCTGTCACTTTCTGCTGCAGATACAGCGTCTCCTACTGGTTACTTCAACCCCATTAATCTTTTTATCAAGCACGTAACGCGGGCTTGTCTGAGAATGGCCCTATATTCCTATGCATGAAGGGGTTTTCGAAGAGGTGCCAGTTAGGGCTTGGACTGAGGTTCTATAAAGAGCCAGCGGACTGGCGAAATATGAGGTGATCTACAGCATTGTACCTAACTGGTAGTGTAGCATTACTAATATGATATTACGAGTAATGGTCTTACTCACATGTGATGTGCAGTGTGTTTTGATACTAGTCTGACTACAGTAATCACGTCCAGATGTTCCATGGCATGGGCATGTTGTGCTTAAAAAGGGTATACTAAATCATAAACTTTGAGATCATTGCTTCATCTATAGGCTAACATTTGAACAAGAAAACAAAAAAGAGGAACTATATCAAGTGCTACCTCTCGGCAGCATCCTCTGTCTTCTTCTCCTCGTCATCCTTTTTCTCTCCATCGTTCTCGCCGTAATTCTCGAGCTTCATGTCCTTGAGACCAAGCTCTTCCTCCTCCTCGTCTGTACGGGTATAGTTCTCACGGTGAATTGCGGGGTCAGGGGCAGGGGGGTCAACGAGAGGCTGAACATAGCTGCTCGCGAAGGGGTCTGTTAAGATGATGGTGAATTGCTTCTCGCCTCTGATGGCGGCATCAAGACCGTCGAAGAAGGCAGTCCATTCGGACTTCTCGTTGCTGGCGAGGGAGTCTCCACCCTGGCCAACGCCCTCGAAGATCTGGGAGTGAAGGTCACCACGGACCTGAGTCAACAGACCCTCAACAGTGGTGAAGCGGCCACCAAGTGTGCCAGGGTTAACCTGGAGTTTCAGCTCAGGGCACTCAAGACCACAAGTTTCGCTCTTGAGGATGTCACGGCCCAAATCGGCGCTGTCCTTGACATCGAGGATGATCTTCTCACCCTTCTCAGGGATCTCACCACCCGTCTTAACATCGTTGGAGCGATAGCCACAGTCTTCGCAAACGGTAGACATGAGGACGACTTGCTTGAAGTGAGGAATATCAACCATCTTCATATGAGTGGTGCAGGGGCGCGTGCAGCCAGGGCATGTTGCGGGGAAGCTGTAAACCTCATTGGGGATGACATCGCCATCGGCAGTCAGACCGGGGTTTTGCGCTTCCCGAGCGCTGGCATCGGAATCGGAGATACCGAGAGCGGCGTTCTGCTCAGGAGTTCGGGCATACTCGTGCTTCTCCCATTTGCCAACACCATCCTTAAGGTCGGGTGCGATGAAGGAGTTTCCGGCAGGGTCATCGAGCCAGACACGGAAGGGGAAAGACTCGCCGTTCAACATGGCGCGACCCTTAGCGATGATCTCGGTAATCTTGGGGTAAAGCTCAGGAACCTGCTCCTTTCGCGCCTCTTGTCCCATCTCGAGATCATCAATGACGGTAGTCAAAAGGCCCTCAACGTTTGTGAGCTGGCCACGACCGGCAGGAATCTCGAGATCCAGCTCGATGAACTTGACGGTGGAAGTATCAGACTTGACAACTTGTCGCGAAAAGTCGGCGAGGGCTGTCAAGCGCAATTCGTAGTGGGTTCCCTTGGGCTGGAAGCTTCCGGCCGCCTGGATTTCGTTGTTCTGGATGTTGCAGTGCTCGCAGGAGAAGGACATGATGACGACCTCACGGAAGTAGGGAATCATGGTGAGAAGAAGTCTGGTGGTGCCCTGTATCGTCTTGTTAGTGGCTTTCCCATGCGACTTGTGGTGATAGTCCGACTCACATTCTTGCCGCAGTTCATGCATAGAGACTCAATCTCCTCAACGGCGCGCTCGTCGTCGGCATTTTCGGTGCCTTCAGCAGCAGGCGCAAAGTTCTTGACCTTGTCGCCGATGGTCTGGAAGAACTCCTCGGGAGTCAGCTTGTTAACTTCGTCGGTACTCATTTTTATTTTATTTTGTTTTGTCGTTGCTTGTTTCTGGTGGTTGAACCCGATGGAGATGGAGGGGTCGTCAGGAAATTTTTGGAGGGGCAATTACCCAGTTATGTCATGGGGTCCAGGGTTGGAGCAGGCGCTAGAACGTTCGGGACGCCGGTGGACAGTGGCCTGAAATGACTCAACCAACTTCCATCGATACCCTTGGGTTCCATAGAGACGGGCCTCGATTCATCCGACCATTGACTTGCACTGTTGCCCAGTAAAGGTAGAGAAACACGTCAAGATACGATAAAACATGGTGTTGGTTGCTGGCAATTCTATCTCACTTCATAAAATGAGAAAGACTGAGTGGATTTGTTGATTGTTGTTTCTGTCCTGAAAGCAACGCTTGGAGACCAACTTTTCGATTCTTGGCCCGTTTCTTGCTGGTGGCATTCGTGGTTTGTTTGGGCTGCTCAACAACAGGTGCAGAAACCTTCTTCACCTTGGCCTGCACTGCCTTCCGTCTCACAGCAGGTCCTGGGGCCGGAAGAGGAATCTTCGTATCGCGTTGACAGTTGTCGCAGTGAAAGGTCTTGCAGGGCCCTTCAGTCGCTGGTGTGTGTTTAGGGGTTGAGCTGGCACCTGGCTTTGCGCCCTTGGTCCTCTTTCGAATACTTCTCCTTGCATCGATTTTCAATGTGGCTTCTTGACCTGGAATCATGATGAGCCCACAGCCTCCGCATGTGTGTTGCCGCTGAAGGTCGGAAACTGATATTCCATATTGCTGAAGAAGTTGGCCGCGATGGCTCATGAGATGAGCAGAAGTCTCTGGAGCTGTGGCGCGCAGAAGATGCGCTGCATCGGTGAGGAAGTCGATAGTCCCTGGAAGCTCCGAGACTGCCATTTTGTTGAAGTTTTCTGGTCTCTCAAGATGAAATCGAGGTTGAAACTCGGAGCTGTTAGAGTTGGGAACCTTTTTGGACACAAACCTCGATCCGATGCGGGAAGTGGGTCTGATTAGATATGTGCTGGCAATGTCATTGGGCAATTCAATGTCTATTCGAGCCTTTCGACCAGCATCGAGGAATCACTTACATCTTTCTTTGGTAGTTCAAACCAAAGCGAAATCATATGGACAGTTGTTATGCCTCTTTAAGAAATCTTGCATTTGTCTAGCTTTTCTACTCCCAGTAAATCAACCACTTACTCGCCGCTTACTCACTCAAAAACATATGCAGCCCAACCGCTATGTCAACTGCAACTCCAAGTACACTGAGTCTTAGGAGCGACGAACTTCCCACTTGACATCGTTGATGCTCACTTCCTCGTTGGACTTCTCATCATACTCAAACCACTCGCCTTCCTCCAACTCGATGGCCTTGAACTTGGTCCCTGTCTCAGCACCTTCAGCGAGCCATTCGCCCTGTCACATATTAGCACCCTCCTACTAACAAAGAATAGTTCACATACCTCCGCCTTGAACTCGACAAATTCGAGACCTCTGCAGTCAAATTCGAGGATCTTCTTCGGCTTGGCTGGCTCCGTCTGTTCATAAGCCGCAGGTCCAGACTTGATAGACGCTGATGACTCTCGCTTGACGCTATGTTAGCTGAGTGAAGACATCTTAAGTTACGACACTTACCTTGCAATTCTTGCACTTCCAGACGAAATTGGCCTCGCCTCGGCTTCCACTCATCTCGTTGGTTTCCTAAGCCAGGGTTGTCAGTATATATCAATGCATTCGGGCAAACAAGTACATACGAAACGGTTGACCCCAACATAGTTCGAATGTGTCTCTCGGCAAGAAGTACACTGAACCTTGAACATGTACCAAAAAGGGTTATCTTGAGTGTCGTCTGGGCGCAAGTTGGTGACCCTGTCATATTGAGGTTGCCCCTCACGTCAGTGAAGCTCGCTTGAACTGGGTAAAAACTTGTTTAATACATACCCTTGCAGGTCGGCTGTTAGATACAAAGCAAACATGATAAGAGCTATGAGAATAAGATGTGGTGAATGTTATGAAAATGGCTGGTGGTGAGATGTTTGCAGCCTGTAGCACTCTTTTCAAAGCAGAATACAGTTGGTTTAAAAGCTATGGTACCGATGAGCTTGGGTGACAGTGGATTTTGGGTGGTGGGGTGTGAGAATAGCGTCTAAACTGCACCGGTCAACCGGGCATCACCACACGTGACTTTGGCTAATCGAACCATCTGTGACTGGCTAATTTATCGGCTTCCAATGGCTCCATGAAACACCTCAATTGAGTGATTGCCGTCAACGTCGACCTTCAATCGCTAGACAGCGATGTCCTGAACCTCAGAGCACCACCCAAAATGCAGGCTTTGTGGTCGAGAGCCGGCCAGGCTCATCGCTGTGGATGTCGCGCCTGCGAGACGGTCGTGGGCACTATCGGCCGGCGAGTGACGACCGCGGCTCGACCACGCAAAGTCACCTTTGCCGATATCTTTACAGCATGCTACAGCTCCATGTTTGCAACCGCCGCCATTGTTGATGCCGTACGAAAGGAGGACCGAAGACAGGATTTGGATAAGCAATTGGAGGAGACGAGGCGTGATCTGGCCCAGCTGAAACTCCGAAACCTCGAAAGGAGCCAAACATTGACTGGCATCGATCCCGCCCAGGATGAAGTGTCTCTCCGCCAAATGAATCACGTATGGGAGTCGATTAAGGAAATATACGCGAACCGACCATTTATGAAGGAAATCTACAAGCCTGCTACCATCCGAGTCGACGAATTTCTGAACCGAGTACATACCGATCAATACGAATGCCCCGACCAAGCAACGATGGATGCCCTTCGGCGCACGGATTATGAACGTCTCGAGAAAGTCATCATCCGCGAGGAGGCAGATAGGCGAATCCGTCATAGAAGGCCATTGAATACTCAGCAACTCCATAATGCCGGACGCACGCTTAGCCACCTTACCCAGCAATTACTTAAACGAGCCGATGCTTGCGACAAGTCCAATACGCCAAGCCCTAGCTTCGATGAGGCTATGGAACTCGCCCACCGTAGCCCTTCCTACAAGTTTCTTGTAGAGTCTGATTCTGAGAGGGTGAGAAAGAACCGGATCGATCTCAACCAACGCCTTCGGGAGGTAGTTAGTTCACCACTGAGCATCAAGGAAAAGGTTGGTCGCGTATGCTACAATCTCCTTGTATCCGCTTACCCGGCCGATATGCACACTTACAACACATTAATCGTTGCCTTCGACAAGCAAGGTTACAAGCAACTATCAGAGCCAGTGGTCAATTCTTATTACTATTACCGACGGCTTAGACCAACGCCATCGACTTTCGTGGCTATTTTGAACCACTATAAGACTTCTGGCAACTACGGACGGTTCTTGCGCAGTCTTGCATGTCTTGCTGGCATTGATGCTGAGACAGGGGCCAAGGTAAGGCGCAGGTTAGCCGACGAGGGTAACCCTTCCAAAAACGGACGCAACAAGACACAGACACAGACATGGACACATACTGGTGATTATTTCTGGGAGCATGCACCATTGGACAAGCCTCTCATTGAGGCTGCTATTCAGGGACTTCTCCATATGAAGCTCTTTGACCAGGCTGCCATGTTCTTTGTGTCGTGCATGAAGGTCAAGATTGTCCTGAGCACACATGTCATTAAGCAATTGTTTGATGAGTGCATTGTGGCTCTTGACTGGAGATCTGCTGTGCGCCTTATTCAAGGTTTCACAGATTGTGCCAAAACATGGCCGTCGATGTTGCTCGGCAGAGATCAGGACACAGCCTACCTTATCAGCCGAGTGCGTGTTCTGCTCGACTTGGCTGGTTTACAAGGCTCGAGCGACGAAGTACCCAAGTCTGCTCTTGACAATCTCTCTATATCTAGGCATGGATTCAGTCGGTTCTTGAGCCACCTGGCAACGGCAGATTCAACCTCTCGACTCGACCTGCAGGGTTTAAAGGCAATGGCCGATGATCCCGCAGCTGATCCTGCGGACGCTTCAGAAAGAAGGCTGCTTCAGATCGAGGCTCTGTGGAAGGAGCAAGACTTGGTTCGGAAGACGGCACGCTCCGTTGAGAGTAAACTGCTCTATCCCGACTTTTCCTCTGCTTTCCGTCAGTCAATGGCTCTGCACATTGGAAACACGGCAGCAAGGGACACAGTGGGGCTGAACGAGGAGATTATGAACACTTTTACGCAGCTTCCTCTTTCAACGCGGGTGGAGAACGGTATTGCAGAGTGCGAGTCTTTTCAAAACTCCGCCAATGCCCACTCGGTGAGCAACACGGTTGAGGAAAAGATCAAAGCATCAAGGCAGACTATATCGAAGCTGCAAGCTGGGGAAGAGCTTGGGGTGTTTCTACGAGACGAGCCAGAAGTGCCCGTGGCTAGAAAGGCGGCGGTTAAGCGGGTGAATGCAGCAGAGCGTAAGCCATTGAATGCGAGGCCAATGAGGTTAAGTACATGGCCAGTGGCAGATCGGCAAGTGGGATATCTGGAAAGGGCGAGTTTTGGCTAGGGGCGGATAGCGATGAGTCCCATGTAAAGATATGCATAGATGCTTCACTTACACGCATTCCTTTTTTTGTACTGTACCTAGAATTATGGACTTCGGAGCACTCAATTACATGCATAAGATACATGAATGAGATATTCTGTACACGTTATCAAGATTATACTACCCTGGCTTACCTTGTATGATTGTTGCAATGCACTCATCACGTAGATAGCAGACGTCCATCTTGTCATAAGCATCGCCTACCATTTATCCTTACCTCGGCACCCGCCCCAAGTTCTTGACGGTATGTGTCAAAAGGGCGGCGCCACTAAGAGTTTCCGTTCGTAATCGTGGGTGAACCCCTGGTCATGAGTTGAGCGGTGGTGTTTGACTGCACAGTATTTAGCACTTTCCTACTCCGTAGACAATAGCCATCAATGGCGGTCTGCGAATGTCTGGCACTGTATCCAACCCATGTTGATCCTGAACACATTTCCACGAGGGTCACGATGCGACCTGTTTAGTGGATTGCGCCCTGAATCGTGCCGTCCAGTCACGGGGCCGTAAAGGGTCCACGGGCCCAATTGGATTGGCGGGCTTTGACTCCGACTCCGACTCCAACAAGCTGGGCCTTCCTTCTGAAGGGGTCCATCCTCAGGTGGCACAGCCTGGGCTTGTTTGTAGGTGCAGGTGCGTGCCTGGTGCGTGCGTGCCTGGTACATTGAGTTACCCCAAATCGCCAGTGTAGCCAGGTACCTTCCACTGTACCTTCCATCTCCCCCACCACATGTCACTTCAAGTCATGGTCCATCGACTCCATTATCCATCAAATCCACGAATGTTGTTTCATGAATCGGACCTGGCCTTGTTCTTTTTTTGTTCTATCGCGCAGAACCGGGCTTATTTTGTAAAATCTGTTTGTTGAACTGGATCCATTTCTCCATCATATATCTCCATCGGCGTCGTCATTCCTCTCTTTCCCTTCCTCATTCCTTCCTCATTTCTTCTCTCCTCCATCGTCATCTTCTGCCATACGCTCTGCATGGGAATTGGGGTTGTCATACATGTACACCACTGAATCGCCGTTTGCTCTTAAAAGTGATTGATCGCGCGCGCGCAAGTTGCTTTGACGTCACTGGCTGTGTGATACAGCGTACATTCGTGAGACATCGACCCTAAAAAGGATTATCAATCGACACATTCTCCGCGATTGCGCCCGTGGGTGGGAAGTTTGCTTTGTTTGAACAACTATAAATTGCCCCGAGGCCGAAACGCGGTGTGCTTTGCTTCCCCAAGCTCTCTTCGATCGACCTTTCCGCGCTACGGTCGCATCACTTGCAGACCGATTCTTTTTCCTACTTTGTTACATCGATTAGAGATCTACACAGCATGAAATTCGGAAGAAAGTGAGTACTCACTCCAATTCCCCTGATCAACACCAACTCACTACCTATCCCAGCCTACCACGCAACCAGGTCCCCGAGTGGGCGGCCTCGTACATCAACTACAAGGGCCTCAAGAAGCTTGTGAAAGCGGCAGCAGAGAAAGCAAAGAACGGAGAAAAGGTGGATCCTGCAGGTGGGCGGCTTTAACGACTCTTGGTGTCGCACACTGAGCCTCTCCCCTAACTCCCAACGCAGAATTCTTTTTCGCTCTTGATCGAAACCTCGAAGATGTCGACTTTTTCTACAACAAGAAGCTCGCAGAGTTCTGCCGCCGGCTGAACCTCCTCCAGAACCGATATGGACGAACCACCGACGTTGTAGCTACCCTGGACCAGGATGAAGTTGAGGAAGTCATGGGTGCTCTTCTCGAGCTGAGAAGTCAATTCCGAAATTTGCAATGGTTTGGTGAAATTAACCGTAGGGGTTTTGTCAAGATCACCAAGAAGCTTGACAAGAAGGTCCCGGATCTTGTCACCCAGCGCCCTTATATCACAACAAAGGTCGACGTGAAGCCTTTCGCAAAGGAAACCAACACAGCGAGACTTCTCAATGATATCAACAAGTGGATGTCTGTGCTTGCAGAGGCCCAGACGTTCAATGACACAATGTCGGAGCATTCGACCCGTTCACTTGGTCGAGCTTCAGCTAAGGGTATGCTGAGCTTGCCCCAAGCTCAACTTGATGCTCTCGACCAAGCTGTGCGCAACGACGATGTTTCTTCCCTTGAGACTGGCCTCAAAGAGAGCAACGCCGTCGAAGATGGTGCCCAGCCGCTTCTGTTGGGTCTGCTACAACGATCCATCTCCTCTCGTTCAAAAGAATGTATCACTTTCCTTCTCGCTAACCTGAAGAGTCTTGACGAACCAGATGACATCAACAGCCGCAACTGTATTCATCGTTTAGTCATTCACATTGGTCGCACAAAGTCCAGCAACGCAGAGAAAGATTCGAAAACCCACCCTGTGCTTGCGGGCTCGCAGTTCAGCAACAAGCATCTGCAGCCTGGTGTAACGACCTCCGCAGCCGTCAAGTCGTTGAATCAAAACGAGTCCTTACTCCTGGATAAAGACGATGAGGCCGTTCAACTCTTCATGTTCTTACTGGAGCAGCTCCATCCGGAGCAAAGGGTCGCACTTAAGAGCCGCGATTCCTTTGGGCGCATGCCACTCCACTACGCAGCTCAGTTTGGAATTGTAGTTGTGTGCCAAATCATCATGTCCAAGATGCAGGAGTGGAACCAATTTCACGTCAAGGATGGAATTGATACACCTGAGTGGCAGGACAACGACGGTTATGCGCCTCTCCATCTCAGTGTCGTAGGAGGTCATCCCCTTACCACTCAGGCTCTCTTGAAGGGCGAGAACTGGGAGGGAAGCAGCAAATACAAGGCCGACATCCGAAAGTCAATCGCCAAATCGGGGGCTGTACTGGCTATTGCTACAAAGTCCAACTACAGTATCATCGTGCAGCTTCTGATCGATGCTGGTGTTGATATCAATTGGAAAGATAAGACCAACGAGACTGCTCTTCATGTTGCAGCTAGATTCGGACACGAAGAATGTGCTCGGATCATCTTGAAGGGAACCCAGGATCAAAAGGCAGACCTTGAGGCCACGGAAAGTACCTACTCGTGGACCCCTCTCCACGTTGCCGCTGTAGATGGCAGGTACACCGTAGCTGAGCTTTTGGTTGAGGCCGGAGCGGATACCACTCGTCTTGACTCGTCTGGCTGGACAGCGCGAGAGCATGCTGCGTTGAGGGGTCACATGGACATCGCAAGGCTGCTCGAAACCGACGCAGCTGAAGTTGAATCTCCTCCAACCCGACCCGTCGACACATTGCAGCCCACCCCCTCGGATGTGTCATCCATTGACGAGCGCCGCTCAAACGGCAACGGAACCACCAGCGTTCCTCGTGCCCCCGACGCCATCAAGAGTTTTGGTCATCGGTACCTGACTAACGAGAGCCTTGTCCTTGTGAGTCTTGGTTCCATGGACATGCGAAAGAATGTTGAGCCAGTCAGCTTGGACCGTGTTCCTCTTACCGAAGCTCATAATACACAACTTGACACAGCCCTGTCAATCGTTGTATCCGCCACTGGCGCCCAGGGCGAACCCACTATTATCGACCTTCCGGTCCATGATAGCATCGCTACTGAGCCTATTGTTTTCACGACAACGGATGCGGCCAAGGTGAAGCTTCTCTTTGATATCGTCCCAACATACTCGGGCAATGACAAGAACAAGGTAGGACGTGCAGTGGCACTCCTGTCTTCTGTGAAACCAACGCTAGGCTCTCGCCGTGTGAATCTGCAGGGAGACGTCTGTGTTCCCATCATGTCAAGTAACTTTGATGTCATTGGCACTGTCAACTTCAACTTCCTGGTTATTACCCCTTTCCATCATCCCAAAATGGAAATCAACTCACGGCAGACATATTGGAAGAAACTGGAGTCAACAATGCTGATCGGCCATCGAGGACTTGGTAAGAACTTGACAAGTAACAAGTCTCTCCAACTTGGAGAGAACACTTTACCATCTTTCATCGCAGCGGCAAACTTGGGAGCTCACTATGTCGAGTTTGATGTTCAGTTGACCAAAGATCATGTTCCAGTCATTTACCACGACTTCCTTGTCAGTGAAACAGGCATCGATGCTCCTGTCCATACTTTGACACTAGAACAATTCCTGCACATCAACTCGGACAAGAATCGAGAAACTAAACAACAAACTAAGAAGAAGCCTATGCCCACAGGCGAACCAGGTGATTTCCGAGCCCGCAGCAATAGTTTGGCACCGAAGCGCTCGCAATCTATGGGATTCGCTGGCAGCGGTCTTGATGACTTGGATGAGCGCATGAAGCACACAAAGGACTTCAAAGACAAGGGCTTCAAGGGCAACACAAGAGGAAACTTCATTCAGGCTCCCTTTGCCACCCTGGAAGACCTCTTCAGAGAGCTTCCTGAGCATGTGGGCTTCAACATCGAGATGAAGTACCCTATGCTGCACGAGAGTGAAGAACACGAGATGGACACATATGCAGTTGAGCTAAACTCGTTCTGCGATACAGTCCTCTCCAAGGTCTATGACCTTGCTGGAGAGCGGCACATTATCTTCAGCTCTTTCAACCCCGACATCTGTCTTTGCCTGAGCTACAAGCAGCCTTCCATCCCTATTCTCTTCCTGACAGACGCAGGCTGCTGCGATGTATGCGATGTTCGGGCGTCATCCCTACAGGAGGCTATTCGATTTGCCAGTCGCTGGAACTTATTGGGCATCGTGGCTGCTGCAGAGCCTTTCATCAACAGCCCTCGTCTGATCAAGATCGTGAAGGAGAATGGAATTGTATGCTTCAGCTATGGCGTTCTAAACAACGATCCTGTTATGGTTCAGGTAAGCGCTTCATGCACATCTATACACGTCACTTTGCTAACAGTCTTACAGCGCCAGGTAAAGCAAGGAATCGATGCTGTCATTGTCGACAGCGTCCTCGCCATCAGAAAGGGTCTGACGAACGGGGCAACGCCCGCTGAGCTGATCAACGGCGATACTGGCACAAATGGTACTCTCAAGCCGACTGATGAACTCAAAGAGAAGTTGGAAGAATTGACAGTCAATGGAGGGGGACCTTGAGAAGAACAGGATCGAGATCAAGTGGTGCTGGATAGGATGGAGTGGTAAGAAACTTGCCCTGGCTTCCACAGATAGCTTTACTCAGCCTCCTCGGGAGTGAGACTATGAATGGCATCAACATAAGACTATGAAACTAGCATTCCTATCAAGGATTCAGAGTGACATTTAAGGCGTGAAATCTGTCGATCAAGACAAACAGTGCGTCAATGACAGTTATGGGTATGGAACATGCACCAAAACCTTGCTGTCCGCTCAACGTGCAACTATCGTTACATGCAGTGTGGGTTGTATTGTGATGACAACGGCTCAACGCTCATCATTAGACCACTTTTTCAGATAAGGATTCATGCAGTCGATGGAGCGTCGTACGATTCTGCAGCAGGAAAAAGCCATGTCTCAAAGCATGACCTATCTTAATCCGCAGAAGCCAAGATCTACAGTTGTGCCGCATCGTTGTGGAAGGTGACAGAGACCAGGGCGTGAACTCTGCCTTTGTTGTGCGGAGCTCCAAATGTCAAGGCCTGCCTACTAGGGCCCATGTTTCGTTTCGAGGTAGGGAGGATTCGGAAGTAGTCAACCGGCGATTTGTACACCAAAACTGGTTATTTGTGTTCATACTCATGCTAGTAGATTCACATGCACAAGAGAAACATGCAGCGTCCGGAATGAGGAAGATAGGACTCTACTTTGGGATAGTGTTGTTTCATTTCATTGGGAATACGGATACCGTTGAGTGAACCAGGAAGAGCATACGGGTGAAGTGCTGCTTCGGAGCCGGGGGTTCAGACACGCAAGAGACATGTCTCAGTATCTACTCAACCCCAGCGCGTGATGGCTGACGATGTTGCATGGCAGGATGAGGGTGAGAGACTAAGAGTGATAAATGACAGGCCTGCTTGCTTCACTTGGCTAAATCAGTGATAGCTTGTCCAGTGCAAATTGAAACCCACCCACGCAGCGTCAAGATTCGTCAAGGAGCTCTTCTGAGGCCCCGGACCAACGAACTTGAAGGGACAAACTCCGAGCAGGTCAGGTATAACCGAGACGCCAAGAAGAGACTGTAAGATTTGGAGCCTGTCTTCGGTCGCAAGAGAATGTGCTAAAGTGTCTCCCCATTTCGTCAGCCCCTAAATTCATGAAAGACTTCCAAGTGGGCGCTGATGGAACATTCGGTCCGGGCTGAGCAACAAAAGAAAGGAATACGGTTCACTTCCACATGATGCTTAACCTGGGGTAGTCCATTAGATTGGTTGCAGGTGCTTAAGCCAACTGCCGATAGTCTCCAGAGAAAAAGAAAAACCGAGTTGACAGAAAACCGGGAAAGTTGTGCCCCGGTGGCGTCGAGCCAAACTGTCAAACGTTGAAACTGTGGCATGATCGCCCTTTGGTGCATTCAGCTTGCTAATTGGCAGCTCAGCATAAGAGTTAGAGAGCTCACGATGTGACTCAGAAGAGCAACTGATAGAATATCTCAACCGATAACTCAAGTGATGGCCACAGTACAGCACCCAGCACCCAGCACCCAGCACCGATCCATGATGCTTGGTCTAGAAAAGTACGTAGTCGATTCTAATCAGCCACCCGCTCCTAATTTTCCCCCACAAACGGTAGGAAAAGCAAAGGGATTGGGTAGAAACAAGACCAGACATGGTCTTTGGTCTTGAATCCCCCATGAAAACCAAACAAATGTTGCAGCAAACTGTTTGTTACGAGATGTAATTTCGCAATTCCGCAGTTATATTGCTGCGTGATACCACGTCGACATGGAAAACCCTAGTCAACAAGGAATAATATTGGTATCAATAAAGATACAGGTAGCGATACGAATAACCATATACCGACTACTCCGTATTTTGCGTGAGATAGGAATGACGAGGCGAACAGCAACCAGGCTTCGCGATACGCACCTATCATGGCCAACATGAGAGCTAACCGCGAGGCGCTTAGTCACCTGCAGTGTAACGCTGAGGATGTCCTGTATTTCTCCAATTGAGAAGATCCGCGGCCAGGATACCATGCATGTTGACAGGATTACTTAGCTTTCAGGGCATCGGGTATGGCGAGCGTGTCATGAAGGGCTGCAAAAGGCGCCTCTTTCTCCGGTGTAAGTTGTCCACCAGATATAAATGAAACATTGCTTTTTTTTCTTGCTGCAATTTCTTATTCTTCTTCTCCCTCTCTGAATTTCTCGTATCAGGATACCCATGTGTCGGTACTGTTCTGTGATAAGCTACTAAGATTCGGGGAGCATGCCTAACTAACTTCTGTCATTTATCACATTTAGGAGCGGAAAAGAGGGACTTAGCCAGAAGAAACAAGGAAGGCCTGTAAACTAATTGCGGAGCGGCACGCAACTGATTAACGAGTCATGTCGGTGAGAGAGGTTAAGAGAATATTGCCAAGTTTGAAGTTCAGCTAATGGCAGGTGTTGAGCGATCGAGCTGGGCTGGTCCTGGGGCATACAGATCCGAAACCTTGCCTATATCGCGTGGATCATCAAAACTGACACAATGTGACAAGCTGCACAATGGTACCGTGATGCCAGGATCACCTTCAGCCCTTAATGAAGCCCTGGAGTATGTAACAGCTGGCTATGCCGATAATGAATTAACCTGTTTCCGGGGAGAGCTACCCCCACGAGTGACAAAGGTTTCCCCATGTCGACGTGCCAAGCAGCAGGAAAACATCGTGAACTTGTTTCTCTGGTGCTGTAACTTAGTGCTCCTTTTCCCGCACATCATTATATAATTTTCCCGTGATGATGCACAATTTCTTTTCTCTTCATAGCCTTTTGCGTGGACCATGTCTTGACTCGCATAGCTGCTATTCGGTTGCTTTGGGGCATTTCGACGAGAGGTCGGATAACGTGACAGGCACTACTGGTACAGTACCCATCAGGCGGACAATACAGTCATGTACTCCGTCTTGACCATATGCAGGATGTGAGCCTCAAACTATCTGAGCGGAAGATGAGAGTAATTGGTTCTTGACTAACAGATTCTACCGTTAGCGCCACTGCGGTGCCGTTGACAAACTCAAAGCTGTTCCTGCTTTCATTCCCAATAGGTATTTGAGAAGGGATGTTTGTCGTGAGCAACATAATGATGGGCTCGACATTCCGCTCTGTAGAGTTGCAACATGCTGGAACCACTCTATGCCTCGAAAAAGCTTCACTAGAAGTACCATCAACTTGAAGTTCAAAATAATGGGAAGACGGTTCATGACTCGCTATACCTCAAACTGCAGGGGTGGAGGGCGTGAACGTTCAAAGTTATGGCTGTTGTTTTCCGGTCCCCACAACTGTCAGGGGCACTTGTTTGAAGTGCTGGACTCGGCCGATTGCTCATCTTGTCGGAGCCAAACAACACCTGCCCTGCCACGCCGCCAAAACAAAGATCAGCAGGGAATAGAGAATGTGTTACCACGCTAAGAGCCGATGCCGAAATTATGTGAACAGTAAGCCTAGCCTCTAACGTCCATCTTGACGTCGCAATTGTTCGAACATGATGAAGAGAGAGCAAGAGATACTCTGACATATCTTCGTAATTGTTGTTCCCATTTCTCACATAACGACCCCAGAGGCTAATAAGTATACCCTCAGTCTGTATCCTGCTGAGGGACTCGACTGCTGATGCGGTATGCTTGGAGATGGGTTGATGACATGGAGCAGACCCAACTTTGACACGGACTAGGTGATCAACGCCAGCATGATAATGATTTACCGCCCTGGCCGCGGTGCCTGCATCAGTCCCACGTCAGCACATTCTGTATTGCCGGTGGCACCGTAGAAATTTCTTCAAGGGTTCATGTATCTGCATCAGTCAGTGCTTTCTCTTCTCCATGTTGCATATTTCTGTTTACAGTCGAAGCGCCGGTAGCTCGAGTCCGGTTGTTGGTAGCTGTCTACGGTCCGCCCCGTTACTCAATCCTGCCGCGCCGCCGCCGGTCGCTCGGAACATGAAAGACCTGCCCACTATTCCAAGTCATATTTAATGTGAATGAGCTCCAGCGGCCATGGTCTAGTCAGTTCCAAGCACTTCTCTGACTCGGACTGCGATCGGCATTGGGCATTGGATGATTCATGATAAGGCTAGGCTAGTATCGCATGGAGATGAAACGATGCTGCTATGTCCCGAGGTTGCCGCTGGACCCTCGCTCTATTATCAAAAGCCACGTGCGATGTTCAGCGGTAAGGCTCGTGAAGATCTTGGTGCGACAAGCACTGCCGAAGCTGGCGTTTGATGCTGGATCGTTGGGTACACACTCCGATTGTAGAGCGGCAGTTGCAACCTGTCCGTGGCATTTGTTCCGGCAGAGCGGAGGTAATACAACATCCATCGGGGGAAAGCAAAAGGCGAAAATTGCCTACACCAATTCTCGTCGATCTCCCACCTATTTCTGTCTCGTGTTTCATTTCTTCCTATGACATCTGAATACGATTTCGGATGATATGTTTTCATTGGAAGGCAAGCCGCTGCTGCGCCACGCAAAAATGGCTGAAGGCTATGGTGGTGATCTGCACTGAAGTAGCGACCCGAGCTGCCTGTCGAACCCTCTCGAGGTAGCAGTAGATCCGGCAATTGTTCCTTGCCATCAAGAGCGACTATAAGGCTGTAAGGTCGTATGATGATATAACAAGTCGGCAGTCATACACACGAATTCCGGCATGGGTTGAAACCAATATCCAATGCCAATAGCTCTGTGCCCCTGGTGTAAAAGCAAGTTTCGACTACCTTGTAAAGGTGTGGTCCGAAAGAGACCTAGTTTGCGAGCTGATTGCACACTCGTGACTTCATCCATGTTTGGGTTGTGATCTTCAGTGGAAGATCACCCGAATCAGAAGACCCTGTCTGAACAGCCGAAACCAGAGTGTCGCCCCTGCGCCCCTGTCTGTCAGTTCGGTTAGGACCGCTAGCGGATTCAATTGGATCCCTGTACCTTGCGCTGAGCATCCCGCCAAGGTGGGCGCGATTCAGATATCTGGCAAAATAAGGATATACCGACATGGGGATATGTTGTATTCCCAAATACGATGCTGAACTCTGTAAGAGGCGAGGCTCCTTCCAACCTCGCCATTTTGACGTAGATTGGGCCGCGAGATTGTTCTTCACTATTGGCCGTAGTTGGCGCAATATTTTGTGGAGTGACGAGACTGATCACATAGGTCGTAAAAGTACACCAATTGAGTTCAATCTGCAAACATGTGTCGTACAATTGGAAATTAGACCCAGTATCCTTCACGACTAAACCGTTTTCGAGCCTTTAAACGCTCGTTGGCCTCTCTTCTCCTGGTACCGTTGATCAACTGGCAACACGAATGAGCTAATAACAGCACAACGAGCTCATTACCGTTTTGGTACATCTAACGTCTCCAGAACAAGTTGGGTCCGTTTTAACAGAGCCAGGGATTTTAAGGCTATCTTTCGTGATCCGCCGTTAAACATCATAGCCCGAATGAGTCGAGTCATGACAAAACAATGCCATCGTAATTCCGCACTCAAGTCGTGGGTAAACAAGCAGATCGAGATCGTGGCGGAAACAACTCTCATGGTGGTTAGTTAGTGTTGGCCAGTGCAACTGGTCCCAGCGACAGCTCAAGGCCAAGTCCCTAAATGAGCTGGGAGTCCGTGAATCTGGTCTCGAGCGTGGGAGACTGGTTGTGGAACCATTGGCCCATGCCTCATTGGGCCCCTTTTCGCCGTCCGTCTGTAGCGGTAAATCAGTGGGTGAACGTCGAGGATAGTGTATAACAGAATTCCAAATCATAAGTTCCTTGTGGATGTGGCTTTGCGCAGCGGTTTCTGACAGACGTTCACTGAGTAAGCATTAGAGCTGGCCGGTTAGACATACAAGTTTCAAGTGAAGAGATTCCTTGATCATAGCAGTCAATTACCAACTGGCCTTGCTTCACTTCATCCTCTTCTCGCCCCCTTCCCAAGTATGCGAGACGATGCTGAAGGAAGCTCGGGGCTGGCGAGTGATCACCGGCTGGGCTCAACGGTTCTTTCCGATTGGTGTGAGCAGGCATGTAGCACGTGGCAGTCAATGCTAAATCGACCGTTGTTTTGCGCTGGTCTCAGATCAGTTCGTGACCTAAGTTTTGGCGTTTGCAAGGCTGGAACCGACGTAGACTAGGATGCACCTCATCGAGTTTGTTGGATGCAGGAGCCTT
Organism: Fusarium sp. PT; assembly: GCA_021020635.1. Lineage (NCBI taxonomy): Eukaryota > Fungi > Ascomycota > Sordariomycetes > Hypocreales > Nectriaceae > Fusarium > Fusarium sp. PT. The sequence continues at coordinate 1,140,316 of JAHMRZ010000011.1, forward strand.
CTAGATCTGGCTCCGCGAACGGAGTTTTTCTCGACAATTTTTATCTTTGAGCGTTTCGTGATAGGCAATGACGAACGCACGGGGCTTTGTTTTAGTTATGCAGGGGACTGACGTAAAACGTGCGGTGCAGGTTGAAAGGTCTGTGCTTGACGGGCATACCGAAGAGGAGCATATTAATATCTTTCGTCGGTTTCTGCTCTTTCTGGTGTAAGGGGAGCAAGACGATGATGATGGCGAGAATCAATTGTTTCTGATGTCGATAGCTATTGCAGGGTGTAGAGCCTGCCGAGTTCCGTGCAGGAAAGAGCACCTCCTGATGACGACGTGACGTAACCTGAGGTTGCCATTTTATTTTGGGCAGGGGCCTCATCCTATCCATGACTCCTGCCGTGTCAATCACTCCCTTGATCTCGGGTAGGTGATTATTGTCGTGATGGGGTTGCAGGTAAACTTTCGCTTGGCAGTCTGAGACCATAGCGAAGTTCAGACTCTGGCGTGAGGTTTGTGTCTGTTCGCTCCAGAATGGCTGTAGTGGCCTCTGTCCAGTAGGAAAACAGCAACTCACAGACAATCCTCCCGTCTTTATGCACTGTAAATCTTTTCAACGTCTGTCAAAGCGTCCCGATCATCTCGAGCTTATCGGCAGATAAGATAGGGCGTGACGGTTTTGGATGCCGTGCGTTAGTGAGTCGTTGAGGTTGAGGGTTTTAGTTTGACGTTGGACAGATTGGAAGGATTACTGTCAACAAGCCACACAACATTCTCCGAGCAGGCCTATCAGGATTTATTAACGACATTCCAACCACTAAAGACCAGAAATCAGCTCACTTCTTGGGACTACCGTGCAATAGCGCCCAGAATAGAGCGCCCTCAGTTGGCTCCCCATAAACACTACGACTACAATTGTATCTTACCTGCGGCGAGGGAGAATGGTAGGGACTATGGAGTGCACACAGCTGATCACTTACTACGCCTCCTATTACACTCAACGTAGAGTCTGTCTCCATTATCAAGGTCCCTTGTACATCACGCCGCCATATTTCCACAGACTATGTCCCTGTAGCCTGCACCATGTAGGATCCATGCCAAGCGAAGGTCATGTTGTATCATACAAATTAGCGTGACAGATGTAAGCAGCAGAGTTGCTCAACTAGTCAACCCCCTGAATCAACTTTCCTGCAGCCCGAAGACATCGCCAACGAGTGTCTTGGGGTTTCTTGTTACAGATTGAGAGTGTAAGTGAGGAAGCCAATATGACCTTGCCCGAGGCGGTGAGTTAAACACCATGGGGAGCTCACGGAGATGGAGTAAGCACTCCAGTCTCCAGGGTTCCGAGAACCCGCACATCGCCAAAGTTACATTCACATGATCAGCCTTTCAGGGTCATGGCTCGCAAATCTGGCCGGGAAATGCTTGCGAAGACTGATCTGCCCGAGCATGTTATGCGAACGACCAGGATCCACTTATCGAATTGTTTTGTTTCGAATGCACCCAATCATTGCATTGCACAGGATGGCAGCCGGAAACAAACTCGGCCGAGCATACATGTGGGCGGAGCTGCAGCATGATCCCCGCGAGTACGACTCTGCGAGCCTCACAATTCATGGTCAATGGTCTACCGCTGCCACCCACCTTCCAGGCTCTAGATCATGCGGGCCAATCCCAGTATTCAGCGGGATTCTGTCTTCTAGGTTGACCCTGGAAAAGCTGGATGAAGAGTTGTTGTTGGTTTCTGTAGAACTCTCGGTCCGCAAGCCAAGCCGACTGGTCCCCCAGTCAGGAGTGTGGGGATAAGAATGGATGCCCTTAAGCCAGCCTCCCATCCAATCCTAAACTCTAAATTCAGTATAGAGGGTGCCTATCACTATCTCATCCAGTGTAGCCTCAGAGGCATCATTGTTGGTACTAGATATTGGATGAGAATTGGTTACCTCCGTTATCGCATGCATACCCCTGGTTTGCTCTGCACAGAACGTCCTTTGTCAGTCTGGCAATTTAGTCTTTTGGCTTTCGCCTTCATTATGCTTTACTCCTGACCTGCACAACATATCTGTCTGTTTCAAACTCTTGTTCCTGCTACCCCCGGGCAAAGTTAGCAGCCCGTTATGGAAGTGGCGTTTGTTGTAAAGAGACTATAATTATCATGGTAGCCGTTCCGTTCCGTTCCTATTAGCAGTTCGTGTAGTCCATGCTGCAAACAAATGCACTAGACTCTTATTGTTACGTACCCGAGCCGAGTGAACAGAGCTGGCGAGTGGGGAAAACAATCCGCATTGGAGCAAGGTGATAGAATTACGCAAGTAGTGGTAGGGTGATCTCACGTTGGAGATAATGAGTATTTCTGTCACTAGTGGCTCCTCATGATGTTGGCGTCAGGGGATGCGGAGAGGCTGTGTATGCATCGACAGCTGATCACCTCAAAGGCTAGCTAGCAGCCACGGTTAATGCGTTGAGGTCGAATGTGTTTTTTTTTTTCTTCTTCATTGTGGACTGATACCAATAATTTGATGTCATATTACTAGTAGATAATAAGGGCTGTTTCCTTGGTTTTCAAGTAGCCAGCTTCAGCCCTGATAATCAAAATGCGACAGGTCAGCTGCCCAGTCCCTGCTGCGTGTCACCTCAGATGGGCAGGGCATCTGTCAAATATCCTAGTCTCAAACGATCCACGTTCTTGTGCAATTAATCCCCAGTTGTTAGCTGGTGAGCAATGTGGAGAAGGCGTTCGAAACGTTGGGGTCTCACGTTAATTCCACAAATCAGCAAATCAGCATCAACTGGTTGAGTCCCAATTCTTAATATTAATACAACGGAAGTAACCGGCATTCAACCGATTTGCCAAATGCAACAAGCGGTACAGTTTAAGACGAGATGAGATCGGGCTTTGACAGCAAAGATGGTGTGTGAGTTGTGCATTGGTAGTAATATCTAGGCAACTATAGCATAGATAGGAGCTATCTTACGGTTGGTCTTCCCGTTGAGGCTTTCTAGGCTTCGAAGGGTGCCTACTGCAGTAGCCAAGTTCACAACAAGGGATCAATCTAATAGATAGAAGCTAGTCAAAAGCCCTGCCGCCCTGTGGCTTTGGACCTGGAGCCTGGGCACGAAGAATTCATGGATTAATATCTTCGAGGTGGCTTGAAGACAAGGATCAATAAAGAACATGGATGTTATTCAGTAAAAAAGAGCCAAGTCAGGAACGGCATGGACAATCGGTCATGATCGACAAGGGTTTTTACTGTGGGTGGTGGGTAAGGTGGGGCATAAAAGTTAGATCTAGGTAGGTTCTGCAACTTGGCTGTTTAACTATTCCAGGGAGTCAGATACGTCTTGTGCACGTCATGGTTCTTCGTTCTGTCAATGCATGTTTCGTAGAAGGGTTTATGGTCATGGCTCAATAATTACTGTACTCCTCCTGTTGGAGATTGTCCACGTTGATATCCCTGCATGCTTTTGAGCCTCTCAGCACTTGTGAAAGGCTATTTTGCATCTCCGGACTCGATGGCCGCTGCCATCCATATCTGGTCTCTGTCTGTGATGCTGTGGGCCAGAAGTAGATGCTTCGCACCAAACGAGACGTGACACGAGCGCCCAGGGCCGGCACGAGCCCTTAGGCCCACGTTGGAGAAGTGTTGGTGCTGGCCCTGATTCATACGTACTGCGTAAGTACCTAGCCAGGTGAAACCCCGCCGTTTGATTGATTCCCGTCTGGTCCAACGTTGGTTCAAACTTACATCTGCTGCCAAAGTCAGGTTAAATCGCCGCCGGCAGCTGTCAAACCAGTATTTAAGTCATGCATCACGGAATTATTATATGGATATAAACAATAAGTTGGTAAGATGCTCACAGATCGTCATGTTCTTGTCAATGATCCCTGATTAATGGAAAGACAGTTTCTTGGTGATTCCTGACACTCGGGCATGAGGCGGGAAGATTGATCAACAAAACCCCTGTTTTGAAGCATTGTTAACATTGGCTGGGTGCTTCGTGCTGCAGCGAGCTGCATCAGAGCCCCCTGTCTTTGCAGCAACTGTCATGGATCACCAAGGTAAGTGGGTATTACGAACACTGCGGGCAGCTTGATTTTGGAGGACTCTATTTAATGAAGTGCCGCGTGGTAGGTTAAATTAGGCATGCAGTTACATATACCAATTAGATGAGGGGAAATTACATTAAGAAAGACTTCCTTCGTCCTGATGTTTATCGTCTACACAGATGATATTACTTTGTCTACCAGAAAAAACTACGGAAGGTCCGGAGTAAAATGCCTGAAGATCGTCCTCCTGTCGCATAAGTTACCCTATGCAATGGCAGGTCGAGAAAGGTGAGACGCTAGACCAGACAAGCATCAAGTTATGAAATTCCGCCAAGAGTCGTCCTGATCGACCTCTTGGTCAAGTGGATGTGCACTCTAGTCCCCTCCAATGCTCCGGTGAACTGGCTAGACTGGTCCCATCCCGTCTTGTCTCCAAAAAAGAAACGGCACGCACTTGGGCTCTAGCTGTTTTCATCGAGCAAATGGGCGCTCACTAATTTAGGGCCCTGCGGGCTGAGCCAGGCCCCTAGGTCCCCCAAGCTCCAGGCTCCAGGCTCGATTAGCCAGCACCCAGCACTAACACCAGCCGGTGGCGCTTTTTCAAGCCAAGCCAAGCCCAAACCCTGGGTCCCCAGTCTCGAGTCTCAGTCGTAGCTGCCTTAGTTCAGAACTTCAGACTGCGTAGACAAAGTGCCTCGGCCGGCCTTTGCTCTCTCCACTTTAGATCTCTCATCTCTTGACACTTACCACTCACCACCTCCTGGCACGCCCACCATCGTCCGCAGCTAATACCTCATCTTGAACATCCAGTGGGACGCAACAACAGAAATAGTCACCGTTACAGATTGAACAGGCCTCCGTCCACTCGGCACTTACCGGAGATTGTGGGTTCTTTGGAGGGCACGGCTGCACGGCTACACGGGTACCTCACTCCTCAGTTGGTTCCCTCTTGATCTATCCAGGTCCAGGTCCTGGTTGTCCCCTCTTTCTCCATCAATGCCTTCCAAGCAGCTGGCTCAATGACCGTCCGCCTGGATACCTGATGACATCGGCCGTTTGTACTAACTTCTGAATCATTTCTTAGTCAATCTCAGTTATCAGCCTTCCTTCCACTTCGAATTCCAATTCCACCTCGATCAAGTAACGGTCGATTTAGAGGCACCTGCCACCAATCCCTCCCTTGCCTAGACGCCTCTAAATTCGACGCCATCAACTGGATTAGACTCGACGGCTTTTACCCCTTGTCCCCGCCTCGCTCTCAACGTCTTGGAACCTGCAGTGTAGTGTGCCTCTAGCTCTAGAGGGACGGAGTAGTGCGTACCAAAGACCCCCTCCTGCTTTACCTACAGTAACAATACAAGTACGATATGTGCTCTAACCTGGACTAGGCTGGCCTTCTTGGTGCGTTAGTAAAAAGACACCCCAGATGACTGCATGGGATGGGGCAGACATAAAAGTAGCCCCTACACAATTACACCAGGTCCTCAACCCAAGCCAAAGACAATGTGAGGTGCTGTTTCCGTATTCAGTACGGGGATAAAACAACATGCAGAGATTAGCAGCTTGCAATTGCACTAAGAATGGACCGTGGCCCGCGCTACACCACCACCTCGGATCATTATTCACCTTGAACTCGGTTCATTCATGCGAGGCCACCACGCTTCGAATCTCGGGAAACTATTTGTGATTCCCGGCCCACAAAGCCAGCTACTGCTCGACGCCATCGCAAATACAAGAGAACCCAGTGAACGAATGATGCTCCTGTGTTGTACCTTCAACTACACCTCGTCTCATCTCAGTCTGGTCACTGTTGTTAATGCCAGCCCTGTTCTCCATATTGCCTTGCCTTGCCCGTCATCCCCTGACCCTTGATGCATCTTTTCATCTCCCTCGTCCATCAGCCTCCCTCCACTTCCTCTCTATCCACTCGTCACTCTTTTCCGCACTCCAATTCCCGTCCTTTCTCAATCCCTCATCCTATGCTCTCCCCCGTTACTCGCTGCCGGGTGAGACCCACTGAAGCCCGCTGTTGCAGTACAGGGATCCCTTGACCTTCTCTGATCTCCTGCGTGGTTCCTTGCCGGCCCTGGCCCTGACCCTGGCCCCCGGCGTATGTATACCATGCTCGCTCGCTGCACGCCTATAAACTAAGTCAGGTTTGTGACGGCCCATCCTGCGAGCTTGGTAGTTCATTCTGATATTTAGCATCTGCTTGGTCCTGGCTACTCTATTCTACACTGCTCTACAAGTCCCTAAACACTCTTGATATCCAGAACCCTTACCCAGCAGACTAGATATAAGCCCAGGACCCGGTGGCCGTTGTATGAACGTCTAGTTCTGTCTTGCTTGCCAGGGACTTCATCGACTGTCTACCTGACTCAAATCGCCTCAGCTAGACGCCAAGTAGTCTGATTTTACGACTCAACACTTGGATCATTTTGGGGGACCAGTCATACTGTCACGTCTTTCTCGCTCCAAGCCCAATCAACTTTCGTTATAACCTTCTACATTTCCCTTTCCCCTTACTTATTATATTATCCCTCAAAAGCCACTACTGCAGCATAAAGCTCGTTCTTTCTGCGGCTTGTCCAAGTTCCCCAGCCCAGCCAAATTTCTTCCCGATCCACTAGGCAATCCCACCTACCTTACCCAGGCACCGCCTGCATTTACACGACACCCGCCTTGTTAAGACGTTTAAACACTCAGCTCCCACACAGTTTTGGTCCTCAACTTCATCTGTCCCTGGACATCCCACACTCGGCCACTCTTCGCTGTCGCAAATATATATAATCTATATATACAAAACGACAGGCATCTTCTTCACATCGCCAACCCTATAGATATTCTCGATTGTCAGATCAGAGCCTTTACAAGGCATCTTGTAATCGCTGATTAATCTTCGACCGGATCTCACCGCCGCCTATTATACCCTAATTGCAGGCTCAGTTCGATCGTCGAATTGTCGCTCCTTCTCAGCAAGCCTGGATCTTGCGCACTGCATCGGATCTGCGACTGTTTACCAGCGGGCATTTGTAATTTTTATGCTTTGAAAAGTTGACACTTGTCTAACTACGATTTACGTCTCATCTTCTGCACCATCATACACGCATTGCCTTGGTGGCACATCGAAACTTAGCAAATACAACCATGGAACTTATGGAATTGGTAGAAAACGAGCCCACTGCCCGTCCCTTCCAGTGCGACTGGCAGTCATGCACAAAGGTTTGTCTTCGAAATAACCCCATGCCCGCTTCGTCACACTAACCTCTGCTACAGAGCTTTAATCGCAAATCTGATTTACAAAGACATTATCGTATACATACAAATGAACGACCATACTCTTGCTCTATTCCTGGTTGCGGGAAGAGCTTTATCCAAAGAAGCGCTTTGACTGTTCATATTCGGACGCATACAGGAGAGAAACCCCATCAGTGCCAACATATCGGCTGCGGAAAGCGATTCTCGGATGTAAGTGCAGAATGAATCCGTGACCAGCATGGGATTGACCCGAAACTATAGTCATCGAGTCTTGCAAGACATCGACGTATTCACACCGGAAAGCGTCCGTACAAGTGCGCCCATGATGGCTGCTCCAAAAGGCAGGTCTCGGCAGTCTCATTTAGCCCATCGCCTACTAACTTGAGTCTCAGCTTTTGCAGAAAGACCACCATGGTAAAACATCAACGGAGGTCGCATCAGCAAGGAATGAACCCCAATGACATCGATGACTGCTCCTCAGACTCTGACGACGACGAGTCTCCGTCCACGCCTCAGCACTCAATGAATTGGTCGCCCCATGATATGGTTCATATGAACCAAGTACCCCCAAACGGTGCATTGCACCGAGCATCCTCGTATGCCGACTTCGAATCCCAGGTCCACAACCACCACCATATGCCGCATGGCTACGGTCCCAGGCAAGGGATTCCCGCAAGCGTTCCTCACGAGTATCACGGTTCTCCCATCCCTGAGCAACACCCGCACGTTCAGCTCGTTCATCGAGCTTCGACAATGCCACGTCAAGCATACTATGTCACCGAGCAAGGGAATCCAGGTGTTGCTACGATGACAAACGCTGTTCCACCCCATTACCAACTATCACAGCAAGTGCAACGCCCTCCTATGGAATTGCCATACTCTACATCGGGAATTGCGACGTCGATTCAAAGCAGCCCCAGCACCTTTTCTGCCACCTCAGTCCCGAGCCCCATGGTTCCGGAAGGCTTCTATGGACACCAACCTGGGAGCCAGCCAGCGTACACAGCAGCGGAATCTCAACCCGCGATGATCCAATACCACCAGCCTGTTCAGCACCATATGGCTCAGCCCCATCAGCCAGTGGTCTCTCAAGCGCAGCATATTCCTGCCACGACCGAACACTACCCTCCACCACCAGTCCACTCACAACAAGAGCAGTGGCCACATTACGACCCGCCGATTGAAGTTACAACAATCGGGCAGCTTCCAGCATACGGAACTGGAGTATACGATATGTATGGACCCAAGATTGAGTTCGATGACCCTTCACTGCAACTACCAAGCAGCAGACTGGCGAGCATGTGATCCATTTGCAGTCCATGTTTTACGAATATTTTATTCAACATTTTAAGATATAATCTTTTTCTTCACGATAATCACCTGTACCATCACGATCATACCAAGCAAGGCTGGACCACGCAACGATCTCTGTTTGATGAACCTAATTTCATTCTTAAAGAGGATATACCCATTGGAATACTTTTGGAGGAAACAATAAGCTGTCTTGTTTTTACTGAGCAGTGTCTATAGGCATGTCTCTAGAACGCATGGAAGATGTCGCATTCGATACTGAACAAAAAAAACATCATTGGGCGTTATATCTTGTCTCCTTTGCCTGGCGGAGTTTTTGAAACGTTTGGTTTGTTATGACTATTGTTTCTAGCGTAGCATATGCGACGTTAGATTCACTGGCGTCGCAGCATTTCACCTTGTCATTCAGCTTTTATGCTGATCTCTTATAATGGCAGCTTTCCGTTTTTGGAGTTTCCCTCTTCTACTGTTAATACTTGGTTTCTCTTTTCTTTCTCCGCTTCAAACATTCTCATTTTATACCCTACGAGAGCAGCATGGTCGATGGCGGATTGAGCGGGAAACTTGCCAAGGGGAAGACATTCCATAGCGGCAATGCTTTGGATTGTAGAGTTTGGGCACGGTTGTCGCAGGCTTGAACTTGCAGGTGGTTCTGTAAGACGATAAAAGGGGCAATGGAAGTATACGAATCCACCCCAAGGAACACAAGAATATATGGAGTTTTGAAGATGAAGCTCCGTATCTACATATAATAAATATACAAGAATTCCCATGACTTAGAATATGGTCCATTATGTCCTTCCTCCCGCACTTGAACGCTGCAGAACATTAGCCGAGCACACCGAGACACCCCTCTACAACTACCCGGTACAGTGCCTACTTTAGTATCCGTACCTTATAGGAACGAGCAAAACCAGACTTTGGTGTAGGCACAGCGTTCAAAGAGGTACTTGGCCTCCATGTGCTCTATTACAACTAATACAGATCTTCTTCAACTACCGTCAACTACCGTGACCGGGAGGCGGAAGATCCAGTGACCGAAGACAGATGACTCAGCAACTTCCTGAAAAGGAAAGGACACTACTTGTGATGCCGAAGTGCGGACTCAGAGTGGCAAGCTATCCGAACTCCCCCCATTGATCATACCGATGATGCCTGCTCGCGGTTCACTATGAGTGCATCCAGGTAGACACCTTCATTTGTCTCTTTGAGTAGACTTACCATACAACACTCTCGGCTCACGACAACCGTTCCCGTTCCGAGGACCGTTAAACGTGGCGGGAGGCGCAGACCATCGGCCTACTCGAGCGTCATCAGAAAGCTTTATTATCCTTTCCTCTGATCATCAATTTGAAAATCATCATTGCATAAGCACTTTTGGTGTATCCACAACCTCGTTATGGCTTTCAACGCCATGATGCTGCCGGTATGTTCTTGCGGAGTTCAAGGAATAGCCTTTGCCTTTGCCCACAGTGCTGACGAGGCTTCAGAATATGGCAGCGACAACAACGGAATTATGGCCCTCGATTGCGAATACCATGATGTCTCCTTGGAGACATACAACCTCACTTCCCCCACGCCGGTCGGGTCATTCGAAGGATAGCGCAGGACAGAACAAGGCAGTGGAATCTCAACAAGTATGTCGCACATTGACTAATGTTAGAGCTTCAAACTAACGTATGTTGCAGGTGACCAAACCTCGTATCCCCGAATTTCTTCAACAACTTGACTCGGCTTCCCTCTCTCGCTCACGATTCGCTGTAATGACACCGATGACTGCGCAGACAACTCTTTCCAGCATGGGTCGTGTTGGTCTTCAGGCGGCCAACCCCATTTTGCGACATCCCTACTTCCAACCCCGCGTATCGACACCTTCGTCCTTCATGCGCTCATTTTCTCGAACTTCTTCCGGTATTCTATCCTCTTCTCGCGGTATTTCAACTCTGAGTGCATTTTCTGTCCAGCGCAGAGCATTCGGCAGCTCCAATGGCATCTCTCGTAACCAACTCGCAACATTGGAGGAATCCGCCAATCGAAACCCTGGTAATGCGAACGCGCAAAACGCTTTCTATCAACTTCTCCTTCGAGCCAATATGCCTGCTATTCTTGTGGAACGATATCAATCTGGACGCTTTGCTACCAGCCCTGCTATCAACGATGCCTACCAACGTGCCCTTGCTCAACTTGGTGCTAGTGCCAATCAAGCTGCGAATGCGCCTGGTGCTGTGAACGGAAACTTCGCGCGTAACCAATGGCCAACTTATGAACAAGGCGTTGCAAACGCTGCCGTGGCTGGGTCTGCGAACGCTGGTAATCCAATGGGCCACAAGGGTGAACCTATTCATGTTATCGTCCAGGAGTCAACTCGATCTACTGTCTTCCGCTGGGTCAAATTCTTGGCCATCTTTATTGTTGTTACCTATCTTTGCTTTGCACTTGTTACGATCGCAATCGAGGCATTCAGTACTTTCCGTCGCGGTGGACCAAACAGTAAGCAAGATTCCGAGGTCAAGGCTGAGAAGCAAACTACTACTTTCAACGATGTTCACGGTTGCGATGAAGCCAAGGAGGAGCTTCAGGAAGTCGTCGAGTTCCTGAAGAACCCCGAGAAGTTTAGCGATCTCGGTGCCAAACTTCCCAAGGGTGTCCTCCTGGTTGGCCCTCCTGGTACCGGTAAGACGCTTCTCGCTCGAGCTGTTGCCGGTGAAGCTGGTGTTCCGTTCTTCTACATGTCCGGCAGTGAGTTTGACGAGATCTTTGTCGGTGTTGGAGCCAAGCGAGTCCGTGAACTCTTTACTGCCGCCAAGAGCAAGTCTCCTGCTATCGTTTTTATCGATGAACTTGATGCGATAGGAGGAAAGCGTAACCCTAGAGACCAAGCCCACGCGAAACAGACACTGAATCAGCTACTTACCGAGTTGGACGGGTTTGACCAAGACAGCAAGATTATCATTATTGGAGCCACCAACCTGCCCAAGATGCTGGACAAGGCCCTTACTCGCCCTGGACGTTTTGACCGCCATGTCAATGTTGATTTACCCGATGTCCGTGGCCGAATTGCTATTCTGAAGCACCATGCCAAGAAGATCAAGGTTTCCCCTGATGTCGACCTCGAAGCTGTTGCTGCTCGATGCCCCGGTCAATCAGGCGCTGAGTTGGAGAACATGCTGAATGTTGCCGCTCTTCGAGCCAGCCGAGCCAAGGCCGCCTTCGTCTCAAAGAACGACATGGAGTGGGCATACGACCGAGTCACTATGGGTTCTGAGCGCAAGTCAATGGTTATTACAGATAAAGAGAAGGAAATGACGGCTTACCACGAGGCTGGCCACGCGCTTGTTCAACTTTTCGACAAGGAAAGCTCAAACACTCTATACAAGGTTACGATTCTCCCCAAGGGTCCTTCGCTGGGTCACACAGCTCAGCTGCCTCAGATGGACAAGTATTCTTACACGGCTGCTGAGTATATGTCAAATATCCGGGTAGCACTAGGAGGCAAGATGGCTGAAGAGCTACGATACGGTAATGACAAAGTGACATCAGGAGTTTCATCAGTAAGTTCGAGCAGAAGATGTATTTCAATCATGTGCTAATTCAAACTAGGATCTTGAGAGAGCCACCGATCTGGGCTTCATGATGGTGACCCTCTTCGGCATGTCCAGCGTTCTGGGACCTGTTGAATATGGTCGAAGGTATGAAAACCTTAGCTCTGAGACAAAGGCGACGATCGAAGGAGAGGTCCAAAAGACAATACGAAAGTCGTACGAGGATGTGCGAAAGCTGTTGACGGACAAGCGAGGTGAACTCGACTTGCTAGCTAAGGCTCTTGTGAAATACGAGACCTTGGACAAGTCGGAGGTGGAGAAGGTGATCCGTGGCGAGAATCTTCCGGGACGTGCCGTTGCACCTAAGGGACCTATGAAGATGCCTATTCCTCAGGAATCTCCAACGCCTCCGGGTCTTGGTGGTGTTCCCCACCCCCATCCCCCAGAGACACCGGCACCTCCAGCAGCTGCTGCAGATGCGTCCAACACCGACTGAGGCGTAAGGTGACGAATGATACTTCAGGTCGAGGACGATGAAGAGAAAAGGGGACCCTACAAGGTTCGCGCCACGTACGAGGTATGTGATGCGTGGGCAAAGTAGGTGACAATCCAAGTCGAGCGCATATTTCTACAGCGAGCATTGCGTATGGAATTGGAAGGATTGCCCTTAAGAGACATGGAATAGAATGGGATCTCCAAGTGAGGGCGGGTGGCCTATGTCTACGCTTAGCGATTGATGTCCATATGGACTTTTATCTGTCAAGCGAGTGGCATTCTGTGGAGGAGCTAGGCTGGGCGCAAGGAGCCGAAAGGGGTCATCATCGTCAACTGGGATGGGATGAGGTGATGCAGCGGATCTTTGGCATAAGCCTACACCAAGCGTGTATATGGATAATCCCTCTCGGTTTTATGTCTCGATTGTAATAATTTAGTTTGTATCTATATCGTATGGATGGTAACGATTGAGATGATGTGGTACTGGTTCGTTCAGTAACTTGGATGACATGATATTCGTATATCGGCCTTGTTTCATTAGAAGTTGTATAGCCCACTCTATGAATATAAGCAGATATGAGACAATCTTTAAGTGATCTTGCTTGTTCATGCCAATCAATTACAGGCATTGCCCAGATTAGTAACTCTCCGATAGCGGAAGGAGAACCCTGAGTGGGACAACCGTTGCTGCAAAAAGAGGAGGAAGGCGTGGGGGAGAGGAGGGGAATCCCCCAACTTGAATGACGAATGACGAATGCGGGTCCAGTTTATAGGTAAAGAACCCCCCAAGCTTGTATCCGGGGTATAAGAGGCCATTGACGTCAAACATTGAATCGTTGACTCTTAAGAATCTCTTCATTTCAAAGACGTTACTCGAGAAGAACCAATTCTGAGATATACACCCTTTGACTCGCACTATCCTCATCATGACAAAGGTTCTCCTCACTGGTAAGTTTGATATCAAGATCCGGGTAGTATCAAGTAGCTAACAGTGTAACTACAGGTGGCTCAGGTTTCATTGCCGGTATGTCAATCTCTCAACCTCATACTCATGGAACATGAATATCAGTACCATGTCTAACATCAACCCAGCCCATACCCTCGAGCAGCTTCTCGAAAAGGACTACACTATCGTCACAACCGTTCGCTCAGAGGACAAGGCCAACAAGATCCGCAGTGCCTTCCCAGAAAAAGTCAAAGATGGCAAGCTAGAGATCGTTACTGTACCGGATATTGCCAAGCCTGGTGCTTTTGATGAGGTGGCCAAGACACCTGGTCTCGATGCTGTTGTTCACGTCGCAAGCCCTTTTCACTGGAATATCAGTGAGTAATCATCTTCTCAGCATCGTTTTGTGTTGTATGGAAATAGCTGACTGAGATGAACTTATGTAGGCGACCCCAAGAAGGACCTCATAGATCCAGCTGTCATCGGAACAACTGGTATTCTCAAGGCCCTGCACGCCTCAGCTCTTGGCGTGAAGCGAGTCGTTATTACCTCGTCCTTCGCATCCGTTCTTGACGAGGCCAAGTTTACAGATGGATCGCACGTCTTCTCCGAGAAGACTTGGAACCCTGTCACCATTGACGACATCGGCCGCTCTGACGCAACCGCCTATCGCGCCTCAAAAACACTTGCCGAGCGTGCAGCATGGGATTTCGTTGCTGAGAAGAAGCCCTCCTTTGACATCGTGACTGTTTGTCCACCCCTGGTCCTAGGCCCCGTATCTAAGCATCTAGCTACACTCGAGAGCATCAACACATCCAACGAACGCATCGTTAAGCTCTTGCAGGGTGGATGGAAGGACGAGATTCCTCCCTGCACACCTGTGCCCCTCTGGATCGACGTCCGAGACGCCGCGCGCGCACACGTCCGCGGCCTTGAGGAGCCCAGTGCTGGTGGAAAGCGGCTCTTTACTACAGCTGGGTGGTTTTCGCACCGTGAGATCATCAACGTTGTTGCCAAGAAGTTCCCGGAGTTTAAGGATAAGCTTCCTGGGCCTGGGGTCAAGGGCGGCGAGCTTCCTCCCAAGGACCAGGTTTTTGGAATTGATAAGGAGGAGACAGACAAACTGGTCAAGATTGACTGGATCAGTATTGAGAAGAGTGTTACGGACCTTGTTGAGTCACTCAAGGAGATTGGCATCTAGATTAGGGGCGAAAGAGTTTGATTACAAATGTTATAAGTTATAATATGCTACACGTGAAAACCACCCAAGTTAAAAGTACATAGTGAAAATGCTAAGCCTAGAAAAGTACATGTTGTAGATCGTATAGCTCATCATTGCCAACCCTCTGTGTACTCATACATACATCGTGTACAACATCTAACCTTTGTCCCACGGCTACCGGGTATTGTCTAGATTTCCTTCTCAAAGTACATCGACGGCTACTTTTCACAACATTCTATCTCTGAGCTTCAGACATACTGAGATTCCTATGTCTCACCGTAGCGCCCGGTCTTTGAACAAGGCGGGCTGTTTGTTGGAGTAGAGGGTCGATAAAGAGGCGTTGACGGAAGAGCCCTTGTCGGTGGCGGTCCCGGGCTGGCGAGCATATTGAAAGAAGCATCGCGGGATCGCGGAGGGCGTGTAGGGGAAGTATTGGTACTACACCCAAGAGGTGCCATCTGAACTGAAGCAGGGGGTGCAATGACTCCATCGTTGAAGCTTGCTGAACCATGGTTATCTCTGACCTTTGCACCGTCCGGAGCAGTCATGACTATCATTGGTACCTGGTTGGCACTGTAAATTCTGGGTGTTCTTTCATGTCGCGGCGAGAGTTTGGCGCTCGTGGGCGAGAAAAGGGGAGAAGACGGAAACCCGATTTGCTGGTCCGACATGGTAGGAAGAAATCTACGCTCACGAAGTCGCGCTGGCGGAGTAAGAGGAACGCCATCAGCGTCAGTGTGGGAAAGTGTTGGTGAGACAAGAGGAGTGGGCGAGTCCGCAGGAGGTGGCGGCGATGATGTTGGATGTTTGATGAGTCTTCGGATATCGTTCCGGCGCGATCTACGTCTTCGGAAGAGGCAGAATATGAGAGCGCCGATGGCGAGAAGCCCGACGACGGAGATGATTGCTATAGTGACCTTGACGCCCAGGGGCATGCCTCTGCTGGTTTCTGTGCCGTTTTGGTCGCTGCTGGATGGATCTGAGGTGGCTATTATGGAAGGGTTTGTGCTTGTAGAGTGTGTTGTGTTTGGTATAGAACTTTGTAACGATACTGATGTTGCTGTTGTTGTTGTTTTTGAGGTTGTAGGGTCTGTCGAGAGTGTATTCTCTGTTGCTGTGGATGACGATATCCTTGATGTACTTGTAGCGGAGGCATCTTCTGTCTTGTCTCCTTTGACTCTTTGACAATCTTTGTCGTTTCCATTGATAGACTTGGAGTCGCATATGTAATATGGTTGTGGAGGACCTGGGTCTACTATAGAATGATAACCGATGCTGCAATATCTTAGCATCAGATCTCTTCACTATTGAGTGAATAAACTCTTACTCTTGACAGGCATTGATAAGCCAATTTACATTAGCTGTAAGTCTGTTAGCATATGAATCATCCATGTGAGCATCACACGTACGATCTCTGCCACGCTCCCCCAGGTTATCCACTCCACAAGCTTGAGCATCGCAGCAGTACAGCGCCTGAAAAGGCTGGTCCTTTTCCATACGTACACTGTCTTGCAGGACCTCGCACACTCGCTCGAATGTCTCATCCTTGGGCAACAGCTCCTTGAGGAACCTCTCCCTACACAATGCGATACACTGTGGCGGATCCTGAACATCAGGCGCAACGAAGCCCCAGCTATGGCTGCTGCAGCCTCTTTCCTTGGGGGTCATCTGCAGCCAAGAAGAAGAGGCAGAGGAGGGAAGTAAGAGGAGAGGAGGGTGAGGGCTTTCGGTCGTCTTTCTTTTCTTGCTATGGGCGTGACATGCCCTGCTAGAGAGGGGAGAAAGTGTATGGAGGAGAGGGAGGTTTCAGCCAGGAATTGAGAGTTGGGCAACTCGAAACGAAGGGAAGCGAAGCGAGCCGAACGGGACGACAACAACGGGGATGGATTGGGTGAGTAGAGTAAATAAATCAGAGCGAGGAACAAGAAAGACTAAACGGAAAGAAAAGGGGGACAGCAAACGAGCGAGAAGAGGAATACTTGAAGGGGGACGAAGCCTCACCGCAGCAAGCAAGGTATAGTAGTTACTATAGTTACCTCAGTCCTTCTGTCTTTTTACTTACTTAGCTCTAGCTATGACTGCAACTACAACTGCAACTCTATCTAGACTCATAGCTGTAACCAGCAAATCATGATATCCCATTCACACATGGCCACTCTGTATCTCTGCTTCGTGAGATGCCAAAAGCGTTACGAAGCACAAAACCGGTGATAGTCTATAGTTCCCGGCAGGACCGTTAGCATGGAAAAAAAGGCCAGGCTCCGTTTCCTCTCTCCAAAAAGGATCTGCACGTTTGTTCACAGGTTACACAGCTTCTGCTGCAGTTACCCGCGTCCGACGAGAATAGCCTCGTATGGGGGGGTTAGTCTGCCCTCCTTTTTTTCTGGCAAAATTCCAAAAAAGCACTCGTAAGATCATTAGTCCTGCGTAGACCCGAGAGGCTTGCAGCGTGGCGGACGGAGAATTGCCCTATACAAGAATAAGTTTCGAGGCCTGCGTTTTGTGTTTGTTCGTTCGAACCAGGTTTCGAGTCTGTGGCTACCGGCATTGAGAAAGAGGGAAAGATGGTACGGAAACTGGATAAGCCGGTGGTGATGGAGGGTTTTGTGTGTGTATGACGCTGGTGATAGTGTTGACGGTGAGAGTTGGAGACAGGGAAAGGTGAGCCGGGAGACAGGATATGACTTTTTCAGCTGTAGTCGTTGTTTGGCAGGCCAAGCGAGTACTCTATCAGGGGTCTTACATTCTGGTAACCAATTATAGTGCTTGTTTCGCGAATACTTTGCAGTAGAATACGTACTGTCTCTGCTCATGACATATCTCTTGATACATAGATATTCGGCAATACTTGTCAAGTTTTGTATATCAAAGACTACCATTTATGCCGGACTTGAGTATGCAGATGCATTATCAATGTATCTATCCTTTACTTATTTACTCAAGTCTAGTATGTTTGTCAATGAGTTCTCAGTGCGTTTGTTGGTCGTTGGTTACACAAATAGAAGCCCTTGCCCTGCTGTAGCCATGCTTCCCGCGTGTTGGAAACGAAAGCTGAAAAGTGCAATTAATAACACGCGTCATGTGCTGCAGATTTCCATTGCGTTTGTCATTGAGATTTTCTTTTCTTTAGGGTGATCATGCCATAAGACGGTATCTTGCAGATCGTTCTCTGTATATGCTGGTGACATATCTCTCTCTTTTTCTCTCTACTAATCAGAGACATTTGTTTAACTCTGCATAACAATTGTTCCAGAATATGCGCCTCACTTTGCGGTGAAGACGAGACATGACTGACCGTGTATTAACATCCAGTGACAAGACAACTAAAAGTGCATCCAACTCTGAGCCGAGCTGAGCTGAGCTGAGGCTGACTCGGCACAACGCATTAGAATCCAACTTCTGCAA
Organism: Fusarium sp. PT; assembly: GCA_021020635.1. Classification (NCBI taxonomy): domain Eukaryota; kingdom Fungi; phylum Ascomycota; class Sordariomycetes; order Hypocreales; family Nectriaceae; genus Fusarium; species Fusarium sp. PT. Next base: position 1,158,531 of record JAHMRZ010000011.1, read on the forward strand.
TACGATAACACATTCATTCTCTACTTCCCCTTACAACGTGCTCTCCCCTTTCTAGTTCCTCCATCTGTGCAACAGAACGCTCTGCAGCAGGGGTCGACCACAAGGAATCAACGCCATCGACCTCTCACTGCAGGAAAAGAACAAGTGCTACTCGCGTGGGAGCGTCGAGTTACCCTTCCCCAAAGAGAACCCTTCTTTTGGCTGTGACATGAACACGATTGGCCGAGTCGTTTCCAGGAACTAGGGATGCACGCTTTGCGCAACCTCGTATTAAGATTCTGACTGTCCTGACGAGCTGACCAAGACCCTTGTTGTCTACCAGCGAACCATCGCGGCTCTTCTATAAAGAGAGACTGGGCCTGACTATACCATGCCAATGGGGTTTGAGGTCAACGTCACCAGCCTTGTTTCCTTCGGCATATTCACTATCCGTTCAATGTGATAAATCTCGTCAGCAGACAGGGCAACTTGGACGTCCTACTCGCTACCTTCTCAGGTCATTTACATTACACAAATTGAGATTACTCCGAGCCATCTGCTCTTGTGCCTCTGTCGTTTGTCCGTCGTTCTTGGCTGCTGCAGATGCTCCGAGATAACGGATTACACACTCGAGTATATTTCCGTAACAGGAGCCATCTCCTTGAGGACGTGGTACATGATGCGCAAAGGACCGATAGCTGTTCCGAAGAATTGCGGTTTATCGGACATTGGCTTTATTGGGATGAATTATAGAATGATTCCTTGTCTTGCGCAATCATGGAGGACTCAAGGCAAACAAGGACTCGAAGTGATTCTTATCATTGATTAAGAGCAAAGTATGTGTACGATCAATTGTTAGTTCAGATGGTTGAGGACAGGCCAGTCGTTAATGACAATTCACACCTAGTTTTGTGCTCTGTGTCGTTTGGGTATCAATCTAGGTATACTCAAACGCTCAACAATGATGGAGTAATCTTAAATAACCAAGAGAACGAATCGTAATAAGTCGTTTCCAATAGCCACCAGCACAATAGAAATCTCGAATAGAATAAATGCATCGCTATTGCTTGCCCATCACGCCCCATCGATCCATAGGGTAGCCATGCCTACACCAACCACGTGACCTCGATCCCGGCGCCTCAACTCCCCGTGCCTCGGCTCCGGGGTGGACTCCCCTCATGACTCCAGATCCACTTTAGCCGGGGAAGCTCTCAACAGGGACATTCCCCAGATTGAGAAGGTCCCAGGGGCCTCGGCATCATGACAACAAAGCTTCATAAATACAATCACTTCATGATTCATCTCTTACATTGATATTTTGCCTGACACACCGCAAAGTCTCATATTAACAAACCCAATTGATAAAATGTCAGACAAAGCCAAGGACCGCATCAATGCCATCGGCAACCAACTCCTCCCTATCAAAAAGGTAGCTCCGGGGTCTAGTAAGCTTCGCGTCGAGGGCAAAGTCATCATCATAACAGGTACTCCTTTAATTGCTACCATTATTCTAAATGACACCGTCAACTCACCCTTTGTACAGGTACAAACTCACCGCTGGGAATCGGCCGTGCTACAGCGCATCAGTACGCAGAAAGCGGCGCGCGAGCATTGTATCTTTGTGACTTTGACGATACCCATCTGGAGACTCACAAGCAAGAGATCAATGCTGCGTTTCCAAAGGTGGAAATCCACACGAGGCGCTTCGATGCTGCGGATGAGGCCAAAGTCAAAGAAGTGGTAGACGATGCCATTGAGCGCTACGGCCGCTTGGATGTCTTCTTTGCTAATGCTGGTGTCGTTGGGCGAACCACCTTGTTCTCCGACTTCAGCAAGGATGAGTTTATGGCGATACTAAACACCAACACGTCAAGGTATGTAAAGACAAACAAACGCGCAACTCTGTACCAGACCAGTATCATCTAAATTGAATGCTCTTCTCTAGTGTCTTCTTGGCAGCAAAGTACGCGGCCCCAGCCATGATGCAAACGTCAGCCGACAAGCCCGAGTCCTGCGGCAGCATCATCGGCACCGCCTCCGTAGCAGGCATACGCTCCAACGCCGGTTCAACCCCGTACTCGGCCTCCAAAGCCGCCGTCGTCTCTCTCGCCCAGACGATATCGTACCAGCTCGCCGGAACCGGTGTGCGCATCAACGCCATCTGCCCGGGCCTGATTGAGACAGGCATGACAGCGCCTGTCTACGAGGCTGCGCGAGCTCGAGGAAGTGAGAAGAAGATCGGCCAGCTGAACCCTACCAAGAGAGGTGGCACGGCTGATGAGATTGCCCGCGTTGCGCTGTTCCTGGGAAGTGATGAGAGTAGCTATGTTAACGGACAGGCATGGGCTGTTGATGGAGGGTTAAGTGCAGGACATCCCTTCGTGCCTGGAAAGCTGGGCTAATAGCATCCACCATGGCGCTGCAATTCATTTCAGTTATACCACATTATTCAGGATCTATCAGAAAGCAGCAATACTTCAAAGAGCTACTATGCTACAGCGCAACACGACTACGAAAATATTCATGTCTCGTAATTTCGCAAATCTAACCAGAATAGAAAGATGTTGATGACTATATTTGATAAATTTAGAAAAGAGCCTCAAACTTGGCACTCAGCTCATCCGGCGTCAGCTAGCTATCTAGTATTTGTCACCCTCCCATATATCTTGCTCTGATATAGCCAGACAACGAAAAACACGAAACACAATGCTTGTCCAATCGCATCAGGCCAGTGCCGTAAGTGACCTTCATCGTGCGATCATACGAGACAAGTTCTGATACTGTTTCTCTCGTGTTTGGATGGCTTTCTTGTTTTATGTTTTGCTTTCCTAGGCTGTATACGACTTACCTTTTCCTTTCTTTGGCCACTGTATCACACTACTCGACCATCTCAAAATAACCGCACGGATTGTGTTGACCGTTCACTTGCGAAGAGACCAAGGAGTCTGAACAGTCTTGACGATTGATGGCCTCTCCTTGAAACGAGCCAACCATCCTATCCACCAATAGTTAGTTGAGCTTCAGCATCAAGAACAAGCTGATTACTGCTACTCATGATGAGCCGGTTATTGATACTGAACACGGCCATAAATAGGTAAGGTTCAAAAGCAAGATGCAGGATAGGCCCTTTCTTTAATAGCTTACCATCATACCATCCACGATTAACGCCCACCAAACATGCTTCAGGTCTTGGCATCTGTAGATAGTGATATCATGTGCTATATAGTTATAGTTTCGTTTGACTTAACAACCATCGGTTGACGAAATTATGGGACCCTCCAAGTCTCGCGTTACGGGCTCTAGTCGAAACGCCAACCAAAACCAAGACCCCAAAATCCTCAATTCTCGCTTGCCTCGCTCAAGAAGCCCCATAACAACCATGACAACCCCTTACAAGTCTGAAACGCCCAACGACGGAGAAGTCCCATCGGCAATTCCATAACCATGTAATAGCAAGGAAACATTACCAAAAGCGTGCTGTGATATTCGTGTGCCGCGTCATCTTGGGAAAAAATATGTTAACTGAGACTATGGCTATATGCCTATACTATAGTATATCGTCAGGGTCGCTATATGCAGAACTCGAATTGCTCATACCAATCGTCCGCCTTATTTTCTTCCTGTAATCTTAACCTACTAGATCGTACGCTAAAAATGCACAGAACGCTTCTCGTGGGCTGTCGAGTTGATTGCCAGGGGGACCCGATCGCGTTAATCAATTCCCTGCTCATGTTTGTCGGAGCTTTTGCACTTGAAACCATCAGCTTGCCATTCAAGCCAGGATTCGCTGGCGTCAACATGTAACGTCCGTGAAGCTCCTGTCTTTCTCGATCTCGTCCGGTAATGTTAGGAGTTGACATGTAACGTCCATCCCATGTTTTAGTTCTGAGGGGCACAGATGATATAAATCCCCGTTGCGCTGGTGTTTCTTATCTCGTTCTGGTTCTGGTTCTCCCATCGCCACTTTCCTTTGCTCTTTTCTTTCAACTTAGACTTCCAGTTGCAGGCATCTGTGGTCCTTTTCTTTCTTACGATCCTTCTTTTCTTTTCTTCCCCATTCAGTTATTCGCCAGTCGAATCTCCTTTTATCAAGGACCAGAATGGCTATTCTTTCTCTTATCACATTGGCCTTGGCCGTTTCACCGGCCATGGCCCGCCCTCGTCCCCAACTCGGCGGAGGAGGTGCCGCTCAAACACCGGGCGGTGGTCTCGGCGGCCTTATTCCTACGGCCCTCCCTGGTGGTGCCGGTAGCCTCCCATCCGGTCTCCCCAGCTCTGGAGGCGGCAATGGCGACTCCAACACACCAGGTGGTGGCCTCGGCGACTTACTCGGAGGAGGAGATGCAGGCAGTAAGCTTGGCGACCTGCTCGGAGGAGGCGCCGACGGAGGTGGCGATCTAGGCAGTAAACTCGGCGACTTGCTAGGTGGTCTCTTTGGAGGCAACGGCGGCGGCAACGGCGGAAGTAACACTGACGCCCCTACACCAACACCCGGAAGTGCTGCAGGCTCCCGCAGCAGAAACGGCGCTGGTGGAAAAGACTCGCCTTCCCAAGCCCCAGGTTCTGGCAATGAGGGCTCTGATGGAGGCCTTGGTGGTCTCCCAGGCTCCGGAAATGATGATGCCACCGAGGCACCGACTCTCGTGCTTACACCTGGCAGTGGCCTTGAAGGCCCAGGCACAGCCCCCAACGGCGTTATCCCAACTTTCGTTGCTGGACCCGGCAACGGCTTTGGAGAGGGTAACACTCCCGGAACACCTAGTGCTCCCGCTCAAACCCCAGGAAGTGGTGACCAACCCGGCGGTGGTCTACTAACACCGCCTAGCAGCGGAACACAGCCTGGCCCCATCATTCCCACCTTTGTTGCCGGACCTGGCAACGGCTTTGGAGAGGGTAACACTCCCGGAACACCTAGTGCTCCCGCTCAAACCCCTGGAAGCAGTGATCAGCCTGGAGGCGGCCTCCTTACGCCCCCTGAGAGCGGAGATCAGCCCGGAGGTGCCATTCCTACTTTCGTTGCTGGACCTGGCAATGGCTTTGGAGAAGGCAGCAACTCTGATAGCTCCGATGCTCCCGCTCAGGAATCTGACGGCGAAAGCCAGCCCAGCGCAACCTTGCCTGGTGCTGACCTAACTCAGCCCGGTCGTGGTAGCCAGCCCGGAGGTGTCATTCCTACTTTCGTCGCCGGCCCAGGAAACGGTTTCGGAGATGGCAACGCTCCTGCTCCCACCCCTACAGCAGGAGCTGGTCTTGGTGGCGACAATGGCGATTCTACTGACGCACCTGAGGCTCCCGTTCAAACACCCGGCAGCGGCAGTGGAAGCCAGCCCGACGATAGCGAAACGCAGCCTAGTGGCGGTCTTCTCCAGCCTGGCGGTGATCAAACACAACCCGGTGCCGTCATTCCTACCTTTGTCGCCGGCCCAGGAAACGGTTTCGGCGAGGGCAACGCTCCTGCTCCCACCCCTACAGCTGGAGCTGGTCTTGGTGGCGACAACGGCGATTCTACTGGCGCCCCTGAGGCCCCAGTCCAGACACCAGGCAGCGGCAATGGAGCCCAGCCTGGCGGTGATCAAGAGCAGCCTGGTGGTGGTAGTCTTCTCGACCGTATCCTTCGACCCGGCAGAGGAGGTCAAGCTGGGAATGGGGCCGGAAACCAGGCCGGAGGTGGCATTCCCACCTTCGTTGCCGCTCCCGGCCAAGGATTCGGAGGTAACCAGAACACGGGCTCGGGCTTCCAGAGACGGGTTCGACGCTCCATGTAAAAATATTCATGCTATACTAGGCAACGATTTGACGGGTTTCTTATGTTGAAGGATTGAAAAGAGGAACATTTCGTAATCCAAGAATCTTTTGGGAAAAGCAGGTCTTTGGCCCTTCATTATGTATCTAACTCCATGGCAGCCCCTGTCGTGGTCGATAGAGCAATTTTGGCGAGCATATCCTCCTTCCAGTGCGCGTAGTCCCTCCGTTTAGCTTCGCTGAGAAAGTCGTATTTGTCTTGAAACATGGAATCTGCCTTCTTGATATGCATTTTTGGCATGATAACCCCGTCGAGCATCTCAGCATCTTCGAGATCACCTCTCTGGTCCAGCTTGACAACATCTGTGATGCCTTGATACCAGTCGCCAGTGAGCCACGATTGTTCGTTAACTTTAGCAACAGCGTCGTCGAAATCCTTGGACTTAATATTTGTCCAACCTTCCCAAGCAGATTCTTCTGGTAAGTTCTTAATAGTGACTTCCTGTCGTGCTCTGGCGAGTAAGGCGAGAATCTCTTTTCGTAAAGGAACGTATCCTTCTCGGTCGATGCCTTCCCCAGTGGCAAGAGCCTTAACTCGCATGGTTACAAAAAAGTAGATTGCGGCAAATAGGGCTGTAACGTTTTTTAGAACCCATTCGTCTTCTGTCCGACGACCTTCAGGCGTTAATATGATTTCCATGCCAGCCAATATCGTGGGAGCGAGCTTCCTCTGGCCCGTTTCCTCACATAGCCATCGTGCGACAGGTTGAATCCAGGCATGTAGGTTAGCACGTGTGAAAGTTTCTCGCTTCATTGTGGATTTTGACGGTGTTCCATTCGCCCCCTTTGTTGGCGTCCTGAACTGTGCGAGACTTTGTTCTTTGGTTGGGGTTGCTCTTGATGGCAATGGTCGTGATCCAGAAGGTGAGCCGTCAGCATCACGAAACCGCGAACTTGGTGTCCTGACTCGTCCTGCAGCATTTCTACTAGGGGTTGAGGCACTGCTTGGAAGAATGTTATCCAGATGAGTGTAGAGGCGCTTGTAGATACGAGGCGGGATTGGTGGTCGTGGTTCGATAGGTGGAAGATCAAGGGTAATTTTTAGACTGCTATTGTAAGCTTCATGCGAATGAAGTTGATTTCATGAATACCATACCGGTCACAGGCAATATTTGCGCATGCGTATAATCTGGCGATCTCTTCCTCTGTTTTAAGGGTGCTTGCTCGATGGCGAGACTGGGCAAGCAGAGAGCCTGCAAGTTCTACAAGTTGCGGTGGTAGATCAGAGCCATATGTTGGCATTAATGAGAGCAACGCTTGCTCGATTTGTCGGCTCATGATGTTGGTTTTGACTTTTAGCGACGAGGTTCGGTGTAGTTTGTAAATGGGGAAAATCAATATTTAGAAGTTGAGAACGCGGTCGACGTGGAAACGCGTTACGGTCGTTCCTGACGCCTGGTCACGGGATATGGTGCATCTAATTAACATCCCCGCCAAATGACACTACTTGTAGATCTGTTCGTAAGACAGGGAATGGATGTGAGCTTGTAGGAGCTGAGGGAATTCCCAAGATTTAGTTTATGAGGGAATTGAGATTTGCTACAAAGAAAGTGACCTTGACAAGAATAGTTGTAGAAGCGGTATAAGGTTGAATCTACATACCTTTGAATAGCGATGAATGATTGGAATGAGAGATTGCTAGAGAGGATCCAACTGTACTGGTAGTTAAGTTACCTGGCAGTTAACATCAAGCTTTCAGCGATTCAGTTCTAGCGGCTCGGGGGCCCCTGGCACCCATCCATAGCAGCCTCAATCTGTGCCACGCTCGCCTGCCCGGAATCGTCACTCCTTTAAAAGCCAACCTGTCAAACCATCAATTGCTTCCAGATACTTGCATCGCGCAATTCCAGGTGTTCTTATTATTCCTCCGCAATATATGTACCAGTTATTCGACACAATGCGCACCGGACTCTTCTTTAGCGTCGCTTTTGCGACCAGCGTCTTTGCTCATTCGCAGAAACCGGTTGTTGAGGCCAATGCCGACTGGATGACCAAACATATGGCGGGTACGTTGTCTTCTCAGCGATGCGCAATACTTTAAAGTTATACTAATACGATCTTTTGTAGAGGAACATCATGTCCAGGGCTGGGACGCCGATTCTTTCTTCACCCTCCACGATTACAACGGCGACGGTTGGTGGCAAGCTGCCGAAATGATGCGAACATACGGTCTCTTCGACGAATCAAACAAAGGAATGGCCGACAAGCGAAAGGAAGAGGTTCGCGACATTCTGCTAGGGCTTCTTGATAAGGATTCCGACTCCTCGGTCAGTCGCCAGGAGTGGGTGGACTTTATCAAGTCGGGCAAGACGCTGCCAGACCTAAACACTGGCCCTGGCCACCACGGCGACGATGAGTACGAGTACGAGATCCATCATTGGGAAAAGTACCACGACGACAACACCAAGCTCGAGGACCTGACACATCCCGAGGATATCGAGCACTTCAAAAAGCATGACGAGATGGAGGATGCTCAGGACCGCCTTGAAGCTATGCAGAAGCTTTCGATTGTCGAGGCTAACATCCCTCAAAAGTTTCGACGACAATAGACGATAGACAACGGCTCGGACTGTATTTTACCTAGGATACCATGGCTCGGTTGTGGGATAGGGGCATATGACATCATGACGGATGAACTGAACTACATGTACTGAATATTATTGGGATAATATGTGTGATGCATGATATAGCTAGATCTTGTAAACATGAACATCAAAGACACAGTGCCAGACGCCTGGCGCAAATGTCTTGACCTGCTCGACATGCTTGACCCTGGCTGCTCGATCTGTTCCTTGGCCCCAGTCATCGAATTTGCGCTGGATCTCCTGACTCCTTGTTTCGGTATCGTTTGCGCCAACGTTTTCGTGAAGATGCAGCAATGCCTCACTGGATGGAGTACAGATGTCCCATGCATCTCTCCAAGTCGGTTCGCTTGTGGGTAGAAAACCGCAGTTGATATGCCGAATATCTTGAGCGACCCCATTGCCTTGTAGGGACTGGATGCGCCGTATAGCTTCCTCGTTGCTCTCGAGAAACACTATAATTTGCTCTTCCCCATTGAGAACGTCCTCGGTAGGTAGAGCCAAGTCGTCACCTTGGACAATCCGTACGGTCCATCGATTCGCTTTGGCGCCGCGTCGCAATCCCTCAACGCTCCATGGATTGATTTCCCAGCAAAGAACTCTCATGCCAAGTCGAGCATAGGAGAACACGAAGTATCCAATACCGGCGTAGAGATCAACCGCCCATGAGCCTTGAAGTGTCTTGTTTCCCATATCCAATAGTCTCGCTTTCTCTTTGACGTTGCCCCGACTGAACATCGTCCATCTCGGCGCCCAGGTTTGCAATATGCCATTCTGTTTTGTCAAAACCCATAGCGTCTTGTCGAAATCCTCTTGCGACGGCTTTTCTGCTGAGGCATTCGCAAGTCCAAAATCTCCATGGAGGGTGCGCAGCCCACTTGGACTTCTTCGCACGTTCTCATCCGTTTCGTCTCCCGCTTTATGCAGTGGAATACCTTCGTTCACGGCCAGATGAGTCAATGGTTCCTTTGCCTGCGTTGAAAGTTGTTCCAAGATCTTAGACCACAGTTGCTGACAATCTTCTTGGCCAAGACTGCCCAAAAGAGCAGACCATTGCGAGGTTGTGAAGCTTCCTGTGGGGAGGAGGGCCATAGGTTCATAGATTGTGAAGCGCTTTGGTGCGCTATTCAGAAAATCCGCTTTCCATTTTGGATTTGTTTCTATGTCAGGAACTGTAACGGAACCGAGCCAGTCGTTAATGGCATTTTGAATGAGGTTGCCTTTTGGGGCTTTTTGTTTTGGCATGTTGATGGTAGGTGGGGTTTTAAATAGGTCTACAGAGGTAAGAGGGTTTTGAGAACTTCACCAAAACATAGTTGTGAGGATTATATCTTGATGATTTGAACCGCAAAATCTGAACATTGTATACAAATTTATCAACTATCAACTGTCGCATAGATGTGATGAAAGAAACAATCATATTTGATCATAATTGATATAACAACTCTACCCAAACCATAAACATCCATTTCCATTTCCACTTAGACACCTCAGGACCATGGGTATTTTGACCCTATGCTATTCTACATGCAACATATGCCATTAAGTCCGTTATGCGTATACCATTCTTCGTTACAAGAAGTAATCTCCGGGACCTCTCCTGTTTGCTGGTACATGTCTTTGGTCGTCAGGAACAGCAGAGAAGATACTGAACTTGGGGTTCAGGTCCTTCTCTACAGCCATGATAGAAGCGACATTTCCGCAGCGGTAGCAGTAGTTGGGTGCCGACCATACAGTCACTACTGAGTTCTCGGGGAAATGATACTGGTGACGGTTAGCACAGCCCTTGTCGTTGGGGACGGACGCTTAAATACCTTGTAACCTTCGTTGACGAGCTGATGAGCTCGCGCAATCAACTTCAACCCGTTAACATGGTTGAACTCAGTTGCGACCTTGTCTCCAAACAACCATCCGGCGCCTCGAGGACTGATTGCCCATGTTTCTACATCTTCTGGATCTGACCACACCAAGTCGCAGAACGCACCCTCGTGGGGAATTTCTTGCGCACGGGCAACAACTCGGATCTGGTCGATCGTTCTAATCTCGGGACTCAAACCTCCGTGAACACAGAGAATCTCACCATCGATGATGGCGGCAAGAACAAGGAAATCGAACACGTGACAGCAGGCCTTCCAGACTGAGGCGTTGCCATACTTTTGCTGGCACTCCTCGTAAAATCCGTACACTTGAGTAATTTGCCGAGATTCGTGGTTTCCGCGGACAAGCACTATCCTGTCAGGGTATCTGTGGAACATGGTTAGTAAAAGATACGCGACTGGGACCCAGGTATGCTTACTTCGCCTTCAAACACATTAGTAATGTGAATGTCTCCAAGCTGAAGTATCCGCGATCCACGAAATCTCCCAAGAAAATGTATCGAGTATCGGCGCTCTGACTTGATGAGTTTGTGGTGACACCAGAGTCTAACCGATCTGCCATTGTCGCATCAGGATCCTCATCCGCATCGTTTGTCTCGGTCTCCTCTGCTCCGCTCGATGCTGCATTCTCGCCCGAGGACTTTATCTTCTTTCTCAACTTGGGGTCTGTGATCTCTGTCGGGGGTTCGATATCGTCCGACGTAATGACGGTGGTTGCTGTCTTGGGCGCCTGCACATTGGATTCGCCTGGCATGCCGCCAGATACTCGGAAGAGCTCGAGAAGGTCGTAGAACTGCCCGTGGATATCACCGCACACAGTGACGGGGGTACAGACTGGCTGGATGTTGGACTCTGAGGTACCAAGTCAGCAAAAGCTACAGTCAGCGACGAGGCCGGCGCTCTCTACCTTCCATCAAGATCTCTTTAACCTTCTCACACAATTCCTTCATAGCCCGCTCGGGAAGATAGTGGCACTGTTTGGCCTCCTCGAGCCACTCATCGAGTCCGGCATTAGGCCCCAAGTTCGCGGGGCCTGGTCGAGGTACGCTGGAAGCCATGATCAAGCATGCCCCGTCGATAGAAGAAGAGGAGAGATGATGGCGCCGCGGGGAAGAGATATATCAGCTCAGCGATGTTGTACAGTGTACTCCGTACTGCGATCTGTGGTGGTAGTGGCACACACGCGGCGAATGGGGGTGGGGCTTTGGGCTTAGGCTTGCTGGTCCTTGGAATTGAGGATGGAGGGGTGTGATAGTGAAACACCGGGAATACTTCGGCCGCGATAGGGAGAACTTGTCTTTTGAGAGAGATTCACCTGCGTTTATTGGAATCGATTAATCCTTTCTGAACTTCTTCTGGACGCATTCAAATAAAACAACTAACAGACACTGTCTCGACTTATAACAGTGTCGCTCGCTGTACAATAGAGATAACACGTGAGAAGGAACACTATTGAGTGGATAATCGCATATCTCTACCACAGTGCCCCACTGTCACTGGCGGGGCAGCAAGGCGACGACTCATCGAGCCTTACAGCACTCACCTGGGCCTTTCGCAATATCGACGTTACAGTTACAGCATCATCAAAGAATATTTGCGGTATGCGAAATGTCAGCTCCAGCACAAATACATCCGGTTCGGAGGACGAACGGAGGCTCTTCAGCACCGGCAAATCAGACCTCAGAATCAACAAAGGTGATCCATCCTTGCCATTCCATAATAACAAGACTTGGATGTCTAACTTGTCTCAGGGAAAGGGGACGCGCGAAAGCAACTCTCAGGGGAAAGCTAGGGGTAGAGGCTCTAATGCGAGATCCACGGAGGCAAATAAGGTGATATTACCACCATTCGTGAGGAACGATGAGCTCTCACTGACCATGATAAAAGCATGCGAATGAGAGTGAGACTCCCAAGCCCACAAAGACCAAGGCTCATAATGAGGGCGAAAAACTCGTGATACGCCGTCTACCTCCTGGTATGACGCAAGCAGAGTTTCTATCAATTCTCGGAAGCGAGTGGGATCTGGGTAAGGGTAGGGTTGATTGGTTTTCCTTTGCAGGCGGGAAAATCTCTACCGAGTAAGTGCGCAAATATTGCTTCAAAGGCTCAAATTGCTAACTAGACTGAAAAGCCCTTCAAAACCTTCTCGACCAGGCCGTGCCTATGTTCATGTCACGAGAAAGGATGATATCTTGGCATTGAGTGAAACTGTGCGAAATGCTGTCTGGGAGGATGCAAAAGCATCTTTCAATAGTCCCTCGTTGATCGGCCCTCCTTCAGTTGAGTTCGCTATTTACAAAAAGATACCGAGTAACAAAAAGCGCACCGATGCACGTCAAGGAACTATCGACCAGGATCCCGAATTTATGGCTTTCTTGGAGGAATTAGCGAATCCAGCTCCGCCAAACCAAACCCTCGAAGGAGAAGAGGGAGACGAACTCAGCAAAGCAGAGGCCAAGGTCACCACTACACCACTTATTGAATATCTGAAGGAGAAGAAGGCGAATAAATCCAAGGATGGCGCATCTTCTAAGAATTCTAAGCACGGACAGGGAGATTCCAGGGGCGGAAAGGGTAAGGGCTCGTCTAAGGAGGACGACTCAGGGAAGAAGAGGGGCAGGGATTCTAAGGCTGAGAAAGCAGAGAAAGCCCCCAGAGAAACTGTCAAGATTTTGACCAAGAAAGCGGCCTCCGAGCAAAACGCAGAGGCTTCCAAAACCAATGCTAAAAGCCATACCAACGACTCTAGCAGCCAGGAGGCAGCACCCAAGAGTCGGCGTGCGGGGATCATGGCTGCTGCAAGAATCTTGCAACGAGATCTTGGTCTAAGTCCTGGAAGTGCGCACAGGAAGGCACGCCATGACGCTGCAAAGGCAGATGCAGATACCAAGACGACACCAGAAAAGGAGAACCCAACCTCGTCAGATGCGAAAGCAAGTACTTCCGAGCCTCCAGCTTCACCTGCGAAACCAACCGAAGCTGAGGCTCCTGTTGTGAAGGGGCGAGGGGCCGCTGCCAACGCCAACAAGCAACAGCCGGCAAACCGCAGAACTAGAGGTGGAAAGAATGCTGAGAAGGGTAAGGAGAAGGAGAAAGATGGTAACAAAGAGACGAAAGAGAAGGATAAGACCAAGGAAGGGACCCCAGGCCAAAGTCAAGCGGCCCCCAACCCTCCAATCGTTCTCCTCAAGAAGAAAGGCAATGAAGCCGAGTCCAGTCAGCCTGCAAAACCAGCAAACGCCGCTCCTCAGTCATCAGCCACGCCAGGAGGCAGATCAAAGGAGAATGCCCCTGGTGGCTCCAAAGGTGGTGCGAACAAGGCTGCCAATGCCCAGAAGAAGCCCGTTGCCGTTTCCCCTGGTGCTACTCGCGGCTTTATCAAGCACGCCAACCCTTCTCAGGGAGTTACTGAGGCACTGCTCAAGCAGACGCTTTCAGCCTTTGGAACCATTACCTTTGTAGAGATTGACAAGCGCAAGGGCTTCGCCTATGTCGACTTTACCGAACACGAAAGTCTCGTGAAAGCTGTCACGGCCAGTCCTATCACCGTTGCGCAGGGCACTGTGCAAGTCCTGGAGCGCAAGGACAAGAAACCTGCCAACACAAGCTCCACTGCGCCCGCCACAGCACCAGCCCCAACTGCTGGACCTACTGCCCAGGAGAAGACACCCGGTAGAGGTAGACGTGGACGTGGCGGAGGCAACAAGGCGAAGGATGCCGGTGCCAGCAACCAGGGCGCCGCTGCTGCCGCCCCAGTCCCAGCGAGTGGTGGCGGCTGAGTTCTAGAGGTATTCTTGTGGACTTTTCTCCAACATCTTACTATTCCAGCGAGTAGCCGGGCCTGTCCAGCTGTGCCGCTATGCACTGAGCCCACCGCAAAACCTAGCCGGTCCAGAAGTCCAGCTTGTTGTCATGCATGAACGGGACACATATAGGAGGTGGAAGACACGTATTCAGGACATCGCAGGCAGACAGAAGCACGACTGTACCCTGGTCCTGTGCATTTACCTCACGAGCGCACATCCCAGCTACAAATCAACTAGACTCGATGTTCTATAGACAACACGACGGTACTGATCGGGGGCACGTAGGTAGTATTGTTGACGAAGAGGTGGTGATTATGCTAGGTTGAAGAATCGAGGCACAGCGATAACTTTTTACACTATTGCTTTGTGATGCTGTGTGATCCCAATGGGCTTTTGCTATATCGCCCCTGGTAGTCGAAGAACGAAAGTGGCCACACAATTGTATCCAGATACTGTCCCCATGTATGGGGATATCCCTAGTCAACTCGCAACTTACGTGCTGTGAATGACACTGGAGAAGGAGTTGGCGTTGCCGGTCCATGAAGGGGCCTACCAACTCAAACGGATAAACATTGCAAATGAGTCTCACAGAAAGAAAAGACAAAGATGGACAGTTTAAGAAAACATTCAAATCAAAGACTCTAGCGCTACTAATACTAATGGCTATCCTAACATTTGGGGTAATCGTTTCTACACAGGCTGTTGGACCTGATCCTGTAGTCAACGTGGTACATATCTATCTGCAATGAAAACAAGGGAAAATGTGTATCTCAACAAAAAAAGAAGAAGAAAAAGAGAAAGAAGAAAAGTCCAAACATCCAATCCCTTTGGGGGAACCTCCTTTTTGAAAGCCCAACAACACTGTACTTTTTGGTATCCAAAACCGAAATTTGCGCCGTCCTATATCCTTCATGCCAGAATCCTTGGCTATGTCGCTGAAATCGCTCCCACTGAAAACATGACAACGTACAACAACACTGCTAGAACAAATCCAACTGCAATCGCTTCGCTTTGAGCAAAAACCTTCCTTACATGCGCCTTCGCGTCCGTAAACCATATCGTCTCTCCCACGCTTCGACGAGCGGCTCTAAGCCCAGGCAAACCATCCATGCTCAGCACGTTGGTTTCCTTATGGTAATCCAACAACGTGTTGGCTTGAACCTGTTTTTCTGCCCACACATCCATGGTGGGCCGCTCCTCAAACACAGCCAGCTCATTAACTTTACCAACCACACCCTCTTGGAGGATTTGTCCAAGAGACAAGTCCTTCTGAGAAGCCTCCTCAAGTACATATATACCTTTTTTCACCCGAGGAACACCGAAGCCGCAGCTTGTCTGGACTTCAAACACATCTGCCAGGATGACTGCTCTGGCGCCATCAAAAATTCGCTCACTCCTGGAGACGGTGCGGACTAGAGTAGGGAAGGATGGGTCATTCCATTCGACAATCCTAGACCGACAGAAGAACCTAACAATCCGGGGAGCGGGACCAAAACTCATAAACATCAAACAAAGGCGGCCATTGTCGTATGAGTGGGCAATAGTCTCACATCCGGAACCAGTGCGGTCGATATAGGCACAGGTATTGGGTGTCAGGACAGCGAAATGCGAGTCTGCACCTTTGGGGGAGACATTGATATGAGAGCCATGAGTCGGAGCTGAACCTGTAAAGAAGACAGGCTGCTTCTGCACCCAGTCGGCAAGGTCCTCGGAAATAGAAGGGTAAAGCTTCATGGCGATGATATAAACGTATGATATGAAAAGCAGAGCTCCCAATCAACTCGATTGGGGTCTGTGTATAGCTGCAAGAACCAACAAAAAAATAATACAAGTCTGAGTTGGAATGCTGCGAGTGAGATCGAATAACCCTGTGTGGGGTTTAAGTATCTCGGCCGGGATCGGTTACCTACTCAATGCGGGGCAAGGGCGAGGCAATGCCAGACTAAGGTCTGATAGCCACATCTAGCCATTGGGATTGAGGCATATGAGGAAGGTGAATTGACCAGGATCCGGTCATGGGAGAGAAGAGGTGGAGCTTTGTGCAAAGTCCTACCTACTGGGGGCACCCCTCGAAAGTATCGAGGAGCGAGTGTGTTCGTGGGAACTGTGACGGGGTCCTCACGAGCATGTTTTGTTTGGTCTGCAACCCAGATGGCAGATCAAACAAGACAAGAGAGTGATTAGTTAGGGATGGGGTAGGCATGGTAAGAACCATCCTCATACCGCTCATCATCGTAAGCGCTGCTGTCGCTGCTAAAGTGACCATTGACAATGCTGGTCGTACGAGGGACATTGGAGTATGCCCCGCTAGACACAACACTGGCGGCCTTGCGTCCTGTTGCCAAATGGCCGTAAGCGTCAAAGTCGCTTGAGGGGGGTTCATAGCGAGGAGACCAACCTCCGGGACCCCATGGCTCGATGAAGCTGGTCTGACGAGGTGCCACGGCAGGGCGCTCATCAAACCGCTTCGACAAGCGTTCCTTGGCCTCAAATCTGTCCTTGTCCTTGGGCTTTTCGCTACGCGATTGTCCTCGATCCTCACGGTCGCGGCGTTCACGACCGTCTCGGTGACGTCGCTCACGGGTGTGCTCATCACGGGGGCTCTCCTCCCGCTCAGAGTGGTGGCGGTCATCTTGCTCGCGGTGGCGATCCTCACGAGGCTCTCGCTTGCTGACAGACTTTGTGGATACCTTGCTGGAAGCCTTGCTCGAGGCCTTGCTAGAAGGGCGAGATGGGTTCTTACGGGCCTCGGGGAGAGCAGGGAGAATGGCAGGAAGGGGACTGGGCATAGGGCTAGTCATGGGGCTCGTCATGGCAGACGAGCCAGCCTGGCTACTCACAGCGTTATGACGCATGGTGAGATTCTCATGCTTGGCCTGGAGACCAATGAAGCGCTGCTCAAGGTCATGATGCTCAAACTTGACGCGCGCAACTTCCTCCTTTAGGGATTCCTTTTCCTCCTTCAGAGACTCCTTCTCCTCTTTGAGTTCGTCACACTCATTGTTAAGGCGGCGCTTGTCGCCCTTGAGCTCCTCGAAGTCGGTGTTGAGACGGCGGTTGTCTTCTCGGAGAACCTCAGCTTCAGAGCGGACGCCCTCAATCTGGGCCTTGAGCTCACGGCATGAGATAGTGGACTCATTGAGCTTGCGGTTGGTTTCCTCTAGAGAAGTCTTGGACTCCTTCAGCTTGCGGTTGAGCTGATCGAGCTGGGCTTTGAGCTTGTCGTTTTGGGCACTGAGCTTGTCGTTCTCGCCGTTGGCCTTGTTGAGTTCGGTGTTGGCCTTTTGAAGGTCGTCGCGGAGCTCAGATTCGTAATCAACTTCATATTCGTAGTCGTGGTCTTGAACTATACAGGGGAAATGAGGATTAGCGGGGTAGATTGGGTGATGTGAAAGGCGGCCATCGAACGTACCAGTCAAGGCCCTTGATTTGTTAGAGGAAGAGGATGAAGAGGTGGTGCTTCTAGCTGAGGAAGAGCTCCTGACAGAGGAGCTGCTCCTCTTGGTAGGGCTAGCAGAGGTCCGCTGGTGCAGAGGCATGGCGTCGGTTGGTTTGGTCACGATCGCCTACACAACAAAAGAAGAAGATGGAAAAGAAGAGCGAGAGGACGCCAAAGTCGTCTCGATTGTGTGTTTCTTGGTGGTTTGGTTTAGTGTTAACTCTGTTCGCTGCGGTGCAGCTCTGCCCAACGACCAGCGGTGTGTTTGGTCTGGCAGGCGGGTAGAAGAGCGCGGGCGGTTTTGGCTGGAGAGCACTCTACTGAAAGGGTTGTAGCGGGAGCGGGAGCGGGAGCTGGAGCCACAAAGGCAAAAAAAAAGTGACGTCGAATTTAAAGAGTCGGGTGAGTTTATTTCAAACTCTAGTGAACTAATGCTTTACTACCAAGTAAAACGAGATAACAACTGTCCTTTCTGCAATATGTATACAGATAGAATAGATAATATTCGCCGATGAAGGTCAAGTAAACCTGTGTGTGTTGGAAAGAGAAGTAAGTTTGGGTGCAGACAGACGAGGGAAAAAGTAGAATATTCGGGTTGATATGGGTTTTGTCAAACTCGGGTGTGGGAGGGAAAAATTGAGAAAAAGAAACGCCTACCAGTGTCTGAGGTGTCTGGAATGGGGGGTGGGCGATTTCTGAGGAGGGGGGCGCAATAAAGGAAGGGCCAGGTCTAAAACAAAGCAAGGCAGGCAGGGGGGAGGGATATGGGAAGGAAATTGAAGTGAATGAGGTGCTCCTTCTTAGAAAGACTACCTTCCTTACTCCGTACCTTCCATAAGGTATGTTACAGACAAGGGCAGGAGAGAATATGCCTTGCGCAGTTGTGCCTGCCTGGAGGTGAAATTACACATTACCTGCTTTGTTATCAATCGTCTTCCATACATATACACTGGCTCTCTTTCACTACATGCTCGAGATGGACAAATGACGACAAAACGCAGGTTGGAGTTATCCACGATCTGTACTCTACTGTACGTCCATGCAGAGTCGGTACATCGCGGTGCACGCAAACGCGGAGAGAGACGGAGAGACGGGAAGGGGGAGGATGCTACACACCCTCACGCACACGCAAAAGCTGAGCTCGAGGGAGGGAGATTTCCTCTTTCTCCTCCTTTCTGCAGCACAGAATAATAGCATCAACCCCCTGTCTGTACCAGAAATAAAGGGAGCGGAGGGCGTGAAATCGGTCAAGAGGGAGTGAAGCAGACTTCTCTCACAACCTCGTGATTGGAACATCAGAGACATGGTAAATGGGAACTGCGCATGGCGCACACACTCAGACTCGCATTTGCGCTTTCACACAACCATGGATCCCTTCTCAACTCATTAAACCCGCCAGTGCGGTATGCGCAAAGCTGATGAGCGAAAGCGTTGTGACGCCAGCAACAGGGACCAAAATCAACGCTCAATGCCCAAGGGGAGCCGAACAGAGCCCAATGCCCACTTCGCTCACACCCCAAAACGTTAAACCCCTGTCAAAGCCGGGGTCTTTTCTGTTTCTCTGCCGGCTCGGCTCCTGGTCTTTTACGCTCACTTCCAGCACTCCCTGGTCCTTTGTCTGGCTTTAATTCCTGAATCCCTCAACTCGGCGCAAGACGAGAAAAGGGGTACTGAATTGGCCGTACCGAGGCTATGTTACGCCGTATCCTGGCAAAGAAGGATAAGATAATTGCCCAAGAAAAGCAATGATGGAGAGGTAAGAGGGCTTAGAGAGAGGCACTAACACGGCTGCCATCTTTAAAAGCTACCCCCCAGTCGTCCGCCACACACCCCGGATGACAGACAGGGGTCGGGAACAGCCAGTTTGACTCCCGTTGATTGTCATGATATCCACGAATCTTCTACCCTCTGCCCAGCAACCTGCACTCCATTCAAGAACACGGAGTGAGATATGATTCACATTACCGTAACGTTTGCACAAATGGTTCGCCAACCCCAACCCACGAAGCGACACAAAAAAAGACGCTTTGTCGACTGCCTGCTGGCCGACTCCGCTTCATGCCGCCTCGTGGCTAAGTACCGTCACCGGTGCGGACACCGCCATCTGAGCAACCAAGTTAATTCTGGCGCCGCCCCTGAAGCGCCGCCCACAAAGCACTCAAAAGAGTCCGTTTTGAACGGAGGCTTTTACAGAGTGACTCATCGGGCTGGCGGAAAGAAGGATTCGCTTGTAGACATGGGAATTTCGCCGTATTGTTGGCTGCGTTTGCGCCGTCACCCTTGTCATCAATGCGAGTTGTTCGGCACATGGAAGATTTTGTTTCGCAGGTGCGAACATTCCAACACCAACACCAACTCCCATGGTGCACTGCTCTGCTAGGGTATCTGCTGCCTGTGTTTGAAGCCATCCTTGTTCGCTTGCCTTGGGTCATCCAACCCTCTCGGCTCGTCTTTCTTGCATCTAGGGACATATGAGCAGCAGGATGGCTTCGGCTGGTCACCTATGATGTATCATGCAGATGCGAGATATCATGCGCGTTGTGGAGGGAAGAAAACGGTTTCCACTACGACTATGTACAATACTTCCATTCTCGGATTTCGACAAAATCGTGGGGAGGTATCACCCGAATCAGAACGAGCCTGTTTGTGGAGAGGACGCCCAATTCAAATCAGGACCCATGCCCTAGCACCTGAGGAACCGCCTGCCGCCCATCGCCGGTCGCTTGGGCCCGGACCCGGGGCACATCCGCCGGGAGGGCCTCCCGCTTCTGGGGGTTTGATAACCTAAACGCTTTGGCTTTTCCCCTTCCCGCTTGTCAGAGCAAAACTGGGGCGCTAGAAAATTCTGACTCGACCGGAATGGAGTGTTTGATGTTCTTATGGGGAAGGGGATTAGTATCGCGCCCCCTTTGTTGTCGGCTCGTGAGGTGGCCTCGGGCTAGCTGGGTTTCTGCTGGCATTTAATGCTTGATTATGAGCTTCTGCGGATTGGAACGAGATGAGCTCCGTCATTACCATCGCTCTCCTTGCATTCCCGCATCCCGCTGCCAAGCTAAAGTCCCCGTTACCACGTTTCCAGCCCTAGCTTCTCTTTTATTGCTTGCGTCTGAATATCCCACCCCCTGATTTTGACTGTTGGTTGACCAATTTTAGACATGAGATTTTGTGTACCGACCTGATGCCCACTTCCAGGTCTTCAGCCCCAACCCGGTACGTATCTCACCTTACCGTACCAGCAGCATGGGTTATGGATAACGGGATCTAGGCTCCCGCCGCCTCCACGATCCCACACTCGCCAATAACGGTCGCTAAATTGATTTGCGGGAATACCACGGTCACCCGTCTTCCATGATATTTCCCAACAAGGAAAGTAAACGTTTACTTTTATCGTTAATTTAACTACGGATCTACCCGCCCATGATTTTTTTTATTACAGAACGTATCATATGTCGCATCGTTTCACGTCACGCACCTTTCAGATCAAACATATATCACCACTTCTCGGGTGTAATTGATCAATGCTGGTTTTATTTACATGCACATCCTGTTTTGATAACCGCGTGGAATTATTCTGAGGCCCTCCATGTGAGTCAAAACGACAATGCTTGTAGGAACAGTCATGTGAAGATACCCCGGCTACCCAGGCAACCAACCTTAGCCTAGAGTCCTAGGCTTTGCAACCTCCTCGCAGTGGTCACCCGCTTTCATACTCACACGTCTTGGCACCCTCATGTCATACTCATCCTCGTCCTCACCCACATCCACATCCGTCACGATACCACCACTACGGCTCCCTCCCGTCTGCCCCACACCCATTAATGGATTTTGATGGTCCCTCAAACCCAGAAGCTAGCTCAACGACCAGCCATTTCACCTTGTTACCACGCCGGCACACCCTCACAATGTCGTTCCTTGTCGGATCAAGGCTCTGCCATCTGCATTTGTATTTCTCAAACAACTCCTCCACCGGTTCCACACTTTTGCTGTAGGTCTAGTCGGCCCCCAAAGCTTATATCCTTGCTATCTTTTTCCACTTAAGCCAGGCGACCAATCTTCATGGACTCCAAAGTCCTTTTCTGCCTAGAATAGGACCTTTTCTTTCAACGCCTTGCGCCCTTTTCCCACTTTGAGGCCACCTTTATTGGTCATTCAGTAATAGACCCTCCCTCCTTGATTGCCTCGTTGTCCCCTCCCTCTCGCGTCGTCGTTATCATCGTTGTACCCCACCAGTTTCCGGGAAAATGCACGATACCACGGGACATCGCGTTGCATCGCGTAAAGTAGGTAGCTTCATGTCAATAAGATGCGGCCTTTGGGGTGGTTCGCCCGGAGACGCAAGGCACCAATGTGCATATTATGCTATTGAGAGCACCAGCTTTACAAAGCATGATGGTTGCGGCTCAAATGCACTGCCATCATGTCATTCTACTGCATAAGGGCAGTGCACATCACTCACATAATCAAATTCGATCCCTTTCCCTCTGTTTCGAGTGGGCTGAGGAAGCACTACAAGTTTGTAGTGGTATTCTACCGCTCTACCATCCCCTCATGGGTTTTGGAGGAGTGGTTAGTTAAAGTGTGCGATCCAAGACATTTTATACCTAAATACTACATTAGCATGAATCGTGTACGCATGATCACTACCTTCAAAAGGGTTGTGTAGGATATTAATACGTCACACGACTACATGGAAGCAGTTCTGATCGTCGCAACCACAATCAATTTATTTCGTTGCATAGTTGTTGGGATGCCACTCAAAGAAGTGGCAGTCTATCATTCTGCTTGACCAAAGATAACATCCTCCAAACAGACTTTGTCTAAGTGTCCATGTGCCATCACTTTGCCCCCGACTCGCATATTAGAAGAGCAAGATGATAATGTAGGCATGGATCGTAATTTGGTGCATACAACAAAAACGCAATCTCCTTGCACAAAGGGTATCTCAAACTGCCAAGTGTTAGTTATGAAGTGGACTTGAAGAGTATTATTCTCTTGCCTTGTGATGAAAGAAACTGGGTATCAAAGAAAGAAACGACTGGTGTAAAACATGGCATGGGTAGATGTTTGAACAAAGACAGTAACAGGACCTTGTTTAGGTCTTGGTAATTGATACTCAAACAAGATGCCTCCCGCAGTGAAAGAAAGTTGAAAGATGAAGACAAAGGCCAGTTTGTAAATCAACAGACACGCCGTCGCTTCAGTACATCGTCGTAATACTCTGTCTTCTCCGTCTTGGACTCGACAATAGTAATCAGGCCAAGATGCCGCTCTCGTAGCTCATCGTACTTCTTCTTCCAGAACCCTGACTGGTTCGTCCAGTACTCGATCTGCTTGGTCAGGTCTGCAACCCTGCGGCTGAGGTTCTGGTCGACCTGCTTGGAAAGCTCGCGCAGTCTGAAGCGAAGATCGCCATTGTCGTCCCGCAGGACCTTATTCTCCTTTTCAAGCTTGCACAACTTGCTGCGTAACTTTTCCAGATCAAGGTGGTGGTGATGGACTGGAGGATCGCATGGCTTCTCTGCGGCTCGGCGGAGACATTCGTTGTCGCGGGAGAGTTTGGCGATTTGGTCGTTAAGAGAAGGGATGACGACGTGGCATAGACGATGGGTTTCGGCATCAGAGCTGTGAAGTCTTGATCGAAGAGTTTCGTTCTGTGCAGCATAGGCTTGATTTGCCTCGTCCAGTAGCTCGTTTTGTCTGATGATAGTCCTCCACTCCTCACGGCTGACTTTGTAGTAGTCGCATGGATGTCGATGAGTGTGGTGGTAGGATCGAGAGCGCTTGATGGTTACGAGCTGAGGACGTCCATCCGGGCTGGTCTCAACGTAGCAGCGTCGAGACATGTTGAGTCGATGTTTGGTTGCTTTGTAGTCGATATAGTCGATATAGTCGAGAGTTACGGCAGGTATAAGCGATAGTTGATATGGGATTGAACAAACAGAGAGAGAGAGAAATATATTCGAGCAGGGCAAGGGGGATGGATATAAACAAAAGTGTTTCTAGGACTTGAGACTTATACAACAGGGTCTTTTTCGAGTTTCACTGAATGACCTTGCTTGTTGTCTCGAAAATAGGTCTCACGGATAGAGAATGACTGTTTGAAAGAGCCCGTTGGACTAATGCAGGTGATCAAAGAAGGTCAGAGGTGGTGGAACAATGGGGGACTATGGCCATAAGAAACCATGGTCTTTTATAAAGCCTCATCCCAGACTCGGACTCATATATACCAGGAATGGGATGTTCCACTTTGGAAGCACGCGGACCCGGAAATAGAAGGCATCGTGGCTTATAGAGCCGGGTGATGGGTGGAAGTGTAAGTGAGTGTCTTGGTTTGACACCGTAGGACTCGTGTGTGAGTTGAGGACTGTGGCAGAGCAATTACAGAGAAGAGTAGCAGTATGAGATGGTGCGGTTGAAACTAGCAGGATAGAGAGAAGCGTTTTTGAGTCCTTTAGAGTGGCGCGTGGTCACCTCTGGGATTGTGTCTCATTGATGATGATGGTCATTTACAGAGTAGGCAAACGAGACAAAGAAAGGACGAAGGATAGTAAGCCGAGGATACAAAGTACCTAATTGATTATGAGTATAATGGTATTATAAGAATAGATAATGCCATGTTCCCGAGTTGATCGAAGCTCAAGAGTAGTCTTTGAAGTTGACCAAGTCAAAGATAACAGACCAATAGTCTATATTCTTTCTACGAGATATGTCCAAGCGCGTCAAAGGAAAGATCAGCGAAATAAACGGCCCCTGGCGGCTGCGGCTATCGACTCTAAATGGAAGTTGTAAGTTGCAAGTTGCAAGTTGCAAGTTGCACCTATAAAAGGGCGAAATCGCCATGTGTCGTGCATTCCTTTAGCTGAGTGACGTGCATGTGCAGGTGTTTGTACCTGATGAGCGTGAGCGGGACATCGCGTGGTCAAGCGACCTAGAGGGGACTGTGTCCGTTTCCACACACACTGTGTCTATCACTATGTAATATGCGAGGATTACAGTGTCAATATTCGCCGACTCTACACCTACCCGCATGACAGGTACACCACGGCTTGCTCAAGCGGCCTCCAGCATCTTCCCCTCAACACCATCTTCTTCATCTTCAGCATCTTCTTCTTTCAGAAATAGGCATCGTCACAGCACGGGACCCCTTGCACTTGCACTCGCCCTTGCAGAAGGGTTAATGCACGCTCTTTATCTCGGCTTGGCCCAAGGCCGCTAAGGACCCTGCATTTCTTGGTTTGTGAATAGCCTCAATTTTACGTATTCCTAACACACAGAGCCAAGACCTTCATCCTTGTTTAAACGTCCGGCCCCCAGAATCCAACGTCTGATGTAACCATGGCTCAGCCCTCGCACTGAAATAACTCATTTGTTTCTTCCAAGTCTGCTCTCTCTGGGTCACATCGCTGCGCCCCATGCCGCCCATGGATCTCGCCTTGCTTCAGCCCAGCCCAGACGTCTTTGCCTGTGTTGACGTCTATCTTCATCGTTATCCTGATAACGGACCGGATCTCTCATATACGCCCGACCTCCTCGAGGTATCTCTTCCCCAATGTCCACCAACCTTGGTCTGAACCTCGGCATAGGACCTCCACCGTGGTGCAAGCATCTATCCGAGTCTTCAGCAGTCTGATTGTGACAACCAACATGTCTACAAGTGTGTTCACTACAGAATGGCACTTTTGTATCCCCTCTGACTAGCCCGTGGAGCCGTGTCTGCCTAGGTCGACCACATTCTGTGGCGAGGCACTTGTGATCGATGCAGAATTCGGATGAACGAGTCCTTGTTGCCTGACATTCGTGAGACTGGCAGGTATGGCGCGGACAGAATTGGTTGCCTCGCTCGACTCGTCGACCACATCCTCTTCTGTCGCTGGTACCTGGGCATAAGTCATAGAGATCTGTCGTTCTTAGTACTGAACCAAGTGGTGGGCCAGGCCTAGACAAGTCAAAGAACTCACCGTCTTCGTAGACGACATATCCCATCCCCTGCGTCGAGAATCTTCTTCCCCCAAATCCAGCCCCCATGCGCTGATGACCTTCACAAAACCGCCCCTCCACCACTTCAGCCTCACAGCCATCGTAGACACACTCATGATAAGGACAGTATCCACTCCCAAGCTTTCTCTGCCGACAATGCCTCGTCCTGCATCTGTGTCCTTTGCAGAACTCGCCCCTCTGAGACCCATGGCCTTTCAAACAACCTGGCTCAGCACAAGTGTGAGCCTGGCAGTAGAAACCCCCTTCACGGGCATCGTCGCAATCAGGTGATTCGCAATAGTGTGCGCCGCAGAAAGGTGAAGGCCGCCCATTGTCGCGAGTATGGCAGAGTCGCGGACACTGTGGTCGCTGGCATCGACGATGGCGTTCACAAAACCGTCGAGGATCGTCCGTGTCAATGCCTGGAGCGAATGCTACGCAGTAAGACTCGTCACAAGTGTGCGATGTGCAAAACACTCCGGCATCTCGTGGGCTTCGACAATTGTCGTACTCGCATCGATGCTCGGCACAGAACAAAACGGCTTGGTCATTGCGTTGTGATCGCTGGTTTTGACATTCTGGAAACCCGCAAAGATCTATACACGATAGTCAATCCCAGTCACTGTAAATCGGAAGATGTGAGTTACGGAGTTGTGTGCAATACTTGGATACTGCCGTATTTCCATCCTTTACATCCAAACTACACCTTGCTCCATTATCCACTGCCTGACATCTAAGGTCTTGAAACCTGTTAGCCACTCTTGTCTGATATCGAGCGTAAGGTTAACTCACGTTGACTGCAAACCATAGCTCTTGGTAGCTTTGCAATTAGACATGCTCGACCACCCTCGATTTGTCTGCAGGCGTGAAATTGGCAATACAAAGACGAAATACTCTGGCCATCAAATCTTAGAATAGTTGGCCTGTTGCGACAGATCGTTCCTGTTGCTGCGCACGTCGGCTCGTAGCCGCGCCTTTGTCGATAGGGTATACTATACATGTTCATCAAAGATCACGGCGAGATCAGTGTCATAAAGAACAATATAAGCAGACTACCACTCGTCGAGACTATTACTTCAACTCATACCTTTATCTACTGCGTCTTTGCGGCTCTGCGCTAGTTCAACCTCTAATGGCACGTCTCACAGTGCCCAGAATCGAGATCACGCGTGATCACCAGCTTAACATGGTATCACCACTTGCTGCAGGACAAACGGCGAGCTGCATCGAGTGACGAACCATTAGGAAGACGTATTCAGCTTCCGGTCACCAAGATAGTGGACACGCTACTTGGGGCATCTTGGACCTTGTAGCATGAGCTACGTTGAGAGTAGGCGAACAAGACAGAAGAGACACCACATATGATATCACAGCACCAGAGTTAAACGTTCGTTGCCGGGTCAAGAAGTTCAATATTCCAACTACCGGCTGTTTCCAGTTCTTGCCCATCATATCATGCTCCTTATTCGTGGTATCATTCCAAGCCAAAAGACCTCCACTTCTCTGTTTATCCTTTTCTCCTCTCCTCTCTTCCTCTCTCCTTTTGAAATCAGCCTTCGAGGCTTCTTTAATCTATGGAAGAAAACTTTTTTCTGCGCAGTAAAAAGACCATTGCCGACTGCGCCTTTGCTGCCCCCTCCTGATGCGTACCTAGTTACTCTGGCTCGCTAAAGAGCAACTGGCCCATCGCGAATTCAATAAATATATAAGCGTTGGAAAAAATGTAAAGAAGAGATGGAGTCCCAATAAGGTGTTGTGGGGCCTAGTCCAGACCTGTAGCACTGGCATTTTCAAGCCATGTATCGCCGTCCTACAGAGAGTCTGCCACTGCAGCCTGAAGGCCTTGTAACAAAGCTGCCTCCGCGGCATTGTCGTGCATATGCTGATCCATGTGCGTCTCCGGTACTGGCACGTGTGCATGTGCGTGCATGTTTGGTGTAGCATTCGTAGGCGGAGGCGATGGGAAAGTGAGTTGGGTGTGCGAAGCAGGTGAATACTGAGGTCGATTATGGTGTTGGGCCGCAGGTTGAGGAGTCGGTGTGTGTTGTGACGGCGGAGAGTGATGCAGTTGCCCGACAGGTGTCGACGTATGAGAACGGTTTTGGGCAGCAGCGTGGGCATGAGCGGGAGAATGCATCGCACTGTGGTTTTGCTGGGGTATTTGTTGGTGTTGAGACCGTGGAGTTTGAGGGGACATGGACATCTGGGACTGCGGACGAGCAGCTTGATGGGGCGACTGCTGTGCTCCCGACATGACGCTGGGCCTGGCTTGCGGTAACGTTGACGGCGGGTATCCCGAAGAAGTGGCTGGGTTATACGAGTGAGCATTTGCTTGGTTGTGCGTCTGTCCTTGCTGTAACGAAGCAGCTTGAGCAGGCGTCATGACACCCGAACCAACGGCTGAAGCTGGCGTTCCTGCAGCTCTCCCCTGTCCATTTGGTGGATTCTGCAGCCCTCCAGCGAGAGTCATGATACCTTGGAGCTTTGCATGGTCCTCTTCCGAGTTCATCCTCGCGCGTTCCTCTGCCTCTTTCCTTGCCGCTTGAGTAGGAGCTCGAGTCTTGAGTTCGCCGGTAACTGCCTGAAGATAGTACGGCATCTCTGAGTTAGTCTTGAGGAAGAACAACTTGAGATTGCGAGCTTTGTCTTTAAGCTGGACTTGTGTTCGATCTTTGAGTATATCTGACATTGTACCAGCCGGTCCAAACAAGGTGAGTATTTGACTCCAGTGGGGCCCTTTGACCAGGTCAAGGCCAGCCATGAGGGCTTTCTCTTCATCTTGAGTCCAGGGCCGACGTGTTGAGTGGAGACCCTCTCTTCTGGTATGGGATGAGTTCTTAGATAAAGCAGCTTGACGCGCTTTATCGTACAGCATTGCACTGGGGCAGGTCTGGTTCGGTGGCAGGTGCTGGCCTGGCTCAGGCGGTGGAGGTTGCGGCTCGGGTACACTCTGTGTATATGATGAGTAGTATGTATTTTGAGCTTGTTGTTGCTGGAGTTGATTAAGGTATGATTGTGCTGTATATCATTAGTCTATATTCCAATATCATCAAGCTCTCGACAAACTTACTAGTACTTGTTGGAACTGTAGGTTGGTAGGGAACGGGCGACAATCCATGCAATGTCGTCTTAACATAGTTAGACGTGCTCTCCGCTACCAGTGCCTCCAGTTCCTTGTAATCCGTTATTGTATGCCCGTTCGTCTGGGGAGTTGAAGAAGTTTCCTTCTCGGGGCTCTTTGTGGGCTCAGCTACTGGTGTAGGTTCAATGGTCTCGCTCACAGCCGGTGTCGGTTCGGGGTTCGGGTTTGGATTGGGATTTGGTTCCTCAATAATAGGGTTGGTGTTCTCCACGGTGGTGTCGTCGTTGGTAAATCCAGCCAAGGTGTCTTGAACAAGTGTTGATGCTGTCTTTTCGAAAAACGATGAGAGATCGTCCAAGTCAAGGTTCGGTTCGCCAGAAGTATCGGCCAAGAGGTCAACAGCGGTCTCCTCGCTAGATCGCATGGGATGGCCAAGCCTAGATCCGAGATCCGACATTAATGCCAGTCTAGTCTTCACGCATGTTGAAACCTGTCGCAATAGATCGTCGACTTTGTACTTGTCCCTCAAAACAGCTACTATTGTTAGTATGGTAATCCCCTTGCTCCATCGAAAGCACTTACCAGCCTCGGTTGAAGCCTCGCCTTCGAGCGAAGCTTTCCGTAATCTGACCGAAGTGACAAATTCCGAATCGGCAGGTGTAAGATCAAACCCATTGTGAAGCCCACGTAGCTTATCCTCCATCCCCTTGATCAAAGCCTCCTCCAGCGCGTGCTCGCTTGATTGTTCCAGTGTTTTTGCGGCAAGCGCATCGATGGCGACTTGGGTCTTGAGAGAGAGGTAAAGATCGAGCGCGTCGGAGCCAAGGTCGGAAACTTGGCCTCGGAAAATCGCATGGAAGTGCTCGTGAGCTTCGGAATATGACGGTGTGGCCTGCAATAGCCAAATGCCAAATTGGGCAAGGTTCGCTAGGTCGAGTATCGTGCGAGATTCGTGATCTTGAAGATCGGGTTCGTCTGCGGACAGAATAGGCCCTGGTGAGTAGATTTGCTTAATCTGCGCAAAAGAAGAGTGCAGTTGTTGGAACGACTTGGCGTGTTGTGAATCGGCGTCTTGGATCGGTTTAATCGAGTCGTCGAAGGATTGTGAGAACAGGAGGAGAACGGAAAGTGCCTATGCCAGCCATGTAAGCGCTGAAATATCTCTACGGTCGCGCCACCTACCATATTACCCAGCGCATGTCGACTGGCTTTGCGCAAGTACGTCTGGGGATCGGACAAGAAGGTGATCGAAGGAGGAGATGGAGGAGGAGGCGGTGGTGGAAGCGGATGGTCGGTAATCCCATCGATTTCCATGGGATCATCTGTTGAGAAGGCAAAGTCATTCGCATTGCTCAGCGCATTCTGCACGAGGAGCGCAAGACCATCCTCTAATGACTCTTCGGCTCCTTGGTCGAGCTCGAGGGTACTTTCATGGACAGGCTCGGCCTCGGCCTTGACTCTTTTGTTTGGGTCGTCGCCATTGGAGTGGTCTTCGAACGGACGTTTGGTCGCGGCTTGCATTATAGAATCAAGGTCAAGACCCAGGCCCTCGAGGATGTCCACCTCATGGTTGGGCTCTTGCTTGATCCCTACGGTCACGGCAGTCAGCATTGGTTGTTTTGGCATGGCGAAGCAAAGTTTGTCCCGCGCAAGCTGGCAGAGACATTCTACAGTACGCACCCGTCGGGGACATGACCGCGCTGAGCTCGGGCTGGGCGGGCTCAGCCATCATGACGACTTTATCAAAGCATACGCAGTAGAAGCACGTTCCAGGAGTCTTCCAGTCCTATCTCTAGCAAGAGAACTCGTAGCGTGGTGTCGTTCGGCGCGGCGGCGTAGTCGTGAGGCGTCTCTGATGATGGTAGATTGAGAAAGAAAAGCCCTGCAAAACGGCCCTGCTAATCGCGATACACAGAAGAAGACTGGGTCTGTAAAACTCGTGTAAGTCGTTTCAAAACAGAAGAATCGATGTAGGACGCTGTGTTGAAGGTTAAAGGTTGATGTTTTGCAGATTGACTTTTTCGCCGCGGGGCCGCGAGGTTATTGATCCATATCCGAGTGCCGTACAATGTTGCTGGGTTCCAGGCAGGTACAATACAGACAAAGCCAGTACTTGGTTCAATTGAAGATTTTCGAAAAAATCAGGCGGGGATATCGGTGGTTATTTTGCCGACTGGGATATGGAGTTGAACAATGGCTGGGGGACTGGGATTACCAGCGCCTCTATTGGTTACTGCTGGAAAGTTTCTCGCGCCAGGCTCATTGAGGAAAGGTGGCATCAAAATTTATCCTCCAAATAATCTTGGCCACGAACATTGAGCCTTGATTGGCTCACATACTCATCTAGCTTACACTGTCTTACTCGCTCGGAGCTATCGTGGATGCTTTTTGAAGCGTGTAAGTGGCAATCGATATAAGTAAACACTTCAGATAACTCATAATATCAATAGTTCTATTCTCAATACCCGTAAGGACAGTAAATACTGACTCTAACCACCATTATCAATATGCTCCAAGCCCAACGTAGAGTATACTTTGACGGCGTATCTGAACAACTGGACACGTCTGTACGATGACTTCCCCGCCTATTTATTGCTGATCACCATGCACGCTGAATGGATACAATTTGCCCGGTCGGGCTCAACAACGCGTCGTTGTTCGTTAGCTGTGTAGTATTACATTACTCTATGGAAAACTTACCTGAAGCCGTTGACCCCTTCATTATGTCTGACAAACCCACGATGATGTAGGGGCTAGTCTTGTCTACCAACCTGGAGCAACATAACAAGGATCTCTTTGGCCAGAGATGCCTTTATGCTGACTTGCTTAAGTATATAGCTCAAAAAGATTCAAAAAAGGCCAGTGTCTCGTCAGGAAACACATCGGCGTTGACTAGATGAGTTCAGTTGGTTTGCAGAAAGTCTTCAGCTTTTTATTCTTTCTGCTGTTCGGGTGGCAGGTGGTGACACTGCAGCCACAGTTGCCAGGCGGTCTTTCTATATAAGTTCAGCAATTATTTGGAGCCCTTATTCTCTATTCTAATTTCCCTTCCTTGTCTGAATATATTTAAGTATTCGGCTTGCTCATATAGTATAACTCAACTGCTCCTATTGACAGTTGTATCATTCGTTTCGTTCCATCCCCAGTGATTAACATTGGGCTGGTATAGTGAACATACAACTCTTTTTCTTATATATCATGTATCAAGGAGTTACAAAATGGTAAGATAAAGCCTCAAGATAAGTAAGATATCCAGTTGCTGTATTGCGCACAACTGGAAGGTCCTCAGCCTAACCTAAAAATTGCTTTTAGAGATTTCAGAACGTCTCAGTAAATATAACTCCTCCTAACCTTTGGCTTTACGACGAGTCTCTTCTACTCACAGCTGAGCTTAGGCTCTATCTTATCTCAGGACTGCGAGTTTGCAGTATCGTTTTGACTCCAATGAGTGATATATAGGTTTCCGAATGATTCGCGTCGCCTCCTTCAGGCGTTCGATATTCACTGGCAATTGCGCTGTTTTAAATCATCAAGAATGCTCCATCAACTAGGAATCATTCTTATAATGACATTAGAGCCTGAGTTGCTCTAGTGTCTTTGGGCTGTTTCTGTCTATTCATGTAATACTGATCATATATTCCGTTCTTTCCAATAGTGTTCTGGGCTTGATATGTGGCCGTATCTACCCCTAAACATGCTTGCTTTTCACCGAAGTTGCCGAAGTCAGTCCCCGCCTATATAAGTAGCGTACTATATATCAGTCCTTATTCTTAAGCTCTGAAATCAATAATTTTCTGATGAAGTTGAAAACACAACCAAACATTGATATGCAGGAGATCTCTGGAGGGGTATTGACCTTCAAGCAATGGGTCACAATAAAGTGGTCGAGTTCAGCTGGATTGACTTACCACATCCAAGGAGCTGCCTATCGGAGATCAGCGAGCTTTGTGGTTTGTATGTAATATCAGAAGTCAGATTATCACCACTATCTCGTCCATTAGCACGCAAAAAGATCTCCTGGCATGATATATATACAGTAGATCAGATAGAACATGCATGTGTATGCCGAGCTTAACATTTCGGCGAGGCTTAACATCATTCTCTACTATTCCCAGATGACTACGATGAAGAATACAGTGAAAAGAGCTGCTGGTAAATGTAGTCTGTCACTCCAGCTTGCGCCAAAACTTCTACTGCCTTGAATACTCAATTGAGTAACTTCAGCCACTTCAGGCAGAGCTTTCATCCACTTTGCCCTGCTTCGGTCTTGCATGGCATGGCGTTCTGTCTTGTTTATCGTTTACATGACCAAGACGATCGAGTCTCGTTTCTAGTTGAACTTCTCTTCGAATCTCGTGCACGCCAGATATGTCGTGTTTTCAAGTGTACCTAAAGCTGGATCGAGTTCGAAGGTCTGCATATGGCGGACAGGTAAATCGTCAATGGTGACTCGGCGATGATAGTGGAAACACCATTGCCTTCTAGATGTCAAGAGAATTACACAATCGTCTGGCTTGCCCCGTACAGGTGGTGTGCGATACAACCCTGGAATGACAGCATAGACGTCTGTCCCCGTGCTGGATCCAACGTAGATCACAGCTAAAATTGGGTGGATTAGGCAACTTTGACATATACTTCCCAGGCTCTGAGGTTCAAACTGGCCGATGGGGGTCTCAACAGATCGACCGCAGCCAAGCCCTAACAACCTGAGAAGGGCATGACGGAAAGAGATGTTGGGTTCAAAAAGGCGCGTTACAACTAGGGGCATCTGCTGTTCTCAGGAGCCCCTAGAAGTTATGATTGGCTGGGTTTTCTGTATATTCGAATTGGGATAGGTCTGGTGATTGTCTGGTGCCGGCTAGTTGCTTGCTTGGGTGATATAGCTAGATATGTAAGGTCCTCACAGGAGAAGCCTCTTAAAACGATCAATATCTTCCACGGTAATCTCTCCTGATCAGCAAAGCGCCGTGGGGAAGGAAAGGCTCACTCTTTGGAGTGCACTGGCCCGTAAGAGCCTTCCATCAGCCTCCATTCTCAAAGATGATCTCTATGGCATATACTTAACTCTTCGTTACTGTGTAGTCTTGCGAGGTGATAATAGCTTGACAGGTTCATAGCTAGGCCTGAGGTGAAATTGGGCGGCTTGATTGAATACACACATCTTGCTTCTTAGAGCTATGAAGTTTTGGTGGTTATTAGTTGCTTTACTTAACTCGTCAAAGGATATATACCTTACAATGATAAATACTAAATTCTTGTCCAGCTTAGATAAGTTTGGTCCATTGCTTACGAGCTTAGAGGATTCTCTCCATGTACAGCGCAGCATTGCTCTCTCATGGCTGAAATGAGTAGAGTTCTCGTAGACCCATGATATAAACCAGCGCTGTCATTGCCTCTGCCAGACTTGATCCAAGAGCCCAGACATACTTTGACAAATTGAGCTGTCAAAGGTTACAAATAGTCAAATTCGGGTTGTGTATGGTAGCCCGTGGAACCGCCTACCTCAAGAGTAGGATCATTACCCCCAAATCTGAGGAAAGAGTCTCCTGAATGCTTGCACCAGCAATACAAAGTCACAATTCACTTACACATCCCTCTCCAAACCTCTCCTTTTTGCATCATACAGCACTTAAAATCTATATCCTATGCACCCTAAAGGCCATCTCCCGCAATCTATCTACCCCACGCTCCTCATGATCGACAAGAACCAATGCCAGACCCATACCCGCAACCCCTGGGGCAGATCACAGCACAAATACGACTACCGATTCCGCTATCTCTTCATGGGCTCTCTATCCATCCTTTTTCTCGCCGTGGTGATCGTTGTCATCATCGTTATCGTCGAGACGTCCAACGGTCACTAGGAGCACTCAGACGAAAATCTCGTCAACCTCGCCTCGACACATAACCAAGTCCTAAAGACGACACATAATGGTGCAGAGAAAGAAAGCTGCCGTCCGCCGTTGCCAGTCAGCGGCAATGACTGCCAAGCCTCCCCCGAACCGGTCCGTTTCATCCTCATCCCCAAACACAAGCGCAGCTAAACTGACCCTCGACTATTCTAGAACCTCTGCTGCCCGCCGCTAAAGGATTGCCACGAGACAACCAAGGGAGTATGCTGCTGCGCCATGACTGACGACGAATGCCTCGTCGACGAAGAGCACCCCGTAGCTTGCGCGGTCAACACGACGCAGAGCGGACAAGGCCTCATCGGGGGATGCTGTCCCGATGGGACGACGTGTACGGCGGGTGGTTGTCTGCAGGCATTGCGCAAGCACTTTATGCCAAGAACTGTGATCGCCAGGTTGTTTCCTAGCGATAAGGCAGACGAGACGGTTAGTGCAGGGGTCAAGTTTGGGGAAGTTGGGGTGAAGTCGAATGTGTGTCATTCATTCCTCAGACCAAGTTTGGTTATCGTATATGCGGTTGTTATCCTGGTTTTTTCGGTTACTATGTGACAACTCGAGTGCTTTGGGAGTAGTATAGATTGAATTTCTATTGCAGCTGCAATTGGAATAGCCTTTGATGTCAGACTTCCCATCACAGCATAGCCAAGAGACTGATTGTAACTCTTTGCTTGATTTGCTCCCATGCATGTCTATCTGTACTCCTTGAAATATGCCAGGGATGCAATGCACATGATGCGCATCGAGATTCCCTGCACATTTCTATATCCCCATATCCCATCCCAAACACGTCATTACGTAGCCATCATTATTTATCAAACCATAATCATTCATCCATCAACCACAGTCCTCCGGAAGCAGCGCAGCTGCAGGCTCCACCAAGGAATGTATCTCCAAACCATGAACCAGCATCCACTTAGAGAAGTAGAAATTCGTATATGCGCAAAAAAAAGGACAAGAAAAAAGCCGACCTAGATAAAACGCCAAATCCGGTGGGGGTATCATAATATGTTTATGCGCGCGTTCCAAAAAAAGAGTTGGTAGAAAGTTTGTATCGTCGAGACACCCGTCAACGGGCTTTAGCTGGTCTGTTTACATCCACACGGCAAAGAAGAGCATGACGAGAACGAGGGCGATGCTGGTGTAAGCAACGTGTTTCCGCCCTGAAGCTGCGCTGCCCTTCTCGCTGGTGACGGATCGCGAAAACACAGAGGTGGTGCCGTTGTTGATGTAGTCGAGGACGTCATTTGACGAAGATGCCAGGCCGAAGAGGAAGCTCATGCCGCCTTGCGCGAAGGCCTTGACGTTGACGGATGCGGTCTCGACGATGGATACTTTGGTGCCTGTTTCGAGCATTTGCGATAGGGCGACCTGTCTGGCGCGGTCTTGGGCGATGATGGCTCGGTTGCGGGAGGGTAATTGGGATGCAACACCTGGGAGTTTGTCAGTACTGAAGAGTCAAAGCGTTTGATATACTCCATTGCTCATGTCAGAGAAACAATGGATTGCAAGTGTTGACTTACCATGTGCTGTAAATTGTGAAGTAGGTGCTCTGTTACCCGAGATATGAACTTGAGCAGCGAATGCCAAAGACATAAATAGGGAGAGCAGAAAGAGGGAAAATGTTGACGAGCGCATTGTGAATATGGACTCTGAGAGTTGTCGAGACAAAAAAGACCGAGTGCGGACAAGGTGTAAATGTCCAATCAATGGTGTAGAAAATCCAAGACAAGAAGAGAGTTTCTCGAAACTGCGCGTCGCAAACGATCGATCGACGAACAATTAAGGTTCTGTCTTCCCAATTTCCCTTCTCTTAATATTCCAAAAGTGATATCCTTCGGAAATCCCAAAAACAGTAGCGAATGAGCGGAGGGGGGAGGGAAGGATGAAAAAGAAAGAAGGTTGAAGGAGCACTTTAAAGCTTAAAGTCGATTTGTTGTTGTCGTCCTTGTTTTTTCCTTCTTCTGCTAGAGCTGGAGCAGCCTTGTCTCGCCCCCCTTCGAGAGAGGGAAAAAAAGGCCGAGCGAGCTGAGCTAAGGCTAGCCCGTGGGATTAAGTCTAAAAGGCGTAAAAGCCGCCCAAAAAGACGACTATTGGATGGTCTTCCCGGCCACGCGTACTTGCGTTAGAAGAGGCTAAGAGGTGTGCTTGCGTTGAGGAGTGTGAGTGGGCGTTCTTGGTGCGATCGTGGGGGTGTGTAGCTCTTTTAGAGCAAGCCTTTTTTTCTTCTCTGTGATGGCTTGTTTTTCGGGGTATATCGTGATTGGGTATCACTTTTCTTGGTTATGCAGATTGCTGATAAGAGTTTCCTCGGGCGTGCAATATGAGGTTAGAGGAGTAATGAGTTTGGATGTTTTGGATGAATGATGACGAAAAGGAGGATAATTGATGATGAGATTGGCATTGACTGGGGGGGTCCTTATATTGAGTACAGTAGGAAGTAAGGTTCGGGTAAACAAGCAATAAAGTAAAGTAAAAAGGAACAAAGCTTAAGCTGTAGAGAAACATTGGCTTATGTTTAACCCCGACCTTGACCTTGACCTTGGACTTGGACCCCCTCTGGTGAGTAAACGTAAACTCGATGAATGCCCCATTTTGTGATTCCCTTTTCCTTGATTGAAGGTACGTAGCATTTTGAATGGATTGCCGATGCAGATGCGGGTGCAGATGCAATTGCCAATGCAGATGCCAATGCAAAATGCAGCCTGGTAAAGCTCAAGTGGAGAACAGAAAGGGTCAAAGTTGCCCTCTTTTCCCTCTTTTCCCTCTTTCTCTTCTTTCTCTCTTCTTCCCCAATAAAACAACTCCAACCGATTGGACGATGTAGACGCCTCCGAGGTCTTTTTGCAAATCTTGTTCCCATCTTTTTCTTGATTTTTGCTAGTCCCGAGCCTTTCTCTCTCCCACTATCGCCGCTAGAAATCAGCACTCTCTTGCATCTGGAGCCTTGCGCTAGCCCCTAGTTTTGGACTGTTTTAGTGGGACGGAGGAGCTCCTAGCAGTCAGATCTTTTTTTCGCTCCCTCTCTCCCCCCCTCCTTCGTTGCCCACGGGCAGCCTTGCATGGGCCATGGGGGAGTTCTAGGAGTTTTCACAGCTTACGCTTGCAGCTTACAGGGGAGAGGCTGAAGCAGGGATTGGGGGGCATGGGATTATGTGCCAGATGTAACGCTGTGTTGCATATCTGACGACACATTTCAATGTCGGGTATTTCTTGATTGAGTCAGCAAAGTGTTCGCTTCTATACAGTATCGTGAGATCCATGGCTCCAGTTATCAACAATATCATCATCTAGCAAAGGCAATGTCAGTATTCTCAGGAGGACTAACGACTCGTGGCAAGACACACAAGCCATTGTCTTTTGCCACAGTGCCCCTGAGCTACCTACGGACCGACAAGCTACAGCTAACATAGAGGCAAAAGAGGAGCGAGGCAAGGCCAAAGCTATCCAGTCTAGCTAGTCCAACAAGAAGGCGAAAAGAGGCCTCAAACAAAACAACAAAACCCCTCATGCTCATGCTGTAGCTCTCATCGGCAACTGTTCCGTTGTGGGCTTACTCCTCTGCGCGATAACCGCTCCCTCTCAATTCCAAGGTTTTTTCTAAACTTCCTCTTCCAATCTGGACCAGTCCAATCCCCCACATTCCTTTATAAATGACGTGGGCTCTACGGAGCAGTAGGAGAAAAATTACCCTTACCCAAAGACGGGGTTCCACTATTGCGCCGATTGGACACAGCTCCTTTTTCTTGGAGACTTTGGAGAAGAAAGGGAAAAAGGGCCAAGAATCATTTCAGGGAATTCTAATCGCTCAGACCCTCCCATCGGAGAAAAAAAAAAGAGAGACGTCGAGCAAGAAACGTGGAGCTTTTTTTGCTCGGTTGCTGATCTTTATCTTGATGTGTAAGAATCGCAGGGAACCGGCAGCTTTGCATCGACTTTCTTGGCTCAACGTCAGTTTCCCTTGGAAGGAACCCTTATCCATGTCTTGAAACGGCTTTGCATGATCCCTTAACTCGGCAAGGCCCGAAACACTGACAGAATTCGCAATTATATGACTGTCATGCGTCAAAAGTGTTTCCAAGGCCGTGGTAGTGCAACTGCAACGCTGATGACAGCTGTTTTTTTCTTTTTTCTTTTTTCTTTTTTCCTCTTCAGTCACTAGCGAGTCAAGAGTCGAGACATGAACAGCCTCGCAGAAGGTCTCGAATCATTCTATCGTGTTTCACAATCCATACTTGTAGTGTCTCAAACATGTCTACAATACATCCCCATCACACAACACGAGGCATACCACATCCTTCGGATGAACCCTGCATAAATGCATGCCAGTCAGCAATAACAAGTCCGAAATTAAATATCCAAAATCTCATTTAATCGTAAATTCGTCCATTTGTTCCATCCAATACCAACACATCATCATCGCAAAAAAACCTAATTATGATAGCAATACTTTTCAAATGTCCACTCCTGCTCCGGTAAATAAAATCGTTCATGTAGGTTATATATTGGCCTTGAAGGCCGTGATCCCTGCGTCAGATAAATGAGGCATCTGCTGACTGCATATGCGCGTAGTAAACAGTAACAGTAGGTAATAAGAAGTCGCGTTTCATGTCTTCCATCCTAATAAAAAGGATCCAGCCCCAACACGCTCATTGTAATCGTCTACCCAGAAAGCAGAAAGCAGAACAAACTTCATGTAGCGTCCCAGTGACCCGCAGAGTATTGCGTCACGGCAGAGTGCTGTGTATATGCTACATTGCGTGGCCACGAGCTCTGCGATCGTACCTGGTGCAGGCCAACCGAACCGACCCTGTGAATCGCATCGGCGTCGGCCTCACTGCTACCAGTTGTGCGGCTCACTTGCGAATATCCTCCACTGCTACCGTTTCGACTGTGCTGGTATGTCCGTGGTGTTCCGTATGTGGTACTGGATCCGGCTGGCAGGCTGCCCACGAAACCATCTCCGACAGAATGTATCTGCATCGCACCGAACGAGGCCTCGAGGTCTTGCGAGTACTGATGTACGCAGTGTGGCTCTGTAATGTCGCAGACCTCAGTCAAGATCTGGTAGATGCGCTGTTGTACCTCGATAGCAGCAGGTCGGGCATACGGATTAGTCGCCAGCATGTCCGTCACGACATGCAGTATAGGGGTGACGCCCTTGAGCATGTTCGCACCATCCTTACTCGATGATGCCTTGCGCGATGCGTCTTTGGCAAGGCCTGACATCCACGCTTCCACCTGTCCTAGATTCTTATGAAAGGACGTATCCAACACTGCGCCGCCTCGGCCGGCTGTCTTATGCTTCGCTGATCGAAAGGTCGCAAACTTGCTTGATGTTCGCTTGACTAAATATGACAAAAGCTCCAGTATGATACAGCCTATCGAGAAAATGTCGGCTTGCTGTCCGCTCAGTTGAGGATTTGGTGCGATAAACATGGTTTGTGGTGAACCACTCGGATCGTATGTCTGCATCATACCGAAATGGCCATCATCGGACGGAAACCTATTCGT
This sequence comes from Fusarium sp. PT, assembly GCA_021020635.1. NCBI lineage: Eukaryota > Fungi > Ascomycota > Sordariomycetes > Hypocreales > Nectriaceae > Fusarium > Fusarium sp. PT. Next base: position 1,198,495 of record JAHMRZ010000011.1, read on the forward strand.
CGGACTCGTTGCCCCTGCAGGTCGAGACCATAATTCCGGTGCTGCATAGTCGTATCGTTCACGGTCAAACGACGATTTGTCGGTATGAAGAATCACGTTGTCGGGAGTGAGTCGAGTCGAGTCAGAGAAGAAAACGTGATTTTGGCTAGTGAAAAACATGGTCGAAGGTTTGATATATCCATGCGATTGGTTTTTTCCGTGGAAGTCGCAAAGCGTATCGACAAGACACAGAATCCAGTTCATGACGAGCTCCCTCCGGCGAGCTTTTGCGAGGTGTTTGAATTGTGATGGTGTTGTGGCCAGAAACGACTTGAGAGTAAAGTCGCTCGACGGCGTGAAGAGAACGTATCCATATCCGTGCTGCGTATATGATGCCCAGTATGAGATCATGTGCTCGTTTTGCAGGCCCTTGATCCCATGGACAGCATCAACAAACTCCTGCACGGGAATGGCTCCAGGGCCGTTACCGAGAATGTATCGTCGTCGAGAGAATATTTCCCCCGGAACATTGGGAAGCCTGACCTTGTCGTTGCCATGGGACTTGTGCGTGGGCAAAGAAGGTTTCTCGGCAACGTCCAGGGGCACAACTTCGTTGTCCTTGTAAGCCACATGGTTCCCACGTTGCAGAGGCTTTAAAAGGAAATGAAACTGGCGCTGATAAAATTTCTTCTCGACCTTCTCATCACGGGTAGCGGTTAGCAATAGTCGATCCACGTCTTCAAGAGCAATCGGAAGCTCAGCGTCGTCCCAGCCATCGTCGACGACTCCGAAGATCTGGTCCGGCACACCAAGGTCGACGAGAATGAGAAACAGGCGAGGGGCATCATTCCGGATGCTCTCCCAATAGGTACGCTCCGTCAGATCCTCGCCGCCAAAGGCAACAGGACGATCCAGGCGCTCGGCCTCGTCCGGGAGGAGTTGGCTGGCGACATAGGACCGAGTGACGGTGGCTTCTATTCGAGAGTCAACCCACCACTGTCCCATTGTCGATTTGGCTTAGTTGATGTTGGAGGATGAAAGCGGAGAGGACCCCTTGCGGTGCAATGGCTGTGATTTAGACCTGCATCTGTGGTTTGTAGAAACAGAGCTTGCGTGTAGGTTTATAGCTGTTGCGATTGAGTCTACCATAAGCCGGGACTGAGTATATGTCTTGGACTCTCAATGGCCGGAGTTGAAGTAACGCTGAGTTGGTGGTTGGTTACAATGTCCGCGGGTAGTAGACGGTTTGGCGAGACAGAAATAGAAAGAGAAACAGTTGACAGGTGACAGCTTTGAGCAGTGGACATGAGTAGTTTCATATGATTCAGTTCAGTTCAGTTCTGTTCTGTTGGTTGCGAATGTGGTTACAATTGTGTTAAAGGTGACTTCCAGGGATCGGGGCTCGCCTCATGGCATGCAGCATGACATGGACATGGCTAGGTCCAGAACCAACAGAATCTAGAAACAGAATAGGCGAATTGAAGCGAGAACAGAAGCAAATGCAATTGAAGAAGGGTCAAGTTTACA